>JAWNOO010000150.1:0-600000 GCA_035045905.1 Drosophila anomelani
GATTTTGCATAAAACGATAAGGGGGTACATCATTAACAATATGGGAAAAAATGAAAATCTGTAAATTTAAGATTAGAGTATATTTAAGTTTGCAGATTTGTTAAGCTAATAAAAACAAGCACTTCTGCGCTTTCAGAGTTAAAATTGCTTTATTTTTAGCCAAGTTATGCCATTTCCAAATTTGAATTTCCATGCATTTGGATTTTGCATAAAACGATAAGGGGGTACATCATTAACAATATGGGAAAAAATGAAAATCTGTAAATTTAAGATTAGAGTATATTTAAGTTTGCAGATTTGTTAAGCTAATAAAAACAAGCACTTCTGCGCTTTCAGAGTTAAAATTGCTTTATTTTTAGCCAAGTTATGCCATTTCCAAGTTTGGATTTCCATGCATTTGGATTTTGCATAAAACGATAAGGGGGTACATCATTAACAATATGGGAAAAAATGAAAATCTGTAAATTTAAGATTAGAGTATATTTAAGTTTGCAGATTTGTTAAGCTAATAAAAACAAGCACTTCTGCGCTTTCAGAGTTAAAATTGCTTTATTTTTAGCCAAGTTATGCCATTTCCAAGTTTGGATTTCCATGCATTTGGATTTTGCATAAAAAGATAAAGGGGGTACATCATTAACAATATGGGAAAAAATGAAAATCTGTAAATTTAAGATTAGAGTATATTTAAGTTTGCAGATTTGTTAAGCTAATAAAAACAAGCACTTCTGCGCTTTCAGAGTTAAAATTGCTTTATTTTTAGCCAAGTTATGCCATTTCCAAATTTGGATTTCCATGCATTTGGATTTTGCATAAAACGATAAGGGGGTACATCATTAACAATATGGGAAAAAATGAAAATCTGTAAATTTAAGATTAGAGTATATTTAAGTTTGCAGATTTGTTAAGCTAATAAAAACAAGCACTTCTGCGCTTTCAGAGTTAAAATTGCTTTATTTTTAGCCAAGTTATGCCATTTCCAAGTTTGGATTTCCATGCATTTGGATTTTGCATAAAAAGATAAGGGGGTACATCATTAACAATATGGGAAAAAATGAAAATCTGTAAATTTAAGATTAGAGTATATTTAAGTTTGCAGATTTGTTAAGCTAATAAAAACAAGCACTTCTGCGCTTTCAGAGTTAAAATTGCTTTATTTTTAGCCAAGTTATGCCATTTCCAAATTTGGATTTCCATGCATTTGGATTTTGCATAAAAAGATAAGGGGGTACATCATTAACAATATGGGAAAAAATGAAAATCTGTAAATTTAAGATTAGAGTATATTTAAGTTTGCAGATTTGTTAAGCTAATAAAAACAAGCACTTCTGCGCTTTCAGAGTTAAAATTGCTTTATTTTTAGCCAAGTTATGCCATTTCCAAATTTGAATTTCCATGCATTTGGATTTTGCATAAAACGATAAGGGGGTACATCATTAACAATATGGGAAAAAATGAAAATCTGTAAATTTAAGATTAGAGTATATTTAAGTTTGCAGATTTGTTAAGCTAATAAAAACAAGCACTTCTGCGCTTTCAGAGTTAAAATTGCTTTATTTTTAGCCAAGTTATGCCATTTCCAAATTTGAATTTCCATGCATTTGGATTTTGCATAAAACGATAAGGGGGTACATCATTAACAATATGGGAAAAAATGAAAATCTGTAAATTTAAGATTAGAGTATATTTAAGTTTGCAGATTTGTTAAGCTAATAAAAACAAGCACTTCTGCGCTTTCAGAGTTAAAATTCGTTTATTTTTAGCCAAGTTATGCCATTTCCAAATTTGGATTTCCATGCATTTGGATTTTGCATAAAACGATAAGGGGGTACATCATTAACAATATGGGAAAAAATGAAAATCTGTAAATTTAAGATTAGAGTATATTTAAGTTTGCAGATTTGTTAAGCTAATAAAAACAAGCACTTCTGCGCTTTCAGAGTTAAAATTCGTTTATTTTTAGCCAAGTTATGCCATTTCCAAATTTGGATTTCCATGCATTTGGATTTTGCATAAAAAGATAAGGGGGTACATCATTAACAATATGGGAAAAAATGAAAATCTGTAAATTTAAGATTAGAGTATATTTAAGTTTGCAGATTTGTTAAGCTAATAAAAACAAGCACTTCTGCGCTTTCAGAGTTAAAATTGCTTTATTTTTAGCCAAGTTATGCCATTTCCAAATTTGAATTTCCATGCATTTGGATTTTGCATAAAACGATAAGGGGGTACATCATTAACAATATGGGAAAAAAATGAAAATCTGTAAATTTAAGATTAGAATATATTTAAGTTTGCAGATTTGTTAAGCTAATAAAAACAAGCACTTCTGCGCTTTCAGAGTTAAAATTCGTTTATTTTTAGCCAAGTTATGCCATTTCCAAGTTTGGATTTCCATGCATTTGGATTTTGCATAAAAAGATAAGGGGGTACATCATTAACAATATGGGAAAAAATGAAAATCTGTAAATTTAAGATTAGAGTATATTTAAGTTTGCAGATTTGTTAAGCTAATAAAAACAAGCACTTCTGCGCTTTCAGAGTTAAAATTGCTTTATTTTTAGCCAAGTTATGCCATTTCCAAATTTGAATTTCCATGCATTTGGATTTTGCATAAAACGATAAGGGGGTACATCATTAACAATATGGGAAAAAATGAAAATCTGTAAATTTAAGATTAGAGTATATTTAAGTTTGCAGATTTGTTAAGCTAATAAAAACAAGCACTTCTGCGCTTTCAGAGTTAAAATTCGTTTATTTTTAGCCAAGTTATGCCATTTCCAAGTTTGGATTTCCATGCATTTGGATTTTGCATAAAAAGATAAGGGGGTACATCATTAACAATATGGGAAAAAATGAAAATCTGTAAATTTAAGATTAGAGTATATTTAAGTTTGCAGATTTGTTAAGCTAATAAAAACAAGCACTTCTGCGCTTTCAGAGTTAAAATTCGTTTATTTTTAGCCAAGTTATGCCATTTCCAAATTTGGATTTCCATGCATTTGGATTTTGCATAAAAAGATAAGGGGGTACATCATTAACAATATGGGAAAAAATGAAAATCTGTAAATTTAAGATTAGAGTATATTTAAGTTTGCAGATTTGTTAAGCTAATAAAAACAAGCACTTCTGCGCTTTCAGAGTTAAAATTGCTTTATTTTTAGCCAAGTTATGCCATTTCCAAGTTTGGATTTCCATGCATTTGGATTTTGCATAAAACGATAAGGGGGTACATCATTAACAATATGGGAAAAAATGAAAATCTGTAAATTTAAGATTAGAGTATATTTAAGTTTGCAGATTTGTTAAGCTAATAAAAACAAGCACTTCTGCGCTTTCAGAGTTAAAATTGCTTTATTTTTAGCCAAGTTATGCCATTTCCAAGTTTGGATTTCCATGCATTTGGATTTTGCATAAAACGATAAGGGGGTACATCATTAACAATATGGGAAAAAATGAAAATCTGTAAATTTAAGATTAGAGTATATTTAAGTTTGCAGATTTGTTAAGCTAATAAAAACAAGCACTTCTGCGCTTTCAGAGTTAAAATTGCTTTATTTTTAGCCAAGTTATGCCATTTCCAAGTTTGGATTTCCATGCATTTGGATTTTGCATAAAACGATAAGGGGGTACATCATTAACAATATGGGAAAAAATGAAAATCTGTAAATTTAAGATTAGAGTATATTTAAGTTTGCAGATTTGTTAAGCTAATAAAAACAAGCACTTCTGCGCTTTCAGAGTTAAAATTGCTTTATTTTTAGCCAAGTTATGCCATTTCCAAATTTGAATTTCCATGCATTTGGATTTTGCATAAAACGATAAGGGGGTACATCATTAACAATATGGGAAAAAATGAAAATCTGTAAATTTAAGATTAGAGTATATTTAAGTTTGCAGATTTGTTAAGCTAATAAAAACAAGCACTTCTGCGCTTTCAGAGTTAAAATTCGTTTATTTTTAGCCAAGTTATGCCATTTCCAAGTTTGGATTTCCATGCATTTGGATTTTGCATAAAAAGATAAGGGGGTACATCATTAACAATATGGGAAAAAATGAAAATCTGTAAATTTAAGATTAGAGTATATTTAAGTTTGCAGATTTGTTAAGCTAATAAAAACAAGCACTTCTGCGCTTTCAGAGTTAAAATTGCTTTATTTTTAGCCAAGTTATGCCATTTCCAAATTTGGATTTCCATGCATTTGGATTTTGCATAAAACGATAAGGGGGTACATCATTAACAATATGGGAAAAAATGAAAATCTGTAAATTTAAGATTAGAGTATATTTAAGTTTGCAGATTTGTTAAGCTAATAAAAACAAGCACTTCTGCGCTTTCAGAGTTAAAATTCGTTTATTTTTAGCCAAGTTATGCCATTTCCAAGTTTGGATTTCCATGCATTTGGATTTTGCATAAAAAGATAAGGGGGTACATCATTAACAATATGGGAAAAAATGAAAATCTGTAAATTTAAGATTAGAGTATATTTAAGTTTGCAGATTTGTTAAGCTAATAAAAACAAGCACTTCTGCGCTTTCAGAGTTAAAATTCGTTTATTTTTAGCCAAGTTATGCCATTTCCAAATTTGGATTTCCATGCATTTGGATTTTGCATAAAAAGATAAGGGGGTACATCATTAACAATATGGGAAAAAATGAAAATCTGTAAATTTAAGATTAGAGTATATTTAAGTTTGCAGATTTGTTAAGCTAATAAAAACAAGCACTTCTGCGCTTTCAGAGTTAAAATTGCTTTATTTTATTTTTATGCCATTTCCAAGTTTGGATTTCCATGCATTTGGATTTTGCATAAAACGATAAGGGGGTACATCATTAACAATATGGGAAAAAATGAAAATCTGTAAATTTAAGATTAGAGTATATTTAAGTTTGCAGATTTGTTAAGCTAATAAAAACAAGCACTTCTGCGCTTTCAGAGTTAAAATTGCTTTATTTTTAGCCAAGTTATGCCATTTCCAAGTTTGGATTTCCATGCATTTGGATTTTGCATAAAACGATAAGGGGGTACATCATTAACAATATGGGAAAAAATGAAAATCTGTAAATTTAAGATTAGAGTATATTTAAGTTTGCAGATTTGTTAAGCTAATAAAAACAAGCACTTCTGCGCTTTCAGAGTTAAAATTGCTTTATTTTTAGCCAAGTTATGCCATTTCCAAGTTTGGATTTCCATGCATTTGGATTTTGCATAAAACGATAAGGGGGTACATCATTAACAATATGGGAAAAAATGAAAATCTGTAAATTTAAGATTAGAGTATATTTAAGTTTGCAGATTTGTTAAGCTAATAAAAACAAGCACTTCTGCGCTTTCAGAGTTAAAATTGGTTTATTTTTAGCCAAGTTATGCCATTTCCAAATTTGGATTTCCATGCATTTGGATTTTGCATAAAACGATAAGGGGGTACATCATTAACAATATGGGAAAAAATGAAAATCTGTAAATTTAAGATTAGAATATATTTAAGTTTGCAGATTTGTTAAGCTAATAAAAACAAGCACTTCTGCGCTTTCAGAGTTAAAATTCGTTTATTTTTAGCCAAGTTATGCCATTTCCAAGTTTGGATTTCCATGCATTTGGATTTTGCATAAAAAGATAAGGGGGTACATCATTAACAATATGGGAAAAAATGAAAATCTGTAAATTTAAGATTAGAGTATATTTAAGTTTGCAGATTTGTTAAGCTAATAAAAACAAGCACTTCTGCGCTTTCAGAGTTAAAATTGCTTTATTTTTAGCCAAGTTATGCCATTTCCAAATTTGGATTTCCATGCATTTGGATTTTGCATAAAACGATAAGGGGGTACATCATTAACAATATGGGAAAAAATGAAAATCTGTAAATTTAAGATTAGAGTATATTTAAGTTTGCAGATTTGTTAAGCTAATAAAAACAAGCACTTCTGCGCTTTCAGAGTTAAAATTCGTTTATTTTTAGCCAAGTTATGCCATTTCCAAGTTTGGATTTCCATGCATTTGGATTTTGCATAAAAAGATAAGGGGGTACATCATTAACAATATGGGAAAAAATGAAAATCTGTAAATTTAAGATTAGAGTATATTTAAGTTTGCAGATTTGTTAAGCTAATAAAAACAAGCACTTCTGCGCTTTCAGAGTTAAAATTGCTTTATTTTTAGCCAAGTTATGCCATTTCCAAATTTGGATTTCCATGCATTTGGATTTTGCATAAAACGATAAGGGGGTACATCATTAACAATATGGGAAAAAATGAAAATCTGTAAATTTAAGATTAGAGTATATTTAAGTTTGCAGATTTGTTAAGCTAATAAAAACAAGCACTTCTGCGCTTTCAGAGTTAAAATTCGTTTATTTTTAGCCAAGTTATGCCATTTCCAAGTTTGGATTTCCATGCATTTGGATTTTGCATAAAACGATAAGGGGGTACATCATTAACAATATGGGAAAAAATGAAAATCTGTAAATTTAAGATTAGAGTATATTTAAGTTTGCAGATTTGTTAAGCTAATAAAAACAAGCACTTCTGCGCTTTTAGAGTTAAAATTCGTTTATTTTTAGCCAAGTTATGCCATTTCCAAATTTGAATTTCCATGCATTTGGATTTTGCATAAAACGATAAGGGGGTACATCATTAACAATATGGGAAAAAATGAAAATCTGTAAATTTAAGATTAGAATATATTTAAGTTTGCAGATTTGTTAAGCTAATAAAAACAAGCACTTCTGCGCTTTCAGAGTTAAAATTGCTTTATTTTTAGCCATGTTATGCCATTTCCAAGTTTGGATTTCCATGCATTTGGATTTTGCATAAAACGATAAGGGGGTACATCATTAACAATATGGGAAAAAATGAAAATCTGTAAATTTAAGATTAGAGTATATTTAAGTTTGCAGATTTGTTAAGCTAATAAAAACAAGCACTTCTGCGCTTTCAGAGTTAAAATTGCTTTATTTTTAGCCAAGTTATGCCATTTCCAAGTTTGGATTTCCATGCATTTGGATTTTGCATAAAACGATAAGGGGGTACATCATTAACAATATGGGAAAAAATGAAAATCTGTAAATTTAAGATTAGAGTATATTTAAGTTTGCAGATTTGTTAAGCTAATAAAAACAAGCACTTCTGCGCTTTCAGAGTTAAAATTGCTTTATTTTTAGCCAAGTTATGCCATTTCCAAGTTTGGATTTCCATGCATTTGGATTTTGCATAAAACGATAAGGGGGTACATCATTAACAATATGGGAAAAAATGAAAATCTGTAAATTTAAGATTAGAGTATATTTAAGTTTGCAGATTTGTTAAGCTAATAAAAACAAGCACTTCTGCGCTTTCAGAGTTAAAATTGCTTTATTTTTAGCCAAGTTATGCCATTTCCAAGTTTGGATTTCCATGCATTTGGATTTTGCATAAAACGATAAGGGGGTACATCATTAACAATATGGGAAAAAATGAAAATCTGTAAATTTAAGATTAGAGTATATTTAAGTTTGCAGATTTGTTAAGCTAATAAAAACAAGCACTTCTGCGCTTTCAGAGTTAAAATTGCTTTATTTTTAGCCAAGTTATGCCATTTCCAAGTTTGGATTTCCATGCATTTGGATTTTGCATAAAACGATAAGGGGGTACATCATTAACAATATGGGAAAAAATGAAAATCTGTAAATTTAAGATTAGAGTATATTTAAGTTTGCAGATTTGTTAAGCTAATAAAAACAAGCACTTCTGCGCTTTCAGAGTTAAAATTGCTTTATTTTTAGCCAAGTTATGCCATTTCCAAGTTTGGATTTCCATGCATTTGGATTTTGCATAAAACGATAAGGGGGTACATCATTAACAATATGGGAAAAAATGAAAATCTGTAAATTTAAGATTAGAGTATATTTAAGTTTGCAGATTTGTTAAGCTAATAAAAACAAGCACTTCTGCGCTTTCAGAGTTAAAATTGCTTTATTTTTAGCCAAGTTATGCCATTTCCAAGTTTGGATTTCCATGCATTTGGATTTTGCATAAAACGATAAGGGGGTACATCATTAACAATATGGGAAAAAATGAAAATCTGTAAATTTAAGATTAGAGTATATTTAAGTTTGCAGATTTGTTAAGCTAATAAAAACAAGCACTTCTGCGCTTTCAGAGTTAAAATTGCTTTATTTTTAGCCAAGTTATGCCATTTCCAAGTTTGGATTTCCATGCATTTGGATTTTGCATAAAACGATAAGGGGGTACATCATTAACAATATGGGAAAAAATGAAAATCTGTAAATTTAAGATTAGAGTATATTTAAGTTTGCAGATTTGTTAAGCTAATAAAAACAAGCACTTCTGCGCTTTCAGAGTTAAAATTCGTTTATTTTTAGCCAAGTTATGCCATTTCCAAGTTTGGATTTCCATGCATTTGGATTTTGCATAAAACGATAAGGGGGTACATCATTAACAATATGGGAAAAAATGAAAATCTGTAAATTTAAGATTAGAGTATATTTAAGTTTGCAGATTTGTTAAGCTAATAAAAACAAGCACTTCTGCGCTTTCAGAGTTAAAATTGCTTTATTTTTAGCCAAGTTATGCCATTTCCAAGTTTGGATTTCCATGCATTTGGATTTTGCATAAAACGATAAGGGGGTACATCATTAACAATATGGGAAAAAATGAAAATCTGTAAATTTAAGATTAGAGTATATTTAAGTTTGCAGATTTGTTAAGCTAATAAAAACAAGCACTTCTGCGCTTTCAGAGTTAAAATTGCTTTATTTTTAGCCAAGTTATGCCATTTCCAAGTTTGGATTTCCATGCATTTGGATTTTGCATAAAAAGATAAGGGGGTACATCATTAACAATATGGGAAAAAATGAAAATCTGTAAATTTAAGATTAGAGTATATTTAAGTTTGCAGATTTGTTAAGCTAATAAAAACAAGCACTTCTGCGCTTTCAGAGTTAAAATTCGTTTATTTTTAGCCAAGTTATGCCATTTCCAAATTTGGATTTCCATGCATTTGGATTTTGCATAAAACGATAAGGGGGTACATCATTAACAATATGGGAAAAAATGAAAATCTGTAAATTTAAGATTAGAGTATATTTAAGTTTGCAGATTTGTTAAGCTAATAAAAACAAGCACTTCTGCGCTTTCAGAGTTAAAATTGCTTTATTTTTAGCCAAGTTATGCCATTTCCAAGTTTGGATTTCCATGCATTTGGATTTTGCATAAAACGATAAGGGGGTACATCATTAACAATATGGGAAAAAATGAAAATCTGTAAATTTAAGATTAGAGTATATTTAAGTTTGCAGATTTGTTAAGCTAATAAAAACAAGCACTTCTGCGCTTTCAGAGTTAAAATTGCTTTATTTTTAGCCAAGTTATGCCATTTCCAAGTTTGGATTTCCATGCATTTGGATTTTGCATAAAACGATAAGGGGGTACATCATTAACAATATGGGAAAAAATGAAAATCTGTAAATTTAAGATTAGAGTATATTTAAGTTTGCAGATTTGTTAAGCTAATAAAAACAAGCACTTCTGCGCTTTCAGAGTTAAAATTCGTTTATTTTTAGCCAAGTTATGCCATTTCCAAATTTGGATTTCCATGCATTTGGATTTTGCATAAAACGATAAGGGGGTACATCATTAACAATATGGGAAAAAATGAAAATCTGTAAATTTAAGATTAGAGTATATTTAAGTTTGCAGATTTGTTAAGCTAATAAAAACAAGCACTTCTGCGCTTTCAGAGTTAAAATTGGTTTATTTTTAGCCAAGTTATGCCATTTCCAAGTTTGGATTTCCATGCATTTGGATTTTGCATAAAACGATAAGGGGGTACATCATTAACAATATGGGAAAAAATGAAAATCTGTAAATTTAAGATTAGAGTATATTTAAGTTTGCAGATTTGTTAAGCTAATAAAAACAAGCACTTCTGCGCTTTCAGAGTTAAAATTGCTTTATTTTTAGCCAAGTTATGCCATTTCCAAGTTTGGATTTCCATGCATTTGGATTTTGCATAAAACGATAAGGGGGTACATCATTAACAATATGGGAAAAAATGAAAATCTGTAAATTTAAGATTAGAGTATATTTAAGTTTGCAGATTTGTTAAGCTAATAAAAACAAGCACTTCTGCGCTTTCAGAGTTAAAATTCGTTTATTTTTAGCCAAGTTATGCCATTTCCAAGTTTGGATTTCCATGCATTTGGATTTTGCATAAAACGATAAGGGGGTACATCATTAACAATATGGGAAAAAATGAAAATCTGTAAATTTAAGATTAGAGTATATTTAAGTTTGCAGATTTGTTAAGCTAATAAAAACAAGCACTTCTGCGCTTTCAGAGTTAAAATTGCTTTATTTTTAGCCAAGTTATGCCATTTCCAAATTTGGATTTCCATGCATTTGGATTTTGCATAAAACGATAAGGGGGTACATCATTAACAATATGGGAAAAAATGAAAATCTGTAAATTTAAGATTAGAGTATATTTAAGTTTGCAGATTTGTTAAGCTAATAAAAACAAGCACTTCTGCGCTTTCAGAGTTAAAATTGCTTTATTTTTAGCCAAGTTATGCCATTTCCAAGTTTGGATTTCCATGCATTTGGATTTTGCATAAAACGATAAGGGGGTACATCATTAACAATATGGGAAAAAATGAAAATCTGTAAATTTAAGATTAGAGTATATTTAAGTTTGCAGATTTGTTAAGCTAATAAAAACAAGCACTTCTGCGCTTTCAGAGTTAAAATTCGTTTATTTTTAGCCAAGTTATGCCATTTCCAAATTTGGATTTCCATGCATTTGGATTTTGCATAAAACGATAAGGGGGTACATCATTAACAATATGGGAAAAAATGAAAATCTGTAAATTTAAGATTAGAGTATATTTAAGTTTGCAGATTTGTTAAGCTAATAAAAACAAGCACTTCTGCGCTTTCAGAGTTAAAATTGCTTTATTTTATTTTTATGCCATTTCCAAGTTTGGATTTCCATGCATTTGGATTTTGCATAAAACGATAAGGGGGTACATCATTAACAATATGGGAAAAAATGAAAATCTGTAAATTTAAGATTAGAGTATATTTAAGTTTGCAGATTTGTTAAGCTAATAAAAACAAGCACTTCTGCGCTTTCAGAGTTAAAATTGCTTTATTTTTAGCCAAGTTATGCCATTTCCAAGTTTGGATTTCCATGCATTTGGATTTTGCATAAAACGATAAGGGGGTACATCATTAACAATATGGGAAAAAATGAAAATCTGTAAATTTAAGATTAGAGTATATTTAAGTTTGCAGATTTGTTAAGCTAATAAAAACAAGCACTTCTGCGCTTTCAGAGTTAAAATTGGTTTATTTTTAGCCAAGTTATGCCATTTCCAAGTTTGGATTTCCATGCATTTGGATTTTGCATAAAACGATAAGGGGGTACATCATTAACAATATGGGAAAAAATGAAAATCTGTAAATTTAAGATTAGAGTATATTTAAGTTTGCAGATTTGTTAAGCTAATAAAAACAAGCACTTCTGCGCTTTCAGAGTTAAAATTGCTTTATTTTTAGCCAAGTTATGCCATTTCCAAGTTTGGATTTCCATGCATTTGGATTTTGCATAAAACGATAAGGGGGTACATCATTAACAATATGGGAAAAAATGAAAATCTGTAAATTTAAGATTAGAGTATATTTAAGTTTGCAGATTTGTTAAGCTAATAAAAACAAGCACTTCTGCGCTTTCAGAGTTAAAATTGCTTTATTTTTAGCCAAGTTATGCCATTTCCAAGTTTGGATTTCCATGCATTTGGATTTTGCATAAAACGATAAGGGGGTACATCATTAACAATATGGGAAAAAATGAAAATCTGTAAATTTAAGATTAGAGTATATTTAAGTTTGCAGATTTGTTAAGCTAATAAAAACAAGCACTTCTGCGCTTTCAGAGTTAAAATTGCTTTATTTTTAGCCAAGTTATGCCATTTCCAAGTTTGGATTTCCATGCATTTGGATTTTGCATAAAACGATAAGGGGGTACATCATTAACAATATGGGAAAAAATGAAAATCTGTAAATTTAAGATTAGAGTATATTTAAGTTTGCAGATTTGTTAAGCTAATAAAAACAAGCACTTCTGCGCTTTCAGAGTTAAAATTGCTTTATTTTTAGCCAAGTTATGCCATTTCCAAGTTTGGATTTCCATGCATTTGGATTTTGCATAAAACGATAAGGGGGTACATCATTAACAATATGGGAAAAAATGAAAATCTGTAAATTTAAGATTAGAGTATATTTAAGTTTGCAGATTTGTTAAGCTAATAAAAACAAGCACTTCTGCGCTTTCAGAGTTAAAATTCGTTTATTTTTAGCCAAGTTATGCCATTTCCAAGTTTGGATTTCCATGCATTTGGATTTTGCATAAAACGATAAGGGGGTACATCATTAACAATATGGGAAAAAATGAAAATCTGTAAATTTAAGATTAGAGTATATTTAAGTTTGCAGATTTGTTAAGCTAATAAAAACAAGCACTTCTGCGCTTTCAGAGTTAAAATTGCTTTATTTTTAGCCAAGTTATGCCATTTCCAAATTTGGATTTCCATGCATTTGGATTTTGCATAAAACGATAAGGGGGTACATCATTAACAATATGGGAAAAAATGAAAATCTGTAAATTTAAGATTAGAGTATATTTAAGTTTGCAGATTTGTTAAGCTAATAAAAACAAGCACTTCTGCGCTTTCAGAGTTAAAATTGGTTTATTTTTAGCCAAGTTATGCCATTTCCAAGTTTGGATTTCCATGCATTTGGATTTTGCATAAAACGATAAAGGGGTACATCATTAACAATATGGGAAAAAATGAAAATCTGTAAATTTAAGATTAGAGTATATTTAAGTTTGCAGATTTGTTAAGCTAATAAAAACAAGCACTTCTGCGCTTTCAGAGTTAAAATTCGTTTATTTTTAGCCAAGTTATGCCATTTCCAAATTTGGATTTCCATGCATTTGGATTTTGCATAAAACGATAGAGGGGGTACATCATTAACAATATGGGAAAAAATGAAAATCTGTAAATTTAAGATTAGAGTATATTTAAGTTTGCAGATTTGTTAAGCTAATAAAAACAAGCACTTCTGCGCTTTCAGAGTTAAAATTCGTTTATTTTTAGCCAAGTTATGCCATTTCCAAGTTTGGATTTCCATGCATTTGGATTTTGCATAAAACGATAAGGGGGTACATCATTAACAATATGGGAAAAAATGAAAATCTGTAAATTTAAGATTAGAGTATATTTAAGTTTGCAGATTTGTTAAGCTAATAAAAACAAGCACTTCTGCGCTTTCAGAGTTAAAATTCGTTTATTTTTAGCCAAGTTATGCCATTTCCAAGTTTGGATTTCCATGCATTTGGATTTTGCATAAAACGATAAGGGGGTACATCATTAACAATATGGGAAAAAATGAAAATCTGTAAATTTAAGATTAGAGTATATTTAAGTTTGCAGATTTGTTAAGCTAATAAAAACAAGCACTTCTGCGCTTTCAGAGTTAAAATTCGTTTATTTTTAGCCAAGTTATGCCATTTCCAAGTTTGGATTTCCATGCATTTGGATTTTGCATAAAACGATAAGGGGGTACATCATTAACAATATGGGAAAAAATGAAAATCTGTAAATTTAAGATTAGAGTATATTTAAGTTTGCAGATTTGTTAAGCTAATAAAAACAAGCACTTCTGCGCTTTCAGAGTTAAAATTGGTTTATTTTTAGCCAAGTTATGCCATTTCAAGTTTGGATTTCCATGCATTTGGATTTTGCATAAAACGATAAGGGGGTACATCATTAACAATATGGGAAAAAATGAAAATCTGTAAATTTAAGATTAGAGTATATTTAAGTTTGCAGATTTGTTAAGCTAATAAAAACAAGCACTTCTGCGCTTTCAGAGTTAAAATTGCGTTTATTTTTAGCCAAGTTATGCCATTTCCAAGTTTGGATTTCCATGCATTTGGATTTTGCATAAAACGATAAGGGGGTACATCATTAACAATATGGGAAAAAATGAAAATCTGTAAATTTAAGATTAGAGAGTATATTTAAGTTTGCAGATTTGTTAAGCTAATAAAAACAAGCACTTCTGCGCTTTCAGAGTTAAAATTCGTTTATTTTTAGCCAAGTTATGCCATTTCCAAAGTTTGGATTTCCATGCATTTGGATTTTGCATAAAACGATAAGAGGGTACATCATTAAAACAATATGGGAAAAAATGAAAATCTGTAAATTTAAGATTAGAGTATATTTAAGTTTGCAGATTTGTTAAGCTAATAAAAACAAGCACTTCTGCGCTTTCAGAGTTAAAATTCGTTTATTTTTAGCCAAGTTATGCCATTTCCAAGTTTGGATTTCCATGCATTTGGATTTTGCATAAAACGATAAGGGGGTACATCATTAACAATAGGGAAAAAATGAAAATCTGTAAATTTAAGATTAGAGTATATTTAAGTTTGCAGATTTGTTAAGCTAATAAAAACAAGCACTTCTGCGCTTTCAGAGTTAAAATTCGTTTATTTTTAGCCAAGTTATGCCATTTCCAAGTTTGGATTTCCATGCATTTGGATTTTGCATAAAACGATAAGGGGGTACATCATTAACAATATGGGAAAAAATGAAAATCTGTAAATTTAAGATTAGAGTATATTTAAGTTTGCAGATTTGTTAAGCTAATAAAAACAAGCACTTCTGCGCTTTCAGAGTTAAAATTCGTTTATTTTTAGCCAAGTTATGCCATTTCCAAGTTTGGATTTCCATGCATTTGGATTTTGCATAAAACGATAAGGGGGTACATCATTAAAAAAAAAATGAAAATCTGTAAATTTAAGATTAGAGTATATTTAAGTTTGCAGATTTGTTAAGCTAATAAAAACAAGCACTTCTGCGCTTTCAGAGTTAAAATTCGTTTATTTTTAGCCAAGTTATGCCATTTCCAAGTTTGGATTTCCATGCATTTGGATTTTGCATAAAACGATAAGGGGGTACATCATTAACAAATGGGAAAAAATGAAAATCTGTAAATTTAAGATTAGAGTATATTTAAGTTTGCAGATTTGTTAAGCTAATAAAAACAAGCACTTCTGCGCTTTCAGAGTTAAAATTCGTTTATTTTTAGCCAAGTTATGCCATTTCCAAGTTTGGATTTCCATGCATTTGGATTTTGCATAAAACGATAAGGGGGTACATCATTAAAAAAAAATGAAAATCTGTAAATTTAAGATTAGAGTATATTTAAGTTTGCAGATTTGTTAAGCTAATAAAAACAAGCACTTCTGCGCTTTCAGAGTTAAAATTCGTTTATTTTTAGCCAAGTTATGCCATTTCCAAGTTTGGATTTCCATGCATTTGGATTTTGCATAAAACGATAAGGGGGTACATCATTAAAAAAAATGAAAATCTGTAAATTTAAGATTAGAGTATATTTAAGTTTGCAGATTTGTTAAGCTAATAAAAACAAGCACTTCTGCGCTTTCAGAGTTAAAATTCGTTTATTTTTAGCCAAGTTATGCCATTTCCAAGTTTGGATTTCCATGCATTTGGATTTTGCATAAAACGATAAGGGTATGCATTTGGATTTTGCATAAAACGATAAGGGGGTACATCATTAAAAAAATGAAAATCTGTAAATTTAAGATTAGAGTATATTTAAGTTTGCAGATTTGTTAAGCTAATAAAAACAAGCACTTCTGCGCTTTCAGAGTTAAAATTCGTTTATTTTTAGCCAAGTTATGCCATTTCCAAGTTTGGATTTCCATGCATTTGGATTTTGCATAAAACGATAAGGGGGTACATCATTAAAAAAAAAAATGAAAATCTGTAAATTTAAGATTAGAGTATATTTAAGTTTGCAGATTTGTTAAGCTAATAAAAACAAGCACTTCTGCGCTTTCAGAGTTAAAATTCGTTTATTTTTAGCCAAGTTATGCCATTTCCAAGTTTGGATTTCCATGCATTTGGATTTTGCATAAAACGATAAGGGGGTACATCATTAAAAAAATGAAAATCTGTAAATTTAAGATTAGAGTATATTTAAGTTTGCAGATTTGTTAAGCTAATAAAAACAAGCACTTCTGCGCTTTCAGAGTTAAAATTCGTTTATTTTTAGCCAAGTTATGCCATTTCCAAGTTTGGATTTCCATGCATTTGGATTTTGCATAAAACGATAAGGGGGTACATCATTAAAAAAATGAAAATCTGTAAATTTAAGATTAGAGTATATTTAAGTTTGCAGATTTGTTAAGCTAATAAAAACAAGCACTTCTGCGCTTTCAGAGTTAAAATTCGTTTATTTTTAGCCAAGTTATGCCATTTCCAAGTTTGGATTTCCATGCATTTGGATTTTGCATAAAACGATAAGGGGGTACATCATTAAAAAAAAAAATGAAAATCTGTAAATTTAAGATTAGAGTATATTTAAGTTTGCAGATTTGTTAAGCTAATAAAAACAAGCACTTCTGCGCTTTCAGAGTTAAAATTCGTTTATTTTTAGCCAAGTTATGCCATTTCCAAGTTTGGATTTCCATGCATTTGGATTTTGCATAAAACGATAAGGGGGTACATCATTAAAAAAAAATGAAAATCTGTAAATTTAAGATTAGAGTATATTTAAGTTTGCAGATTTGTTAAGCTAATAAAAACAAGCACTTCTGCGCTTTCAGAGTTAAAATTCGTTTATTTTTAGCCAAGTTATGCCATTTCCAAGTTTGGATTTCCATGCATTTGGATTTTGCATAAAACGATAAGGGGGTACATCATTAAAATAAAAAATGAAAATCTGTAAATTTAAGATTAGAGTATATTTAAGTTTGCAGATTTGTTAAGCTAATAAAAACAAGCACTTCTGCGCTTTCAGAGTTAAAATTCGTTTATTTTTAGCCAAGTTATGCCATTTCCAAGTTTGGATTTCCATGCATTTGGATTTTGCATAAAACGATAAGGGGGTACATCATTAAAAAAATGAAAATCTGTAAATTTAAGATTAGAGTATATTTAAGTTTGCAGATTTGTTAAGCTAATAAAAACAAGCACTTCTGCGCTTTCAGAGTTAAAATTCGTTTATTTTTAGCCAAGTTATGCCATTTCCAAGTTTGGATTTCCATGCATTTGGATTTTGCATAAAACGATAAGGGGGTACATCATTAAAAAAATGAAAATCTGTAAATTTAAGATTAGAGTATATTTAAGTTTGCAGATTTGTTAAGCTAATAAAAACAAGCACTTCTGCGCTTTCAGAGTTAAAATTCGTTTATTTTTAGCCAAGTTATGCCATTTCCAAGTTTGGATTTCCATGCATTTGGATTTTGCATAAAACGATAAGGGGGTACATCATTAAAAAAAAAAATGAAAATCTGTAAATTTAAGATTAGAGTATATTTAAGTTTGCAGATTTGTTAAGCTAATAAAAACAAGCACTTCTGCGCTTTCAGAGTTAAAATTCGTTTATTTTTAGCCAAGTTATGCCATTTCCAAGTTTGGATTTCCATGCATTTGGATTTTGCATAAAACGATAAGGGGGTACATCATTAAAAAAATGAAAATCTGTAAATTTAAGATTAGAGTATATTTAAGTTTGCAGATTTGTTAAGCTAATAAAAACAAGCACTTCTGCGCTTTCAGAGTTAAAATTCGTTTATTTTTAGCCAAGTTATGCCATTTCCAAGTTTGGATTTCCATGCATTTGGATTTTGCATAAAACGATAAGGGGGTACATCATTAAAAAAATGAAAATCTGTAAATTTAAGATTAGAGTATATTTAAGTTTGCAGATTTGTTAAGCTAATAAAAACAAGCACTTCTGCGCTTTCAGAGTTAAAATTCGTTTATTTTTAGCCAAGTTATGCCATTTCCAAGTTTGGATTTCCATGCATTTGGATTTTGCATAAAACGATAAGGGGGTACATCATTAAAAAAATGAAAATCTGTAAATTTAAGATTAGAGTATATTTAAGTTTGCAGATTTGTTAAGCTAATAAAAACAAGCACTTCTGCGCTTTCAGAGTTAAAATTCGTTTATTTTTAGCCAAGTTATGCCATTTCCAAGTTTGGATTTCCATGCATTTGGATTTTGCATAAAACGATAAGGGGGTACATCATTAAAAAAAAAAATGAAAATCTGTAAATTTAAGATTAGAGTATATTTAAGTTTGCAGATTTGTTAAGCTAATAAAAACAAGCACTTCTGCGCTTTCAGAGTTAAAATTCGTTTATTTTTAGCCAAGTTATGCCATTTCCAAGTTTGGATTTCCATGCATTTGGATTTTGCATAAAACGATAAGGGGGTACATCATTAAAAAAAAAAATGAAAATCTGTAAATTTAAGATTAGAGTATATTTAAGTTTGCAGATTTGTTAAGCTAATAAAAACAAGCACTTCTGCGCTTTCAGAGTTAAAATTCGTTTATTTTTAGCCAAGTTATGCCATTTCCAAGTTTGGATTTCCATGCATTTGGATTTTGCATAAAACGATAAGGGGGTACATCATTAAAAAAATGAAAATCTGTAAATTTAAGATTAGAGTATATTTAAGTTTGCAGATTTGTTAAGCTAATAAAAACAAGCACTTCTGCGCTTTCAGAGTTAAAATTCGTTTATTTTTAGCCAAGTTATGCCATTTCCAAGTTTGGATTTCCATGCATTTGGATTTTGCATAAAACGATAAGGGGGTACATCATTAAAAAAATGAAAATCTGTAAATTTAAGATTAGAGTATATTTAAGTTTGCAGATTTGTTAAGCTAATAAAAACAAGCACTTCTGCGCTTTCAGAGTTAAAATTCGTTTATTTTTAGCCAAGTTATGCCATTTCCAAGTTTGGATTTCCATGCATTTGGATTTTGCATAAAACGATAAGGGGGTACATCATTAAAAAAATGAAAATCTGTAAATTTAAGATTAGAGTATATTTAAGTTTGCAGATTTGTTAAGCTAATAAAAACAAGCACTTCTGCGCTTTCAGAGTTAAAATTCGTTTATTTTTAGCCAAGTTATGCCATTTCCAAGTTTGGATTTCCATGCATTTGGATTTTGCATAAAACGATAAGGGGGTACATCATTAAAAAAATGAAAATCTGTAAATTTAAGATTAGAGTATATTTAAGTTTGCAGATTTGTTAAGCAAATAAAAACAAGCACTTCTGCGCTTTCAGAGTTAAAATTCGTTTATTTTTAGCCAAGTTATGCCATTTCCAAGTTTGGATTTCCATGCATTTGGATTTTGCATAAAACGATAAGGGGGTACATCATTAAAAAAATGAAAATCTGTAAATTTAAGATTAGAGTATATTTAAGTTTGCAGATTTGTTAAGCTAATAAAAACAAGCACTTCTGCGCTTTCAGAGTTAAAATTCGTTTATTTTTAGCCAAGTTATGCCATTTCCAAGTTTGGATTTCCATGCATTTGGATTTTGCATAAAACGATAAGGGGGTACATCATTAAAAAAATGAAAATCTGTAAATTTAAGATTAGAGTATATTTAAGTTTGCAGATTTGTTAAGCTAATAAAAACAAGCACTTCTGCGCTTTCAGAGTTAAAATTCGTTTATTTTTAGCCAAGTTATGCCATTTCCAAGTTTGGATTTCCATGCATTTGGATTTTGCATAAAACGATAAGGGGGTACATCATTAAAAAAATGAAAATCTGTAAATTTAAGATTAGAGTATATTTAAGTTTGCAGATTTGTTAAGCTAATAAAAACAAGCACTTCTGCGCTTTCAGAGTTAAAATTCGTTTATTTTTTAGCCAAGTTATGCCATTTCCAAGTTTGGATTTCCATGCATTTGGATTTTGCATAAAACGATAAGGGGGGTACATCATTAAAATATAAAAAATGAAAATCTGTAAATTTAAGATTAGAGTATATTTAAGTTTGCAGATTTGTTAAGCTAATAAAAACAAGCACTTCTGCGCTTTCAGAGTTAAAATTCGTTTATTTTTAGCCAAGTTATGCCATTTCCAAGTTTGGATTTCCATGCATTTGGATTTTGCATAAAACGATAAGGGGGTACATCATTAAAAAAATGAAAATCTGTAAATTTAAGATTAGAATATATTTGAGTTTGCAGATTTGTTAAGCCAATAAAAACAAGCACTTCTGCGCTTTCAGAGTTAAAATTCGTTAATTTTTAGCCAAGTTATGCCATTTCCAAGTTTGGATTTCCATGCATTTGGATTTTGCATAAAACGATAAGGGGGTACATCATTAAAAATTATCAAAAAAATGAAAATCTGTAAATTTAAGATTAGAATATATTTAAGTATGCAGATTTGTTAAGCTAATAAAAACAAGCACTTCTGCGCTTTCAGAGTTAAAATTCGTTTATTTTTAGCCAAGTTATGCCATTTCCAAGTTTGGATTTCCATGCATTTGGATTTTGCATAAAACGATAAGGGGGTACATCATTAAAAAAATGAAAATCTGTAAATTTAAGATTAGAATATATTTAAGTTTGCAAATTTGTTGACATTATAAAAACATGCACTTCTGCGCTTTCAGAGTTAAAATTCGTTAATTTTTAGCCAAGTTATGCCATTTCCAAGTTTGGATTTCCATGCATTTGGATTTTGCATAAAACGATAAGGGGGTACATCATTAAAAAAATGAAAATCTGTAAATTTAAGATTAGAGTATATTTAAGTTTGCAGATTTGTTAAGCTAATAAAAACAAGCACTTCTGCGCTTTCAGAGTTAAAATTCGTTTATTTTTAGCCAAGTTATGCCATTTCCAAGTTTGGATTTCCATGCATTTGGATTTTGCATAAAACGATAAGGGGGTACATCATTAACAATATGGAAAAAATGAAAATCTGTAAATTTAAGATTAGAGTATATTTAAGTTTGCAGATTTGTTAAGCTAATAAAAACAAGCACTTCTGCGCTTTCAGAGTTAAAATTCGTTTATTTTTAGCCAAGTTATGCCATTTCCAAGTTTGGATTTCCATGCATTTGGATTTTGCATAAAACGATAAGGGGGTACATCATTAAAAATTATCAAAAAAATGAAAATCTGTAAATTTAAGATTAGAATATATTTAAGTTTGCAGATTTGTTAAGCTAATAAAAACAAGCACTTCTGCGCTTTCAGAGTTAAAATTCGTTTATTTTTAGCCAAGTTATGCCATTTCCAAGTTTGGATTTCCATGCATTTGGATTTTGCATAAAACGATAAGGGGGTACATCATTAAAAAAATGAAAATCTGTAAATTTAAGATTAGAATATATTTAAGTTTGCAAATTTGTTGACATTATAAAAACAAGCACTTCTGCGCTTTCAGAGTTAAAATTCGTTAATTTTTAGCCAAGTTATGCCATTTCCAAGTTTGGATTTCCATGCATTTGGATTTTGCATAAAACGATAAGGGGGTACATCATTAAAAAAATGAAAATCTGTAAATTTAAGATTAGAGTATATTTAAGTTTGCAGATTTGTTAAGCTAATAAAAACAAGCACTTCTGCGCTTTCAGAGTTAAAATTCGTTTATTTTTAGCCAAGTTATGCCATTTCCAAGTTTGGATTTCCATGCATTTGGATTTTGCATAAAACGATAAGGGGGTACATCATTAAAAAGGAAAAAATGAAAATCTGTAAATTTAAGATTAGAATATATTTAAGTTTGCAGATTTGTTAAGCTAATAAAAACAAGCACTTCTGCGCTTTCAGAGTTAAAATTCGTTTATTTTTAGCCAAGTTATGCCATTTCCAAGTTTGGATTTCCATGCATTTGGATTTTGCATAAAACGATAAGGGGGTACATCATTAAAAATTATCAAAAAAATGAAAATCTGTAAATTTAAGATTAGAATATATTTAAGTTTGCAGATTTGTTAAGCTAATAAAAACAAGCACTTCTGCGCTTTCAGAGTTAAAATTCGTTTATTTTTAGCCAAGTTATGCCATTTCCAAGTTTGGATTTCCATGCATTTGGATTTTGCATAAAACGATAAGGGGGTACATCATTAAAAAAATGAAAATCTGTAAATTTAAGATTAGAGTATATTTAAGTTTGCAGATTTGTTAAGCTAATAAAAACAAGCACTTCTGCGCTTTCAGAGTTAAAATTCGTTTATTTTTAGCCAAGTTATGCCATTTCCAAGTTTGGATTTCCATGCATTTGGATTTTGCATAAAACGATAAGGGGGTACATCATTAAAAAAATGAAAATCTGTAAATTTAAGATTAGAGTATATTTAAGTTTGCAGATTTGTTAAGCTAATAAAAACAAGCACTTCTGCGCTTTCAGAGTTAAAATTCGTTTATTTTTAGCCAAGTTATGCCATTTCCAAGTTTGGATTTCCATGCATTTGGATTTTGCATAAAACGATAAGGGGGTACATCATTAAAAAAATGAAAATCTGTAAATTTAAGATTAGAGTATATTTAAGTTTGCAGATTTGTTAAGCTAATAAAAACAAGCACTTCTGCGCTTTCAGAGTTAAAATTCGTTTATTTTTAGCCAAGTTATGCCATTTCCAAGTTTGGATTTCCATGCATTTGGATTTTGCATAAAACGATAAGGGGGTACATCATTAACAATATGGGAAAAAATGAAAATCTGTAAATTTAAGATTAGAATATATTTAAGTTTGCAGATTTGTTAAGCTAATAAAAACAAGCACTTCTGCGCTTTCAGAGTTAAAATTCGTTTATTTTTAGCCAAGTTATGCCATTTCCAAGTTTGGATTTCCATGCATTTGGATTTTGCATAAAACGATAAGGGGGTACATCATTAAAAATTATCAAAAAAATGAAAATCTGTAAATTTAAGATTAGAGTATATTTAAGTTTGCAGATTTGTTAAGCTAATAAAAACAAGCACTTCTGCGCTTTCAGCGCTAAAATTGCTTTATTTTTAGCCAAGTTATGCCATTTCCAAGTTTGGATTTCCATGCATTTGGATTTTGCATAAAACGATAAGGGGGTACATCATTAAAAAAATGAAAATCTGTAAATTTAAGATTAGAGTATATTTAAGTTTGCAGATTTGTTAAGCTAATAAAAACAAGCACTTCTGCGCTTTCAGAGTTAAAATTCGTTTATTTTTAGCCAAGTTATGCCATTTCCAAGTTTGGATTTCCATGCATTTGGATTTTGCATAAAACGATAAGGGGGTACATCATTAAAAAAATGAAAATCTGTAAATTTAAGATTAGAGTATATTTAAGTTTGCAGATTTGTTAAGCTAATAAAAACAAGCACTTCTGCGCTTTCAGAGTTAAAATTCGTTTATTTTTAGCCAAGTTATGCCATTTCCAAGTTTGGATTTCCATGCATTTGGATTTTGCATAAAACGATAAGGGGGTACATCATTAAAAAAATGAAAATCTGTAAATTTAAGATTAGAGTATATTTAAGTTTGCAGATTTGTTAAGCTAATAAAAACAAGCACTTCTGCGCTTTCAGAGCTAAAATTGGTTTATTTTTAGCCAAGTTATGCCATTTCCAAGTTTGGATTTCCATGCATTTGGATTTTGCATAAAACGATAAGGGGGTACATCATTAAAAAAATGAAAATCTGTAAATTTAAGATTAGAGTATATTTAAGTTTGCAGATTTGTTAAGCTAATAAAAACAAGCACTTCTGCGCTTTCAGAGTTAAAATTCGTTTATTTTTAGCCAAGTTATGCCATTTCCAAGTTTGGATTTCCATGCATTTGGATTTTGCATAAAACGATAAGGGGGTACATCATTAACAATATGGGAAAAAATGAAAATCTGTAAATTTAAGATTAGAATATATTTAAGTTTGCAGATTTGTTAAGCTAATAAAAACAAGCACTTCTGCGCTTTCAGAGTTAAAATTCGTTTATTTTTAGCCAAGTTATGCCATTTCCAAGTTTGGATTTCCATGCATTTGGATTTTGCATAAAACGATAAGGGGGTACATCATTAAAAAAATGAAAATCTGTAAATTTAAGATTAGAGTATATTTAAGTTTGCAGATTTGTTAAGCTAATAAAAACAAGCACTTCTGCGCTTTCAGAGCTAAAATTGGTTTATTTTTAGCCAAGTTATGCCATTTCCAAGTTTGGATTTCCATGCATTTGGATTTTGCATAAAACGATAAGGGGGTACATCATTAAAAAAATGAAAATCTGTAAATTTAAGATTAGAGTATATTTAAGTTTGCAGATTTGTTAAGCTAATAAAAACAAGCACTTCTGCGCTTTCAGAGTTAAAATTCGTTTATTTTTAGCCAAGTTATGCCATTTCCAAGTTTGGATTTCCATGCATTTGGATTTTGCATAAAACGATAAGGGGGTACATCATTAAAAAAATGAAAATCTGTAAATTTAAGATTAGAGTATATTTAAGTTTGCAGATTTGTTAAGCTAATAAAAACAAGCACTTCTGCGCTTTCAGAGTTAAAATTCGTTTATTTTTAGCCAAGTTATGCCATTTCCAAGTTTGGATTTCCATGCATTTGGATTTTGCATAAAACGATAAGGGGGTACATCATTAAAAAAATGAAAATCTGTAAATTTAAGATTAGAGTATATTTAAGTTTGCAGATTTGTTAAGCTAATAAAAACAAGCACTTCTGCGCTTTCAGCGCTAAAATTGCTTTATTTTTAGCCAAGTTATGCCATTTCCAAGTTTGGATTTCCATGCATTTGGATTTTGCATAAAACGATAAGGGGGTACATCATTAAAAAAATGAAAATCTGTAAATTTAAGATTAGAGTATATTTAAGTTTGCAGATTTGTTAAGCTAATAAAAACAAGCACTTCTGCGCTTTCAGAGTTAAAATTCGTTTATTTTTAGCCAAGTTATGCCATTTCCAAGTTTGGATTTCCATGCATTTGGATTTTGCATAAAACGATAAGGGGGTACATCATTAACAATATGGGAAAAAATGAAAATCTGTAAATTTAAGATTAGAATATATTTAAGTTTGCAGATTTGTTGACCTAATAAAAACAAGCACTTCTGCGCTTTCAGAGTTAAAATTCGTTTATTTTTAGCCAAGTTATGCCATTTCCAAGTTTGGATTTCCATGCATTTGGATTTTGCATAAAACGATAAGGGGGTACATCATTAACAATATGGGAAAAAATGAAAATCTGTAAATTTAAGATTAGAATATATTTGAGTTTGCAGATTTGTTAAGCCAATAAAAACAAGCACTTCTGCGCTTTCAGAGTTAAAATTCGTTAATTTTTAGCCAAGTTATGCCATTTCCAAGTTTGGATTTCCATGCATTTGGATTTTGCATAAAACGATAAGGGGGTACATCATTAAAAATTATCAAAAAAATGAAAATCTGTAAATTTAAGATTAGAGTATATTTAAGTTTGCAGATTTGTTAAGCTAATAAAAACAAGCACTTCTGCGCTTTCAGAGTTGAAATTCGTTTATTTTTAGCCAAGTTATGCCATTTCCAAGTTTGGATTTCCATGCATTTGGATTTTGCATAAAACGATAAGGGGGTACATCATTAAAAAAATGAAAATCTGTAAATTTAAGATTAGAGTATATTTAAGTTTGCAGATTTGTTAAGCTAATAAAAACAAGCACTTCTGCGCTTTCAGCGCTAAAATTGCTTTATTTTTAGCCAAGTTATGCCATTTCCAAGTTTGGATTTCCATGCATTTCGATTTTGCATAAAACGATAAGGGGGTACATCATTAAAAAAATGAAAATCTGTAAATTTAAGATTAGAGTATATTTAAGTTTGCAGATTTGTTAAGCTAATAAAAACAAGCACTTCTGCGCTTTCAGAGTTAAAATTCGTTTATTTTTAGCCAAGTTATGCCATTTCCAAGTTTGGATTTCCATGCATTTGGATTTTGCATAAAACGATAAGGGGGTACATCATTAAAAAAATGAAAATCTGTAAATTTAAGATTAGAGTATATTTAAGTTTGCAGATTTGTTAAGCTAATAAAAACAAGCACTTCTGCGCTTTCAGAGTTAAAATTCGTTTATTTTTAGCCAAGTTATGCCATTTCCAAGTTCGGATTTCCATGCATTTGGATTTTGCATAAAACGATAAGGGGGTACATCATTAAAAAAATGAAAATCTGTAAATTTAAGATTAGAGTATATTTAAGTTTGCAGATTTGTTAAGCTAATAAAAACAAGCACTTCTGCGCTTTCAGAGTTAAAATTCGTTTATTTTTAGCCAAGTTATGCCATTTCCAAGTTTGGATTTCCATGCATTTGGATTTTGCATAAAACGATAAGGGGGTACATCATTAACAATATGGGAAAAAATGAAAATCTGTAAATTTAAGATTAGAGTATATTTAAGTTTGCAGATTTGTTAAGCTAATAAAAACAAGCACTTCTGCGCTTTCAGAGTTAAAATTCGTTTATTTTTAGCCAAGTTATGCCATTTCCAAGTTTGGATTTCCATGCATTTGGATTTTGCATAAAACGATAAGGGGGTACATCATTAAAAAAATGAAAATCTGTAAATTTAAGATTAGAGTATATTTAAGTTTGCAGATTTGTTAAGCTAATAAAAACAAGCACTTCTGCGCTTTCAGCGCTAAAATTGCTTTATTTTTAGCCAAGTTATGCCATTTCCAAGTTTGGATTTCCATGCATTTCGATTTTGCATAAAACGATAAGGGGGTACATCATTAAAAAAATGAAAATCTGTAAATTTAAGATTAGAGTATATTTAAGTATGCAGATTTGTTAAGCTAATAAAAACAAGCACTTCTGCGCTTTCAGAGTTAAAATTCGTTTATTTTTAGCCAAGTTATGCCATTTCCAAGTTTGGATTTCCATGCATTTGGATTTTGCATAAAACGATAAGGGGGTACATCATTAAAAAAATGAAAATCTGTAAATTTAAGATTAGAGTATATTTAAGTTTGCAGATTTGTTAAGCTAATAAAAACAAGCACTTCTGCGCTTTCAGAGTTAAAATTCGTTTATTTTTAGCCAAGTTATGCCATTTCCAAGTTTGGATTTCCATGCATTTGGATTTTGCATAAAACGATAAGGGGGTACATCATTAACAATATGGGAAAAAATGAAAATCTGTAAATTTAAGATTAGAGTATATTTAAGTTTGCAGATTTGTTAAGCTAATAAAAACAAGCACTTCTGCGCTTTCAGAGTTAAAATTCGTTTATTTTTAGCCAAGTTATGCCATTTCCAAGTTTGGATTTCCATGCATTTGGATTTTGCATAAAACGATAAGGGGGTACATCATTAAAAAAATGAAAATCTGTAAATTTAAGATTAGAGTATATTTAAGTTTGCAGATTTGTTAAGCTAATAAAAACAAGCACTTCTGCGCTTTCAGAGTTGAAATTCGTTTATTTTTAGCCAAGTTATGCCATTTCCAAGTTTGGATTTCCATGCATTTGGATTTTGCATAAAACGATAAGGGGGTACATCATTAAAAAAATGAAAATCTGTAAATTTAAGATTAGAGTATATTTAAGTTTGCAGATTTGTTAAGCTAATAAAAACAAGCACTTCTGCGCTTTCAGCGCTAAAATTGCTTTATTTTTAGCCAAGTTATGCCATTTCCAAGTTTGGATTTCCATGCATTTGGATTTTGCATAAAACGATAAGGGGGTACATCATTAACAATATGGGAAAAAATGAAAATCTGTAAATTTAAGATTAGAATATATTTGAGTTTGCAGATTTGTTAAGCCAATAAAAACAAGCACTTCTGCGCTTTCAGAGTTAAAATTCGTTAATTTTTAGCCAAGTTATGCCATTTCCAAGTTTGGATTTCCATGCATTTGGATTTTGCATAAAACGATAAGGGGGTACATCATTAAAAATTATCAAAAAAATGAAAATCTGTAAATTTAAGATTAGAGTATATTTAAGTTTGCAGATTTGTTAAGCTAATAAAAACAAGCACTTCTGCGCTTTCAGAGTTGAAATTCGTTTATTTTTAGCCAAGTTATGCCATTTCCAAGTTTGGATTTCCATGCATTTCGATTTTGCATAAAACGATAAGGGGGTACATCATTAAAAAAATGAAAATCTGTAAATTTAAGATTAGAGTATATTTAAGTTTGCAGATTTGTTAAGCTAATAAAAACAAGCACTTCTGCGCTTTCAGAGTTAAAATTCGTTTATTTTTAGCCAAGTTATGCCATTTCCAAGTTTGGATTTCCATGCATTTGGATTTTGCATAAAACGATAAGGGGGTACATCATTAAAAAAATGAAAATCTGTAAATTTAAGATTAGAGTATATTTAAGTTTGCAGATTTGTTAAGCTAATAAAAACAAGCACTTCTGCGCTTTCAGAGTTAAAATTCGTTTATTTTTAGCCAAGTTATGCCATTTCCAAGTTTGGATTTCCATGCATTTGGATTTTGCATAAAACGATAAGGGGGTACATCATTAAAAAAATGAAAATCTGTAAATTTAAGATTAGAGTATATTTAAGTTTGCAGATTTGTTAAGCTAATAAAAACAAGCACTTCTGCGCTTTCAGAGTTAAAATTCGTTTATTTTTAGCCAAGTTATGCCATTTCCAAGTTTGGATTTCCATGCATTTGGATTTTGCATAAAACGATAAGGGGGTACATCATTAAAAAAATGAAAATCTGTAAATTTAAGATTAGAGTATATTTAAGTTTGCAGATTTGTTAAGCTAATAAAAACAAGCACTTCTGCGCTTTCAGAGTTAAAATTCGTTTATTTTTAGCCAAGTTATGCCATTTCCAAGTTTGGATTTCCATGCATTTGGATTTTGCATAAAACGATAAGGGGGTACATCATTAAAAAAATGAAAATCTGTAAATTTAAGATTAGAATATATTTAAGTTTGCAAATTTGTTGACATAATAAAAACATGCACTTCTGCGCTTTCAGAGTTAAAATTCGTTTATTTTTAGCCAAGTTATGCCATTTCCAAGTTTGGATTTCCATGCATTTGGATTTTGCATAAAACGATAAGGGGGTACATCATTAAAAAAATTAAAATCTGTAAATTTAAGATTAGAGTATATTTAAGTTTGCAAATTTGTTGACCTAATAAAAACAAGCACTTCTGCGCTTTCAGAGTTAAAATTCGTTTATTTTTAGCCAAGTTATGCCATTTCCAAGTTTGGATTTCCATGCATTTGGATTTTGCATAAAACGATAAGGGGGTACATCATTAAAAATTATCAAAAAAATGAAAATCTGTAAATTTAAGATTAGAATATATTTGAGTTTGCAGATTTGTTAAGCCAATAAAACCAAGCACTTCTGCGCTTTCAGAGTTAAAATTCGTAAATTTTTAGCCAAGTTATGCCATTGCCAAGTTTGGATTTCCATGCATTTGGATTTTGCATAAAACGATAAGGGGGTACATCATTAACAATATGGGAAAAAATGAAAATCTGTAAATTTAAGATTAGGATATATTTGAGTTTGCAGCTTTGTTAAGCTAAAAAAAACAAGCACTTCTGCGTTTACAGAATTTAAATTTGTTTATTTTTAGCCGAGTTTTGGCATTTCCAAATTTGGATTTTCATGCAGCCACTTTTGCAAAAAAATGATAAGGGGTAAATAAAAAGATTGAATGTTGTTATTTGTTTTTCAAAATTTTAACGATGTAACCCCTTATCTTTTTTTTGTAATAGTCGTAGACTAGTTTTTAATATAATTCTGCAAGGGTATACAAACCAAATACAAGCCGAAGTTAGCTTCCTTTCTTATTTGTTATTTAATTAAAGGTTTATGCATAGGAATAACTATATTTTAGATATTTTAGATATTTATTATACATTTTTTTATAAAAGAGATCATCTAAAACTTCAACAGCTGAAAAACCCTGAAAAACCTAGAAAAACCCTGAAACTAAACATTAAGCGTAGTTCTCCAATTGTTCCAATCGAAGTTATCGCTTTAACAGCTCCGGTTTTAAGCGTAATCCTCCTGCGCGGTCATTAGCTGGGTGAGCTCATCTGGATGGACACAGCAGCGTCTTTAATCACTCCTCGGCCACATACACACAATCATCCATACAACTCGGCCAAGTTAATATGCGTGGCTAATATCGGGACAACACATTATTAATGCCGAGACAGAGGGGTGGCTCTGTGCGTGCGTGTGTGTGTATGTGTTGGTCCTGGGAAGTCAGTGCCTTTTGTTCGACACATGTGCGCGCATTCACACCTACGACCAAAAACAGGACTGCCAACAATGTGAACGGGGGCGCCAGGATGTAGATGGAGTCCTGGACACGGCAGCGTAGATAGCATTTAATGCAAAACAATGCCGCACACTGGATGTTGTTGTTGCTGCTGCTGCTGCACGAGTAGCATGCAACAGCAACATCCAGCGCAGCAGCAGCAGCAACAACAACAACAACAAGAACCATGACGAATTTGCCTCCCTCCCCCCCTGATATAGCCATAGCCATGGCCAACATACTACATACATCCATATATCCACATCTGCAGGCGTTGCAAAACGGGGCACGCACTTGGACATGGAAATGGACATGGACATAGACATGGGGACACGCACATGTGCAGAGGTCACAGTGGGGACTGGAGGATGCAGAGATGCGGGGATCTCTGACTCATTTGGAGCCTTAAACTAAAACTGGCAACTATTTATAGCTGAGCTAAGCTTTAGCTTATTAAAAGCCTTAGTTTAATTTAAATGATTATAGAGCTGCTGAAAGCCTGTTTTAACCGTTTTCTGCATCTTCTTTTAAATATTTGCATTCAATTTACTAGTTTTAGTTACACGGTATATATAAATATAAACATATATCCTTATATCGAACGATTTAAATGATTATAGACCTCTCTCCAGACTTTTCCTCAACAAGTTGCTTAACTTATTTATGTTATTCTCCCTCATTTAACCCTATTAATTGCTATATTTTTGATTTCAAATCAAAATCCTCACTGCAGCCTGGAACATGCTTCTTGCATCCACTGTTCCCACCGGGGGCAGCTGAGCGTTGCCCTGTGATGTGTTGCACTTCACACACGGATGCGGACGCACACACACACGCACGCACACACAGCTTGTCTAAAACGCATATTAAATGTCCATCAGTAGCCCATGTGTGTGTGTGTGTGTGTGTGAGTATGTGGCGTTCAATCTGTCCTGGGCCATCAATCCACAAAAGCGTCGAGCCAGGACGAGTTTCTCTGTTTGGTCCTGGTTCAGGTCCTGCTGCAAACTGCCCAAAAGTCCTGACGTGTGACGTTCGTTTATCAGTTGGCAGCCGACCGATGGGGATGGAGGATGAAGTGGTGGCTATGTCAAGAGCTGGAGGTCAAAGGGGGTCTGCCGGTGAGTGATGGACATGAAGAGACGCCCTGGCCAGGGCAGTATTTTCACCGGAATATCTGCACAGTGGCCATAATAATGACAGAAAACTGTGCCTTAAATTATCCTTTTTATAATTCACAATTCATATAAATTTAATTAAGACTGAAAGCTAAGCTGGTAATATATTAATTTCTATAAGTTTTTAGTTTTATTTGATACAAAATTATAAGCTTTTCCCCATCTTCCGTTTCAGGGTGACAGTTTGCTTATTTGCGTTGTTTCCGTTTCCGTTTCCGTTTGTCGCCAAAAATGAATTTGTTAACATTAAATGGCATTTAGAGAGCGGAGTAAGTGTGAGGCAGAGGGAGATGTGGGGGCGTGGCCCATCTATGGGGGATGCCAGCTCATCAGTCCCCCCTCCCCCTTCCGCCTGGCATCCATTCATCATCACTCATCGCTGCTGCTGTCCAGCATTTTCGGATTGTACAGCTTTGTAATTGTAGTTTTGGCCAGCAACTGTAACTGTCGTTGCAGTTGTGATAAATGCTTCTGGGCTTTTGGCTTAGACACGCGCTGGAATCATCATCATCATCATTGCCATGGAGGGGGGAGGAGGAAAACCGGGGAAGAGATCATTTATAAGGCAGCACACACTCAGTCAAAACCGCAAAATTGGCCTCAGCTTCGACGAGATCTCTTCCAGCTCGAGATTCCACTTAGTGGCAAGTATGCAGATAAAGAAACGTATAACTAAGGTCGATACATCTGCATATTATATGATAATTAATAATTAATTCCCTGCTTTAGTTCCCACAAAAAAATATATAATTTAAACTGTTATATTTAATATTTATGATTTTTACTCACAGAAAGACTCATCAGATAAGCATAAACCTTACCAAAAGACACCTGTCACACCTTAATACAAATGACATAGTTTTTTGTTCAGTGTTTGTTATTGTTTATTATTGTTTGCTAGTGTTTGTTGTTGTTTGCCGGCGTTTGCCTGATTGCCGCCATGAGCGTCGTCGTCGTCGCCGTCTAATGACTCAATTTTCGTTCAAAACCTGAGACAATTACGAGTCCACAATTATCCACATGTGAGTCACTTTGGCCAGGTGCAGAGAGGAGCGGTGTTGTGGGCTGCAAGAAGCTACCACTACAACCTGCAGATGGGTGTGCGTGCCACGCAATGACAGCCAAAGCGAGGATGTTTGATTTGAAGCTGTCGAAAAGCAGCTCAGCAAAGGCGAACAAAGAGCTTGAAATTGAATAAAAAAACCAAAAATCGAAGGGGGGACAGAGAAAGGGGGATGAAGAGAAAAGGCCAAGGCGAGAAAAAGGGTGGCACGGAAAGGGTGAACTTAACGAAGCGGGAAATACCCTGGATAAGTGGCTTATGGTGAAGGGAATTAAATAGAGCAAATAATAGAAATTGAAGCTAATCATAACTGCTCTTTGTTTTGAGTAAACTCTTTATCTTTAATTATATTTTAAAATTTTATATGATTTTTTAAAAAATGCTTAAGGTACTCCTTGAAACCAAACTTTCACATGTCGCGTTGCAGACAGGAAAAAAAGGAGCCGGAACCGAATGGAACATCGACCAGTGTCTGTCTGTCTGTCAGTCGGTGTGTCCTCCAGTTGGCTAAGAGGGGTTCCTCAGTTTCTCCTTCCTTTGTTAGGCAATAGTAGTTCCTGCTGCTGCTGCTGCTACTGTGCCTGACACGCAAACCTACTCCAATTTCCAGTTTTTCGTCTGGCAAGTGTCAGAAAAGGAGCAGGACGGAAAAGGATACGCTGACACATTTGCCGCCGGCCGTTCCATTTTTCCGGGGGCTTTTCGGGGGGGATTTTCACCTCCCGCCACCCCCACCACCCCTGCTTTGTCATTAAAACGATGCAACTGCAAATGCCAAACAAGCAGCAAATTGTGCAGCTTATTAGTTCAGCTAAGTGGTTAAGGAGGAAAAGCAAACCGAAAAGTTTTCACTTCCGGTTGAAATTCTTCCAACATTAATGCATTAATAAGTATTTAAAACAAATCGAAAGTTATTTGGGCAGCTTTTAAAAATATTTAAGAAATACTTTCACTCGTTAATGCTCATCTTAGTTATCTTAGTTAGTTTCCTCTCAAAAGGTTGAAGCCTTCTAAAGACCCTAAACATATTCAAAAAATTAAGGGAATTATTTTAAAAATAATTTTTCTGTTTTTTTTGGTGGTCTGCCCGAAGTGTATTCTTTGCTTTTGATGAATGGAACGCATGTCCCAAACCCATTTCCCTTCCCCTTTCAAACTTCTGCATCCTACAGCCGCGTCCACACATGCAATGCTACTGTTTTTGAGACTCTTTGGGTTCCTGACTGTCAGGGGTTAGGTCTTGCACCCCACTCCCCTCTCCATCTCCCAATCTTGGCCAGCGATTGGAAGTCGACTCGCACGCAATGTCATTTCACGCTAAGCTCGCAACAAGCTGGCATAACGAAATCGAAAATACCCTGGCCATATATGGGATATAGCAGCTGTGTAACAAGAGAGATTCTTTTTAAAGATTTTATATAATATATTAAAAGATTTTAAGGCCATAGCTTACCAAGTCTCAGATAGTTTGCATGAAAATTACTGAAGCAAAAGTAGAATCATTTATCAGAGATTTTAAAAAACTTTTTAAATTTAATACTATCAATTTATTTATATTTATTTTAAATGCAATATTTTCTATAAAACACATTACCTTTGAGATGGCCAAGCGAGCACACACACACCCTGGGACCCAAAACCGGAGACAGAGGTGGGTAGAGCCAGTAACAGGGACATGTTCATGTCTGTAAAAATAGGAAAGAGACACTGGCATGGGGCAACAACAAGCCCAGGACATGCCACACGTAACAGCGGAAGCCGACGCATATGTAGCCAAGGAGGCAACGACATTCGAGGGGGTCTTAGGTGGCATTAAGGGGTCTTTCAGGGGACGGGCGGGGCTCAATGGGAGCCGCATATGTCAGCGCTCGAAAATGTGTTAATATTTGATAAGCTCAATATGTGGTCCGAAATGCGATCGTTTAATGCCAAGGGAGGGGGCACGAGCTGGGGTCAGTGCATGCGGCACGCAAGCTTCCTTTCCCTCCCCTCTCCCCCTGGATTAAGCCCAAAATGACATCGAAAACCGTAACGCTGGAAAATGGTTACGAAAAAGTATTAAGGCCTTGTCACTTTGACACCTTTTGGCGGGCGGCAAGGGGGTTGCCACCAAAAACAAAACGTTGCCAACTTGCTGGGCTGTCAGTTTGCATTCGATATGGGGGCCTCGGAATAAGCAGAAAACGAAAAGTACAAAGCTAGAAACAAAAGCCTGAAGCAAGTAGCAAATGGCAACAAAAAATGGCTTAGATAGCCATCAAGCTTGGCCCAAAAGGCCGCATGCAATGGTCATATGTCCAGAGTCCCTGCCAAATCGCTGTCCCCCACCGATATAAATATAGATGAGAAATTGCGCCAGATAATCCCAAATTCATTTAGTTTATTTCAGGTTGAACAAGGACGTTTTTAAGGTTCTTGGAAACGAAAATGTTAAAGTTAAACGATAAAAGAAGGTAAGTTTTCAGTTATTTGAAGTGAATCAATGTATATTTTTAATTATAATAATTATTTGCGATTGCATTTAATAGTTTTCCAAATCCCTTTTAAAGTCTCACTCAGTGAAAACAGTTTCCCAAGCCTTCAAATGCCAACAGTTTGACTACAAAGTGCCACACACTTTAAGGAGTTCTGTCCTGGCTCCACCTCCTTCTGCGCCTCCTGTTTACCTCTCAATAATTTCCATAATGAGCTTAGGTGCTACGGACTGGCCATAAGCCTGGGCTATCTGGTATCTGGTATCTCCTATATCGGTGCATCTGCATCGCTGCATCGCATCTGCGCTTGGCTCCCATTCCCCTCCCCCCGAATAAGATGTTTTTGCAATTTGCATTCATTTCAATATTGATCGAATCGAGCGGACCAGCAACATTAATCTGGATTCGCACACCCACACGAGGCTAAGTGTAGGTGCAGTGAGAGAAATTTGTAGATAACAATAGGTATTAATATACATTCTAATGATTAAATACTGTCCTAAGGCTCTTACGTTGAGTTTAAGTTGAAATTTATTATTATTATTTTTTTGTAGGTAACAATTAAGTTGGTTAAGACAACTCTGCAGTGCTCAGTGCTCTTAAATATCCAGGCCACCCACTTGCAGTGCACATATAGTATCTGGGCTTGTACACAAGTGTGCATCCTTCAGATACATATGCGTATCTCTGGCAGCGATTCGCTCATAACTCGTGTAATAAAGCCGTCCGTCCGTCCGTCCGTCCGTCCAAGGTTCGTCGTCTGTCTTCTGTTGTCGCCCCGAAAAACTTGAACACGTGTCGTCGACACTGAAAGCAGCCACGGCAAAGACAGCTGAAAAGGAGAAAAGCAGAAGAGCAGGAAAGCAGCAAGGCAGAATGGCAGGCAGCTGCCCACGTAGCCCCACCTTTGAAGATGTCTGCGCAGATAGATTGGGCTAGATTGCAGCCAAAAGCAAGTTGGAGCCCGGCCAAGAGGGCTACAGACCCCGGGGATACCCACTGCCTTGATTTATTTGCATTATTTATGAGTAGATACACGCATTGTTTGAGATATTTGTCTTAGATACACTTTAGATGTACTGTTCCAATCCCCATTTCATCTGTTTTAATCAAGGATTCTCCCTAAAACCTTACTTTATATGAAAATACATTTTTTTAAGGTGCATTCGGTATACCTTGAGTGTGTTCTAGGGAACTGAAATCAGGGCAGCGCTGAATGGAGCGTGAAGAAAGGGGGTACTTTTGTGGAAATTGGACTTGCAGAATGGGTATGGCTATCAGGCGCCGTCAACATGCACACACACACACTGCAGCAGATACTAGCTAGAGATACAGATACAGCCAGAGATATAGCTACAGCTACAGCTAAAGATACGTATGCTGTGTGTGCAGACTTGACAGTGAAATGGCCTTCAGTTGGAAGTCGGATTGGGTCGCTTCATTTGCATTAAATAAGCTGAAATTCAGCAGCGGCACGCTCCATTTAAGCGCTTTATGCTCGCTCGCCGGTCAATCCAAGATTTCCCTGGAACAAATACAAGCTATATATACATATATCCATATATATGCCGAGTGTTTTGGTCCAGATCATGCGAAATTATCGTGTAATTAAGCGTGGCGCTTGCCTGGGCTCCGGCAATTAGTGGTTGCCTGCATTCATCCCAAGTATCTCAGTATCTGCGTATCTGCGTATCTGAGTGTCTCGGCTTTAGCATCTGTGAGATGCAGAAAGAGCAAGCAAGTGGTTTGGCACCGTTGCGCTCGATTTGCGGCGATTTTATCCGTAGATGGGCAGAAATTCCAAAAGAAGATGGATTCGACTCTCAAGGGATTAGGAATATATATCATTTTGTAGCTGTAAAGTATCATTAAAATGTATTCTCCATTTCGTGTGTATTTATTAATATTTTTTATCGAATTTTTCAGTACAAATTCGTAACTTTGGGATTACAGAAGGCAGTAGCAAGCGACTGAAAACTAACTAATAACGTAGAATAATTGTAGAATTTGCTAGAATCGCTACTTCGATAATGCAGGTTTCTGTAAAGGAATTTAAAGCTTTTAAAATGAGTCGGATGGGACAGGACGTAGCCACAGGATACACAGGAAACACATGTACGGGCGAGCATTCATGTTTATGAATATGGCTGCGAGGATGGCCCCACCGCAGCCCCCGAAAATGCCAAAACAAAAAACTCTTTTGGCATTGTTTGCTTTGATTTTATTACGATTTTTGTGTTGATTTTGCCTTTTATTACAATCCAATGCCGGAATATACCCTCGATTGCGAATATGAATATTCATTCATTGCCGTTTTGTTGTTGCTTTTGTAGCTATTTGTTGCTGTTGCCTGACTGTTGGAAATTCAGCAAAAATCAGAAAACCGCAAACACAAAATGCGCTTAGATCGACAGAAAAAACAATCAAAATCCGTCCAAAGACAATTCCAAACGACCCATAAAAATTTCATCATTTATTTACGCACACACAAGGCCATAAATATGATGTCTATATACGGATATATATATACATATATACCATATATCTACTTGTGTCTATAAACCCGGATCAAGACAGTTAATAGTCGCCATCGTCGTTGCCCGATTTGTTTTATATTTAATTCGGTTTTAGCGATGCTTGAATTTAATTTTCGAACCGAAAAAAGAGTTGAATTTCACTTTAAACGTTAAGGAAATTGATGAAGCTTTAACGTAGGAGTTGGCAGTTAATCGCTAAATGCTGCTTTAATCTTGTAAATTTGATTAAACTTTATTTTTAGGTTTAACGAAATGATAAACATATAGGGTTTGTGGTAAGGTGTTCACAGCTTTAAAAATTTGTTTTCTTTCAAAGGAAAAATATTATAAATAAATGAAAACCAAAATATTACTTAAATTTATCAACGAAACTTTCCGGTGAAGCATAAGCTTTTATATTATATTATTATATGTTAAAAATTAATATTATTATTTCGAGAGCATTAAAAACACCCAACAATTGCCTTTATTTTACCACATATACTTTTTTATTTATCCCACTCCTTATTGTTAGTGTCATATAAATAATTATTATTTACCCACAAAAAAATAAAAAGCAAAGAAGAAACCGCTTAAAGCCTTCATAAAAAAGTCGTAATTTTTCACATGAACTCTTCGATTATTTGACTTTCCTCGCGTGTTGAGCAAAAGCAGGCTGCCAAAGTGGAAGGGCTGAAGTTTTCCCCAATTTCCCTGCTTCATTCCCTCCCCCTTCCCCTCCCCCCACAATTGTCCCGGCTCCCAGCTTTATGTTTGTTTTGTGTTTAGCAGACAAACAGCAAAAATGAAAATCAACAAGAGATTTCCGTCAACCGACATCCTGCCTGCCTGCCTGGCTGCCTGTCTGCCTACCGTTCAATCCTCTTTTGTCTCTAAAAATATCACAAAATAAAATTCTTATTAAAAATTTTCATTTATTTATTTTTGCTTTGCTTTATTATTTGTTTTGCCATTTGTACCACGCCAGAGAAATAAGGAGCATAAAAAGGAGGAAAACAAATCGAGAGGGAAAGACGAAGAATGCTACGGAATGTGGGAGAAAGTAAAAGGAAAGAGCAAATATATATGTACATATGCATCTATGTGTGTGTGAAGCATTTAAAAGCTTTACAAACATTAAAATGTCTATCTAACTGCATATGTGTGAGTGTGTCTGGCTGTCTGTGTACTGGAAAAATGCAGAGATTTTATGGAAGTGTTTTTAATATATATTTTTTATAAATTGTGAATGAACTAAAATTATATTCTTTTATTTGTTTTATTTAGCATTTTGCCTTGAACATTTTTAGAAAATATAAAATCATACACATAGATAAACCTTTAAAAAAATGCATAAAATAACAAAGGAAAATATGCGGGGAATATCCGGGAAAGCTAGTTAAGGCAGCATACCAAAGCCTCACGAAAACCAGAAAGAGAATGTAAAATGGCTTACATTTATTTATTCATTTAAAATTTAGAATTTTTCTTACAAATTATAGTTTAAAAAGAAACTAAGCATTAAAAATTCCTTGGCTAAGTAGGCGAACCCCCGAATACCCCAGATATTTATTTATTTAAAATATTGCCTGTTTCTCATAAATTATATAATTAATATAAAAAAATAACAATTAAATTAAAATTAAAAAAATTATACAAAACCGAAACCTATGCATTTAAAATTTGAACTTGCTTAAGACTTAAAAAAGAAAGTCTTGGCTAAATGCCGAAGCCTCACTAATCGTCATTTTACTCTGGATTTTTGCTGATTTTGTAGTTCTTGTAAAAACATTAATAAAATTGAAATAATTAACATCAATTTGAAATTTCCAACATTTCTCACAGTGTATGTATGTTTATCGGCATCAAATATTGTGCTCGTGTGCGTATGTATCTCGTGTTTGCGCAAATCGTTAGAGCGAAGAGTTGTGTAAATATTTGTGTGAAAAATTTTGCCAAACGTGGATTAAAAACTTTTACCAGGCGGACCCACCCGCAGTGCGAGCGAGATGGGGGTTACAGGTGAGCAGGCCACAGAGAGAAAGAGATAGAGAGAGAGAGGGCGAAGGCGAAGGGGAGGGACTGCATTTAGTTGTCGTTGGTTATTTGGTTGCTGCCTCGCATATCTGCTATCTATTACACATTTATTTTGAAAAATTTATTAGCATATTTATTTACTTTTTGTGTGCGGTGTGTGTGTGCGTGGTGTGGTGTGTGTGCTGTGTGTTGTTTGTTGTGTGTTGCGGGTAGGCCATCCGGGCTTATGTTTTGATTATTTTTGGTATTACGCAATTTTTGGGCAACTGTTCTGCATATGATAAGTTGCAGCATTTGCATTGGCCAAAACGATCACAAAATCGGATGTGAGCGTCCTTAAAGGACCTGGCCAGACTTTAAGTCCAACAAATGTGGCTTAAATTTAAATTTGAATTTAAATAAAGCTTAAATCTTGGTTTAAGTTAAGTGGTTAGAAATAAATATATTCAAACTTTTGCCCCGCCAATAAAAATACTTTATGAACATAATCGGCAGGTTTTTAACTTTATTTTTAGGCATTTTTTAGTAATGCTAAAAACAAACATGGTTAAACTACAACCACGGTTAATACTGAATAATAACTAATAAGGAGAAACCATTTCCCGCAATAGTCTGCCATGAGTTAACAATAAATATGCAAATATTAAATAAAATATGTCAAAAATTAACTTAACACAACATGGAGAGAACCGTTACACAAGTCTACGATGTGTGAACCTTGGACGAGTTGGAATTTGAAATGAAATATAAATCGTTCAGGTTTAACATTTTACTAAAAATTAAAATAATAATAAAAATTAAATAAAAGCAGATCAAATTAAAAATCAAATAACTTAACACAACATGGAGAGGAATGTAACTCAAGTCTACAATGTCAAGTCTACCTTGGACGAGTTGGAAATTAAAATGAAATACAAATCGTCCAGGTTTTACATTTTACTAAAAATTAAAATAGGAATAGAAATTAAATAAAAGATCAAATTAAAATGAAAAAATAAATAAAAACCCATAAATGGAACTGCTTAAATCTTGGCAGAAGGGAGCTCTTGACTCTAGAACTCTGAGAACTAAACTGATTTGAATGCCGTACACAATGCAGGACCTAAGGTCTGGTTAACTGACAGGAGACTTCATGGCCTACTTATTTTGACATTTCCAACTCGAAATCTTAAAATATAATATAATACCAATTTTGTAACGAAACTTTGGCCACCCAGAAATTCGTTTTTACACGCCAGCAGTTTGAAATAAAAATCTCGATTCATTTAAAAAGGAATTATGAATCAAATATACAGAAATTTAAAAAAGAATCCAATTCAAAAATCGAAAAACAACATTTTAGCCTCTGGCCCTTGGAACTTTTGATATTATCTCACAATGCTACGGATATACCACTGGGATTATATGGCTGCCAAATGCCCAATCTAAACTTTACCTATTTCCAGTAAAAACAAAACACAAAACACAGAAAAATGTTGCTCAAGTTAAATTGCGGCAACTTTTTCGCTTTAAACAAGGCAAACATGGTGGTGGGGCAGGCGGCGGGGGAGTTGCGAAAAAAAGTGTGAAATTTTAAGTACTTGAAGTGCCGCTGGGGAAGTCAGTTTGCCTGCTCCGCTCCACCACCATCAACAGCAACAGCAGCGGCTCCAGTCTTCCCTTCGCACACACACCCACCGCCCCCCGGCGACCCATTGCGTCCCAGCACACCCCCACACACACACACACACACACAAACACATACACACAGAGAGCGACTTAAACAAGCAATGCGTATTCATAACGCGTATACGCCCTGTTGTTGTTGACAGCCATTTTGTAGATGATGTGCGCGCGCCCCCACTTAACAGTGGGGAGAACACCGCCACCCCCCGGAGCCCCTATTTTCGAAGTACCCGGCCCCCTTGACGCCCCTGCCTGTGTCCATGTCCCTGTCCCTGCCCCTTTCTCAGATTTTCCCCCGCAATCTGCATTCTTAACACTGGTACAAATTCACAGAGACAAGCTTTTACAATTATTATAAAATAATATAAATATAAAATATAAAATATAATATATATATAAATATAATAAATATATAAATATAATATATGTATTTATTGCTTAAATACAATTTAAAGATATGGGCTTCTATACCAATAACCTATATTTATTTCATTTAATTATTTAATTAACTTATTTATTTCTATTTTTGTAATTTATTTATGAAATTTAATTATTTATTTAATAAATAACTTCTTTAATCTTTCAAAAAAAGATACAAGTTTATATTTCTAAAGCCATAAATCTCATCATCACATACTATACCTTATATTTTTCGCCATATTATAAAGCTCTTCGTTATTTTTTATTTACTCATTATTTATTTTATTTTCTTTATTTATTATTTATATATTATTTTAGATATTTATTTATTTATTAGTTATTGCGATTATTTAATTAATTATTATTTAGTTATATAATTTTAATTTAATTGTTTAGTTTATTAATTTTGCCAACAGAAAATCCTTAATTTACATTAATTCCTTTACCAAAGATTTTTCTTTGTCTATTTTTTTAAACGCTGTATTTATTTGATATTGAATTGACTTTGTTGAATTTATTTGTTACATTTTATATACCATATAATCGTATCTAGTATTTCACTGATAACTTTTATTTATAATTATTAGGTTTTAAAAATTGTTTGTAACTCCACAAGTTTGTTACAAACCTTCTTTCCGAGCTGTAAGCAATTTTTATTTTAAGATTTTCCATACGTTTAATTTTTTGCTATATTATTTTTATATTCTTTAAAAAAGTATACCCAAAAGAGATAATATTTTTCCCCGAGTACAAAATGCCATGAATGTTGTTGTTGTTCTCTCAACGAGGCGTTCGTTTATTTGAGCAGCGCCACCTTGGCGTGGCAAAAGCTCATTTCAGGCTGTCCCAACCCCCCGACAGAAGACAGACACCAACCCCAGACAGCAACTGCCTAGCCTCCCCCTGGCCTGACTCCCAAGCCCAAGCCCAGGCCCAAGCAAGGCCCAATCCCAGGACCCTCAGCAAGCAGGGCACGTAAATAAACACAGCTCAAGCGAAATATATTGACGATGTTGAAGCGGAAGAGCATCATCATAGCGGTAATCATGTTACCTCAATTCGAAATGAATTCATAACTGAATTTTCGCATTTCCCCCCACCCAATGTTACTACCATGCTGCCATGCCATGCCTCCATTTTCCATTTTCCACCCAGCGAGAACCACTCAACCGGGCCGGGAATGTCACTGGCTAACCCCAAAAAAGCAACGCAAACTGATAGACACTGGGTTCGTAGGGGCTTTCCGGGTGCCCTGGCGGGTATTACATGGCAAAATGAGAGGTGGAAAAGCTGACTGCCAGGATGTCATGTTGATGATGACGCTGTTGATGGGCAGGGGCACCACCATCACTCCACTCCACTGCCACTCCACTCCATGCCACACCGAGCTCTATGACGCTCCTTCAATCCGGTTGCGAAGGCCTCGGAATCGTGTTTTTAAAGCGTAACAGGCAAAACATCAACAACAACGGCGATATACTGGGCCAGTAACAAATATAGTATGAAAACTAAGGCCTAGACAGAGTTACTCTCTTTTTATTTAATAGTTAATGCAAGTAACACTTTTATTTTTAATCTATATAAAATTGTCTCATCTAAAATGCTATTGCTAAACCTCTTAAAATCAGATTTGAAATTAAAGAAACACTTATTTATACTTTTGAGAATTAAAAAAAAATATATATAAATTCTATTTGAAAAACTTTCTCTTATTCAGGCGAAAACCCTGCAAACGCCTTTGCTGAACTGTGCGAACTCTGCTTTGGTGCCATGAAAATGGCGAATGGAGAAAACTCGTTAACTGGCATTCCGCTGCCTTCTCTTCTCCAATGTCCCTCCTGGATTTTGCAGCTGCCTGTGCCGAGGGATAGTAGGAGAGAGGGACAGAGAGGGGGGTAAAGGAGCAGGACCCCAGGATTGGAGGTGAGGTGCGGTGCGACCTGATGAGTGTCTGATGGGCAGATGGCGGCCTTCTATTTGCTACCGTTTCAGGGCCTGTCTATATCTCTGCCCAGGACACCGTAAAAAAATATATACATAAAGGATTTCGTTAGAAATTATATAGAGAAAATATTGAGCTATGAAAATACATTTTAAAATAGAAAATTCTCATTTTGTGGCTTTGTATCTTGGCCTCTTTAAGGATACTTGTTTATAGTTATTTCCCTCAGTGCATCCTGTCCGAATTGTCCTTGTATAATGTATTTTGTCGTGTCTCGCTTTCTGCATTCTGTAGTCTCCTTTCTCCTGCCTCAACTTTCCCTTCTCCCCTTCTCTCCTTCTCGCCAGCATGCATTTTATCTTGTTGTCGTCATCCTTGTTGCGCTCTCCACCTCGTCCTTTACGCTTTTCTTGGCCTTCCCTGCTCTTTTGCCCCCGCCTCCTTAGCCCCAGCATGCACAGGATGTTGCTCGTTAAATTTTCTTTATGAAGTTAACTGTAAATGTCCCTTGCCCTCGTATATTGCAGCTCCTGTTCCTGTTTTTCCTGGCCGGGCTCCCTGCCTCACTTCAATTTCACATTTCGCGCAAAATAAAACGACAGCCGGGAGAGGGAGCGAGTAAGGGGTAAGGGGAAAATTACTTGGTAATGCAATTTTGCAGCTGGCAATGCTTAAAGCTTTAAGGAGGAGGAAGGACTTTTCTGCAAAAAAAATCAAAAAAAAAAGAAAAGAAAATACAACTCAATCTGCTGTTACACCTTCTGTTCCCCCACCACCAGAGATCAGCCGGGCAACAATGCATTTTCCACGTGCCACATCGCTTCGTGGAACGAAAAACTCCTCGCGGAATAAAATAAAAACAGGGAAATGCAAATATTTAAATTGCATTCGCGAATGTCGCACATACACACACTCACACACCTTGAATCATTCCTTCCGCAAACAGATAAAGTATGTTCCACAAGGAAACTCTCCTTTTTGAAGGAGAAAAAATAGAAGTAGCTTCCAAAAAAAAGTCAAGGAATTTTTGCCTCTCTAAAGGACATCATAATTTGGTTTTACATTTTATATACGCTTCGATCTGGCTGGCCCAGGACTCCTTCCAGCACAAATATTCCTGCACACAGAAACTTTAAACTGATGAACACAGGGAACAAAGAGGAGACTTTGAACTTCATTTTATAAATTTCTTTAAAAAAATAGAACTATGATGTTAATATAAAAAATATATATTACCAAAATGAAACTTATATTTAATTTAATGATTTTTTTTAGAATTTTCTATATACTCTCCTAATAAGACAATAAAATTCTTAATTCAGCTTTCAACGTTCTTTAAAAAGTAATTTAAAAGCTAAAAAATTAATTGAAATTATATTATGTATAAATATATTATATTTATATTTTTTTTCAGTTGCCTCGAATCGAAAGTTGGCAAGTGGAAAGCTGGAAAGCAGACAACTCATTGCCTATAAGAAAAAGAAATGCTACCAGCAGCGGCAGCAGCTCCACAAGCAGGAAAAGTCCAAGTGGAGCAAGAAAAATTGCAAAGGGGAAAAAAAGGAAAATCATGAAAAATTTTCCAAGTAGTCCTTGTACCGAACAACAACAATAACAAAAAAAAGTAGGGAAAAATAAAAGAGATTCCGGATTGTGGGGTCTGTACAATGTTAAATGGCACCGAGAGCAAAGAAGCTTAATATTGAACAAGGAACAAGGAGCAGGGAATCGAGCACAGGACCTGAAAGAGGACCCAAAAACCGGCATAAGGCGATGTACTATGGTCAGGTTAATGTTTAAGATTTTTATAAAATAAATTATAATTTTTAAGAATTTTATATACCATTCAATCGGTTTCAGGTTAAAATGTATTTATTTTAAGTAAACGTTTTAGCTTTTGATACTCATCTTCATAAATTCATTGCACAAGAGGGTTTATAACATGAAAATGAAATAATTAAAAACAATAAATAAAATCATACATACAAAATCTTAAACGATTTATTCCTGCGATTTTAGCTTTTTCCAAGAGTTTTTTATGTAAACAAAAAAGGCCTTCTTTCTCCAAAAAATAATATAAATAAATATTAAATAATATAAATTAAGATTAATATTATTTTAATAACCAATTTCCACTTTAATATACCCAAAATCACCTAAAGAACTCCACTGTGCGAATGCCTGTCGATGCTTATTCTCAATGAAGGCGCCAAAAAAAGGAGAAAAATGCCAGGGAAAATATATATAAAAGGAAAAACGAAACGAAAACGGGCAAAGGAAATGAAGCAAGAAAAATTACAATTCTCGACATGGATGTTCCTCGGGCTGGGGCGAAAGGAAGGGGCTCGGAATTGAGTTTTGGTGCCAGGACGAAGGATGAACACACTCGGCGGAGGTGGGAGATGGCCCCCAAATTGGGGCAGGGGTTCGCCATTTTGTATGCAGGTGTATAATGGTGATTGTAGGGTATGTGTATGTGTGTGTGCGTTGGGGGTGTGCGTGTGTAATTTTTATCTGCCAACTTTTATCATTTTTTATTTTCATACACATTTCGCCTCGGCTGCTGTGGGAGCCTCATAAAGAGCGTCAAGGTAAAACGGCCGAGGAAATGAATAAGGGGGTGGGGGGAAACACACCCACTCATACACACACTCCTTCTTCCACACACACACACACGCAAGTGCGTGTGAATAGAGAAGCAAAGAAAAATTGCGTTCAAGTTTGAATGAGTTTTCCAGCAGCAATGGAGATTGAAGGACGCACCGGTCTCTCAAGGCAATATTTCCCAGCTACCCAACACCCACCCACACACACACACACAACAGAAACACCCCCTACCCCCCACTCTTTGTCAACAAATAAACAAACAACGAGAACAACAAAAAGTGGCATTGTCATCGTTTTTATTGTTGCCAAAGAAAAATAAGGAGAAGCAACTGAAACACAATTACCTGTCGCTAGCGGGTGATATATACACACACCTACACACACACGCACACCCCCACACTGTAGCTTTAGCAATTTAAGAGAAAATGCTCCTTAAAGTTACTTTCTTTAGAAAAAATGAATTGGTTTAAGGATTAAAATCAGCGAAGCTGGAATCTTTGATGAGAAATTATCAGCGGCTTTAAAATAAATAAATTCAATAAAACTGCAATTAAATAAATACTTGGATATATAAATAATTTAAAAAATAATAAATAATAAGACAATTGAAGGCATTAATATATTTAAAGAATTATCTGCAATCTGAAAAAAAACTGTCAAAAAGCTGTAATCAATCTGCAGAAAATTTCCTGCTGACATCTGAATTTCTGTTTAAATAAATCCAATCCAAAGTCCTTTAGCATAACCATTTTTTTTATTTCATTTAAAACTTAATTGTTACATTAAAAATATCTTTAAGATTTTCTATCACTTGCTTTCCCTGGGAAAATTGTCATTGGAACAGGTAGCAAGAGCGATGGCCGTCGCATGGCGGCAAAAGGACTCCCGAGGACTCTGCTTCATTTCCTTCCGCTTCATTGGGGGAATCAACGGCAACACTCCAACTGGCAGCCATCTTGACTGACTGGGCTCCCCCCTCTTAGCCCTGCCCCGCCCCGGCCCCAAGTCCTGCTTTACCCCAGGCAAGCCGCCCACATTCAGCGCCCAATCCACCGACTTCCTTCTCTATCTGTTTTATGCCCGAATCACTTTTGCAACTTTTGCACACACACACACACACACAACACACATATATATATATATATATAGCAATATATATATATATATCTATATAAAAGAGGAAAATCTAGAGGGAGGTCGGTGTACGACTCAAGGAGTTCGAGGCAAAGAAAAACTCATTCCGAAATCATTTTTGGAAAATCGCCTGCGGCTGTGTTTTGTTAAAAACTGAGAAAACGGAAATACTACAGCAGAAAATGTGGCACTCCACCTCCGCCGCCCCCCCCCCCCCCCCCCCCCCCTCCCGACTGAACAAGGACAAGAACAAGCTGTGGGAAGGGGGAGGAGGAAAAGCCAAGGGATTCTTCCCTTGTCGACTTGTTTAACTTTCACTCAAGTGGATTTTTGACTGCGAACAAAAAGCAGAACAAGTTGCTCGGCGGAAGTGAGATGGCTGCAGTTGTACGAAAAGATATAGATATATATATATATAGACATAGAGCGAGGGGGAGGAGTAGTTAGGGAAAGTGGAAATTGCCAGCGAATAAGTTACTTTTCCATCAAACAAGGCAACGTTTTTTTTTTATGATCTGACTCACAGTAGGATTTCAAAATAGTAAAAGAAATGAGAAAAGAAATATAAGTATTTTCATTTTAAAGTGTAAACTGATAAGGAAATAAAGATGAAATAATATAGGAACTATTTATAAGTAAAACAGTAAATAGAGTAGCAACATAAAAAAAGAACTAAATACAAAAGCAACATAAACAAGTAGCAACATATTGTTGCTATTTATATATTTGCAAAAATATGAGAAAGTTTAAAAGTAAAATTATATAAATATATAATTTAAATATGAGCTAAAGTGCTCTAAAAATATATCTGCAATTATTTTGAATTGATTTCCTTGAGTTTATACATCAAACTAATGATAATGATTATTTAATATATTAAATATTATTAGTATATAAATTATACATCATAAAAAATGATTCTATATTATTTATTATATTTGAAGTATTATTAGTATGTATTATTATTCGTTTATCATAAATTATTCTAATAAAAGTGAAGGTTGGTTGGTTGTAGGATTCAAGGATCAAACATCGCTCAAGCCTTTTGTACCTGTCGTTGATGCGACCTTAAATGCGGTTTCATGCTCGAATCGTAACAAATTTAATTGCATCGCTTTTCCCAATGCATTTTCCCCCCGGGATATAACATATATCAGGATATACTATATTCAAAACGACAACCCTCGCTGGCCAATTGTTGAGGGACGAACAAATAAAATAAAAAAAGATACAGATGCGTTTAGGGCACATATGGCAGTTTCTGGCCAAGCTCTAGCCGCCGTCACAAACCGAGCCAAATCAAAGTAATGTGATATATAGTATAGTCTGTCGCGATATCTGTGTTCCCCACCCCCTCTCACTCTCCCTCTCCCTCACATCTGTGCCCTGGGTGTGTGTGTGTGTGCCGGTTGCCCTTGTAATTAGATGATCCCCAAATCAGCCGCTAATTTTTCCGCAATTTGCTTAGTAATGCAATCTAAATACAAACAAAATAGTTCCCTTTTTATTTTCGACAATTCCAGGGAGGGTGTGGACCACACCACAGGGTGCTGCATGCTGGGAAAGGGAAGGCGAGTGGAAACTCTGACTAGGCAGGGGGGGGAGGAACGAGGGCTGCGGGTCGACGGGCCGTGAAATACACACTCGAAAAAGTGAATGGCATATGTACACATATATGGTATGCCCCGGAGTGTTGCACATGTCCCTGTGCGGCAAAACAAACATTAGTCTCGATGCCAATGGCCAGGGCTGCCTTCCACCTCAAAGCTTTTGGTTTAACCGGAAAATAGTCAGATTTGGCATGAAAATCAGTTCGTTATGAAGATAAATCTAGGGTTTTTAAGCTTAAAAATATATTAAAAATATAAATTGAAATATAATAGAGAAAGAAATATATTATTTATATAAAAAAGAAGCCAACATATCAGCAAAAATATCAAAATATTCGCCTGGCAACACTCTTTCAACTTGATTCGCGAATTTGAGCTGGGAAAACACGGGCAGAAGCTGGAGGCCAGGCATGTCAAAGCCAAACGACAGGACCAAGGACCAAGGACGAGGGACGCAGAAAGATGCGACTACGGCGGCGCATCTCTCTGATCCCAGCGGGAGTTCAGCAAGCTGCCCGGAAATCACAGCAGGGGTTGGGACATACCAAGAAGGGGTCGCGCCTGGTGTTTTGAGCTGCTATTTTGGGGTTGACCTGTCGCCTGTCGTCGACAAAACCCAGGACAGCCCTCTCGGATGGATGTCCTTGCCACACGCCCGAGAGCCTGCTCAAGCCCAGACCCCGCGCCGAGTCCGAGGCCCACATGCCGCGTTCTTGTCTTTAATTTCAGCGCATTTGGCTTTTGTAACATGATTATCCGACGATTTGATTTGGCGCTAAATGCAATTGCCAAATGCCAAAGTCAATGGGAAAAGGGAAATGGGAAATGGGTAGAGGAACTGGGCAACAGAAAGGCGACAGGACGGGGACACTGGACAGGACACGCGGCGCAAGTGGCAATTGTGGCTGCCGATAAGCCAATTATCTCAGCTACAAATTAATAGCTGGAATTTCTTGTTTATTTTTAAAGAGTTTTTTTTTTAGATTTTTAGAAAACAAATGCGATTTTTTTGTTTAGTAAATAAGAAATATTAAATCACAGATAAGTTTTTTTTATCGGGACTAGCAAGGTTATCCAAAGGGACATGATCTACATCTAAAATAAAACTTTAAAATAAAAGTAATGAACTGCGGAAAACCCCGAAAATCAAAAATCTATTCCCCTAGCCATGGCTGTGGTTCCTTGGAGGTGCAAGTGCTGCATCAGCCTGGAACTCAATCGGAAAGTCATTTACTTTGATTGATCTTTTCGGCGGCCGGTGGGATTATGCACTGGCTGAGATCGAGCCGCCACATGGGGCCCATCTTCATCAGCATCCCAGCAACCCCAGTGCCACATCATCGTCATCATACGCATTACACTTTGGTTGTATTTTTTTTCCTAACAGATGCTAACTTCTGGGCTCGGATCTGGGCTCTGGGATATGGGATATGGGCACTGGGATCGCCTCACCTCCCTTGGGACTTGTTGGAACAGTAGCAACAGCAGCAACAACACCTCGCCGGCACACAGGTCATCTAGTTGTGATCCGCTCCCCTCTGAATTTTCTCCAGAATTTCCCGCTGCCCCGTATCTGTCTCCATCTTCATCTCTAGCCAAGCGCACATAAATATGGCAAGAGGGAAAAAAATGCAAATCACTGAAGCTCAAAAGCCCAGCGGGGAAAACCAGGCCGAGGGGAGGCAGGCCGGGGCTGGGGCAAGTCAAGCCATGCAAAAGTATTACAATAATTATGATAATCTATGCCATAAAAAAGAGCCGGAGCTGGAGACGGAGCCGAGCCCGGACCCGGACCCGGACGAACCCCAAACTGAACCTGAACCCGAACCGAAAGTCGCATTTGTGGCTTGACTTGCTGTGGGATAATGTGGGTTGGGTTCTTTGGGTGTTTTGGGTGTTTTGGGTGCTCGGGTGGTTGGCTTTTGGATGTGGTTCCCGGTGGTGGTGGTGCCCAAGGAATTACCATACTTTAAGCTACCGCAAAGCAGAACTCAAGCGGAGAGGAGAGCAGGAAGACTGAAGGACAGGGAGCTGTATGGCAAGTGGGTTCTGGAAAGGACAGAGTTGACATCTTTGGATAGCACTTGATGGTATTGGATAGTATAGCCCCTATAGGGCTATAGATTGCAGATATGAAAAGCTATGATATCTTGAGAAAATCGTTTGTACAAAAATATATAAAAATGTAGAGCCATTCCCTGAGTAACTCATAAAATTTATTTAATAAATTCCTAAAGCCAGGTTCCCTTATTCTTAAAGAGATCCCATCCTGGATTGAGCATTATAGAATCCTTGAATTGAAGCTCTGAAAGTGTTAACAGGACTTTTCTCACCATTTTGCTGCCATTTTTAAGTCCACAAAGGCGCAGAAGCCCAAAGGAAATCCATTGGGGCAATGGGAATACAGGTGTCGACTTTTCCACCTGCCTGCCGTCTCTGTCCTGCTAGCCTCAGCACCACTCACAACCTCCCTCCCTCCTGCTCCCTAGCTCCCCTTCTCTCTCTCTCTCTTTCCCCCCTTTCGAGTGCACTTTTCGGACATTGTGTGTGTTTGATTTTTATCTGTGTACGTGCCGTGGCCCGGCCGTAACGCACAGAAGGACGACTACGAGCAGGAGGAGCCTTTGTTAATTCCCTTTGCCTGCCCTCACCCGAGTTTCCTCATTTTTCAGGAAACTCTCTTTACCTTTCCCTTTACCCTTTCCTGGCACCAGCATTGATGCATCGACAGCAACATTGTCCCCCGAGTGCAATGTTGCTCCTCCTTGTGTGTTGCAGCTTTTTATGTTGCTGGAGCAGTGTTGCTGGAGCAGTGTTGCTGGAGCAGTGTTGCTGGAGCAGTGTTGCTGGAGCTGTGTTGCTGGAGCTGTGCTGCTGCTTAATCTGTGTGGCTGCTGCTGTTTAAATGCTGCTAATTATTATTCTTAATCACTTTATAAATGATATTGCATTAGTTTTTGCTACCTTTTGTCTTTGTTAGAGATATTTATGATCATATGATATTGTTACAAAATGTATTGCAAGTTATTTTTCAGATATTGCTGGAGCAGTGTTGCTGGAGCAGTGTTGCTGGAGCAGTGTTGCTGGAGCAGTGTTGCTGGAGCAGTGTTGCTGCTTTCTCACTCACTTTGTAAATGATATTGCATTAGCTCTTGCTACCTACCTTTTGATAGAGATATTTCTAATCACTCAAACTAAGTTGATATTATTACAAAACTAATTCCAATTTATTTTAATTTTTTTTCAGATCTGTAAGGCTGCTGCTGCTAGAAATGTGGCTGTTTCTAGGTAAATGTTGCCACTCACTTTAAATGCTGCCGAATATTGTTGCTGCATTTGTTGCATCTGCTGCTTTTAGTGGCTGCTGTTGATGTTGATGCTGCCGATAGGCCATCAAAGCCAGGCCATTGGATGTGGCTCCCAGAACGCTCGTATTTCGCTTACAATTTGACCCCCGAACGGCACGCAGACAACAAATAAACATTGGCCAATACAACACCAAAAACAAGGCAGGCAACGAGGGTGGATCTAATAATTAAAGGCAAAATATGTTACCATTTAAACTGAATTGTAGCACTTGCAAGCTTGTTTAACATTTTGTATATAAACTTAAGACAGCTTTTTTGTTATCAAAATATTTTTCTAAAAATTGTTTCTTGATAATTTCTAGTTTTAAAAAATAAACATTAAAGGAAAATATTAGTAGTAACAACTTCTGGCTCCACCCTCTGGTGCCAGCCTTGGTCCTGGCCATCATCCTAGAGCCACTTGCCATTTTTACTGAGGGAGACTTGGTGCCTGAGAGCCTGCCGTTCTATGGCTTTGCTGCTGTTGTTTTCTTGCTTCGTGGCCTGTGGCCTGTGTCCTGCCTCGTGTTCTGGCTTCTTTGGCCCCCGGAAAAGCGCCTCATTGCCTACCCAGAGGGAGATTTTCCACACCGCCCACATCCGACCTCAGCCTGAGCCTCAGCCTGAGCCATGGGTAGTTTTGATAAAGCGTTTCAATGGCTGAGCACATAACAGTTGACTGGCTGCCCGTGTCTGTGTGCCTGTGCTTTGTGCCTGTATGGGTTTGTGTGCGTGTGTGTGTGTGTGTGTGACAAAGACCATAAACTTCCAAAAGAAAAAAAAAACACAAAATAAACTGAGCACACAACAAGGACAAACGTTAGTGCTCGAAGCCCCCTTGAAGCTCACGGCCCATGGCTCCCAGCTAACTCCCCCATAGCCCCGATCCCCCAATCCGAAACAACAAAAAAAATATATATATATATGTTTATATATTTGTATATCCCCAGATACTCTCGCCAGGAGCCACACTGCTGCTGTTGACGATGCAACGCTGACTGGCATTTTGGGGGCGGCGACGGTGATAAAAAGTTGTGTTCTGTGTTTCTGCGCTTGTTGTAATAACAACGGCATCGAGAACTGCGATGGCACCAGAACACAGCTACACTGAACGCAACTGGGATGTATTTGCTGTAAAAAGAGAAAGATTTTAACTCAAAGTAAGGAAAGAGAGTTTTAGTTAAGTTTTATTAACCCACTTTGAGAGGAGCAAAAACAGCTTCAACATTATATTACTTATATATTTATATTTTATATTTTTTATATTTTTTTATTTGCATATATTTTGCCTTTTTTCATACTCCTCCCCCTGTTAATTTCTCCAAGTGTAGCTACCTCTGGGCCTTAATGTTGCTGCTGCCTGTTGTTGATGTTTCTGATGTTGGTGTTGCCTGTGGCCCTGCCATTGGCAATGCTGTTGCCGTTGTTGCTGCCGAACGCACAGTTCGCAGTTAGCAGTTCGCATTTGATGCACTGAACAAAACCAACAGCTAGTTCCATGCAAACCAAAGGCTAGAGAATCCCCTTTGAGGCTAAGGAAAACTTTATAATTTAGGAAAATGAAGGAAAAGAAACCGAATATTAAAATCATTTGAAAGCAAATATTCAAATATTTCCCATGTATTTCTGACAGTGCCTTAAACAAGCTTTTGTTGGCAGGATGCGAAGGATGGAGCTGGTGGTGGTGTGGAGCAGTTAAAGGTGGTGGAGCTTGGTGGGAGGAGGACTCAATGAGGCTATTTGAAACACAGCGATTTCGCGACGACGACAACGACAACGCTCCTGATTCTGATGCTGATACTTATGAGAATGGAGATGGTTTTGCTGGAAATCAGGATGAGGATGTGGATGGGATTGGACGGAGGTGGGTGGAGGGGGGACTGGAAATGACGATGATGATTACACGTTGACGATGACGACTGTGTCGCCGCCACATTGCCTTTCACTCCAACAAACGCTTTCGCTGCTGCTGCACTTAAGGAAATGTAGAGTGACTTTTGGGGAGATATTTTTCATTTATATAATTTGATAAAGATTAAGAAAATTTGCTTTAAATTTAGAAAATACTTAAACTTATTAATAACTATAAAGATTTTGTTGATATTGTTTCCTATAAAAAATCAAATTTTTCCTAAATTTATCTGCAACTAACTACCAATTTCTCTTTCTGTCCACTTCCGGCCCATGGCGCTTCCTTCCCATTCCTTGGTTCCTGGCAAGATATTCATCGAAAGCAGAATGACAGCCTAGAGACACATTCAAGGCGAAGGCGAGAGATAAGAAATGAATGACAGGCACAAGAACCAGAACCGGAGCCACAGTCACAGCCAGGACGGGAGTCAGGGGAAGGAGCATAAGCAGTAGAAGGAGCAGGGGAGTCAGCCAGTTGGCGGTTCAAAAGGACCTCCAGCTCCGGCACATCAGTCAGTGTCAGTGTGAATGCGAAATTGCGTTGCTTTTACGAGTTCGCCTCGGCAGCACAACTGCCACATAAAAGTAATGCCTGATGGATATATCCCAGCGCCCCCTTCGCCATCCTTCGCCCCAAAGGTGAACCGGGAGTCCTTGCCATCGTTAGAAGATATATATCTGGGCCGGTGGGGTTGGGGCATAAATCACAGTTGCAGGCCATGCCGTTTCTTTGGGGCGCCAGATTTCAGAGCCCCGAATGCGCAATCCCAAAGCCGGGAATCCAGAATCCTGAATCCCGGAATCCAACCACGGAATCACAGCCCTTATTTTGCCCAGAAAAATATTTATATGCTAATCCTGCCAATGGAAAGGCAGAGCCCCCTCTGCTAAGCCTAAGCTCAAGGAAAACATTTTCACAAGCAAGCTACTTGAGAAAATTGGGTTATTTTTTATTATAAAAAATTATAATAAATATTTTTAAGAATAATTTAATCTCTTAAATTGATCAGAGATATTTATATCTTAAAAATTCACGAATTTAACTTTATAGCAAAGCTTTTTATAAAGTTTATAGTATTATTAATCAAAAATATATGACTTAAGTTAAGCTCAACTAATTATAATTTTTTGTTTTAAAATAAAAGACATTTTTTTACCTTTTCAAAATATATTTGAACAAAAATCTCCCCTCAAAATTCCTCTCCTGGAACCAAATCGAAAAAGAAGTGCAACGTATATAATCAAGCAGAGAAAGAAAATGTCAATAACTAATGTCAATCAGGTGAGCCTGAAGCCCGCCCACATTATCCCCCTCCTCACATTTCCCTTGCATTTTCTCCTCCACAGTTGCCAATCGAACTTTGCCCCAGGAATTATGCTTATATAAGGGGGAAGTTCCACAAATCAGCAACAGCAAATACGTGTGGCAGCGATTCAGGCACGTCCCAGGATATACAAAAAAAAAGGAAACAAAAAAGGACACGGGGAAGGGGGTAGATACGCTCAGCAAAGAACAGGATTCCCACTGACAGTAAAGCAAGGAAGAAGCAGGATATATGATAAACAAAATATAGTTCAAAGAGATGCACTGAAGGATTTATTCAAATAGTATAATTTATTATATTTTTTTCTTGATCAAAATTTGTTGTTCTAATTTCTAATTAATTTCAAACAATAAAGAACGCCAAGCTCGGGAAACTAAATGGGGAAATATGTACATACTTATATCACTGCATTGCAAGCTTCTAACTTAAATTATAAATACAAATAAATATATGAATAATAACTTTTGTACAGAACATGACTAAAAACAAACTCAAGCAAATACGGCCATGCTTTCCGAATTGAAATTCGTGTTTCTTTTTTGCCTAGATATGATTTTTCATTTCTTTATTTTGCCATTTACCATTTCAGAACATGTTCTTAACAAATTTTCTTTTTATTTAAATTGCACAAAATTGTGAAAAATTAAAAAATAAAGGTAATATTTGAAACTTGCCTTTTTTTATAATACATTTGTTCATCAAATTTTAGATTTGGCTAAAAAGAAACGTTCGCCTGTTGTTTTGGAGGATTTCAACCACCTTTTCCATTTTTTTATTGTTTATTGTTTTTATTATTTAAAACACATAAGACATGCGCTTGTTTCACACCCAAGCCACATATATAAATATGAAATATTTTCTTTACATACGTATAAATTCTGGGGGCCGCTGCTGCCTGTGGGCGTGGCAAGCTATGGGGGGTATTGTTGGGTGAGATTTGGGGGGAGTGAGGGAGGTGTTTTTCTGCCGGGTCACATTGGTGGTTGCCACGCTCTGACGGCCATACCATCGGCTGTCCTTCAGTCAACGTCGGCCTATCTCTGTGTACATCTCCAGGGGGGGATGGGGGCGTCGGGCGGAGGACATTTGACACACCGACAGGCAGGGGAGGCAGGCAGGACCTCTCACTGGAGGCCCGTCGTGCCTCGTGGTCCTTATCGAACTGAATGGGAGACAGATCTACTGGCACCATGGCACAAAATAGGCGAAACTTGTTTGCACATTCATTCTGATGTTGTTTTTGCGGGGTAATAAATAAAAGATATAAATAATATAACATTTTTCCGCCCATAGTCCCCGATTTTTTGTAGGCTTCTGGATTTTGGCCGATCCAAGACCAAACCCCTGACGGGGCCATCAAAAAGAGGAGCACACCGAGACCCCAGTTTGTTCTTTTCGCTTTGCCTGCTACGTGCACACCATCAAGGATCAAGGATTCCAGGCAAGATCAGGAGTAAAAATATTTGAAATACCTTAACTTCGACTTTTTAAAGAATTTTTGAATTTATTTTGAAACAAATTCCGAGTCTGCTTAGCCGCTGCTTCACCTGTTTTGTTCGCTGACCCCCTGTGACCCCTTCTGGAGGTAATTAGTTACTTACTTGGGGCGAGGGTAAAACGGAGATCGCTGACGATGAAACCGAATTCGGGCTCAAACAAGCATAAAACTTGCCAAACGCCAATGAAGAGGTCTGCCTTTCGGGTTGTATCTGTGCGGTGTGTCTGTATCTGTGGCAGCGAACCCTCAGATTCGGATACGGATTCGGACTCAGACTCAGACAGAAGACTGAACACTGAGGAGGCTCCTCCACGTCCATGTCCGAACGGTGGCTTGGCTTCCTTCGTTATATCAGCGCAGTCATCATCGATATAAACTCTCGACTGGCTGCACAGACTGACAAACTGACAGAAACGGCCATGGTTAGACAAGCACTGGGAGAAATTTAATACAAGTTGATTTTAAAATGGGAAAAAACATAGAATATTAAGAGAAACATTTTCTGCCTGTGTTTGCCTGCCTGTTTGCTCGCCTCACGCCTTTCCCAAGCTCTCATCTTTTGGACTCCCATCTCCTGGCTGCTAGTTCCCAGCTCCCAGCTCCCTGGGACTTGCTGGGAGCTGCCCTGAGCCGGGCTGAGCTCATTCATCCATTCATTCATGCCGGCTCTGGCTCGGTTCGCTATAGTTCAGTTCAGTTCAGTTCAGTTCGGTTCGGTTTTGGTTTTGGGCTTGTGGAGGGAGGAGCAGGGGACTCGGGGGCGTGGCATCCGTGTGACTTGCACACAGACACGTAGCCACACAGTCGCAGACAGACAGACAGGATGAGCAGGAGCAGGAGGAGAAGCAGAGGCTGGAGCAGGGGGAAAAACAGAGACAGGCGCAGGAGCAGTGGCAGGAGGAAAAGCCGAGGCTGAGGCAGGAGCAGGAGTAGGAAAAGCAGAAGGAGGCAATGGCAGGCAGAGGCCGAGTCCAAAGTTTACGGGTCCCGCCATGCGTATACGTAATCTGGCATTAGATTACTGATCCATGTCAAATCTTTGGCTTAGGTCCGTCAGTCCGCCAGTCTGCCCATCGGTTCTGTCCATCCATCCGTCCATCCCGGTTTCCGTCCGCCACTTGGGCCTTCCTTCGCTCGCGTTGTTTTGATTGATACGAAAGACAGGCGACGGATGAATGCACTGCACGAACTAAAGGGATAGAAACCTACCAGAAACCTATTCTAATTTTATTTTAAAATATTGAAAATATAATAATTTTTTATTTAAAATATATAAATATTCCCTTTAAAGTATAGTAATATGACTTTTGCTTTTCGATTTACCAAAACGGGTCTAAAAACTCCCTGAAATTTAAAAAAATTATAAAGTAAAACAAAGAAATTTCATTTTATTTTTATTTTCCCCCAAAAACCCCTTTATTTTTCTTCAGTTTCTCTAGTTTTTCTCTGTTTAAAAGACCTTCTTGCCTCCCCTGACAGGTGGCTTTGGTGTCGACAACCTCCTGCTCCTCCTCTAGCCCCCTCGCTTCCTCCTCTCCTCGGGCCCCATCTCCAGTTGTTCCTGCCATACGCGCCGCTGATTTTATGCGCATCGTTTCCACATCACAAGGCAGGCGGCGAAAACGCTTCCCTCCCAGCCAGCCCCCCACCCTGCAGGCACACGGCACCTGAAAAAGGAGCAAGAAGGAGACAGGTGGGGCAGGTGAAACAGAAAAGGCGAATTACTTATAATATTAAACAGTGGCCAAAAACGGACACGAGCTGTGGCGAGTTGAGCAGGTGAATTATTGGCTTGCCCCCTGCCTTTGGCTGAAGTTTTCCAAAAATCTCGGTTGACTGAGCTTGTTCTAGAATTTTGCGAGGGATTACCCATGGAGAGAATGAGAGAAAGTGGGTGGAGAAATCCAATATCGCACTTCAGTTCCTCTAAAAAAAAAAAAAAACAAAAAAAAGAGCAAAGCCGGTGACCATTGTAATCAGCGAGAGATTATAACCAGATTGCGATGCGGCCGGGAATAAATTCTCATCTGCGGACCCCGTCATCTGATTAGGTGGCTATAAGCCTCACTGAATCTAAGCAATTAATTCGATTAGCCAACAGGCTGGAGGGAAGGGGAGGGAAACGGAGAGGAGGTCTGGCCTGAGTGCTGGGAAAAAGGAGTAACTTTTAGGTAAAAATAAAAGGGAAAATTAATACTGGAAAGAAGAACTATGTAACTTGGCTGTGGAGTATTTTTACTATTAGTATTTAAAAATATCCAAAAACCCTTCTAGAAATATATTTTAAACCTTTCAAAGAGTGAATGAAAAAAAAAGGGAGATTCAAATAATAAAGTTGATAGGGAAACTTTGTCTAGCTCAAATTTTCATAATAAGAAGTTTGAAAATATATTTTAAAAATGTAAATATACAAAGAAAATATATAAAACAAATCTCCAATTAAATATATTTAGAAATAATTACCCCAAAGAGTGTCTGATTCACCAAGAATGTCTGCAAATTCTAGACAAAATGTTCGCCTAAACTTCAGCCCAAAATTTGCACCTGAATTACCATTAAAATTATTGACGTTAAGCTCTCCATCTATGGATGCTGTTGTCTTTAACCCATGACCCCGATAAACAAAAGTGAAAACCCAAACAAAACAGCCATGAAAACTCGCCCCCTACACACCCCCCATTTCCTGTCCCCTTTTGTGAATTTCCCTTTCGCTGTTTTTGGTTCCGTGCTTTCGTCGAGTCCTGCACTTCATTAATAATGCACAGTTTACCTTAAGAGGATTTTCAACGCCTCCTCTGCTAATAATAAGGACACAAAGGCACACTCACACACTTGCACACAGGGGCTAACAGGCCACGCCCCCACCCACACACACACACACACACACCTTGTGGGACAAAAATATACATATATATGAAAATATGTAGGAATCTGACGTGCTGGTTTTTAGTGATCTTTTTCTTGGGGGTTCGTCCTCGATTTTATTTTTGTTTTTTGCCAAAATAAATAAGAAGCTTCGCTGGCTTGGAGTCGCCAATACACTGACAGAAAGTATTTATTCTATATATTTATAAAAAAGCTGAAAGTTTTGGCTTTAAATAACTGAATAAAAATGTATAATAAAATGTCTATGAAGGCCTTAGAATGTTTTTAAAACTTTCAACTGATTTTTTGTATTTATTATTTCTTTCATAAAATATTCTATTCTACTTAAATTTCCCCCAAATTTTAGTTAGCCATATTTTTTTCTCCGTGCAAAGGCCTCTGTTGAGAGGTGGCCAAGATGAACTTGCCCAGCACGCCCTAATTTCAGCTTATTATTAACCAGCTCGCTTGGGTTTCCCCCTCTGGAAGTACCCCGAACACCGGAGCGCCAGGGGATGTCCCGGCACTGCGAGGGCGGGGTGTGTGTGCGGGGGCGTGGTCCCAGTTAACGGCAACAACATCTGTGAAGATGCCAGCATAATTATAATAATCATTTCATAATCATATTTTATTTGTAGTTTGCTTTTTCCGCAGTTCAACCCGCCGCCAGAGAGAAAGAGAAAAAAAAACACTGATCGCCCCTGCTGGGTGCCACGCCCCCTACGCCAGTGGCGCCCCTTTAAGCATTCGCAACCCCGCAGTTTTTTTCTTTTTTGCTTATAACAATTTTTTGAAACAGTTGCCAAAAAAAAAGGAAAACAAAAGTTTATAAGAAGCAGAGGGACAGAAAGCACCAAGGGGAGAGCTATACACTGAGCTAAAAAAGGGGTTTAAAAGATTAAATAAAAACTTTAGTATTTGGAAAGTAATTTTGACATGAATTTTTGTTATTTTAAATAAATTTAAATTTAAAATGAAATTAATATAATTGTAATTTTTTTGTATTTTTAACTAAGTAAATAAATTCATGAACATTTTTGTATTGAAAGAAATACTTGGATATTAATTAATTATTAATTTATTAAGTTAACTAAATTTAATGAACAAACTAAATATACAATAAAATAATAACAAATAATAATAGTATATTCATTGATTAAATACAAAAAATCTTACTAACTCAAATGCCTTAAAATCAGTCTAAAATCAAACTAAAACTAACAAAACTAATAAATCGCTTTCAACTCCCGATTTCTCTGCCTGTGCTGGCCCAAGTGGAGGAGGCGGTGGCCTGTCCGCAGGGGTGCTCTGGCCTCAGGAGGGGGGTTCCCCTTCCCATTCGCCTGGATCGTCCCGTTTTTCAGACACAACAGCGACAGATGTGTTTCTCATTCGATTTTTAATATGCGGCCAATCTAACTGTAATTGGTTTGTTATTGTCTCCCCCGGCAAGGACACGGGGGCGCAAAAGGGACGGCAACAGCCTCTGGAGTATCGCCAGGACTCAAGGGTTCTCCCTCAGCCTCAGCCTCGGGTTCGGCTCGGCTTCAGCTTCCTCCCCGAAGCAACTCCTTGCTGCTCCCTGCTGCGGTAAATATCTATCGTTTATTGTTATTGCTCTTGTTCGCTCTATTGTTTTCATTGTTCGTCCTTGCACCCAGCCAGCCACCCCACCCCCACAACCCACCTCAACCCTCAACCAGGCGTTTGGTTAAATTTATGAAAAATGTTGTTCACACTTTCTTGGCAACAAAACAAAAGTAAAAAAAAAGGGAATAGTATTTAAGGATGGTTTTGATGAGGGAAAAGTATAAATACCCTTACTATTATTTAATTAACTTAAATTTATACTATATACAAATATATATCTGTACAGATATGATAAATATGCACATCAGTTTGATAATAAACTTTTAATATTTAAGATTAAGATTATAGGGAAAGCCCTTCACAGAAGCAAATCAACTGAAAAATTTAGGTTTTACATCAGATTAAATTTTGATAATAATTTTAATAATAAGCTTTAAAAGGTATCCCCCTTAAATTACCTTCTGAATTCTTTAAAAATGTTTTTAAAATTAATTTAAACGAAAGAAATTGACAAACAAAATTATTAATGCCAACAAAGCCAAAAAATCGTAAAACATTTTAATAGTAAATACAAATACTAAAATTTAATAATATTCTATAGACATGCAGCCTCAATTCACAGTTTACCAGACCCTCTGGTTAGGGTATAAACAGAATAAAGGAGAGCCAAAGGGCGTTCAGAGGGAAACCCAAAGTGAAGGCCGCCCGCTGACACTTGAGGGCGAAATGTGGGTGGGGCAAACAGGTGGCATTATGAACGGTCGGTCTTTGGGGTGTAGACTGAGGTAAGGGAGGGGGCTTGCGGCATCTACCGACCTTTTGTTGGTGTACCAAATGGGTTACACGCTCGCACATGTTGCCCTACCCAATCCTCAAATGTTTGTTACCCATTTTAACCCGAAACCAGCCCAAGTTGTTGGGCTCAACATGGCAAAAACTAACACACACACAGGATGCAACTTTGAAGGCGATATTTTACAAAGCTTGAACAGATTTTTAAGAGGATCAGATATAGGTGCGCATGAAGGTAAAGTCAAAGAACAGAGGATAGTTTAGGTAGTTCAGGACTCAGGAAAAGGTAACTGGATGATCAATAAAGCCTACATCAAATGGAAATATTTTAGAATTAAGTTATTAAAAATCTTCTATATTTAGTCACCAATTTGAGCTCATTTTCAGCTTGATTTTTTCCCAATTAACTCTTTAATTTAAACCCTTGCCAATTCCTTTTGGCATAACAAATCGAAATGAACTTTGCCAGCTCACCTTTGGCCAACGAATAGTTTCCCCTGCCCCCAGGTTCAAGTCCATCTAAGTTGAAGGATCCCAGGACTCCACTCCTGACCACAATGACAGACGCATGGAGCTTGACGAATGCTAAACCAAAACGGGTTGAAAGTGTTGCCAAAACTTTGCCCATTCACATCAGTCAGGAATGGCACTGAGACAAAATATTTAAAAAGGTTAAAAATCAGTTAAAGTTTATCCTTAAAAATATTAATTTATCATTTTTAAAGGAATATTTCTTTTGAAATATATAATTTAATAAATATAAATATTTTCTTTGGCTGATTGTAAATCATATAATTCTTTAAGTACCTTTCCAAGTGTTCCAAGCTTTATTTTCTGTGGGAAGAGCAGCATTTTTGTGGGTGTGCGCTTTACACGCACATAATCCTCAACCGGGGACGGATCTGAATCCCAATCTCATTCCCAGACCCATTCCCAGTTTCCCAGTTTCCCAGCGAAGCTCAAGCCCGAATCTCATATCAGATTTGTCGCTATCGCCATCGCCATCGCCAACGCCTCTAAACGATTGATGGCACTCGTCGACAGCGTCGTTTCGCCCTGCTCCTGCATCCTGTCAAAAATCCGCATCCTTGTCCTGGACGAACCCCTTTGCTGGCAGTGTGTGTGTGCCGTGTGCTCGTTCGGTGCCTTCCTCTGGCGAGGAAATGATAAATTGCGCATTTGGGAGTTTTAAAGGTCAATTTAGGGGTTACTCTCACACTCCTCCCTCCTCCTGGGAGGAACACACTGACTGACAGATGAGCGAATGGACGGACAGACAGTATGGAGGACTTGAATGGTGGCAGTGTTGCTTAGACTTCATTTAAATATGATGATAAATGCCAGGGGGAAAGTAAATTAGAATGATTTAAAGGTAAAATATGTTTGAAAATATGTTGTTATTTTTTATAAAGAATTAAATATATATTAGTTTTAGGATGAGTTGGTGCAAAAGCTGATTTAAAAACTCATATAAAATAATAATATCAACTTTTAAACAATTAGATTTATCAGTAATATTTTATTATTATAATTTGTTGTATTATTTTTATTTTGTTGATCTTTCAGTTCCTAAGATCTTTGTCAAAAATGAATTACAAAATCCAAGGTACTATCCCTAGTTGAATTTTACTACATTTAAATCCTAATTTCACAGATTTTTAATGCTTAAACTTTCCATATCTCTCAGCTAAAAAATCTCCATATGAGCAGATCCCTAAAAAAAAAGTCAGACAGGACTTCCGCCAGCCCATAAACAGCGACACTTCAAAGTTAACTCGCACAATAAAAAAAAAAAGAATCCCTGTAGCACTCGCACTCGTTGAGCCATCATTTCCATTGCCACTTCCACATTCATTTCCAGTTCGCTTTGCGGCAAGTCCTGTAACAGGGTTGCACTCAACAGGAGCGAGGATTCCTCCCGGGGAGCGGCTTGAATTTGCTTAGGGGATTTGTCTAGTGCGCCTGTTGACTTGCCAGTTGGCGTTTATATTAATGGCTCAGGTTGGGTCTGGGTCTGGGCCTCACTCCTTTGCCGTGTTTAGGGATCGCTGGGAAGTGACGCGTGCCCGCCTGGATTCGGATTCGGATTCGGGTTCGATTTGGGTTAGGGGTTCTTTATATTTTTTGTGTTTGGGGTGGGACTGGGCACAAGGTGCCTAAATGGGCAGGTAAATCATAACGGTAACGATGATGACAGACAGTTTCGGGGTGATTCCGGCTTTCCAAAGCCATTTCCCATGACGAAAGCAAATATTTCTGTTAAGATTTTAAGAACTAATGGGTTAAAATAGTAAGGAATATTTTTAAGTTTTAAAGATCTCAAATAAACTCAAAGAATTTAAACAATTTTATTTTTTAAGTTTGGAACACTTTGTCTATAGATTTCTATTAAATCAATTTTAATTTTCCTTTTAATTTCTAGCTTTATATTTCCATTTGAAACCCCATTAAGCCTTGCCATTGACGGCATAATTCGTTCCCAGCCACGCCCCCTTGACAGAGACCTTCCGCCCACCTTTGAAGGTCCCCTTAATTTGTTTATCAATCTGCAATTGGCTTGCAAATGACATCTCGGGACGGCCTACAGCGCGCTTTTCCCCTTTTTTTTTTTCGTCTTTCGCGTTTGGCGTTTCCTGTTTCCGGCTTTTCCATATTCCCATTTTCTGCTTTTGTGCCTGTTCCCAAGCAAGTGCCACGCCCACGGCCATATCCTGCTCGCACACCGCCCCCATAACCGTGACATTGAACGGTGGCATCGACGTTGCGCCGGAAGGATCCCACACTGAGAGAAACTATAGAATCCAAGAATGCTTTAAACTGGAATTAACATTTTTCCAAAATTAAATTAATAAGAATTACTAAATATTTCAAATAAATTAATCATAATTAATATAACATTGTTGTAAACGATAAACTAACAAGTAAATATTAAACAAAAATGTGTTATAATAAATATTTTATATATAAAATTTCTTTTTATTAAACATTATGCAATTTTTTTTATTTTTAAACACGATTTTCTTTAAATCAAACTTAGCCTTTCTTTATACAATCCTTCAACAGCTTCCCATGGCCCATCGAAATGTTTCACTGTGTGAATAATAATAATATATAATATTTATAAAATATATAGTTCAACACTCTCTGTAATCTATATTTAACCAGATGCATCAGATATATATTTAAGATATTTCTGGCCGTGTTGGGTTCCTGGCTGCTGGCCAGGGCCGTGCTTGTGGCACGTGTAAAAGTTTGTAGCTCCGGTCACGTGACCGCACGTGTACCGCCATCCGCCAACTGGGGTGGGGTGGCAGGGCAGCCCTGATAAGAGTGGCGGCCGGACGACTGGGCTGCTGTGATAAGCGCAACCTGACAACGCCGCGGTGCGCGTGTTCCTGAGGAGATGTCAAAGACCAGGCCCGGATTTCTGGTCTCGCCACGCCTATCTGAAGCGGGATCTGGATCGGACCGCCCTGCCATCATTGATGGTTTTGTTAGCGTAAATATCTTAATTCACCGCTTCACCGCCCCCGACACGCGTGAGTCCTGTGAGTGAGTGAGTGCGTGCAGTTGACATGAGCAGCGCCTCACGGCATTCGCCTTTCACTTTTTTCCTTTAAAGCGGAAAAGTGCGCCGCCGGAAGAGAGAAGTACAAAAAAGTAGAGATTTTGATTTTCCTTTTTTTTATTTGCAACTCATTCCCAGTCTCACACACAACGGCCCTTAACGAGCTTACAATAAAAGTATAATCCTGCCGCGGCCCAGACATCCTTGTACACCGATCAGAGGCGAGTTAACGTGGGAAGCTGCGATGGGTCAGGGATCAGGCAATTTGAGGATTAACTAGTATTTCGGGACATGTTATATCGAAGAGTATAGAAAATTATAGAGGAGAATTTTATAAAAAATTAAAACAAAATTAAACAATTATTGCAAATGTTAACCCATTCTTAGACTTCATTTTTAAATATAATTTTTCAAGAAAATATTTTTGTTTTGTTTAAGAAAACCTTGATTATATTATAACTATAAATTAATGAATTCCAAATAAATTCCTAGGTATAAATTATTCTTGAAATTCGCTAAGCTTGTAATTTTGTTAAACAATTATTTTAAATTTTAACTATTTAAAACTGGCAGAAAACAGCTTTCCCAAATGAAATTTTTACCTTGTTTATGTTAAATTTTGAATCCTTACCACATTTTTAATCAATTGTTTTAAGTAAATAATTTGTTTTTTTTTTTTTTGTTTAAGAAAACCTTGATCAATAGTATAACTATAAATGAATTAATTCCAAATAAATTCCTGAAATTCACTATGCCTTTAATTTTGTTAAACAATTATTTTAAATTTTAACAATTTAAAACTGGCACAAAACAGCTTTCCCAATTGAAATATTTGCTTTTTTACGATTTATGTTAAATGTTAATCTCTAATTTAATTTATTCTAATTTACCTTAGCCAAAAGAATATAAACTATTGAAAATCAATTAAATCAAAGAAATATTTTTCAAATCCTAATAATTTATAAAAAGCCAGATAATTAGCCCCAGAAATATATTGTAAATGCTTAACCAAAGCAAAAAGCGATTAAATAAACAGGCATATGCCACAAACTACATCAAATTGCAAGCTTGTATCATAGTTTTTCCCGGCTCTCAACCCTCTGCTGCATTTTTTTCCTTGTGTCCTGATTCCTGCTGGTTGCTGGTTCCTGGATTTTGGTTCCATAAAAACATATGACACCATTTTGATGAGTCGCGCGTTTTTGGCACGCCAAATTATGCATAAAATAGATTGCTGTGTTGACACTTTCCACGGAACAGGATCGCTGGCAGTGCGAGGGATCTCCCAGGACGAGCAGGAGTAAAGGGAAAAGGGCTCGCCTAATCGGACTTGTCACGTGCGCATCACAACAACAAAACGGGGTGGAAATCAAAGGTCGGTCTCCTTTTCACAGATTTTTTATTTTTTTAACTAGCATCAATTGGGTTTTGTAACTCGAAACTTGAAACTTGACGTTGCGGGGAGGAAACGAGATTGCGACTGCGATTCCGACTGGGATTGCGGTGGGCACATGTGTGTGACTGTCTGGGATGAGGATGATGAGTAAGTCGATGATTTCTGGCGGGGTGGTCAGGTTTCGCCCTGAAATTTAAGTTGTAACTTGCCTTGCCAAAAGCGAAATCATTTTAAATTATTTTTTATTTTATGATTTTTTTTTGGTTTTATGTTTGCTGGAAAAATAATGTTTAGAGGGAAAATTTAAGGTTTTTAAGGTTTTTTTCACATAAATGGATTTTCCCTCAGATTTTCAGAACAATCAAAGAACACAAATTTAAACAATAAAAAATGTGTAATATTAAAAAAAAATTCAAACTAAAAAAATTCAAGTTGCTACTTTAATTTTAAAGAGAAAATCATTTAATTTACAGCAATTTCTTAATTTTTAATTTATTATTTCCCCTTATTTGATTAATTAAATTTTTTATTTTTATTTTAACTATTTATACCTTTGATACGATATTCATATAAAATGTTGATGTTTTTGAATATCGTAAAAATAGTGAATGTCTTTGCTAAGCGCTGGCACAGTTTCATGGCTCATGTCTAGACTAGATCTAAAAAGCAGTTTGCAACTGCCTGTAGATGACGCTGAATCTCAGAGGTTGGTTAGAGTTTTGACTAAATAAAATCCACAATTTTGTTGGTCCGACAGCCCCATACAATCAGTAATCAGAACCTTTTCCAAACATTTTCCAGCTCTTTTTCCCAGAAAATTCCAATTTCCCAGAGTTGTGCACCCCAAAAATACCAGAATTTTTATCTGTAGCTATGAAATATTAACAAAAACTTCAAATTTCCACACAAATTATGGCAACGCCAAAATCATCAACTAAACCTATCGAATGTATCTATTGTATCGATACCAAAACATATGTTTGTCTCTCTTTTGCAAAGCAACAAAAATAAACAATTATTTTTTTGTAAGGCCGAAATATGATACATAGTTTGTTTATAGTGAACAGCGGCGGGTAAGCCAGTCTCCCAGGGAATACACAAAACCAACTTACAGTCTCTCCCTCTCCCCATCCACAGCGAGGTGTTCCTGGAGAAGCACTGGCGCTCGGTGGTCTCGCGCTCCGTCTGCGAGTATTTCCTGGACGCCCAGCGAGCGGCTCCATATGTAAGCCAATCAGCCACGTAGCTGGGATTTCGTATATAAACGTTATTGTATATTATATATATTTGAAAGGATGTGCCGCCGGTGATAGCAACGCCGCATTACTACCTCATCACGGTGCAACGGGATGCTGTGTCTTTGGTGGCCGCCTGCAAGCAGGAGGTGCCGCCACTCTTTGTCATTGAGTTCCTGCATCGCGTGGTGGACACATTCCAGGATTACTTCGGCGACTGCAGCGAAACGGTAATCAAGGACAACTATGTGGTGGTCTATGAGCTGCTGGACGAAATGCTGGACAATGGCTTCCCGCTGGCCACCGAGAGCAACATTCTGAAGGAGCTAATCAAGCCGCCAAATATTCTGCGAACCATTGCCAACACGGTGACGGGCAAGAGCAAGTGAGTCTGGATTTAAGACCTTTTCTAAGCATATTTTTTTGTCCTACTTTAAACCTTATTTTTATTCCAGTGTCAGCACCACTCTTCCCTCGGGTCAGTTGTCAGCGATTCCCTGGCGCAGGAGCGGCGTGAGGTACACTAACAACGAGGCCTACTTTGATGTCATCGAGGAAGTGGATGCCATTATAGACAAGTCTGGTTCCACGGTATTTGCGGAAATACAGGGACATGTGAGTGGCCTGGGATTACCCCTAAAATCTTGAAATTCCCCTCTATAACCCCCTTTCAGATCGACTGCTGCATCAAGCTCTCGGGCATGCCAGATCTCACCTTGTCCTTTATGAATCCGCGCCTCTTTGACGACGTCTCCTTCCATCCCTGCGTGCGGTTCAAACGCTGGGAGGCGGAGCGTCTGCTTTCCTTCATACCACCCGATGGCAACTTCCGCCTGATGTCATACCACATCAGCTCGCAATCGGTGGTGGCCATACCCATCTATATAAGGCACAATTTCTCGATTAAAACGGGCGAACAGGGGCGCCTGGATTTGACCATAGGACCCAGGAATACGCTGGGACGCACCGTGGACAAGGTGAAGCTGGAGCTGACTATGCCGCGTTGCGTCCTCAATTGCCTGCTGACACCCAATCAGGGCAAATACACCTTCGATTCGGTGACCAAGACTTTGTCCTGGGATGTGGGTCGCATTGATGTATCCAAGCTGCCAAATATCAGGGGATCGGTAAGTGAAACTGCACGAAAAATAAAAAACAAAAATAACGACATATTGTACGCTTGCTCTTTAGGTTTCCATTACGCCCGGCACAACCAATATCGATGCGAATCCTTCCGTTAATGTCCAGTTCCAAATCTCCCAGCTGGCCGTCTCGGGGCTAAAGGTGAATCGCTTGGACATGTACGGGGAGAAGTACAAGCCCTTTAAGGGCGTCAAATACCTGACGAAGGCGGGCAAGTTCCAGGTGCGAATGTAGAACAGAAAGAGAGAAACAGAGGATGCGCCACGTTCCGCCCCGATTCCAGCTTTAATTAAGTACTAATGCTAAGTGTATTCCACTGTTTTATTGTCATCCAATGTCCAAAGCCTCCCCCAATATCTCATTTATCTATGTATCTCTATATGCAACCCATTAAAAGTTAAACTCCAGTCGCTGTCGCTCAATGTTCTTCGAGGAATGCGCTTGGGAGAGCCGCCAACAGTGGAGTGGAGTGGAGTGTAGATAGAAGAGCGGAGAATCGATTGGGAATAAAGTTGCAAGTCTCGCAGTGGCGTGGCTGCCGCTCCGCTTGGCAACAGACATCGAGGAAACCCATAAATTTAAATGAAAATGCAAAACTTGATTTTGCAGGCGGCCAGGCCAACGCATTTAGCATACGAATAGTTTGTGTATACATACATCTTCCCTATGGGTGTATGTGCCAGCAAACAATGGTTTAGAAGTGAAGATTGGCTAAAATAGATTTGTTAAGGAAATATTAACGGCGTTAAGGTATTAAGAGGTTTAAATACCTCCTAAATATGTGTATTTTGGTCAGTAAAACTTGCTATATAATCCACAATTTTGTGGTTTAGTTAAAACTTTTTTTAGTAAGGGATAATTAAAGCCTTTTAATTATTATTTTATTGCTAAACTTAAACTTATACTTAAGCCGAGTTTATGGAGAGGTTTCACTGTTTGCCCCGCCGCCTCGTTATCGCTACGTACAGCTTTTAGTTGTGGCCAAGAACGGCAACCGGTTTGCCCCTGCCACGCCTCCTGACGCACTCCCCCGCCCACTGCTCCACTCCTCCGCATCCCTGGATTCGAGCTGCTGCAGCAGCCGGATCTGCAGCAGCTTCTAGGCTTTGGGTGCGGCGTGCCGCGGTAGCCAACAAGCGCCACCAAAAACCGACAACTACAACGACGACGACGGCCATGGCTAGACATGTTATATGTATATATATGTATATATATATATACAGTGACCAAATCTGGACTCCAATTGAGAAAATAACTCAACTTGGTGCAAAAGTCCAACTGCAGTTCAAGCTCCGTTTTTTTGTTTTTTGTTTTTTCGACTGCTATCCGAGAGAGTCATTTTTCAAGCGTGGGAAACAGTCGTTAAAAGCCGAGCAGCCTCGCAGCAGGGGGTCCTCAAGCCCCATGCCCTATGGCCCCCCCTCAAACTCAATCCCAGTTCACATCTCAAGGAAAATGCCGGAGAGAGGCGTTTTTACAGCGTTCATTAGAGTCGGCGGCCCAGCAAGTTCGTTGCCTAAGTCTTTCGTTTTGCGCGCCCTCCTAGGGCTTCGCTGGGAAGAATAAAAGTCCGGCCAGCATTTAGCTGCTGTAATTGATAGCACATTACATGCGGAATTCGATTGTAAAAGGTTTTACATCTCATTTGCATTTCCCCCCAACGCTTGCGGGCAAACAATTAAAATTACAATTAAAATGTAAACTAAATTATTTATATTTATATGTATGTATATGAAACGAAGGGCAGAGGTGGCAAGGTATAGAAAACCATAATACCCTGGAATAAAGTCTTAACAAAAATGTATAAAATAAATAAATAAAAAAAATACTTTTAGACACTTTCTTTTTGGAGGTTTTAAAATCTCTCTTTATAATATTTACCTCATCAATACCAATACCTTAAAACTCCACTTAATATCAAACTAATAACTCAACAATATCCCCGCCCCTCTTAAAGCCAGGGTATCAAGCTGTAAATATTATGGATTCCATGCGAGAAATGTTAATCGCATCTGGAAATTGTTGCAGTTCATGAACAGATTTGTAGCACTTGGGAATGGGGATTTTAATGAACCTCGGCTAGAGGTGTTGATGAAGCCCCATAAATTTCCCCTTAAAGCTATAGTGGACGTGATTTCGTGTTCCTATATTCGATATACGAACGAAATCCTGTTCTCTCTCGCTTCAATAAAAGCGTTAAACTGATCTTTCGGCTTCTGTTTGGCCAATGCATTGACGCGATCTGGTTTTGGCCTGGTAATAACTAAGTATATATGTTTATTTGGTTCAAAATGCACTATTAACAGGCTGCTAAATGATTTTTAGTGACTGCAAATGCATCTTGCAGTTGATCTACTTTCGGTTTTGGGGAAATATTTGAATGTCGTGTACAAGAGGTATTAGTTGTTAAGCAAATATGAAGATGCGGGTTATATAGCCACGATTTTGTTGTATTTATTGGATTATTATACCCAGGCAGGGTTTCATAGGTTTAGTTAAATAGAACAGCACCCTTTTACACTAGAATATTGTTTAAATAATAAATAAATATAATAAATTAATTAGGTAAACGAAAAATGTCATAACCCTAAGATTAAATGTTTTTTTTTTATGATTTTAAATATTTTAAATTTAGTTAAAATCTAATTACTATCTGGTCCCATTTTTTAAGATATGAAATATTCATTTTAAGTTAAATTTATTTCCTAACATTGGTTAGTTTTGTTATTTATTTGGCAAATTTTCAGTTACTCAAAGCCATTTAAGCATTTATTGTCTTTGGCAGGTTTTAACAATTTGTGTTGTCTTGTAAAAAAAAATGGTAAAGCGTTTTAAATGGGTATTCAAACATTTTAAAGAAGTTTTTTGATATTTTGTTACTTTTACTTTTCTGCTGTTGTTGGGTGATTTTTTAAGAGCTTTTTAAAATACATCTTGAAGGCGACTTTGACCCGCAGTTTAGTTGCACTTCAAAGTTCATTACGAAACTATAAAGTATTGAAAATACTTTCTTGTTCGAATAACCAAGGTATAAACTGCAGCTAATGGGGCCCGCTTTGGCCTGAAAAGCAGACTCGAGTGAAAGACAAGCAACATGCATTTGTCATTAGCGGCAACAAGGTGGCCTGGCAGATAGTTCGCCAGTTGCTGGCTGCTCCCAGACCGAAGGCAAGTCGTGCAATTGCAATGGCAATTGCATTCGCATTCACATTCGCGTTCGAGTTCGATAATAATTTATGCAACTTGTCGTCGTTGCACTGAGCAAACACACAAATGTTTGAACTTCGCTTGTTCGCGCTATTTGCGCTCGCTCGGTGCCTTTGTTTGTTTGTTGCTTTGTCCGCTTTTGTTTGCCCAGCTTTGATTGCTGTTTGCCCAACTTTGCGAAAGGTGTTGCCGTGTCAATTGGAGCGTCAGCGTCAGCGTCGGCGTTCCACATGATTTTGGATTTTGGATTTAGATTTCGAAACCGAAAAACTAGAGCACTTTGCATAGAAATGCAGCGCAGCCATCGGTCTCCGTCTGGCCAGCTAATTATTATATCGTCTTCGGTGGAGAGTAGAGGGTGCAGAGGGGCAAAATGGAAAAGCAGATAAACCGGGAAAAGCTATGGCAAACACAGCTGGAGCCCATTAGTGTTTCCATTAGCCTATTACTTGAAAAATTAAATATTTAATGTGTTAGATGAAGTATTTAATATGAAATGCATCAATTTTAATCAAATATTTGTTTAATATATTAATTATTAAAAATTTATATCACATATTTTGTATATTTTATTAACAAATTTAAATTATATTCATATTTATCAATATTTTTATATAAGCAACGAAAACGAAGCCAAAAAAAAGCATTAATAAATTGACTAATGAGGCTTCCAAATCGTAAACATCTAAATTTTTTCAAAGACTTTTTTTAAATCAAAGTGTATACAAATTGCATATAACTAAAAAAAAATGGAAAATTATAATTTGAGAAGCTGCAGCTTATTTATGGATTATTTATCATAAATAAATCTGCATCCTGAATTAAAAATTGTTTAAACTACAAATTGTGGTGAATTTTACACAACTTTAATAATTTTAAAGTGTAACAAAAAAGGGCAAGAACTTTGTTTTTAATTTTTCCAAACATTTAGTTATAATAAATTCAGATTTAAATGGCGGAATGGAATTATATACATTTTTCTTTTATTTTTTGTTGTTCTTTTTTTATTAAGAAGACCAATAATATTTATATTTTGGAACCTATATTTATCTAGATTTGTCGATATTTTTATTAAATAAAATAAATTGTTACTAATTACCTCGATAATAATAGATATATAAATAAATAAAATAATATTAAAAATATATTTGTATGACACAACTCGAAGCCAAAAAAAAAAACATAAATAAAACATGAATTAGTACTAATTACACCCTTTAGCTTTTCTAACTGGACAGAGGGTCAATAAATTGAAATATTTCTACCGAAAATGATCTAAGAGACAAGTATTTCGACTGTGCTTAGTGTTTCATAATTTATGGCTAAATTGATTTATATTTAGGAAAAGATGAAATAATTTTAGGGTATTATGGAATTGAAGCAAATGTCGTCATAAAGACGCCGAGCTGAATTTTCTGTGTCACTTGCTAGTGAGGCTCATTAAAAACGATTGAAACTTCCGCAATTCGATGGTCGAAGTAGAATACATTTATGAAGCTTAAGTGCAGCACCAGAAACCTGAAACAGAGACGCATCTGATTTCGCAAACCTTACTCATTTTCGCCCAATTATATTGCCAAGCACACAAAAGTGCTCCATTAACAAAACAAGTTGCAACAAAAAAGAAAGGAAAAGCGAAAATTGATCAACATTTCAAGCCCCATGTCCGCGGAGGATTTGCTTACAAAGTCTCTGCCATTTGCGATAAACAAAAAAAATATATACAAAATATTTTAAGTATAAATTGCTTACGCATTCAAAAACTGTGATATGCTAATGCAAGAGTTTTAAACTGATATAAGTAAGCACACACACATATGTATATATAAATATATTGTACTTATCTCTTGCTTTTAATTAATCGATTTATAAGAGGTTAGAGGTCGTTTGATATATTATAAAAAAAGTATTTATTTGAGGCGCCAAAGATAGCAAATAAAAAGATATCTACTAAAAACTCCCATAAATATTTATCAGACTTTTATGCAAAAAAAAAGTACCCAAAATTATTTACTATCTCAAGTTATGTTTAGATTATTTTAGGAACTTTTTCGATAGCATTTTCTCAGCTCTTTTTGTTCAGTTAACGCTTTCAGCTTGCAATTAATTAATTTTTTTTTTTTTAATTAATTATAATCTGCAAGCTGCAAAGATATATTCAGTTAGCTTCCAAAGAGGAGGGTTTTAAGGATACTTTTAATGCTCATCAAGAATGTATTTCATTTTGACTACAATTATTATCCAAGGGTATAAATACATTACAAATAATTACATTAAACTGGTGCCCAGCTGGCTTTTGTTTTGTATCTTAAAAATGTCTGTTTTTTTCAATTAGAATGGGACTTCATTACTCATTCTATATGGTACATTTATTTATGTTTGTCAGGGGAATACAGCCCAGTCACAAAGACATATACCTTTTATATGGATAAAAAGCAACAGCAAAGAACAAAACAAAAACACATAACAATAAATCTGATGGAGAAACAACAGAGACCACAGAACCCGTCAGCGACAACTGGCATTTTGTTTAAATAAATAAATTGTATGGGAGGCGCAAGTTTTAGGGGCTTATGTGAAATGAAGCTTACGTAAGCAGCCGGCAGAGGTCGCCAGTGGAAGTGATCATCACCCGGTGGGTGGTGGGTGGATGATGTGCTGATGGGTGGTTTTTGTGGGTGTGTGGTGGCTGATGGGTGGTTTGCGCGAATTCTAATTCTAATTCTTTTGTCGCAAAATTGAGCGAAATTCATGTGACAATTGCAAGTGCAAGGTCGTCGGGTGTGTGTTCCGTGTGCAAGATAAATAAATCCAATCGTTGTTTTTTGTTTTTTGGGGTGTTAGGGAAATTCAGAAAATTTAGAAAGATATTTAAAATAAAATCCTTCATGTTTAATGAAATAATACAATTACAACCTAGGGAATAAAGGCGATAGGTTTTGGAAGCATTTAATTAGCTAAATAAATATAAATAAATAACGAAAAAACAAAATAACTAACAAATAACTAAAATATAAAACCATTTCCAAACCTAACCACATTGTATATATATTAAATTCCTTTTAATAAACATTTTAAGTGCCTCGCCAGACACAATAATTGAATCTCTCACGAGCTTATTTTTTAGCCCTGGAATGCATTACAAAATAATAAATTCAATTCAATTAAAAAATAAGTCAGAACTTTGACATTTGCGGTATTCACGAGAGTTCCTCGAACCCGTTTCCCATTTTCATTCCAATTTTCGCACTTGGGCACTCAGCGATTTCGCTTTCCTTGGCTCCCCACATGCCGTAATATTTATTTACGTATTTATTGAGGCCAATTGCAGCGTTTAACTCAATTTGATATGCTAATTTGCTCAACATCTTCTCGGCTATTGCCACACTTTCGATGTAAACGTCGACGACGAAGCGGCATTTACTTGTCATTGCGACAATTTCAAATTGCAAATTGCAAATATTAATGAAGTAAACTTTGAGTTAAATTAATCAATGGAATTGCTAATATATAAATAATATTTACTTATATATTAAATATTTCCCATAAACCTTAGGGGTGTATCTTTAAAATATCACATATATAAAATAAATAACATATAAAATAAGGTAACAAGATAATTAGATAAGGTTTTTAAGATTTTATATTTAAGAAATTGTGTACATGAATTATATTATTTATAATCCGAAACCCAGGGATACATCTTTCAGGACACATTAAATATCAAAGAATTTATGATACATCTTTAAATGAATCCTCAGATCTGCTAACATGAGGTTAGGAGAGGTTAAACAAATCTTGTATAAAAAAAATATCATAAAAATTTTAATTAAAATTTTAATTTAAAAAAATATATATGAATATTAGATTTTATACGAATTTTTAAAAGTATTTTTCAACATAAACTAGACAATATTAATAATGTTTGACTAAACAGACGAAAGAGTATAAATTTCTCTAAAAATAAATACTTACCTTACTTTATTTTACATGAATTAAATATAATAAAAAATACATTTTAAATGAATTAAATATAATAAAAAATACATATTATAATTTAAGATAAAAAAAAGAGCTTCCAAGAAGAACCAATACATAGAAATCAATTAAGCTGCCAGCTCATTAAGCCGGTTCTGCGGACCGATTGACGCTATCAGACCCTTCAATACCCAACGGAACCCAGCCTTTCCTTTGAGTAATAACAAACGCCTTTTTAATGCCCTTCGGATCAGTCGGATTAAAGTCGATTTGGCACGAGCGGAAACCTGATAGAGGTGGGTATTCATATTCGATTTACTAATTTATAAACAGGATGTGGAAGTGTAATGAGGCGACACCTGTTGCACATCCACATCCGAAACGAACGAAATGTGACTCAACCTGTAGCTTGTTTATTATTTCAGCCACACTCGGTCTGAAAATGTAATTTTTTTAAGCCGAAAATGATGAAATTGAAATATATATAGCATTTGTGAAATATATAATATATATCCAGAATTTACCACAAGCTAGGAAAGACTAGTTCTTAGAAACACAAAGAGATAGAGTAAGCACAGAACCAGGTGCGGAGGGATCAGCAGGTCAAAGACCGAGTCTGGGTTCGCTCCAAAGTTTGCCCAAAGTAAACACGTTTCGGGAACTAAAAAACTACAACAAAAAGACTGACAAAAAACTGGTTGTAAATCGTAAACTATAGAGTGAAAAAAAGGCATCGGTTGAACATTTCGAGTGTCCCCAAGTGTATTTCCCTCCTCTGCCCAGAAGATAAGATAGATTTGTCCAATGTTTGCTTTGATTTTCCTTGTTTTATTTTCTTGTTTATTTTCGCATGAAACGTGGCCGTGTGGTGTGTGTGTGTGTGTGTTGGACACACAACAAATATAAAAACCATAAAGAAATCATCATGTTTTGTGTGGGTTTTATTTTTCGTTTAATGTAAGTATTTTATAATTATATGGAATTGAAATTGAAACTTAGTTTAGGGCTTGGCTCGCTTACAAACATTTTATTTGATTTTCCATTGCTTTTCCACCTTAATTTTCTTGGTTTTTCTTCTTCTTTTTTAAATATTGCTTTTGAGTCTTTCATTTTTTGTTTGTTTGTTTGTTTGTTTGTTTGTCTTCTTCGTGCTTACACTTATCGCTAAATGTATACATATATATTTATTGTATTTAGCATTTTTCTTTACAAAAATATATACGCCTATAAACATATACATATATATGTAATATATATATATATATATACATTTAAATTGATTTGCTCTTCTTTATCGATGAGTTCGTGTATAAAAAAAATTGCGCTAAACTAAATAAATGCTACCAAAGATATGCAAAAAAAAAAAAGAGAACTAAATTACTAAAATTATGCTTTTTATTATAATTATTATTTGCTGGCGAAAATTGCTAAATTAAAAGTGTAAAAATTGAAATAAAATATATATGTATTATATTTGCTGGCGTTTTTTCTTTTCTTTCTTTACTAAGTGTAAATTATTGTTTGTCATTTTTTTGTATTTTTATTTGTTTTTTTTTTGCATTTTTTTCCTTGTTTCTTTAGATGTCTTAATCAATGATCACAACTCTTAGCATAAATATTACTCGCATGTGGCATTTATATAAATATATCATTCTGTACGTCTGTATATTTATGTATAAATATATATGTGTGTAATTGCTCACTAAAAATATATATGGATGTGTATGTGTGTGTTTAGATCTACCATATTTCGCACAAAAAAATATATAATATATAATCGTACATTTAGTATTTTGACAAATGTCATTTTCTCCTGTCTTTTAAAGGTTCCAAAATGCTCCTCGAGATTGGCATGGCCTGGGATCCGGGGATAGGGGAATGTTTGAACATTTTTTTATAATTGATTATTTGTTGTCTGTTGTCCCTAATCCCCAGCGATGATCCATCTTTATAGCTTTCATCTCTCTGGCTGCGGCTAGTATCTGTTATTGTTATTGTTACGTTTATTGTTATAATTGTTGTTGTAGTTTATTGTAATTGTAATTGTACGTGTCTTGTTGTTGGTTTTGCAAAACAGTAAACACAAAACGGTTGTTGTGGTTGAGGGCCAACCTCTTGTTATTTTTTTTTTAAACCATGGAATTCGTTGATATGTGTTCATTAGCTCGTCATTAGCTCGAAAGGCCTCATCTACATCGTCGGCTTGGCTTCTCCTCTGCTTCCTTCCCCGATCTCTGATTTCCGATTACCCCAATTTCCGACTGCATCTTATCATCGTCTTAACCCAATTTCGGCTGCATGAAACTGCAATGGAAGAGAGGAAAGTTGGATTTATAATATATATGTATAAATGTATAATAAAACAATGACGAGTTTCTATGGCTTAAGATTACTTATTATACCATATATTTTGTCCCCAAGATAGCAGAACTATGTTGAACGATAAGATTGTGGGGTTGTGACTATATACTCTTTAATATTTGGCTTCCTTGACAGCTGTCTGTCTTTTTGATGGGGATTATGATATATACTAGAAGTTCTGGGACTATATAAACCCATTTAAATAATGATTTAGGCTTGGGTTTAATATTTTAGTACTATACTTTATTATGATTACCCTAAAAATCGTTATTTTTAAATTTTTTCCATTTTATTTATTACTTTGCTTTGATTTATTAACATTTAAATTAACAAACTTAAACTAGAACTTTTGAATTAATTTCGCATTAATAATATACCAAATATTAACCGCATAAATCAATTAGAGAAAATAAACCCTAATTACCTGAGAATATGCTAAACAATAACTTGTACAAAGATCTGGTGAAAATAATTGCCCAACTGCTGAGACATTTTCCTTTTTTATTTCTCGTTTTTCAATTTTTTAGTTTCACTTTTGGGCCTCTCACACTCTGCCCCCGCTGGATTCTCAGCGCTGCGGCGCTAATTGAAAGCAATTAATGCAATTAAAAGCCTGGGAAATGAGTTGCCGACTTGGCGAATTAAGTGCGTGCCTGGTGAAAATAACAAAAGTGAAGTACAAATAAAATGGAGAGCAAAAGTTTTCGCGTGCCTGCCTCTAGTTTCATTCAAAAGCGGTTTAGTTAAGCGGCCAGCAAGTGGGTGGGAAGTGGGCTTTTGGGTGTGACAGAGCGGACCATTCATTCGTTCGTTCATTCATTCATTGATACCTCAAATTGGCGGTCAGACGAAAACCACATGAGTGTACTTTGGGTATAAAAAAAAACAAAAACAAATGGAAAACAGAAAACAGCAGTCAGGAGGAGCATTCGAAGCGCTTATTTGTTGATTACGATCATCATCGTCATCATCAAGCCGGAGGCCGCTTAAATTGTGTGCCAGCCCACCCGCCAGCCATTAATTGAAACTACGGTCCAGTAGAGATCCATATGGATCTTGTGATCTCTGATCTTGGGAGGTGAGGAGGCCATTCGGCGGGCTGTCGGACTCGTATCCGAAATGAGAATGGAAAATGGAAATGGAAATGGGAATGAAAATGTGTGCTAATTGCAACACTTTGTCACCAATCAACGGCAACAGCATCTGCGCCTGTTCGTTTATCTGTATCTCGGCATCGCGGTATCTGTATCTCGCACCTTATCAGGGTCTGTTTCAGCTTCGGTTTCGGTTCCTTTGGTTACCACGGCATGACGGAGCCCGCCCTCGATTAGATAAGTGCCCCGAACTGTCACATAAGTTGCCCAACTTCTAATTGGCATTGCATGTCCCGCACTCCCAGCGGAAAATGTCTGCACATTGGGCAACGCAACGCAACACGACTCTCAAGTCGAGCCCGGGGTAAAGTCAAGTCGAAGCCACTCGCTACTCCAAAGCTGATTACGAATCCGAACAGCCAGAGAAACGACGTTGGGAGACTATGTTTCCTTATCTGCAACAACGTTGCAGTGCCCAAAATAAAATTTAAAAAGAAAAAAACATATACCGAAAAAATGTAAAACCAAAAATAAATCGTTAAGATATTATTTTCACTTGAAAACCAAATTAAGATTTAAATAAGAAATCAGATATTCTTTTCACTTGAAAACCAATCTAAAATTTAAATAAGAAATCATTCTACTGGGAACTGGGTCATTAAAACCATAAATAGGTTGCATATCTATAAGATAAAATTTTTGTGTTTAATAAATAAATGAAAATGTCTTAATTAAGAAAAATAAGTTCTTGAAGAAATTTGTAAACGTTTAGGGATTCAAATTATATTCAAATGGAACACAATCTATGAATCAGAAACATGGTTATATAAAAATTAAATATAAATTCCTTTTTAAAATATTATGAAATTTAAATTCGAATATTTTTATATAATAAATATATATAGACATATTATAAATATATTTAAATTTCAATTTTATAATATTTATATGTGGAAAATGTGATAAACTTATATTTTCTTTTCGTGTAGAGAGGGCAGCCTGTTCCTTAAGAATATCAAAATACTGAGGCCAAGGCAATTTAAGAAAATCGGAGGCCATGGAAACAACTAATAAATAATGAGCTAACAAGCTGAGTTTCCTGACCAACACTAGCAATTACAATTCGACTAATAAATACCGTGTAGTTGCCAAAACAACCCAAAATATTCAAGCTTGAAACGAGTTCGTAAATGAACTGATTTTAAATAATTTTGTATTACTTTTTTATAGTCTTAATAAAGGCTCTATCTGTATTTTAATCGCTTTTTTGCTAGTGGGTTAAAATCAGTATTGACCATTGCCAAAAAGTGAGCTAAGGACTTCAGAATTCTGAATTTAGATTTTATAGCATATGTATTCGTTACAAATTGTTCGTGGAATGTAAACAACCTGCCTGTGGGGAATTTCAGAGGGCATCAAGTAGAGAAATGCCAAGCCATAAAGAAGTCTGAAAGAATCTTTAGCTTCGTTTTTGTATTTTTTTCTTCTTCTTTTGCCCTGCTGGCAACAGTCTCCAACTAACTGCTGGTCAAACTGGTTTGTTCCCTCTCTCTCTAGCTTTCTGTGATTGAGTAGCATGGAGCTATCGCTGGCTGTTGCGCATGCGCAGCTGCCATCTCTCTTGCACCGAAGCCGGTTACTGCTCTTCTCTATATATACTATATATCTTCTTTTTTTTGCTGCTAGAGTTACGCTTAAATGAGCGCGTAAGACCAGAAGAACTCTCTTTCTCCCTCTCTGTTTTTCTCTTTCTCTATTCCCCTCTCAGTGAAAAGCGTTTCTTTGTTGTATAGGAAAAACATAAAAATTTTTAAGTCGTTATTTAAGGTCTTGGGGGTAACTACTTTAAACGAAAAACTGCTCAAAAGGTGAAAATAATTAAATATTTCTTATTTTCTATATTTTGTAGGTATGTATATCTTTGACTGGGCGTATGGGTTAGGAATTTTGGCATCTTTAAAAACTTACTGGCACTTGGGTTCGGGCTTGCGCTCAGGATTCCGGACTCCGGCTCAGGCGTCGAAGGGCCGCTTGTGGGCGCTGTGCTCGTCGCCGCCCATCTCGCGGGACAGATCGGCAATGACCTCTTTGTAGATAAGCGGATCGATGTTCTTGCCCAGCTGGTAGAGCAGGAACCAGTCACCGATGTTGCACTTGTTGGCCACCAGTTCCACCTCCTCGCTCTCGGCCAGGCGGGAGCGGGCGCGGAGCAACAGATGGCGCAGCTTGGGACCCGCCACCACGGCGATCCGATAGATCAGCGAAATGCCGGACAGAATGCTCAGGATGATAAACCAGAACCAGAGGAACACGTAGATCTTCTCGTTGACAATATTCAGCGGCAGCACGCACAGTCCGTCGAACTTCTGCACGTTGCCGGAGGGACCGTATTTGTGGAAGGTGCACTTGGTTACCTTGGGAAAGACCCGGGCCATCGGATCGATGCGGTCGTCCGGCTCCATCTCGGTGAACTTGAGAACATCGCTGCCGTACGTGCTGAACTCCCCGTCCAGGAAGAAGTCCACAAAGTAGATCTGCCCAATGACATTCACAAAGTTGAGGGCTTCGCAGACGAAGAAACGGAAGGCGTAGAAGTTGTGCCGGTTCAGGTTGCCAATAAAGTAGTCGACAAGGATCTTCTTGCGATCATTCTTGCACTCCTCGTTCACAATGGGACTGTTGAGGTCCATGACCAGCATCTTGAGGCGACCGCCCTCCCAGGACTTCCACAGGTAGCGCGGCACATAGAAGAGTATGGCCTGGAAGAAGAGGACGAAGCACACCCACTGGTAGTACTTGTGGTACTTCACCTCATCCTCGCCCTCCACATGTGAGCCCACGCCTGGCTGCACCACATCCCGTCCGGTCACACCGGTCAAGCGCTCCGGCACGGTGAACGTGGAGTAAATCCAACAATAGGTGTCCATCACGCCCAGGGGAATCTCGTCGACGATGCAATCGATCGGATCACCGATATACTGGCGCGAGGTGACCAACAGCGAGAAGGCGATCAGGATGATCACCGTGGCCTTGTAGTGCATGCGAAACACATTGTTGTCGATGCACACCTGGTCGATCTTCAGCAGGCCCTTGACGGACCCAAAGACATCAAACATCTTGGCGGCGTCTCTGGCCTACGGCTTTGACTTGGACTTGGTTATACACAGATGCACGCACACAGCACAGCAACGGGAATGGGGATGGATGGTGGTGGACACACTGCTGCAAGTGGTCTGGCTCTGCTCTGCTCTAAGCTAAGGCTAAGCTGTCGTGTTTTCTGGCTGTGATTCGATGTGCTGGGCGGCTCACACGTTGTCCACCATTACTCTTCAGTTTCTGTTTCAGGAATGCACACGAAAAAAATAGTAGTAACTGCGGGCGCAGGCGATCGCAGAGACAGAAATGGAGATCACCGCCGGGGGGAGCTTTCGGCTGGGTCTCGAGTCGGATTCGGATTCGGTTTTCGCGCTCTCGACGCGCACAGAGAGAGAGTGAGTGAGGTGGTGGGTTACCACGACGGTTACCAGGTAGCTGTTTCCGTCGCAGCGGCACTGAGCGCTTCGGATAGAAAACTATAACTGTTCGGCTTTTCGCTGAGCCAAGCGCTGGGCTCCGTTAAACAGCGTTGCGAGCGGCAGCTCCGGACTCCGGAGCGGCACAGCTCTTGCTCCGCTCTCACTCACCCACTCTCCCACGCCATTATCGCGCTCTCTCGCTCTTTCTGTGCCTCTCGAGCGCGCAGGTAAACTCCACCACATGGGGTGGATCTTGTTATGACCCTGTGAGCATATGGAGCAAGGGTAGTCTGACTCGGTGTCACCTGAAAGTATATGTATCTGTACAGAGCCTGATTAGGACTTTTTCTGAGTATCTCCACTGGTGTTCTTTGTTAGCTTTTCATATTTTCATTGGTAACAGGGCAACCCCAAAGGAAACCCCAGCTCTTAGTTAAACAACTCTTAAAAGATAGGTATCTCATAGATACGAGGGTATCTCATTGTCGAGTATCTTAGCCCGTGGCTTTCCTACTTGCTCTTTTGAGTGACGCTCTCTGGCGTGCTCTCTGTTTCTATTTCGCTCTCTCCCCCTATCTTTTTCTCAGTAAATGAAGCTGCGTTTCCATTTTCCAAAAGGGTAACAAATCCAACTCCCCGAGAGCGCCAGCGAGAGCGCCCAGACTCATGACTCAGAGATGCCACTCAAGCTGCTGCTGCAGGAAACTCAAAAAAACCCGAAATTAAAGAACAACAAAAAAACCTAAAGGAAGCATACCGAACTTAATTACTCACATTTTTTATTGTTTTATTAGGATTATGTTTAAAACCAATGAATCGATTTCCTTGCAACTGATGCATTTGCAATGGGTTTTGTCCAAACAAAGCTAGGTTTCATTTAATATCTGACAGCCTTCCACAGAATTAACCCTAAATTTCCACAAAAGAGTATAGTAGCTGGGCAGAGGAATTTATAAAGCATGTTAGAAATAAACAGGTTATATTTATTTAAAATTAAATAAACATTTTAGTTTTTTTATGTAATACAAATTGAATGCCTTTTTTAAATAATTTTTTTTTAATTGCTGGTAAATTTTAATTAATTAAAAGTCTTAATTGACACACTGAAACCCTCTAGGGTTAAGTTCCTTCCAAATTGTTATTTATTCATCAGCCCCCCCCCTGCAGGGCAACAACAAAACCTCGACAACTTTTAACTCATCATCTGCGATATTGAAACTCCATTTGTGCCAGTGTGTGTGTGCGTGTGCGAAGTGCGGAGTGCGGAGGCGACAAGTTCTTGGAACTCGTTGTCAATTGAGTTGGATGTGGAGATGCTGGAGTGGTTTTGTTTTTGTTTTTCGAGCTGGGCGCTGCTCCAACACCAACACAGACAACGAAGACAAAGCAACACACACAGAACCAAAGAGGAATAAGTGCAAGAGCTAAAGATAAAGAGAGAGAGAAAAGGAAGAGCGCCACAAAGGAGACGTGGAGCCATGGCTTTCACTGCATTTCTATACCTACACAAAGTCCCAAAAACAATTATCAGAATTTACCTGACTGCCACCAGGTACCAAGAAGAGTGGCAAGAACATTTAGTGGGATTTTTTGGTGCCCTTCAAGGAGAGAGTCAACCTCAACTACCTGTTACACTCGTTCCTCCTCCTTTTTAATGCTCTCTTTTCGCACTCACTCTCTGTCTGTCTCTCTTTCTATCTCTCGCCCTCTTTTCAGGTTCTTCGTAGGCCCAAGATTCTGTTTTCCTTTTCTACCTGTCCCCGAAGAAACTATCTCAATTGTAAATTAAACATTTCAATCCATGAAATGCGGCTTATCTGGTAAATACTAATATATGTACATAACATATAGCCTATATAGTAGCCTTCGAGTGCTTGAATTCGATTGTACAAAAGAATTAAAGCAGTCTAGGATGTCGTAAGACTCTCGTTTAGTTTCAGTATTTCCACTGATAAGAAGAAAAAACTATAACATAAATGCCCCTGAGGTGTTATAACATCAAAGATCTGAGTTGATATGAACAGAATAGATCGGAGATGGGAAATTTGAAATTGGGAAGTTGGGGGATATCTCTGAAGGTTCCACTTGACTGACATTCAGCGCAGAAGAACCTCATAATGTTAAAGGTTTCAGGTTTTTAGGGGTTCGTAAACACTGTCTGGCGGGTTTTATGGTTTATTTCCGTTTTGAAGCCATAAAAAATTAGGTTATAGATTATAAATAGTTGAGAATACAAGATTATTTAATTATATTAAAATAAAGGAAAGGAATAATATTATTTTGTACCAAAATTCATAACCTTTTCATTTATTTTTATAGAATTTACAACCTAATTAATAACACTTTAAATACATAATTATCTATATTCAAAATGTATGAATAAATAATGATATTAGCATATATCCGCCAATTTAGTAAAATGACAGAAAATCGATTTATGATAATTTTTCTATTTACGTAAACCTGCCGCTAAATAAACTCACAACAGTCCGACGTCTTGACTTATTTATTTTTATCGGCGATCTGAGCTCGGACAAGGAAAATATAGCCCCGCGGGAAAGATGTAAATTATTTGTGCAAAACTAAATAAAAATATACGATCCACGTCCTCCCTCTCTCAGTCAATAATTATTGGGATTGCAACCTGAGAGCCGCGTGCGAGCGACAATAAAAATCAGTTATAAAACCATTAGGCCTATATGCCAGTATATATGTGTGTATATATATAGATATATCCCTAAACGACTACCGTCTGGAGCTATAAATAGCACCAGAAAAACCGCAACGAGCTGAAGCCTTAATTGCCTATAATAAATCAGATTGGATCCAAGTCGAACCCCCCTTTTCAGTTGTCAGCACAAACATATCTCATATTTCGCACAAGTTACCAGATTTTGACAGAAAAATTAAGTATATACATATGCATATATATATATATATATATATGTAGCAAAGAAAAAGTAAAAGTTGGGACATGATAAGACCCATGCCCAGGAATAAATGTTTAGATAAAGTTTGTTTTGATCGCCAATCGGCTTGGATTCAATATTGTTTATGTCTCTGTTTCTTTTTCAGTATCAGAATCGTTCACACGATGCACAGGGAAAATAAATATATAATCAAAAATTAATTTATTTGTTAATTAAAATATTTTTAAAAGATATATCATTAAGGAAGTCAAGGATGTTATTTTTTATCTTATAAAAACGAAAGGATTTACATTTTATAAGTCGAGGATACTCATTATTATTTTATATAAGTATATATTCTAAATATTGATTTATTTAATGGAGATCCAAAAGATACTTATAATATCGTATCTTCGTTTTCAAGTATCTTTTTCTCATAAATCTATATTTTGTTCTATTGCATATATTTTTCTCTCTGTGTGCCATTGTCATTTCCCTTTGGTTAATTAATTTGGCTTAGTCATCCTCTTGCCAGCGATATTGAACATCAACACGTCTGAAAATTCGCCGAAAAGTTGTCTGCGTCACGCATTTCAGACCTGAAAAGATAGGAGATACATCATCGGCTCTGGAGATACTTCTGCTTCTGCAGATACTTCTGCTTCTGCAGATACTTCTTCTTCTGCAGATACTTCTTCTTCTGCAGATACTTCTTCTTCTGAAGATACTTCTGCTTCTAAAGATACTTTTCCCGTGGGAGCCAGCTTATGCAACTTGACCAAGCTACACGAATAATGTATCTGTGTTTATTTTGCCTTTGAGCTGGCCGTTGTCCAAGTAGATACTTAGATACTTGGCTGCTTTTGTTTGCCTAATTTATTGCTGTGGCGGCTTTGCTCAATAAAATATATAAAAAATACGATTAAAAGTCAGAGAGTTGCTCTAAGCCATGTCGGTGGGGACTATATAACCCTTAATCCCGCAGAAATCTGTAGAAAAACTTGCATATCTAAGCATAAAGTGTTCAGTGTAAACTTGTATATAGATTGCTGCTGACATTTACATAAAAATCGAATTGCAATCGGCTTAATAAAAAAACTCAGATATGACTTCTACAAATGTCAAAAACACTTGTCAGGCAGTAATTACGATTTGAATTGGGAAAGACTTGAGACTTGACTTGACCTAAAAAATAGCCTTTAGCGGCCAGCAACTTTTCAATAAATGAACAGGCGACTAGCAAGCATAAAATTAATTCTAAAAAATGGGTTTTTAAGTAATTTAAATAAAGTGTAAAAAATAATTAGTAATTTCTTAATTTCCACAAGTGCAGCCCAAGAAGACTTTCACTTTTTCAGCAAAATATTCGTTTGCAAAGCCTGTAAATATATATATAATTATTTGAATACCCAATTGGGCTATAGTTTGATTATATATGCCTAGTAATCAAATCTGTAGCCGAGGGTAAAGTGTTGGGGCGCCTTGCCTGAATGGTTCGAATTTCGTTTTCATTGCGGTTTGGCTTTATTTCATTTTCAATGCAAAATCACCTTTACTTCTATAACTATAACTCTTTGTATCTGTATCTGGAGCGAAATTCAACCGATATTCGAATTTCATGTCCATGAATCAATGAACTTTCGTCACAAAAATATACAACAACAAAAAATGTAACAACATAATAACAAACTTCCAGCGAAACCCTAGAGGAGGAGGAAAATTCGAGCCGCCGTTGTCGTGGCCAGTCAAGCGGCTAAAAATGTTGCAATTACTAATATACTGGTCTCTGGTTACGCACACCGTCTATATCTGAGAGGTCTATCTTATCCGACCACGTTTGCCACTTAAGCGCTTAAGTAATAAGCACCGAATACGACGACGACGACGACGACGAAGCTCTATGGAGCTCTATGGCGTGCCACTAAGATAAGCAACAGATATAGATACTTGGCAACTGATAGTACGGATCTCTGGGTCGACATTCCAGGTCCCAAAAAGTGGCTAGAATATGTGTGAGGCACCTCAAAACCCCAAAAACCCCGGGCATTGTCTATTCTGGGGATTGACTAGATGATAAGATTGCGGCCAACAAATATTTGAAATATTATTATTATAAAGTTTTGGGATACCACACGGCCATCTGCTGTGATTCATAGCCTAAAAACTGCTCTGGGTTATTAAGAAATAATCTAGCCGCGATCTGGGTCAATTATATATCCAGTATTTGGGGGGAACACGCAGGAAATGACGGCTGTGGGTTATTTCTATTAGCCAATAAAATGTACTCATGGCAGTGTTTTCCGAACTGCATAAAGATATGAATATAGAAATTTTTCAATATTTAAATATGTAGGAAACTCCAATCGATAGCTACTTGGAAATCCTTTTTCCCTTTTTCCCTTGACTCACATATATTTTTATACCCTGATTAATTTATTTAATGGGAATACCTATTGCCGGTTCTGGATATTTTATTAAGATTACTCTGAAATTACTCATATTCCCAGATTTTATGGTTCTCATTTTCTCTCTCTGTCCCAGTCTGTGATTCTCCCTCACTATCTGGGTATAAGTTTGCAAGCAGAGAACCCTGGAGAACCTCCAAAAGGTTCAAAACATTCGGCTTTCCAGTAAGCCTCTTGCCGAATAACCGCCGAAGTGGTCATAAGAGGTATTACTACCCAGTAACTTTGGTTTACCACAGAGAGAGAATGGGGAGATAGAGAGAGTTAGTACACTTGGAGAAAAAAACGTTTGAAATTATTTCTGAAATGAAAAGCTGTAGCTTGATTCTTAATGACCTCTCAAATAGTGGTAAAGTCCTTCTTAAAACCAAATCCCAAAAAGTCAGGCTTCTTTCGTGTTGATATTTTTCACAACATTTTTCTCTATGCATGAGCTATACGTACACCCAGTAAAGTCTACCCTTTTTTGGGCAACTCTGCATTAAATTCAATTAAATTGCTGATTTGACATTTCTCCGGCACTGGGCTTCCACTATCTTATCGCCAATGGCCGCCTCTCCTTGGCAAAAAAGAGCGCTCGATAAGACGGCAGCAGGAACGGAAAAAAGCCCTCTCCATAAAGAATTCTTAGAACGGAGAACTGCGATTGTATCGGACTACGGAGACCTGGAGACCGTGGCCCGGAGAACGCTGAACGAAAAGACCCGGGAGCAGAGTATCGAGTCGCGAGCCTTGCAGTTGCGAGGAGTTAGCCGCGGCAAGCGGAGCGCACCCAAATCCATCCGACACCAGAACTCAACCCTAACCCATAAGTGTAATCTTAAGCGAAACGAAAGCTACGAGATCCGAAAGGCGAAATTGGAACGCGTCTAGCTAGGAAGCGGAGATAACACACCGGCACCGCCATGCTGAACACCTTCAGCTCGGTGAAGCAGTACCTCAAGTTCGATATAACGCGAGTTATCATCGACAACCTTGTGTTCAAGCTGCACTACCGATGGACCTTTGTAATGCTCCTGGTGGCCACCCTGCTGATCACATCGCGTCAGTATATCGGTGATCATATTCAGTGCATATCCGATTCAGTCGTTGCGCCGGTCATCAATACCTTTTGCTTCTTCACACCGACCTATACAGTGGTGAGTGCATAATGATGGCTAATGGGGTCACTTTTGACATTTAGAATTTATTATTTTAAAATAAAATAAACACAGAGAGAGTTCTCTTGAGTGACATCTGTTTGGGGGTCCCAAGAAAAAGTTATTTTCCGGAATGCCCATCATCATTATCGGTTGTCTTACCCCCCCCCCCCCCCATTAGGTGCGTGATCTGAACAACACTACTTTTAAGCCAGGCAGCGAACCCCCTGGCATCGGGCACTATGATCCCCAGAAGCACCAAATCAAACGGCATGCCTACTACCAGTGGGTGCCCTTCGTCTTGTTCTTCCAAGCCCTCTGCTTCTATATACCGCACTTCCTCTGGAAGAAGTGGGAGGGCGGTCGGGTCAAGGCCCTGGTCTTTGGCCTACGCATGGTGGGGCTGACGAGATACCTGAAGAACGACAGCCTGCGGATAGGGAAGCTGAACATTCCGTCCATGGCCGAGGCGGAGGAGCGTGTCAAGGATATACGCCGCACAATGATCGATAGGATGCGTTTGAATCAATCCTGGGGAGCGCACTTGGTCTTTGCAGAGATCCTGAATCTGGTGAATCTATTGATACAGATCACATGGACAAATCGATTTTTGGGCGGCCATTTCCTGGCCTTGGGACCACAGGCTCTGAAGGCCAGATGGTCCAATGAGGTGAGCATCCTGGACTTGGTCTTTCCCAAGGTGACCAAGTGCACGTTCCACAAGTTTGGTGCCTCCGGAACGCTCCAGAATCATGACACCCTTTGCGTGATGGCTTTGAATATTATGAACGAGAAGATATACACTATTTTGTGGTTCTGGTACGCCTTTCTACTGATTGCCACCGTGCTGGGCCTCATCTGGCGACTCTTTACGCTATGTTTCTACAGAAAGTAAGTTGAATCTGCAAAGCCAGCAACCCTCTTCCTGATCGTTAACCTCTTAGACGTCCTGTAATCATTTATAAACCTTCTTTTCCTTGCTACAACAGCGTCACCTTCACCCGCTGGTCTCTGTATTGGGCCAAGCCCGGCAGACTTGACGAAAACGAACTCTCGGCAGTGATTGACAAATGCAACTTTTCCAACTGGATGTTCCTCTTCTTCCTGCGCACCAACCTGTCAGAGTTTCTGTTCAAAAAGGTCATCTACCATTTGGCCAGTGAATTTCCCAATCCCGATCATGAAAACGACATTAATGCCTACCGAGACCTGGGCACCGCACCCCCCACAAAGGTCGTATATCCGAATATCTCCAACCTGGACACCGTGGACTCGCCGCTGCTCCATCTCCGGCACCCGGGCAACACCACCCCGCCCAACGGAGGAGCCAATGTTAATGGCATTGGACAACTGCCAAGCACCTCGGAGAAGGCCAAGATGCCGGTTTAAATTAATTTATTCATTTCAATTAATTCTAAGCAATTAATTATCCCTCCCCTTTTTTTTGTTTATGTTTTTTTTACGGCCATTTCATTTTAAAATATATTTATTTTTAAGCGACACTTGGCTTTGTTTTACTGCGATTTAAAAGCAACAGGTTTTTTGGGGCCAAGTCTTAAAATGGCCGACAGCGAACGGTAATTTCTCGTTTGGTTTTGGAAAAATAAAACTACATAAAGACCAGACACCTTCAGGGGGGCGTAGGCGTGGCCTTTTCCAGTTTTTTTCTGTATATTTTTGTAACGAATGGCGACTGCGGTTTGGTGACCCAGTTTTAAGTCATCCGCTGCGGTTTCGAAAGTGTTTCTTGGCTGTCAGGCCGAACCCCGTAAAACTGTCTAGCTGAGTGCCTGGGTCATTGTCTCTGGCCCCCGTCTGGGAATTTCCAATAGGTTTGCATCACAAGATCCCGATATATTTGCGGTTGGACTCCCTGAACTATGAGTGCCACAAAAACTATTCTATTTCTAGTTTTCTAGTTTAAATAATTTCCCTAAAAATGGTGCTGAAATTTATGTTAATTAATGGAACCCTTGAAAAATTGTTGAACAATCCTTTAAAAAATTTAAATAAAAGCAGGGAAATTTAAATAAAAACAGGGAAAGCCCTGTAAAAGATAACCCATAAACTTCTCATGATTTTGCCCTAGATTACCTTGTTCTTTCGCAGTTTATTTACCAAACCCACCCAGGTACTTGGTATTGTAAGATCGTTATCTTTTCAAGACCTTTAAGACACTTCATTGCCTTGCCATCAATAGATCCTGAGATGTTGTTGTTGATTATTGCAGATAACACATATATATATATAGTATATAGTAAATAGTGCAAAGATATCTGATAGCATACACAAACCGGGCCAAGGCCAATCAGCTCATTAAACAGGGGTTCTTTGACTCATAAGCTAGTTAATTATTTAAAATATAAATAAATAAAGTAATTACTTTTATTTCCTTTGGCTGATTCCCACAGATAGCACTGAGATTTAACACATTCCGCTCTGTCACAGTGAGGTCTAAAAATGGTTAGTTTTTTTGTTGTTAACCAGCAGAGTTATCAATTAGTACAAGCAGCTTTTTGGGGCCGACATATTTTGCACTTGGTTTTGGCAACTGTTGCCAAATCGGTGACGTTGCCCCATTCGCTGCGAGGTGTAATGGCAAGCTAGTTATGACACCTGCCTGCCACCGAAAGCGGCAGCTTAGCCATCAGTTAATCTGCTAATGTTTATACACAGAGCTAAAAACTATACTAAAAGTGGGTTTTCCAAAATAAACTCTCATCAAGGGAGATGCGACTTCAATAACAATTATTTCAAAAGTATTTCAATGCTCGTTCATCTTGCTAATTGCCTGACTTTCGAATTGATCAATTAAATAGTTATTTAAATATTATCTATTAATACAAGTTCGTCTCTGTGTAAGTGTCAAGACATCGCTTTTGATGGTTTGCGGTCAATGCCAACCAGCTTGTCGGCCAACACAAAAGTTCAACTTTCAAACGGACTCCCTCTCATTCGATCTTGTGATTGTCGTTGGGGACTATCTCCGTCTCGGTCTCATTCTGTATCTAAATCCAAGTCGGAGTCTGGCCCGATCAGGTTTATTTCTTGCCGCCTTTTGTCGATCTCCATCGTTTTTGGTCACAACCAACTCGATTTGGGTCTGTTCTGCTTTATTCTGTATCTCCATCGCCGTTGCCTGCATATCAAGTGATTTCTTTCGCTTGGCCAGCGAAAAAGAGCCCAGCTCTCGAATATATCAAATAATAAATAATGTGGCTTAGCTCTGTCACTGCCCTGCGATGGTGAGAGAGTCTCCAGGTTCGGGTATGGGGTTTGTGTTTACTTTTACTTTAATTTAATTTAAAATGTTGATTGATTTAATATTAAATTACAATTCAATTCATTTAAATTGAATACATCTTAAGGGGTTTCTGTGATATAAAGTATAACAAATGATGACAAAGAGAAGAAAATTAATTAATACAAGTAAATATAAATACAAGTAAATATAAATAAATGTAAATACATGTAAACATATGTAAATAAATGTAAATAAATATAAAAAATTTAAATAAATATAAATATATATAAATAAACATAAATAAATATTATTATATAAATATTAATATTTAAATAAATATTAAAATAAAGTAAAAATAAAGAAGTCCCTGGATATCTTTATTATAAATTAAAATCACAAGCCTATTTGGTTCTTGTAATTAATATAAAAATATAAGTTTGTGAGGGTGTTCAACACTTTGACTTCTTGAAGAAGACAACATATATATTTTCCCCCCTTTTTTGTATTGTTTTTATTTTTATTGTATTTGTTGCCATTGTTGTTTCTACCCCCCGCTCTGGTGAATGACCGTTAACATTTATGAGATCGAATTTGGAGATCGAAATGGTATTTTTGGTTGTCTCCGTTTCTCGTTTGGATATGCCAGGTATTCTTGTTTTTTCTTTCTGCTTTTTGTAATTCTTGTGACTTGTTCTATTGAGTTGTCTGTGTTTCGAGTTTGAAGTGCTCGTTAGTGAGGTGTGCCTACTGTGCAACTAACCTGAAATTTTGTATAAGAGAAACTGGAGATCATGGTAAGAGTTACAAAGAAACCCTAGATTGCATTGCAACCCAACTATAAACCCCTCTACCTCAGCCTTTGGTGCCACATAATGTGCAGTCTAGACTGCCTCTTCGAAAATACCTTATCAATTATCCAAATTGAGGCAACAATTAACACTTATGAACTTTTGCAGCTGCCTGGAATTTCTCCTTTCATTTTTTTTTTCGGTTCGAAATCAAGGGTCTTTGGAGAGGTTTATTATTATGCCCCGACTCGAATATTTGTTGCCAATAAATTGTATGCAATTGGGACACTTGTTGCATACATTTATTTGCCAATCTCTTGGCTATGCAAATTTATTTCAATTGCATTTAATTTGTGCGGATTAGTAGACACCGTAAGATGCCGTAAGCCCACAGCGGAACGGGGGTCCTGGGGAGGCGGGGAGTAGGGAATGCAAGGGGTTTACAGTCCCCCCAATTATATGAGACAAGTCCCAATTTATGGCGATTTATTAGCAATTTAGAGAAGTTCAGTCTGGGCCTCATTTGCTATTCGAATTTTTACCCACAACTTCCCACCACGTGATTTGGTTTTAAGATAATTGTCCACGGAAGAGGGGGGATTTCTATATGTTTTGTGGAATTCAATGGATGCTTAAAGATTGGGTTAGGTTGGATTTAAGGGGGTATATAGCTGGATTTTTTTTTAAATAATTTGCATTGAATTGTTATAACTATTATAAAATTGTAAGTTTAAGAAAGGGAAAATTCTGGGAACATCTGAGGAACTTTAGAACATTTTAAATATTTGTTGTTTGAAAACATAATTCCTAAAATTTTAAAAAGATTCCTAAATATATAAAAAATATTTTAATGCATTTTAAAATAATAATGCATAGTTCTTAAAACTAAAAAAGACAAACATTTATCCTTCCACATATTTTTCCTGAGCATCTTCGCTTCATTGAATAAATTTTCCCGTGTGAACGACCTTCGCTTCGTTGTTGCTGGCCATTTTCCGCATTTTCCACCAAACAAGGAAGAAAAACTGGCGTTCTTTGTGCTCCTTTGTGTCGTCATTTGGCGAGTCCTTGTTTCCTGGCTTCCGCGAATGACGCAAAAATCTCAGCGCGTAGGTCAGTTCGAGTGGAATTCGCATTTTCAGTTGAGTCCTGTGTAGAAACAGGAAGAGAATGGCAAACAGGAACAGGATATGAAGCGCTCACGGCTCTCTCTCAAAATCGCTCTCTCTCTCTCTCTGCATCGACTTGATGGGTGGGAGAGATCCACCCCCAAAATAAGGACTCATGACGCAGCATTCGCGTCGCAGTAAAAGGACTTTTGCCAGGAAGCAAAACCAAATGCATTTTCCATTTGAAATTCATGAATTGAGCTGGGATTTTCAGGGTTGCCCAGGTTTGCTTTTAGGGGTTGTTCCTTCGTTGTTGCCTCTCTCTCTTTGTGCCCTTCCTTTATCCGCCACTCCTGCTGGTTTCACCATACACACGTTTTTTGAAATCGTTGGAAAATGCCCAAGAATTTTCCGAATGCTTGTAATAGTCTGTCTGATCTGTGATTTATTTATATATTTTAGTTTATTGGTCTTGACAATGACCTTGAACATCTGGCCAGCAGATAGATCTATTTATGGAAATTCCCTGCAAACTAGGTATATCTCTCTATAGTTTATTATATACGAATATAAACAAATATACAGGAAATCCCTTACAACTTTGTTTACAAAACTTTTCCATCAGTTTTTGTAATGCTATTGACCCCAGATTTTATACAGTTGATAATGAATTTTCAAATATATATTTATAATCACACGAGTTTCTTACGCAATTGAGTTAAGACCTTCATGTGATGGTAACCAAAGCCTGGACATATGTATATAGTATATAGGAAGTTATGATGAGTTAACCCCACCTTTCATTGGGGATACCTTTTAGGTGTCAGTCACACATTATTCCATCCCATTTAACACCATAACACCCCTCAATCAACCTGTAAGCAACCTTCGTTCCTATCTCTATGTTCGTTTCGAATAAAATAGAATTTGTGTTTTCTGTATTTCGTTTTCTTTCTTCCCCCTGGAAATCTTTGAAAGCAGCGGGGCCAGAATTGGAAAATGATAGGAGACAGGGCAAATGTGACAGTTGAAATGCTGATAAAGAATCGACGCGATGCGATTAAAAACTGTAGTCGAAGAGGGTCTCGGATGCCTCCGCTTCACTCGGAAAAAAAATTTGTAAAAATATATAATATATTCTTTATTAATTTTTTAATATACTAAAATAAATTAATTTTGATTGAATTAATAATTCACCATTTAAGAAGCTGTTGTCTATTCTTGAGAACAAGAGTCTCTTTAAGTCTCAAAATAAAATCAAATTTATATTTCCTCATTATAGCTTATGTATCTTTCAGATCGTTGATCTTCGGTTTTATGTGTGTACATTGTCGTTATGGGTATACTTATTCTGGGCTGCTTGGGCTCTGTCACCGAGATCGGTGGCCAGCGCGAATTAGTGTCGCATGCCCCAATGATGATAGCGCCTCAAGGCGCTTTCAATTTAAACAATTACGCAACTGTCCGTCTGTCTCTCCGTCCGTTGAACTGTCCGTATGGGGAGTACGGCAGTATGGGACTTACGGGTAGGTAGTGTCGTGCCCAGGTTACTTTGCCGCTCTCTTTGAGCTTAATCAATCAGCCGCAAATTGTGCTGGCTTAAATGATCTCGTCCAATTGCCAAACGAAGGAATATGTCAAATCCAATTCCGATTGATTGCATTCGCCGTTCGATCGGAGGTCAGGCAGATCTCTGATCTTCAACCGCACAGAAAAAGAAAATAGGGGGTTAATTTTGGAATTTTTGTAATATTTTCTTTCTAAAATCATACTGAGAAAGGTAACTGAAAAGAGTTAAAACATTATACTGAATTTTATTGCATTTATCTATATGAAAATTATATTATATTTTTATGATATTTACAATTTTTAGCAATAATTTATTCCAAGTGCATTGCCGATTCCGTGGGGAATTCAAAACTTAGAACTCAGAGCTCCGATCTCATGAAACTATGTCACAGTTGCCGATCAAAGATCCGACTTTTTGAGCAGTCAAGGTGCTCCTCAAACAGGTCCAAAAAGCATCATCGTGGGGCAGCATCAATTATACGAGAATTCCATTATTCTTCAGACGCAATATACTTATAAATGGTATCAAATTTATTACTATCATGTTCAGAGATTGTTTTATTTCTAAAAAAAAAGTATATATTTCTTAATCTAATTCAATTAAATAATTTAATTTTTATTAAATACAAAAGAATTTAAAGGAAAACAAATCTTAATAAAGGGAAATCTCAAGAAATTGAAAACCAAAAATTCTAATTTACATTTTTGAAAGATATGTATGTATCTGTATCTTAGTAAGACCTAAAAACATCTTTGGGGATTTATTGACCTCTAACCTCTATTATAAAACCTTAATCAATATATTTAACGTTTCTCTGGCTTTCTCCTAATATCTTCTTCAAAACTATGATGAAATTCAGGTGTTAACCTTTTTCTAGAAACAAATTCTCTTCAAATTCGAAAAGCACTCAAATTGCGCAAGCGTGGCTTGGAGAGAGTGAGCGAAGCAGCGAAGAATTGAGTGCGAGAGAGCATCTGTAGGATGTATCCGTATCTGTATCTACATCTATCTCACCTGCGCCCGCCGCTGTTCCATAGCCAAGCGTTTCCCGCTCTCGGCCTTCGTTTCAAGCCCAGCACGATCCAAATGAAAACATCTTTTGTGTTAGTTTTTTTTTTTTCTTAATTCTCTTTTTGTTTCTTTTTTCGTGGTTTGTGTTGTTTTTGGTTTTTATTTATTTTGTTGTTGTTGTGATTTTTCTCTATACTAAATTTGTGTGTTTTGTTTGTGTGTCAGTTTCTTTATTACAACTTACAATTAACAGAGGCTTAAGGGCTATGAAAAAAAAAACGTTGTGATGCGGCTTTAGTGTGTTGTTTACAAAGCTTTTTGTTGTTGATTGATTATCCCGCTCTCACGCACTCTCTCTGTCTCTCTCACCGCGCCCAAGAGGTGAGAGTGAGAAGCGCCGCTGCTGCTGCTGTGGCGGCCACACCCCATATACCGTTGCCCACCGTAGCGGCCGCGTTGCAACCGTCCGTGTCGCACGTGTAGATGCAGCTGCGGTAATCCATGCGGTCGCCCTTGTTCCGCACATAGTCGCAGTAGTTGCCCAGATCCTTGGAGCTGCAGAAACGTTTGGCCCCAATGCCGCCCTCGAAGCGGCCCACATGCTTCACGCAAAACTGGGCGCCATGGACGCTGGAGCAGTTCTGGGGCTGGATATCCGGCTCGTCGTAACGCTCGAACCACTCGCCGCACTGGAACGGCTGCTCTGTATTGCTCGTATCACACACGTAGCAATCGATGGCATCCACTGTGGGCATTCGCAGGCTCAGCAGGCCCAGCAGCAGGAGGAGGAGGCTCCCCGTCATCATGATGGGAGAGCGGAGAGGGCCCGGTGGAGAGGCGGTCATTGCGTCACGGGCGAGTAGTCTAGGGTATTAAATATCGAGTATTGCTTTAGCCAGTCAGCGTCGTCAGCAAATGCCCAAGTCCGTACTGGGACTGAAACGGTGCTGCGACTTCGCTTCGTTTCCATCGTTCCATTTCATTTCGATCCACTCACTGGGGCCCACAAGCGGCCTGAGGTGCGAGGGGGATGGCGGGCGGTGGCCGAGAGCAACGCTAGAGACAGAGAGAGAGGGAGCTGGCCAGATTGGCTCGATTCTAGCCAGAGGTCAAGCGTAGGTCACCACGAATTTTTGTTCAAAATTTTGAAATATTTTCGAAACTTTTTTGATAGCAGTCTGAGATTAAGCCAGTCTTGGTGCAGATCTTTTTACAGAATTGGTAAAAGCGAAAGTCTAAACACGAGAGTTTAAGACTAGACTTCAGAATTACCATCTAATTGATCCCTTTTATGGTATATAATGGTTAATTTTAATTCTGATGAACTGATCATATATTTTTGGGTGATTTTAATCTTACTTTTTTATTTAAAAACTACAAAATTAATCTTATTAATGGGCTAACTCTAAGCTAGATCCAACTGGCTAACAGGATCAACATCACTTGGGCGGCATTTAATCCTATTTACTGATTCATGATTAAATACAATTGGTAGCATTCAGTTGAACGAACTGTTAAATAAACAAACAAATATATAAAATATTTAAAACCTTAAATTCGCCATAAATTTATAACTTAGGAATCTACAATATATTTTTGGTAATTCAATTTGGCATCTCTGACTCTGACTTGGCTCTCTCTTTCTCTCACTTGTCTTGGCTGTTGACTTGTTTGCTGTTGGCAGTGGAAACCGGTTGCCAGGCAGCCAGGCAGGGTTAGGGCTAACTCCTAGGGCTATAGCTGGTCTATCCATGAGATACATTTATCGTAAGTCCTGTGCTGGCGCCCTCGTTATCGTTAATCGTAAATCGGGGCCGGGGTTATCACTTATCGGTTATCGGCGCTGACCCCACCTGAAACTTGTTGTGCAGCCAGCAACAGGTAAGGTATTTTGTACGTGACGCTAGCAAACAAACACGCTCACAGCTACAAAGATACAGATACACAGATACAAAAAGCAGCCGAGCTCAGCTCTTTGTTCTTCTCTGTTTTGTTTCCCAACTTGAGGTCTTCGGTTGGCATTTTTGGTATGCTTTCTTAGGTGGTTTTAAAGGCCCTTACCCAATCGGGTATAATGACTTTTTGAATAGGGGGATTTCAATTTAAATTTCAAAGAAAATTTAAAAATTTAAAAACAACTTGGGGTAAATTGGGTGTTTAAATTTGAAATTTCTTATCAGAGAAACAGTTTTGATAATATAAAAAACCATTTAGGGTGTTTGAAGCTTCGTTTACCCATGGTGCCCCCCACAATCTGGTTCTTTTTCCATGGAGTGGGCAACTCCAAACCAAAACGAGGGCATTCAACTTCATTCTGCGCTTCTCCCACTGATTCTTCCATTCTTCGCGAAGAAAGAAAAAGCGTGGCCAAAGAACTGGCATTGTCAACCGATCAAGCCCCATCCAAACCCACCACCACCACCCTCTTTCACCCAAGCGTTTGAAAAGAAGCCAGTTCAAGCCAAGCCCAAGACGAGTTGGTAATTGAAAGCCAAGCCAGGCTTTCTTGTTTCGGACCCATATATACCTTGGATACTTCGAATCGCGGAGGCCGCGCTTGGAATGCACGGCTCGTGGCCAGAAGGGAGAACATTTCACAACGATCACTCGTTCATCAGTCTGGCATTGAGTCATTGCGATCCGCACTTATGGAAACACGAATTTCCACCTCATTATGGGCCTGATGTTGGACATGATCTCTAATGGGGGGGACCAAATTCCGGGGGAGGAGTAATAGAAAAAGTCAAGTGCTACATGGGGAGACTTTTTTTAGGCATTTTAATGCCTCTAAAAATCGTTTTTTCGCTTAATTTTTAGAACTATAGAGGAATGCGAGAAAAGATCACTTGGCGATAAGTCAATGTACTCTTTATGCTCGTCAAATTGATCGCTTAATGACCGATTTCGAAAGCAGAGTTGGGCATATGTAAAACAATTGAAGAGGCCACAAAAAGGTCAATTAAATAAAATGAAGAAATACATTTGAATGTTTATTGATGCATTCTGTAGGAGATAAATGGCTCGTAAAATGGTTAAACATTTATGAACAGCATAAAGATTGTCTAGTTTTCAATATATAAATAATCATTCAAGTAATCCTTGCATCCTTAAGAAATGTTCTTCGCAGCGGAACTATTAGGGACTGATATTTTATTTTCTTGGGAAAATTTTAACGATCGTAAAAAAATGTTCGATGGCCTTGTTTCCTTCCAAAAGATGCTCTATTTTAAGCACCTCTAGATGATTCTTTGCCTGCCTACATGATGAATTTCCATTCCGCGGACTTTGACGATCTTTGAGTTCTTGAAAACAGATGCTTGGGCTCATATTCTATATATAGAATTCTTGGGATGTTTAACGGGATGCTGGGGTCCCTGCTGGCAGATTTGTCTTTTGTCTTCTAGTAATTTCCACTCAAATACCTATGAATCGATCTCTTAGCGAATTAAATAATAAATTCATATGAAAATAAAAGTTAAAATTATATACAATCCTTTTTTTAGGAGCATAAACTATATTGAGGTTTTTTTTTTAAATCAAAATCGATCTTTAAAGTCCCGATCTTCCCCAATTTTCTCTTTGTGTAGAGCCAGACATAAAAGGAATCTGCAACCCCCTCTTTGAATACAGCCCCCCTATCACAATTCACCCTCCGTCTGTTTTTTTCCCTCCTCCTCCTCTTCCACTTTTATTCGCCTCTTTTAAGGAAGCAACCCAAAAAGGAAGTGGCAAAAAAACAGGAGCAGCTGCTGCAGTTGAGCGAGTTGCACAAATGAGTGAGTTTCGTTAAGCATCCTCTCTTATGGACAGAGTAATTCCAGGAGTGAGAGAAAGCGAGCTCTCTGAGTGTGAAAGAGAGTGAAAGAGCACAGGATGGTCCATGTTGCAGTTGCAACACACCGAGATAAATCAACGACGTTCGTGCTCCCGCTCACGTACAACCATCGGTATCGATACCGCAGCGATACCTGGTCGTAATGCCACCACATGGGCAGCGAGGAGGTGGCCCAAGGGGGGCGGAGGGTCGTGTGGTTAATGACCAGATTGCAACAGACGTGACACTTGGCCAGGTGAGGAGACACCAATGATACCGATACCTTTACCTTTGTGCACCACACGCATGTTTGGCTGACAAAAACTATATGTTTATTGAAATAATTCATTAAATGAACTTTCTTTAATTATTACTTATTTTTAATTTAATTTTTGAATATATATTTTTGAAGGAATTCAGGGAAACTTTTATAAACGGACAATATAGAAATTAATTACATGGGCTTTAACATGTTTTAATTTAATTTAATTTAAAAGAAATGCAAATTTATTCAGCAAAAATTAATTCATTAATTAATTACATTTATTTAATTTTTAAAAATGTGATTTTTTTAAAGTATAATATAGTTTTTTCGTAAATATTTGTGTAATAATAATAAATATGTATAAATTGTTTTATTAATTTAATTTGATTTAATTTTAATTCGGCTTTTCAGCTGTTCTAAATATATCTTTTTTATTTTTATATTAATTACTACTGATTAGTTTAAACAACTTTTAAATTTAGTAGCCATGCAAAAGCCTAACATGAATCTCCTGAGTTACGCTTAACAGTCTTCCGCCGGTTTAATGGAACTCCCGCTTAAACGTGCGTGGGTTATATCCCCTGATCGTAGATTGTATCCATAAAACCTCCAACTCCGGACAACACCAAACTTCAATCGGGGCTCCATTTACTCGCTTCTCAGGTCCATTGGCAATGACAACGCACTTAACATTTTTTTCCAAGCTTTCTCATTTTTTTGGTTGGCTTCGGGTTTTGATTTCTTTTTGTATGCCAGAAAGTGCGCAGTTTATTGTAGCCCCATAAAAAAGACCATGTCAAGACGAACGAGCCCGAAAAAAGCCTTAATTTTAAATTAAAGGCAACACGAACTCGCCGCATGATACAAATGTGGATGGGGCACCGATTTCTTTAGGGCCAAGAAGCAAAGGTGGAGCCAAGCAATATTTTTAGGGATAAATATAACAAATTTGTTTAATTTTATAAAAGTCTTAAGCCTTCGAATATTATAGTTGTTGTGTTTAAAACTAGCTTTACAGCTTCATTTATTTTAAAATATCAAACTGACTTCATTTTCCGATCAATTTAATAAGTGATATACCCAAAAAAACGAATAATAATTTTAATATTTCATAAAAATCGTATGCTTTATATTAAATTTAATTATCTTAAAAACTCTTTGCAGTTTTGACCCCCAAAAAATCCCAATTTATGCCTGCCTCTGGCCGAAATATAAGACAAAACCTGAAAAGGGGCGAAAAAAGGGACGGGAAGGGATTCAGCTTGACTCGATTGGAATCGGGCTTAAATGCGGTTGCATTGGCAAGCACTCTCGGCACATCGATATACATATGTATCTACATATAGCATATATACCCATATACATATGGCACATAACTGTAACTCGAGAGCCGCCCATATTGAGGGGCATAATGGTTGGCCGATTGACTAACTGCCTCAATGACTAACTGACTGACTGACTGACAGACAGAAACAAAGTGTGCGCACACGCCGAAGGAGTCAGCTCCAGGGGATCCAATATCAGACGGTTTTCGAGAAGAAGCACGTTCCTATAGGAATCTGATCTATCTTGGGAATCCGGGGAATCGCATGTGCTGAAGCTACTTACTTGCCAGATATAAATAAAATGGGTAAATGATGAAATTTGCACATCTATAAAGGAAGATCATTGGATTTTTAAGTTTAAAGATGAAAATCATATAATGAAATGAATGAAAAGTTTAGTTTAAAAATCAAACGATTTGTATTTACTTCGCTAAAAATAAACAATAAAAATGTAAGTCAAATAATAAAATGTTTTAAAAACTCTAAGCTTAGTTTGTAAAGATTGTATTTATATTTTAATTATCTAAAAATAAATAAATTATCAACCGAATTTTATAAATATAGTTTATTAAGAGATACTATTTTTCTATATATTTCTTAGAAATCCATTTAAACTATCAATCAAAAGATATTTCAGGAATATATATACATATATTTTTTTTTTGTTTCAACCATTGAAACTTTCTAGTTTTGCCCCAAATTCCCCCCGAAAATATCTTATTTTATTCTTTATTATGTATCTTATTCCAAAATCAGGTTTGTTTCTAATTAATGCATCTTTAATTTCGGGATGAGCTCACCTCCGCAGAATGCAGAGTATTTTTAAGCCACTTGTGAACACTGAAAGAATATATTTAATATTAAATATGATTTTTTTGATGTGTTAAATGGTAACTAAAGAATTAATAATAATATCCATAAATGACAGAATATGAATGAATATGTATGAAGTTTCGTGATTTCCCTTACTTTTTCCATTACCTTAACTTCTCGAAAAGCCAAACAAAAGAAAAGCTGGCCAAAACGAATGAAAATAAGTGGACAAAAGCGGAATCAAAAAAAGAAGAAAAGGAAAGGTAACAAAGGGCGCTCAAGAGGGGGCGGTGTGTGTGTGGGGGGACAATACATATACATATGTACGTATTTCTCCTGGGCAATTGCTGCTCCAATTTTAGTTCATTGCTAGCGATCAGTTTAATTTAAGGCTTAATTCGTTTAAATAAACAAATACAGCGTGGCTCAGCGCGATGGAGCGAGAGGGGGGAGGGGAGTTGGAGAGACAGAGCGGAAGAGCGCTGGCTGGAGATGCAAGAGAAGAGATAGCTCGCGAGAGAAAGAGAGCGACTCAAACGCACTCAAAGTGTGTGAGCGAGACGCGACGGCGGCTCAGGCAAAGAGAGAACGCGAGCGCCGAGCACCGAACACTGAACACTGAGCGGCGAGCGTTGAGCGTTGAGTTTGATTTGAGTCGGGCGCATGTGAAACCAAAACCAAGCGGCAGTCGACGGCGACGGCGACTCGAAAACAGAAAAAACACCGAAAAAACGGAGAAAACGCACACGGAGCTGGAAAAATCAAAGACAACACCGAAAAACGTAACAATATACGATCCAAAATCCGAGAAAATTATTACAATTTTGTGCTGCGTTCGCCAAACGGCATTTGTTGTGCTTTAAAATTCGGTTTTTGCATTGTGACGACAACTCGAAAAATCTCCTTGCGCATTTGGCGTTTCTTCATTCATTTTTTTGTTACTGTTTGTTTGCGTTTGCTGTGTGCGCGGTTTAATTTCGAGATTTCCCCCCTCGCCCTTCTGCTGGGGTTGGGTTTTTTGTCTTAAATGAAAATAATCAGGAGGAGAGCGTACGTAGAACCGTAGCGAACCTGTTCCATGCTAATTCTACGGCCACCTGGCAGCTGATTCGAAAAACACACAAAAACCGTGAGGAGGAGGTAGAAGCTGAGGAGGCAAGGAGAAGCTGGAGAAGAAGAGGAAGAAGAAGCAGGCGACGGTAACAAACACAAATAAATACCATTCACACAGACACTCACACGCTTACTCGTTCGCTTGCACACAGATATACACATACACATAACCGCGCGCGCCATGCTGTGACAACAACAACAAATACAATATAAAGAATAAACAAAAACAGAACCGAGCTTACCAAGGAGCAGAGCGATAAACAGAAGGCTCGCCAAGGAACGGTATTCTGCGTAAGTTTAATAAATCCATCAATCTTAACAATACAAAAACAAAAACAAAAACTATATGTAACAAGCGTGGCAAAGATTAAGAATAAGAAAATGCATTTTCCACCAGCTGGCGACAAGCTTTTGAGCCAAGCTTTCCCTGTGAGCAAGCGAGACGAAGCGAGCGACTAGCTTAGATTTAGTTGTATAATCTCCACTGAGAGATTGACGAGCTGTATGTCAGCCTTGGGGCGGTACTTTGATTACCTTGATTAGCAGCCATTTGAGCCAATTGGTCATGTGATCAGAAAGGGGCTTAGGGGGGTGTATTTTATAAAGATCTTTAGTTTGTATGATCTATAGTTTTTTTAAATCGTTTTTTTTTTGGTTCTCTGCTACTATAATTTAGTTAAATAGATTCTTTACTATACTTCATCTTCGTTAGGATCTTGGTTTCTTCTGGTTTAAGGATAATTATTTTCATTAAATTCTTCAAAATCTCCCTATAATTTTCCATTTTCCCATCTTAATCACCTCAGTCAGTAATTGTTTTACCTTTTCCTATATTCCCAATCTCAATATATTTCCGGTTTTTATTTGATTTCTCTCTCCTATCCTATTTCTACAATTAACATCTTGTCTCCGCCTTGAAAAAATTTTTTACTTCCCCATGGAGAGGTGATACTTTTTTCCCACCCAAACGATTAAATGGGCTTCTCCCCTTTATCCACCGATCTTCCTACTTTTTCTTGTGTTTCTTCTAAACATTTTCCTCTTTGATGTTCCTCTTATTAGCTGCTAGCTCCCCTCTTTTCATTATTTCCAACGAATCTCTTGAAGCGTCATCATTTATTTGTTTTCTGTCTACACGGGAAATAAAGATTGTTTAGTATTTTTAATTTAAGTCAAAGTATAGTTCGAAATACAAATTTATCAAGAATTTATAAGAAAGCCTAAAAAAGACTGAAAATCTATAGATTTTCTCTAGCTAAACTAAGATTTGATTGGTAATTTTTTAAAGTGCATCCGTTTACCTTAGAAGTCTGAAGTCTGGACGGGTTCGGCGACATCTATGGCATCTCTCCATCTCTCCGCTTTTGAGAGACATCCCCCTCCCCCCGAGCTGGCCGCTCTCAAGCCACACATTCTTCCCCCCTCCAAGCGGAAATGGTCAATTTAGGTGACGCAGAACAGTAGCCACTCATTGTTTTCGAGCATGTGTCTCCAATCAGAGAAGCCAACCGAACCGGAGAAGCTAATACTAACTACCAAGTCGTTGTTTTTAGTAACCTTTTCCTCCGAGTGCATATGGTTTATACCCCCCCTGAGATCCCTATTAAGTGCACGCTATTTTGCGGTTTGTCCGTTCTCCAAGGCCTGATCCTCAAGCCATCCTCCCCAGTGAATGCATGCAAAGTTGCTACTAGATGGAATGGGATGGCCGACCCGGTTTGTTTTGGGCCAGCTGTCGCCTACATAGAGCGTCAGAGATGGCAGCGTGAGGCCATAGTATTTCTAGATGATCAGTTTCAGACTAGAAAAGAGGTTTCTTAATGGGGAAAGTGTCCTTATATATTGTTCTATATTGTCCAAATATTTTATATTTGTATGTATATTTTTTTCTCCTCAAAGCAAAATTGGGTTTTTATAATGCTTTTAGAATATTTATCAGTTTATATATATTGTAGCAAGTGATCTCCTGTATTTGGCATTTCCTGAGTGGCCTTCGTGAGTCGTGTTTTTTTTTCTTGTTTTTCACAAATGCCATCCCTTGCACGTAACACACCCCGAAGGGCGACTTCCGCTCTGGTGACCAGCTGCTAACCAAATAACAAAACAAACTCAAACCAAACCCTAATGAAAATGAATAAACCCAGGTCTTTGGGAGTACAACTCGTCGTACAGCTGGGAATGCAATTAAGTCAGTCCGTCAGATTGTCAGTCTCTCACTGGTGACGTCACAACTGCAAAAGGCCCAGACTCTAGTAATAAATAAATAAAATAAATAAAAACAGCACAGATTCTGAATGCAACTGGCATTGCAATTACAATTGCAATCGCAGCTCTCGTGCGCTGTTTGCATTCATGTTAAGGTTAAGCATGTTAAAGCTTTCAAAAGACCCGACATGAGGCAGCAGCAGCAACAAAGTGTGTGCAAACAACTCTAAACAGCAGAAAAAAAGCAATAAAAATTAAAAGCACACACACCACAGGTGACAACAACAGCGAGCGTGCTAAATTTTAAATGTTTGTCAAATGAAACAGCCGCTAAAAATATTGCCAGAAAATAATCTAGAAAGATTTCAGGTGAAGTGCTAAAAACAAATGATTTCTTTTTGCTTAAACTTAGCTCTAATTTATTGTTTTTAAGAAGGTGGATCCTTGGATCTGGCAAGCATAATAATATATACATATTTTCCAATGAATAATAATTATATTCTCAATTGAAACAAATGCATTTCTTTTGTACATAAAACCCAAAAACATTCCGATGGTGTTCTCATGGTTCTCATTCAGCCGAAACTCGAATGCTGCCCTGTCGTTGGCATTCCCATTAAGTGCCTGTAAACAGAAACAAAAAGCTCCTCAAGTGAGCTGATCTTAACCCTCTCTGGCTGGTCCTCCCACTCCCTCCCCCTCTTAACCCATTGCGTGCATAAATTGCCTCCTTCCTGGGCTCAGCTGTATGCGCTTCCTCAACGCTCCGTTGGCTCCGCTGACAATGGCCCACCGCCCACTGCAGGCCTCCCCTCCCCCTAACCCACTGCTGCAGCCCTCCGCCACTTAACTCTTAACATATGTATATATGTATAGTGTATATCCCCTCCACACATGCTGGCTGGCTGGCACTTGTTGTGTTTGCTGATTTTCCTTCATTTTGCCAGGCATTTTCATTGCCAAGGCCATGGGGCCGACCGACCAGCAGCAGCAAGTGTTTGGTTTTCTGGCGCGAATTTTGTTGAAATAAAGCTGTGTAAATTGTCATTAGGTTTGGATTAGTTGCCAGGTGTGGAAATGGCACGGAAAAAAGGGGGCGGTGTGCTCCCCTTCTCAGCTCCATCAATTGTTTTGCAGCCAAAGGTCATCGCAATTGCATTCAAATGTGCCTTTTTGTTGGCATCTAATTTTATGTACTCTGCTGATTTTGAGAGATGGACTTTAAACTATATATAATCTATATATAACTGATATTTAAGCAAGCATTAAGAATACTTAAATAGGCAAGTAAAGATTGATCTGATCAAACTTCATTTTCAAATCAATTATTTAAATATCTATTTGATAAATAATATCTTTTATAAAAATCAGAACCTAAAATCTATAAATTCCAATCGATATTACCATGACATATATATTTATTTTTATTGATAAACAATTGCCTGGGGTGAGGTAGTATCAGTGGAAAGAATCAAACACCTCAAAGTCAAAGAATCCATAACGATTTAACATAATTGAGACGGGGTCCCCATGTGGCGCCTGGGTCAAATGCGTTGCACAGAGATCGCTGGGATCGCTGGCAAGATCGCGACAGAGAGAAAGAGTGAGCGTCAGAGAGAGAGAGACAGAGAGGAGGCCCATTGGAGGTGCATTGCCCCCAAGATGCTGGGAGATACTTCTGTGCCGTTCTCCCGGGCAGACTGACCGACAGACAGAGTTGTCTCTGCCACAGACTTGGTCTCAGACTGGGAACCTCAAAGGCGTTTTCCGTCTCTGGCTCAGCCTCAGTCTCGGTCTCGGAATCCAACGGGCCACACAGCAGGCAAGTGGAGCAAATGGCAATTGGTTTACTTAAATGGCGCATCAATTTTTTTAGGAGAGAGCGAGAGAGGGATCCAGCTCTGCTCCGGCTGCAAAATGTAGCATTAATTGAAATTGAAACCGTCTCAAGATTCTATTAGTTGATGTTGATTTATGCCAAAAAAAAAAGAAAAGATAAAAAGATACTCGCTTGCTGTGCACATTTATCAATCAGAAGCTGCTCCTTGCGCAGCACAAAATGATGCCTCGTCGGTTCTTCGGCGAACTTCAAACTGCGCCTCGTCGCTTGTTTTCCAATCAGCGCCATGTACTTCACAGATACCGCAGATAGCAGCTGGTATTTGCTTTGTTTTCCTACACAGAAATTAAATTAAATGCATCTCTCTATATGTATTTCTTTCATATTATTTATAATAAATTTAAACTTGCACTTTCAGTTGATATGCATCGAAGGCTGAGGGAGAGCAGAAACCAAAACAAGACCCGAACCGGCAAGAGGAAATTAAAAACCCGCAACGCTTAACACTTTTCTCTCCCATCGAAGCTGTGGAAGAAGATATTTAAGCCGAGATCCCTTGACCCTAAACCCTAATTCGTTGCCGGTTCTCGATATCCTGACAAGATGTACAAGTTGCTGGGTAGCCTCAAGAGCTACCTCAAGTGGCAGGACATTCAGACGGACAATGCCGTCTTTCGTCTGCACAACTCCTTTACCACGGTGCTGCTGCTCACCTGCAGCCTGATCATCACCGCCACCCAGTATGTGGGTCAGCCCATTAGCTGCATTGTCAATGGTGTGCCACCGCATGTGGTCAACACCTTTTGCTGGATTCATAGCACCTTTACCATGCCGGATGCCTTTCGCAGACAGGTGAGAAAAAGCCAAAGAACCTTTTAAATTTAAGGGAAACCTTTAGGTAAATTTAAATTACAGCATTTCCTAGATATAAAAACATTGAAATGGCTTAAAATATAATTGAAAGTGGCATTGGGAAAAGTTTATTGCTCCCTGATGCTTTTAATGATTAAATATGAATTGAGTTCAGTTAAATTTTAATAAATAATAAATAAAGTATTATTTTGTTAACATTTCAACAATTACTGACATATTTTTTTTTAGCGCTGTTTTCTCAAATTCCCAAATTAAAAAAAGATTTATTTATCTTCATTAAACAAAGCTCACTTATTTCCGCTCCATTTCATCTCTAGTGGCGGATGTCAGACAATTAATCTGGCATTCTGGAATTCCTTTCAGGAATCCCTTTCCGTTTAGATATCTTTTCTTTTTTTTGTATAAATGTTCTTTCTGTTGGGTTTTGTCTGCCTGTCAAGAAGAGGCCTTCTTCGGTACACGGGACACGTCCGACTCCAATTCCAGCTCCAAGGTAGAGGTATAACCTATAGCTCAGGTATAGTACACACATCATTTGTGCCCGCCCGGGCCTATAAAGCAATTATAAACTGGGCGTAGTCCGGTCTTCTTAATAATATTCCTCTTTCCAGCTGCGGGCCATGCAGCAGCAGAGATTTTGTACTAAAGAAACAAAAACACTGAGGAAACAATACAAAAAATAATACAAAGTAATACGTAATCAAAAATGCCAAAATAAAGCCTAAATTGGATTCCCATAGGAGCAGCTCACTTGATTTATTTCAACGAAAAGGGAATACCAAATATGAACTTTAAGTGTTTTGCGGCTCCCTTGACAGCATTTAAAATTATAAAATTTTTGATGAAAAATGCTATAAATTCCAAAGATATATATAAATTCCCCTGACACATACTTAAAAAGCTGTTAAATATTTCTTTAACAATTTGTTAAGCATTTTTTCCAGTGCAATCTGTCTGCTCTGCAGGCTGCAGGCTCTCATATTTCATATGTGAGAAGGGCAGGAAACAGTCTGAACTCCCTTTCCCCTCCCTCCCTCCCTTTGCCACGGATATATATTTGTCCGATTTCGTGGAAAGCTTTTTTTTTTGGGCTGGTATAGTGTGCCGATCATCGATCAAATTACCCTTCAAGTGACAACTACTACTTACTAACTGAATAAGTGAGCTTGAGTTTTGGAAAAATAAACAAACTTTGGCCAGGATTCATTACAGAGGTCTAGGGAAAGACTATATAAAAATAATAATTATTACTTTATATTTTTGGGGATTTCCTCTGTAAATATCTTTAATTTTTAACCATTTTCAGGGTGTCCTTAAAGAAAGCTGCATAAAAATGTATTATTAAAATTATTAATTTATATTTATTTCGAATTATCTTTTATTTAGTGTGTTTTCTCTATAAATATATTTAATTTTTAACTATCTTTAGGGTTTCCTTAGCAGAAAATGCATAGAAAAACATAAATAAAATTAAATAAAGGGAAACTTCACAAATCCTTATATATACATTTTAAATTTAATAAAAAATATATTTCCAATTATTTAATTCTTCTATATTTCTGTTCTATTTTACAGGTTGGTCGCGAGGTGGCTCATCCCGGCGTGGCTAATGATTTTGGTGATGAGGATGCCAAGAAGTACTACACCTACTACCAGTGGGTGTGCTTTGTGCTCTTCTTCCAGGTGAGATTCCAACGCATTAAATGAGCTGATCAGGAAGATTCAAATATAAAACTAGGGAATAAAGGCTAGAATTATTTTATTTTTCCCTTTTAAATATTATAAACATCTTTTGTAATCTTCTGATTAATCTTTATGATTTTGAAGAAGAAGAAAGCCACCCAACTTTTTGCTGGACTTTTCGAAGAAGTGCTCTCGTTTCTTCAACGCCACCAACAATCGCTCCAATTAAGTTCAATTGAGAGCATGGCATGTTCGGATATATATACATATAGAGAGCTATAGAGGGGTGCTATGTTACAGTGAAAGAAAAGTAATATATTCCCTGTAAAATTGTATAATTTCCACTATATAAAATAAGCTCTTTCAAGCTAGCTAATTATTTTAATTAAAACTATATAATTTCCCTTTGACTTGTTATATTTTCCAAGAAGACCTTTCTCTAAACCATTTTTAAACGTGATCTTTTTCTTGATCGTGGGATGGGAATGGGAATGGTAATGGTAATGGGCATGGAACTGGGACTGTTGTGATCTGGTTGGCGGGGCCGATGGGTCAACGTATTGCCCAAGTGACGTACATATATATACAAGTGAAACACTGGGGGCACTTAGTGCTCGGACCTGTGAAATACCAAATATAATTAATGACTTGCTAAATAGCAAACACAACGGTGGCAATTACAACAAACGAGACAACAATTGCGACAACCCAAGATCCACACAAGAATGTGTCATCGATTTCATTAAAAAGTGTTTGTTAAAATATGTAAACAACATTCCTGAACCACAAGATATCGATATGTAATCTCTAATATATTTCTCTTTAATCCTAATTCCAGGCGATGGCTTGCTATACGCCCAAATTCCTGTGGAACAAATTCGAAGGCGGCCTGATGCGCATGATTGTGATGGGTCTGAACATCACGATCTGTACTCGCGAGGAAAAGGAGGCCAAGCGCGATGCCCTGCTGGACTATTTGATCAAACATGTAAAGGTAGGTGTTTCTTCTGTTTTGAAATCTTTTAAATTTATATCTAATCTTTATAAACATCTGTTTTTGATAGCGCCACAAGCTGTACGCCATCCGGTACTGGGCCTGTGAGGTGCTCTGCTGCGTGAACATCATTGTGCAAATGTATCTGATGAATCGCTTCTTTGACGGCGAGTTCCTTTCGTATGGCACCAACATAATGAAACTGTCGGATGTGCCGCAGGAGCAGCGCGTGGATCCCATGGTATATGTCTTCCCCAGGGTCACCAAGTGCACCTTCCACAAGTATGGTGCCTCTGGATCCCTGCAGAAGCACGACTCCCTCTGCATCCTGCCGCTGAACATTGTCAACGAGAAGACGTATGTGTTCATTTGGTTCTGGTTCTGGATTTTGCTTGTCCTGCTCATCGGATTGATGGTCTTCCGGTAAGATTAATTCTTACTCTAGATTTCCCCAGTTTTTTATATAAAGTTCATTGTTTTATGGCAGCGCCTGCATCATCTTTATGCCAAAATTCCGGCCTCGTCTGCTGAATGCCCGCAATCGCATGATTCCCATGGAGATTTGTCGCTCGCTGTCCCGGAAGCTGGACATTGGCGACTGGTGGCTCATCTATATGCTGGGTCGCAATCTCGATCCGGTGATCTACAAGGATGTGATGAGCGAGTTTGCCAAGCAGGTGGAGCCCTCCAAGCATGACCGTGCCAAGTAATTGAGTCTCGCGGGATCCTCCTGATGATGACCGCCGCCGAATGATACATCATACCCTGCCCATGCCCAGAAAATCCTCTGACATAGCCTTGACGTAACCTTTTTGGACCCCAGAGACACCAGACACCCGTCACCCGACACCCCGGATATTTTTTGTTTGGATTATTATTTTTATTTAGCACAAATCATACTACTTAGTTGAAACTCAAGCAGCCCAGGACAGAGCCGCGTCCCCCAGTCCCCTCCCCCTTTTGGTAGTTCTGTGATTGACCTGACTTCCCACTCCCTCTCCCTGCCTCCCCTAAAAACTATCATAAGCATGGATTAATCAATGATCACAACTCGAATCGCTGGCAGAAAATAACAAACGAAAAAGAAAGACAATCAAATCCTATTTCCTTCTTTATTTTAATGTATCCTTTTTTGCTTTTCCATCACACACATAAAAAAGGATGAGATTTTCCTTGTTTTTTTCTGCAAAAAAAAGAAATTAATTTTTTTTCCTAATTTTAAACTTTAATTTAATAACTAGCTTTTATTTATAAATAGTTGCATCACTAAACGAGCAGAAATTCCCCCCGAAAAAGAAAAATACAGAAAGGAGATAATATTTGTGCTTGAAATTGAGAACAATTTGAAACGCTTTGGAGGCAATGCCGATAATAATATAATAATAATAATAAATATTGCTTTTGAGTCTTTCATAATAATAGTTTTGTAGAGTTTTATCGGAAGCGTTTCGAGACAATTTTTTTTCGGGGAAAGAAACACACAGAAGAATACAATGCGCTATGTTAAGTTTATTGTGTAGTTTTAGGCAAAAATTGCAAAGGTTTTATATATGCATATATATATTTTAAACTAAAATATAATATGAAATAAAAACTTTTTACAACTGGCGAAAATAATTTCCAAATGTGTTTGTCGTGTTATGTTTTTGATGTTATTCAGCTGATAATGTGTGGCGAAACTCAAGGTAAAAATTAAAAATGGTTTATTTTTAATTAGTTAAATTAATTAAATGTTGATTTCAAATAAAAAGTTTCAATTATTTAAATGTTACGCCAAAAGTGACGGAAATTCACCGTTGACTAAGCTCAGTTAAGTGTGACCATCGCATAGAGAAGAAAAACCCCCTTCTCCTGTGGGAATTGCGGTATTATAAGCATTACAACCTGGCAAGCACACTGTGCAATAAATAAAAAATATTTCCGTGTTTATTTTGTAATTACACGCAATTGCAGAGCGACAGGAGTTCCATTGACACGCCCAAGGACAGGAGGGGAGCAACGCCCACGAAATCAAGTGTGGGAACCGCATCAGACATTGCCAGAGAGCCGACCTGACCAGTGGGTTGAGTGGAATCGATATAGAGCGAGACAGTAGCCACCTCAGGATGGGCAACAAACAGATCAAACAGCACTTGGAGACGGCCCAGAAGACGGGCATCTTGAAGATATCGCTGCAGCGCCTGCAGGAGTTCCCGCCGCAGCTGAAGGTCTATCCCAATGTACTGAAAACTCTGGATTTGTCGGAGAACCGCTTCGAGCGCGTCCCCGACGAACTGGGCAAGCTGACGCTGCTGAAGCATCTGAATTTGAGTGGCAATCGGCTGGCGGAGCTCAACGAAGTGGTTGGGGAGCTGGTCAAGCTGGAGGTGCTGCTGCTGATGGACAATCTGCTGACCAAGCTGCCCAAGACGCTGGCCAATTGCACGCACTTGAAGACGGTGAACCTGAGCAACAACCAGCTAAAGGAGTTTCCCAGCATGCTGTGCGGTCTAAAGCAGCTGGACGTGCTAGATCTGTCGCGCAACCGAATCACCGAGGTGCCCGCAGAGGTGGGCGGCCTCTATGTGACCGAGCTGAACCTCAACCAGAACCAGATATCGTCGCTGGCCGAGGATGTGGCCGAGTGCCGTAAGCTGAAGACGCTGCGGCTGGAGGAGAACTGTCTGCAGGCGGCGGCCTTTACGCCGCGCATCCTCAAGGACTCGAAGATCTGCAACTTGGCTGTCGACGGCAACCTGTTCAACTCGAAGCAATTCACCGACCTGGACGGCTACGATGTCTACATGGAGCGCTACACGGCGGTGAGGAAGAAGATGTTCTAGGGTAACAAGGGATCAACATGTCCAATGAGCAATTCCACCTAAACGAGCTCTAACTTTCCCCTCTTTTTTTTATTAGCTTTTTTCTGAGTGTCGTGTCTCCCCCTGCCCCTTTATTTATGAGCGTAAAATAATATATTAGATAAATTGTATGTGTATGCCTTCAGTCTAAATCTGAATATTGTTATTAATTAATAATAAAACGAGAAAAGACAAAGAATTTATATTGGACATGCGTGAAGGAGACGGAAAATGCTAATGTTAAACCTCGAGATCGAAAAATACCAGAGCCATGTTATTCCCTGCCAGGCTGGCAACGCCAAACAACAGGAAAATTCAAATTTTAGGCGGTCAAAATTTTCTAAAATTGTGAAAATAATCTTTGAATACCAAAATTATCACGCTCAATTGAATTTGAGATCCTGGATCCGAGCGCTACATGGCGCAAAGGACTGCCCGAGCAACCGCGGCTGTCTCCTCCACGCACTCCAGTAAGCGCAGCTCCGAGCGGCCCATTGTCAACCATGCGCACCTTTAGATGCGATAGATGGCGTGAGTATTATTTGATTTAATTGCGAATCGGAATATATATGTATTTCTTTATTCAATTGCTTGTTAACCAAATTTGCCATAGAAAACAGCAAAAATATGCAAATTTAAATGTATATACAAATTTATATACAATTTATGTTAAAAAAAAACCGTAACGTAGCCGAAAAAAGTATTCATTTAAATTAGAGGTCCTTGCTGATCTTCCTAGTTTCTCATAAATAAATAAACACTTAAAATATTTTATAGATTTTACTAAATGTCATATTAAACAATTAAGAAAAAGTACTATTCGAAGCCAAAGTTAAAATTTAAAATCGATATTTAGCGATCCGATTATGGTGGGAAATCAATGCTTTGAAACTTTATAACTTAGCCAAAAATTTATGAAAATCAATTTGGAAAGCAGTTTTATGTTAGTTTTTATACGCTTAATCAATTTATATACTCCGATTAAAAATCTTTTCAGTTTTTTAAAATATTTTATTTCCAATCAATAAGGATTTTAATTGCGAATCGGAATATGCATGACATTCTTCTTTAATTTCATTTTTGGCAAAAATATGCCCTAAAAATGAGCTAAAATATCCCAATTTAAATTAATATTTATCAATACAAATTATGTGAGGAAATCAGCCATAAAATAAATCATTTTTAATTAGAATTCCGTGCTGCTTAACAATAAATATATATATATAACAAGATCAATAGATATTGATATTTTTCTTTGTTTATTTGTAAATGTAGAGAACTAAGAGACTACGTTGGGCTAAAGCTTACATGGATATTGTGTGGCAGATGAAGCAAAATCCAATCCGCACTGAAGTTGGCTGAGTTATGGTTTCTGCAATTTTATTTATTTTTTTATCTCAAATTAAAAGGTAGATTGGGCTTCTTGGGGGGCTTATAGATAGCGAAGGAATCATTTCCGACCCTATAAAGCATATATATTCTTGATCAGCATCAAAAGCCGAATCGATTAGACCTTTTTTGGCAAAAAAAAAATCGTTCGATTTTTCGAAAATTTGGAAAGAGGTACCTCTTTCCATTTTTTCGAAAAATGGTCAAATTTTGAATTTGTTTAAAATGAGAAATGAAGTATGCAGATTTGTTAAGCTGTTAAAAACTAGCAAAGCAATGGTTTCCGATTTGAATTTAAGGCTTTTTTGGCTGAGTTATGGAACCGCAAATATAAAGGTTTTTTCATATATAGAAAAAATTTATAATTTATAAGTTTGTTTATTTGGCGCCAACTGGTGGAATATTTAGGAAACCAATGTCACGTATGTTCATATATTGTAAAATAGATGTGTCATGTATGTAATAATTAACAAGTTTGTTTATTTGGCGCCAACTGGTGGAATATTTAGCAACCAATGTCACGTATGTAAAATATACGTTCATATATTGTAAAATACAAGTGTCATGTATGGAATAATTAACAAGTTTGTTTATTTGGCGCCAACTGGTGGAATATTTAGCAACCAATGTCATGTATGTAAAATATACGTTCATATATTGTAAAGTATACGTGTCATGTATGTACAATCTACGTTCATATATTGTAAAATTTAAGGCTTTTTTGGCTAAGTTATAGACCTAAAAGATTTACGAAAAAATCGTAAATCGTTCATAACTCAGCCAAAAATACTTCAAATTGAAATCGGAAACTACTGCTGTGCTAGTTTTAAGGCTTTTTTAGCGGAGTTATGAACGGTTTTCGATTTTTTCGTAAATCTTCCATAACTCTGCCAGAAAAGCTCCAATTTCAATTCCGAAACCATTGCTGTGCTAGTTTTTAACAGCTTAACAAATCTGCATCATTTGTTTTCAAGAAATTCTAAAAATACAAATTTTGGAAAAATCATAATGGTTCCCCTTTGAGATTTTTAAAATTAAAGTTTGCAGATTTGTTAAGCTGTTAAAAACTAACACAGCGGTACTTTCCGATTTGAAATTAAGGCATTTTTGGATGAGTTATGGACGATTTAAGATTTTTTTGACTATCTTTAAAAAAAACTTTAATCGTCCATAACTCAGCCAAAAAAGGTCCAAATTCAAATCGGAAACCATTTCTATTCTAGTTTTTAACAGCTTAACAAACCTGCATACTTACTTTCTCATTTTACCAAAAAACAAAAATTTCCTATTTTGTAAAAATTTTCCCCTTTGAATTAAAAAAATTCAAAGGGGAAAATTTTTACAAAATAGGAAATTTTTGTTTTTTGGTAAAATGAGAAAGTAAGTATGCAGGTTTGTTAAGCTGTTAAAAACTAGAATAGCAACGGTTTCCGAATTGAAATTAAGGCTTTTTTGGCTGAGTTATGGACGATTTACGATTTTTTAATGGAGTAAAAAAGTAAAGAATCGTCTATAACTTTGCAAGGAGTCATTTCCGACCCTATAAACCATATATATTCTTGATCAGCATCACCAGCCGAGCCCAATATTGGCAAACAAAAAATCGTTCGATTTTTCGAAAATTTGGAAAGAGGTACCTCTTTCCATTTTTTCAAAATATGGTCAAATTTTGAATTGGCTTAAAATGAGAAAGTAATTATGCAGATTTGTTAAGCTGTTAAAAACTAGAATAGTAACAGTTTCCGAATGCAATTTGGACCTTTTTTGGCTGAGTTATGGACGATTAAAGTTTTTTTTAAGATAGTCAAAAAAATCTTAAATCGTCCATAACTCAGCCAAAAATGGCTTAATTTCAAATCGGAAAGTACCGCTGTGTTAGTTTTTAACAGCTTAACAAATCTGCATACTTCAATTTAAAAAAACTCAAAGGGGAAAAATGTTAAAACATTGGAACATTTTGTTTTTTATTAAAATGAGAAACTAAGCATGCAGGTTTGTTAAGCTGTTAAAGCTGTTAAGATTTGAATTTGGCTGAGTTTTGGCTGAGTTATGGACGATTTAAGATTTTTTTTATAATCTTAAAAAAATCTAGCTAAATGAGCATCACTGGCAGTTAGTTAGATTCAATTTTGTCCCAACGGAGCTTCCTAGCTAGATGCGCAGCACTGGCAGTTAGTAAGATTCAATTTTGTCCCAACGGAGCTTTCTAGCTAAATGCGCATCACTGACGCCATCGTCAAAATCAAGCAAATTCGTTACTTTTTAAATTTTGATACCAGGCGAACAGAAGGCAGCAGCAAGCAACCGAAAACTGTTATAAACTGTTATAAAAAACCCAAGTTTCGAACCTTTCACTCCCCAATAATAAGGTTTGGAACTTGGCTACGTGGCGCGTGATCTTACTGATTGGCTGGTATTTTTCCAGTTTTTGACTACGGCCACACTAATAAATTTGAATTTGAATTTAAATTTGAATTCAGCCGTTGCTTGCTGCTGCCTTCTGTTCGCCTGGTACCAAAATTCAAAAAGTAACGAATTTGCTTGATTTTGACGATGTGCACCAGTGATGCGTATCTAGCTATGAAGCTCCGTTGGGACAAAATTGCATCTTACTAACTGTCAGTGATGCGCAGCTAGCTATTTTTTTTTAATGAAGTACAAAAAATCGAAAATCGTCCATAACTCAGCCAAAAAAGGTCAAAATTCAAATCGGAAACCGTTGCTATTCTAGTTTTTAACAGCTTAACAAACCTGCATACTTACTTTCTCATTTTACCAAAAAACAAAAATGTCCAATTTAGTAAAATTTTTTCCCTTTGAGTTTTTTTAAATTAAAGTTTGCAGATTTGTTAAGCTGTTAAAAACTAACACAGCTGTACTTTCCGATTTGAAGTTAAGCCATTTTTGGCTGAGTTATGGACGATTTAAGATTTTTTTGACTATCTTAAAAAAAACTTTAATCGTCCATAACTCAGCCAAAAAAGGTCTAAATTCAATTCGGAAACCGTTGCTATTTTAGTTTTTAATAGCTTAACAAACATGCATACTTACTTTCTCATTTTACCAAAAAACAAAAATTTCCTATTTTGTAAAATTTTCCCCCTTTGAGTTTTTTAAAATTAAAGTTTGCAGATTTGTTATGCTGTTAAAAACTAGCACAGCAGTTTTTTCCGATTTGAATTTAAGGCTTTTTTGGCTGAGTTATGGAACCGCAAATATAGAGTTTTTAACATACATATATAAAAAAATTTATAATTTTTAAGTTTGTTTATTTGGCGCCAACTGGTGGAATATTTAGGGAACCAATGTCATGTATGTAAAATATACGTTCATATATTGTAAAATATATGTGTAATGTATGTAAATTATACGTGTCATGTATGTGAAATATACGTTTATATATTGTACAATCTACGTGTCATGTACCAGGCGCACAGAACGCAGCAGCAGGTAGACGCCGAATTCGTTTTTGATATTGCTATCTCTTTCCCTCTCATTGCTTGAGTACTGCTCTCTCCCTCTCTCTGAGTAAGCAGCAGCCACAACCCCCCCCCCCCCCCCCCTGCCAAAGAACAATTTCCACTGCCCATGACGTCATCACGCCAGAAACGCAATTCGGCGTCGACCTGCTGCTGCGTTCTGTTCGCCTGGTATATGAAATGGGAACGGCGAACAATTTGCACTGAGATTTTGCCGAAATTTTGCCGTGGCGCAGTACAAATTCCTCAATTCTGGGATTTCATGTACCAGGCGCACAGAACGCAGCAGCAGGCAGACGGCGAACTCGTTTTTAATATTGCTATCTCTTACCCTCTCATTGCTTGAGTACTGCTCTCTCAGAGTAGAGTACAGATCTTTCAGAGTATACAGCAGCCATCCCTCTCACTCTCTCTCTGAGTAAGCAGCAGCCACCCCCCCTTGCCCAAGAACTATTTTCACTGCCTATGACGTCGTCCTCCTGCTGATTCTTTTCGCCTGGTACATGAACTCCCAGAATTCAATTTTAAACTCTTAAAATTGGAAGTCCGGCAAGCAGATTTATTAACGTAATAAAAACTGGCACAAATATGCAATCCGAATTTAAATTATTACATTTTTTCCTAATAATAAACAAATCAATTTTTGGCTTTTTTAATAAAGATTATGGTTGCTAAATATTCCACCAGTTGGCGCCAAATAAACAAACTTGTTAATTATTCCATACATGACACATCTATTTTACAATATATGAACATACGTGACATTGGTTGCTAAATATTCCACCAGTTGGCGCCAAATAAACAAACTTGTTAATTATTACATACATGACACATCTATTTTACAATATATGAACATACGTGACATTGGTTGCTAAATATTCCACCAGTTAGCGCCAAATAATCAAACTTATAAATTATAACATTAAAAAAAAAAAATGGCACCATTTTTATAGCTAATTTTTTGGGCAATTCCAAGTTTTTCCTATTTCCTGTCCTATTTGGAATGACCACTTCTCGTATGCCTCTGTCGCATCTCCCTCTTGGCCACACTAAAGCCCTATTGAACTACAGTTCCAGGTGTCACTTTTAATTAATTTCTTTGCGAAGTAATATCAGAAATCGGAACATAAAATACATAAAAATATGTTTCGTGGGCAGAATGCAAACGTCTTCACCCCAGAGGGCCGCATCCTCCAGATGCAATATGCCCGCGAGGCCACTAAGCAGGGTGCCACCAGCTTTGGAATCTGCACGAAAGAAGGTGAGCATTAACGTAGCTAAGATCAAAGTAGAAGTAAATAAACTAATTGATAAATAGTCATTATTTTGGCTGCTGAAAAGCGTCCTGTCTCGCCCCTGATGGTGTCGACGGCTATGGACAAGATCGTAAAGCTGGATAGTCACCTTTATTGCACCATTGCCGGCATGACAGCCGATGCCCGCTCCCTGATTGATCAGGCCCGGGTGACCTGCGCCAAACATTCGTTCGACTACAAGGAGTACATGCCCATCGAGTCCCTGGTGGAGTCCATCTCCCTGCAGAACATAAACTTTGGTATGGGAGTCGACGATGGTGACAATAGCAGCCACAGTGGCAGCGACACCGATGAATCCTCCTCCAGTGACAGCAACGAGGAGAGCGATGAGGATAATAAAACGCTTCTGACCACAAGTCGGCCGTATGGGGCGGCTCTGCTGCTCGGCGGCGTTGACATTGCCATGCTGCAGCTTTGGCATTTGGATCCAACCGGCGAGTTTGGCCAACACGGCATCAAGGCCATTGGCTCGGCCAGTGAAGCGGCCGAGAAGTTGCTAGTGCAGCACTACAAACCCGACATGGACACAAAGAAGGCCATGGACCTGGCCCTGAGCACCATGCAGCTGATCATTGGTGACCAGAGATTGACTGCGGCCAATCTGGATCTGATGGTGATAGCCAAGGGACCGCAGTGCCATCAACTCACCGGCCAGGAGCTGGAAATAGAGATTGCCCTACGCCAGGGCACTAAGAAATGGCTTTAAAACATTAATAAAGGATCAAGCAAGGGCTCCGAAATAATCCCTGAGCAATATAATTTGGTTAAATTACAGGACAAATGTTTCTGGTAAGTGTTTATGGCCGGGCCATAAAATAGAAAGCCATTTGCTTTCGAGGCTTAATGAATCGAGCTTCCAGCTGGGGGGGACCAACACCACATTTCACAGTTCACAGATGTCGTAGTCGGCTTCGATTTTCGCGGTCATAAACACATTTAACAAGATGGCCAAAAGAGCAAGCGCCGATGGGGCCAATAAACGGAAACCGTTCCAAGTCTGGCCATCTCGGGTTCAAGTGCAGGCAGGATTTATGATGCCGATGCCCATGCCGATGCCACTGCAACAGCGAGGAGGAGCAGCCAAGAGGACCTTGTCGCCGCCGCGGGTCACAAATCAAATGGGCGGCAGCCTCCCTTTTTTTCTTCTCTCTCTTTGGGCCAAATTCAATGTGACACATTTTGGGTGGATTCCAAGCCCATTCCTGCAGCTTTCCGATAAAATACTAAGTGTTTTATTGAGTCCCATTGTCAGATCGGGGCAAAGCTATAGCCACACTGAGGGAAAGGGTGTAGTTACAAGAAGATTCGGAATAAATATGCTTACAAATCCCTTAATGATATGCTAAATATGAAAGGTAAGAGTTCACATTTATATTTATGTATTATAGATATATTGTACATATAATAAAATCCAAGAAAGCTATTGGAATATTTGCTGATGGCTAAATATTGCTGATTTGGCAGGGACTCGAGCTCAGCTTCGAAGGAAGCTCGTAAAATGATTTAAAAACACAACTTCCCGGACCCATTGTTCGCACACTTGCCGCTGCCCTGGCATTGTGGCCAAAATTATGGACCTAATCGCCAGCTGTAGCCAACAAAATGTTTAACGATGGCCCCAGCCAATCTGCATAACAATGTGAATTAATTTCCAGGTCCCAGCCTCTAGCCATATCCATTTGGGAATGGCTATAGGGAGGTGGGAGTTGGGAGTGTGGAGGAAGCGTGTCAAAGATTGATTGACATGGGCGCAAGGGAGGAGGGGGGATAGGATGAGCATTCGCAGGAGGCTAGGACAAGTGCCCGGCTCGAGTGGCTAATCAAAAATGCTTAGCATAATGTTTTTATCCTTGGGCTGGAGTCGCAGTCAGATTTATGGACACAAACTTAATTGACACACATTTATGCTTAAAAAAAATCTGCAAAAAATTAGCTTAAATGTACTGAAAAACTGAATAAGCAGCATTTCCGCTTCTGTAATTATCAGACATTAGCAAGGAACTCTATTTAAGCTGTTGTCCTTCGCCTTAGTTTTAGATATTTCCCTGGCTTTTCCGCTTTTCAATTTACTTTTCGGCGCTGTTTCTTCGTTAGCTTTGATTTGTCCACTGAGGGACATTTAAATGGCATTTCAGCTCCTGTATTCCCTTTTTGCTCCAGCAACCGAGCACGCACGTCAGCCAGTTGCCGGAAGCCTTCAGTGTCCTTCCTCGCCCTGCTCCCCTCACTTGGCAATGTCTTCGTTTTTGTTGTGCAAGGACACCAAGCCCCAGTGCCAGCTACTGCGCACTTGCAATTCCTTTTATCCTTCGCCGCCGCCCCTCGACTGTCCTTTGCCGCATAACATTCGCAGCGCAGCAGCCAGCAGCAGCACTCGCTCCTCGCCGACTTTTCCCGCCCATTCCTGACTTTTCCGACTCCCACATGAGCGATCACTTTAATTGCTGTAGCTTTATTTTGACTCTGGCTGCCGGTTTTTTGGCCATAAACGTAAATCAGAATTTTGGATGGCCGACAAAATCCATGCTGACGGTTGGGATTTTCGACCGGCTTGCACTTTTATTTCGAGTTGTAAAATCCACCGCCATTTTCCCCGAGTTGGAAAATGAATTTTGTTTTGCCAAGTTTCCTGATTGCATCAGCAGAAAGGAATTTGCGTCAAGGAAGGGGTTATTAGGCACATAACCACTCCACTTTAAAAAACCTTCTCTGGATTACGAACTATTAAATTATTTTTTTTTGAAACTGCAGCTAATCTGCCATAAAGATGGGGATATAAACATACATCTACATACGTTTGAACTCGTTCCATATATTTTTGAAATTTATGCAGAGCGATTGCCGGCCTGTCCTGGCCATTTAGCCTAATAGTTGGTCCAGCTGATTGATGGCCTCCCCCTGCCGCCTGCCTGCCGCTCCTGGCAGCAGCATGAATGATGGGCCACTATGTACTGGGACTAGGACACGAACTGGCCCTACTCCATGTGGCGTCCTCGTACTCGTACATCAAGTGCAAACAAACATGAAATTTGATTACCAAAACACAAGCGAGCAAGCGAAAAGCTACTTGCCTTTGCAGCTTTCCCGCTTTCCAGTTTTCCCATTTTGGCCACTATGATTAATCGTAGCTGCATTTGCAGCTGCATTCGGGCCAAAAGCCAACACTGTTAAACACCACCACCAACGCCAGTTAATCAGTGGCCCTGTCTCCTGTCAGGATGCGGATGGGAGCCAAGTGAGGCTGCTAATTATGTTGTGACTGCCACCGTCGACCTTGTCCAGGCCAGGCCAGGCCATGCCACACCCCGCCCACTTGCCGTTATGGCCAACCGCACAATGTGTGCGGTTTCTCACAATTCTGAGACACTTTCCCCATCCCCCAGGCACCCAGTCATCACACTGACGGAAATCTGTAAGAAATAAACAAATAAGGACATAAAAGGAAGTTAGAAGTAAGGAATTAATTCAGAAAAACTATTTTAAAATTGATAAAGGCTAAGCTACAAATTGGCACAAAAGAATATTGCATTTTTCAATTAACTTAAAATGTTTTATTTCAATTTTTGACAATTTTAATGATGAAATACGATCGAGTTCTAAGCAAACATTTTATGGAATTCCTCTCAGTGTAACGCCATGCGGCGTGGTGACAAATGCAATAAAGAGACCGAAAGCGAGAAGCTTTATGTGCGGATGGGAGAGTGAGGATGAGGCTTACTGTTGCCAGTTTGATTAATGACAGCGATTGCCGGGGCCGCTGACTGATGACTGGAAGAGCGGGTCCGAGCCCGAGACGGTGTCCCTACTCCCGCTGCTCCTTCTTCTCCTCTGTCCCCATGAAGATGACCCACGAGATGAGCCACTTTATTATTTGGGGAGCCTGTGGAAACCAATCCTGTATGCCTGCCTTCAAGGCCCGCATTTTCACAGACTCGCTGACTCGCTTTTAAATCCGCACCAAAACTCTGCCACAAGACCAGGAATCAATCAGGAGGCGTTGCGGGGGCGTGGCCAGCCCCGACTGTCATCAATGTTTACGAGGGGCCATAATGACGAAACATTGAGCGTAGTTCGGCAGGCTGGCTCCTCCATTGCAGGGCATAATCAAAAGGGACATGCAGCCTCATCAAGTTCAGCGCTACTCCACCCCCTTCTTCTCCTCCTTTCTCTTCTTTTTTTTTGGGGGCTTCCCCTTTGTTGTTCGTCTCCTTTGTTGTTGCGAACAATGCGTGAAAATAAAACGGGCGATAATGAGTGCACGAGACGTTGAGCCCAGAACTGACCCGAGTTTTGTCATCCATCTATCCCCATAGCCTCATCTCCTCCAGCCTCCAGTTTTGCGACTCAAAAAGGCAACAAGCCGTTGAAGCCATAAAACGGTCAGCAAACAGCAAAAAACCCCAAAAGGCGGGCGAAAAATTATCCCAACTGTCACTGGCAGTGCCGGCGACACCCCCAAAAGCCCATCATCCATAAACACTCATAAAGATCGAGAAAATAAAAGGTTTATGCTGCAAGATGCTGCCCCAAAGGCAATCAAAATGTGGGAATTGCGCCACATGGAGCATGCCGTGGCGTCCGCTCGCTTGCCGGGGTCTATCACGCGGCTGTCCAGGATCACAAATTCAATTGAGCGCGGAAAATTTCACATTCAAAGATTATTTTCACAGTTTTAGAACATTTTTGCACAGAACAGCTTTCCGATCAGAAATTTATTTCTTTTTGGCCAAGTTATGATAATTAAAAACTATGAATTTCCCAAAAAATGAGCCAAAAAAATGGTCTCTAAAAACAAAAACACAAATTTCCTTCGTTTCAAATATAATTTCATATTTTTTAATTGAATTCATCAAAATGTATATAATTGTTTTGGTTTTGTTTTTGTTTCTGTTTCCGTTTGCCCATATATAATAATGTATATGTATATATTTTATGTATATATAGTATAGCTTTTGATATAGTACACAAGTACAATATATAATTGGTTTGCTCAGGCCTTGTAAATATTGTAAACACGTTAATTAAACATTCATATTCAACAATTATATATATATATCCCCATATATATATATATCTATTCGTATTCAATCGCGTTGTGAGAAGAAACTGTCCGACTAGAGAGATAGATGTGTGAGAGATTACGTTAGTTAGTTAGTTATGGCATATAGTTTACATTGATCCACGAATTTTGCACTAGACTTTTGCCTTGACTTTGACTTGGGTAAAGATCTCCTATTCGTTCGTCTTAAGCCTAAAGTGTGGTTCTTAGTTTTGTTTACTTTACATTTACTTCGATCTGGATGGGTTTCTTTATTTCGGTTTTTTGCGGGTCCCTCTTTTCGGGGAGACCCAAAGAATTTAAAGCTTTCGTTAGTTAGTTGTTCTTTGGTTTTCCTTCCATCCCCCTGCCCTCGAACACCCCCTCAGTTTTTGCTCACTTTACCATTTTTGTTGGTCGAAATTACTTACAAGTTAAGTTAAGAGTTGGTTTTTGGAGAGAGAGAGAGAGAGATATATATTTGGGGAGGGGGGTATAAAGAGAATCTCAATTTCGGGGACTTTGGTCGAGTTTGTAGGCGTACGTGTTCCATATTTTGAGCTTTGGGCTTACAAACTAAATGGTTTTGGGTTCCAAATATATATTTATGGTGTGTATGTATATTCTTAACAACTTCCATCCAATCTGGCATCCAATATTTGTGTAGTTGCAGTTGTAAAAGTCGAAAAAACACGCTAAGTTTTAGAGTTGGGAAAAACGTTGTGGCTAAGGTTAAGGTAAACACTGGCTAGGATGGGTCTAATAATACAATCTACAATCGATAACTCTAGATATATTTACTCGGCCGATAACATTTCTTTACCGATAACTGCCTGACTGCTATTCGTGCTCTCTTTTTCTCTCTGTGTGTGTGGTGTCAAAGCACTCAGCTGGCCCCAAATGATATCCGAAATTGACGCAAATTGACTCTGTGCCAGCACAGAAAGACTTGGATCGAGAGGGTAGATAGAGAGATAGTCCTACAATTGCAAATATTGGACAGTGCTTATATCCACAAAAAAAAATATTTATATATATTTCTAACCATTGTTAACTCATTTTCTTCCGGCACCGAAAACCACTTAAATACTTTAATAAAAAAAAAACAATAAACAAAATTTTTTGTAGCCTTACGATTCCCACACTAAATGTAAATAACAAAATTCCTTGTATTTTATTCGAAGCCTTTATGTTTCTGAAAACTCTTCGGGAGATTTTGGAAAATGCCAAAAGGGAGCTGCGTGCAATGAAAATTGAACTTAATTAAAATCATAAATTATAAGTTTTAATGCAATTATAAGTTATTTACTTAAGAAAATTGTCTAAATAATTTACAACGCATTAGAAGATTTTAAAACATTGAAAAAACTGCACATTTTCCTAGCTCAAACTTTGACTTCTTTTCCAGAATCCCTCAGAAATTTTTCAGAAACTTTAATACAAACTTTATACAAATCCTGAATTTCAGAATCTCTGTTCCTTTTTTTTTCAACTTATTTTACAAGTTTTATTAGCCATAAAGTACTTGTTTCCCCCTCCCAGAAGAAAATGAGTCACACGCTCTTAGCCCCCTCTGACATTTCACTTCTGACTGACTTTCCGCCTTGGCACCCACTCTTAGGCTTAGCATATCGATCCTGGCCTACACCTGTTCGGCACTCTCGTCCAGCACCATCGAGTGCAGGTCCATGGCCGAGCGGGTCTTCCTTGGAGGCCGCGGCATCAGGTAGTGACTGGTGCTGGCGCCCACAAACACCGAGTTCTGGCGCGGACGCGACACCTGGGACACGTGAGAGGCGTAGCCTGGAAAGAGAATAATGATAATAATATAAATATTTTGATATAGGAAAGCATTATAATCACTTAAAGAGCACTAATTCAATTACTTGTCCTTCTGCCAACAGTAAATGGACTCGACTTGTATTTCAACCTACTATATTTTCATTATTTTAAATCTATTTTTAAAATGTAGGCCAATGTTGGGGAACTCCCACTAAGCGGCGCGTCACTGTCCTGACACAACTTAATAGACTTTTCGCTGTCTACAGCTTTTATCCTTCTCCAGGCTCCATCTCCATCTCCATCGCCTGGAACTGTGTGCCTTTTCTCGTGCATGTTTTATGCGTTGTGCTGTGCTCCATGCGTTGCCATGAGATTTAATTGCGCACAGAGAGGAGTATCCAGGGGAAGCCCCCATATCTCCATCCTCCGCCGGCAGTGGCATTAAAATTGTATTGTTATTTGCTTCGCTCGCGCTCCGCTGCCTCTGCTCGGCGGCCAACGTAATTGTCTGGCAACTCATTAAAAAAAAACCGAGAGGGAGAAGCTGCCAGGAAAGCGGGGAAAGTGACTACAACTAAATGCTATATTCACCAGCAAAAGGGGCGGGGAGAGGGCGTGGGGCATTAACAAACGCTTCAACTAGCGCACGTTACGCATAAGTATTTCGATTCTCATTTGGCAAAGTGGCAAAGGTAATCCCCAGCAGCTGGCAGGGATCAGATAGAAGCATATAGTTTATAGTTCATTAAGCCCAAGTGTTTAGTTTTACACAAAGTCTAATCAATGGATAGCTGTTGTAATTATATTTTTCCCGATATATATATCCTACTACGAACCACTGTGCCGCTCTGGGCGGCGGATACTTTGAGCTGCTCGATGAATGTTCGATTTTAATTGCATTCAAGGGAGGCGGCTTGGTGGGACATGGGACAAGGGACATGACTGGTTGGGGAAATGTGGAAAATGTAAGGGAAAAGCGTGAAAGCAGCAGCAATGAAAGGGCAGACAGAGGACATAGTACATACCCTTGGTATAAATGTTGGGATTATAGGCCGCAAATTGACACGTCGGCATATTGAGATTGTGCACCATCCCCATCGACATTCGCGACACAGAGGAGCGCTGCAAAAGCAAAACGGGGGATATTATAATATATTCTTTTCTTTTCTTTTCTTTTCTTTTTTTTCCATTAAAAACTTTAATTGAAAGCTCACCTGATGCGTCTGCACGGCATCCAAGTCCACCAGCGGACAGGAGCTGCGGTGTTGCTGCTGAAACTTGGGCTGGTAGGGCTCCAGCATTCGGATCTTGCCCCAGCGATTGAAGAACAGCATAATGGCTCCTACCCAAAGGACAAGGACGAGCCCCACAATCAGTACCTCCTCGGTGCGCACAATGATCTTGGGTCCTGCAACGGAAGACAACGGGGTACACATGCCACACACGGCATGCAATTTGTTTATTTTCGTTTCGAGGCTTAAGCCGGGCCCTTCCCTTCCTGCTTCCTCATAAACAAAATGGATTTTGCTGGCAACTGTAAACTGGTCGCACACGTACCGCACATAAATCAGGCTCGAATTCAATTATCGTCGGCGGCGAAATCTTCGCGATAAACAATTGTTGAAGAGCAAAAGGATATGTGGGATATGGCTGATGAGGGATTGCGATTGCTCGTGTTGGGATTTGGGATTTATTAAGCAAGCGAATCGGCGGCGGCGACTTTAGCCAGCTAAATCCCAGTCATCCAAATCCAGTCAGGGATTTCAGTCACTTCAGTCAGGGCCTCGTCCAGGTGTGTGTTTCGCGGTGGAAATGCGCGAGTGCGGCTTCGATTTGAGTCACGAAAATTCAATATTTGCTTGGAGAACTAGGGGAAAAACTCAGTTGAAATCCAGGGGAAAATCAGACCGCGAGAGGAAACACACCCTAAGCTGGGCTTAGTTTAAATGGGATATTACCGAATTAGAAAAAAACAATTTAAATAAATGCAATTCTTTCCAGCTTAAGAGGGTTGGAATTCCAGGGGAAATATATATAAACATATATTCCATTTCAATTGCAGACAACCAATGAAAGTTAGTTCACAGTTTACAACTTTTCAGCCAGCAAAAACAAAGCGAAAACGAAACTTGTAGCCTCACTCAACACATGTTGAATTTAATGTTAAATAATTTTATTTCATTTAAATGGAAAGAGAGCCACTCACCCGTCTCCACGGCAGTGCTATTGGACGCTCCTGTGGTGGCGCCCGTGGTGAAACCCTCGTCCACCTCCTGGCTGCTCAGCTCCCCAATGTAATCCTCGCTGCCATTGGAGGAGGCCGAGGATGAGGATGGCGGCGACATGGGTGCTGTTTGCTCCACCTCCACCAGGAAGTTGGTACCCCGCCAGCCAGAGCCCCATTCTGTAACGAAAGACCTTGGGTTTATTCCACCGAAGATTATGGCTTGAAGTTGGGCAAATCATTCACCTTCCGAGAGACTGGACGCTGTGGTTACCTCCTCCTCGGCAAAGACCTCCAGTCGCACAACTGCAAAGAGGAAGCACATCGATATGATTAGATAAATTAATAAATTAACTCTAAATTTAATTAATCTAATTAGTTAGTGCCCCAAGTTCATGCTTCGCATAAGTAAAACAATTTCAAACTCCCTCAATTTCGAGCATTTCAAGTTGCTTCCAGGCAAGGCTAAAGCTCTTCCAAGCTGCCACAGGATATTATCAAGCACAAGGACACTTGAAAACTTGGCTCTTGCCGAATAAATAAAATGCAATAAACACACACACACACACACACACACGGTGGCACAGATTTGATGGCCAAGAAGGAATTATGCCAAGTTTGCACTTGAAAATTCCGTCTATTATGCAATCGTGCAGCACTTAAAGGATCATATATGGCCATGCTTATCCCCAGATGATTGCCAAATGGGAGAGTGAGTCTGCTGTTATCCTTGCATGCGGGCGAAGGATGAAGGATGAAGTTTTCCAGACGCTGCACAATGGTCCATACGATCGCAATTCTTGGCCAAAATTAATAACTCCCTTAATTTACTTTCTTAATTTATATAAATTTTAAATAAAAATAAGTTGTATTTTGATTTTTTTGATTGCTTGTAAAAATGTTTGTTTTTGTTTTTGCCCCAAAAAAATGGTCGGAGGGACCATAGTGCGGTGCTGACGTTGCTGGAAGTTTGTCTAAAGTGCTGCGAATGCACTTTTCTCACTTTGAACTTATTCAAATGGGTCTTCACTTGACACCCCCTTGTCCTGTGTGGTGTGAATGGGTCTAAACCCATTGCCTTGAAGGCAACAACAGCCCCAAGACGTGGCAACTTTCCATAGTTATTTAGTGCATTAAAAGTTTTCCCGGGCGTAGGTAGACCTTGGGGATGTGCGTGTGTATGCTGACGTTCTCGATGATGTATGGCCCCCAAGCAGGGTCGAAGCCACAGGACCAGAGAACCCACACGGGTTGGGCTCACCAGAAAACCCCAAAAAACCAGCCCAGAACCACAGCAGCCACAGAGAGCCTAAGCCTAAGCGAGCAGGTGGCTCCCGAAACCCTTCTCAAAGTCCTTTGGCACTGTAAAAAATATGTATATCGATTTTTTAAATTAAAAACTAATTATAATGGGAAAATTTAAATAACTGAAATTTTTTCTTACTAAAAATGTGCAATTTAATTTATTAGCCTCTATTTTAGATTTTAATAATACATTTTAATGTTATTTATTATGATAATTTCGAATAGATTTTATTTATTAAACACTATTAAAAACTAAACTTAAAGTCCCAGCCATAATTAAAAACAAAAGACTTAGACAACGAACTTTTGACTGCAAAAACGCCATCAAGCGGCCACAGTTTGAACTACAGCTTGTGGGCGAGAGGAAAGCGAGGAAAGGAGCGTAGAACGAATTATAAAATAATTGAATAACTATTTTAAATAGAACAAACATCTTAAAATAATAATTTTATATTAAAAACTAGATATATAACTTTTTAAATGTACAAAATCTTTTGCAAAACCCGACACTCCTAAACAGGGAACGGGTCATTAAGGCAGCCAGTCAGGCAAACGACCTTGAAAGCGTTTAACACCCCCCAAAAGCACACACACACACACAGAGAGAGAGAGAACCCGAACCCCCAGATCCTGGGCAGCCATGAACTATTTATTTAGTTGCTTCATTTGCCTAATTTGCTTAATTACATGTGTTCGACGATGGGCTCAAATCTATGCCCGAAATGAGCTAATTAACATGCGCAAATTATACGCAATTCCCACAGGGATAAGTACAAAGGATCACATCCCATAAAAGGATGTGCGGGAATTGAGGGAAATTCCGGCGAAGAAAAAACAACCTTGCTTGTATCTGGCGAATTTCCCCGTAATTTATGAATGAAAAGCCGCAAAAAAAAGGAAGAGGGAAATATACGAGACACGGTAATGAACTGGGAAAAGTGTAATAAAAACGAAATTAGAGGGTGAGCGGGTGAGTGGGTGAGAGACTAAAGAGGAGAGCCCTAAAGGGTAAAGTGCAAAACCGGAAGGACCTCTCTTTCTTGCTTGATTTTCACTGATTTTCCCAACCCGTAGAGTGCTTGTGTGTGTGTCACCAGGTTGGAATCGGCCATTAAATGCTCATTAGAGTAAACAAACAACCCACACAACAGCAGCGGAATGCAATTTTAATAATCGGTAGCCCTTAGACAAAGACCTGCCCGGGCAGGACGCAGGACACTGAAGGAAGTCCGGCAATTAAGACAAACATTTTACGCAATTTGTGACTCATCAGCAGCAGCAGCAGCAGCAGCAGCAGCAGGGGGTTTTGTGGGGTTACGGAGATGAGACATGGTCATGGTTATTGGGTTGAATATAATGAGCAAAGTCTGGGAAAAATGCAGATAGTTAATTAAAGAAATAAACACTTTCAAGAGAAGGGTTTTCGGGGGGAAATATAATAACAAACGCTGAAAGAAATGCCCCCAATAGGCATACTTTAAATGAATATTTTATATAATTAATTAATTAAGAATTCTCCAGAACAATTTCATAGCTTGGGACCTTAAATTAGATCTCCCAGGACTAGCAAGTTCGTTGCCGTTTCGTTTTCTTAAAATACTTTTCCCTATAAATAGAAAGTTTTTGTTTTTGGTGTACACCATTGTAATTATGCAAATATATATAAAACAGAAAATTAAGCCAGACATTTTCTAATGAATTAAACATGTTTGTTGTTCTTTTTGCTCAATAATTTAAATAGATTTTCACTTGTTCTTAAGTCGAAACAAATTAAATTATAATATAAAGAGCCAAACAATTACATTTAAAAACCTTTCTAGCTATGAACGGTATTAATATTAATATTATATAATTTATATCATTTAATTTCGTTTATCAAAACATAGAACTTGGCTTGAACTGTGTGACACTCTCCTCACTAATCTGTATTAAATGTTTTTCCGGCCTGCCTCAGCAGTTCTGGCCATTATCTGGCTGCCAAAAAGAGATATATATTTTTGTTATTTGTTTCATTTAAGCCACATCAACGGCCGGTGTTCTTTTGGTAAGATGCAAAGGCAAAGGCACAAAGTTTTGCCAAAGTACAAAAAATGGAGGACAGGATTACAGATGTAAATAAATATCACAGGGAGCAACAAAAACAAAAAGAACAAAACTCCATAAGCCGTTAAATAATTCATAAGAACACACACATACACACACAGGACACAATGGTACACTGGCAGAAACGGGGGAGACTGGGAACCCAAACTGGGGACAGTCATAACACAAACACAATTATCAGTGGGGAAACTCTATTGATTTTCTACGATTACAGGCAAGCGGCGGCCCAAGATGTCTGCCTCACGTTGTGGATTTCCCGGGAATTCAAACTCAAATGGGGCGGCAGGGGCAGGTGTACTCAAAGCCGCTTATTTGCCATATAAATATATATATTTTTATATATATGTACATATGTTTGTGTATATAGAAAACAGAATTCAACTCAATTCAGTGTGACGCATGCAAAGGCTTCAAACAAGCCCAGAGAATGCCAGGCACAACAAAGGAGAAATGGCATAAAGAAACAAGGGGTATTAGGTCCTCAGATACCCTTGAAAGTAAAGAAAAAAGTAGGCAATACTTTATGATATTATAGCTAGAACTTGATTCTGAAGAGAGTTTAAACAGGAAGATCAGAAAGTAGGGGTAAATATTAATGAGAATCTGCCATTCTAGAATCCCTTTAAACACGAATTATTTAGTATTTGTTATTAGCAAATCTCTTGTCTAATTTAATACAAAAATTAGCTTTATTTATTCTTTATTAATCATAATATTCCTCTATGTAACCTCTACATACCCTGCAATAACTCCTAGGAATTCCATGTCCTTTCGTGGACAGAAAAAGTGTTGCATACCCCAAAGGCGGCGCTCAGTGAGATAAGGAAATAAGGCTGAGGCCAACTCAAGGGGAATTGGGGAGTGGCTTCTGGGGGCAGTGCACTTAGTGCCACTAACAAAATCACTTTAAAGCTGGCAAAAAAAAAGGGGGCAAAAGCCGGCGATGGGCACGTAAAGTGGCCCTCGTAAAACGGGAAAGGGAGCTAAGAGGGGCGGTTAAATGGAGAACGCTTAATTGTGGCCAACTCAGAGAGATATTTCAGCATTTAAGACCAACTGTGCTCAAGTGAGGCTTGGCTGAAGAGCCTTCAAGGGGCTTTCCACACTATAAAACAGAGGAATAAGCAGAGATTCCCTTTGGGAATTACACATCTCTTAAACAAATTATCTTTTGCTTTAAATTAGAAAACTGTACTCTTTTGGTTATTAATCCCCCGACATTTCACCTTCACTTCCGCCTTGAATTTGCTTTAAAGTCATCTGGCTGAAGGACACCGCATACACCTGGTCCTGGCTTCGGGCAAATCCCGGCCTGCACTGCCTCGCCCTGCCCTGCATCTGGGATCCAGCTGCGATGGCATCAGGTGGCTAGTATCCTAGCGTAATGTGGAAATTAGAGCCTAAGTAGCCTCGCCCACGATCCGATCCGATTTGAACACGTGTGGATCCAGTTTTTCCCCCGGCTCAGCGGCTGAGAATTTCCCGCAAGGATGCGGAAATACCATGGGCATTTCCGAGCGCCCAGAGCGCGATATTCTCTTGACTTGACCCTGTCGCGGGCTCAACAAGTGCGGCCAGCAGGGCGACCATCATCATCATCATTGCCGGCAGAGGACATCTCCCTTATAATGTTGATATGCTGTGCCTACCTACAAATATCTGTATATATATATATATAGATCTACCTGGTAGTACCTGCTAGGATCTGGGCCTCAGCACGCGGTACGGTTTATGGCTTTATGGCCATGGCCAAGGAGTTGCCGCCGCCGATACACGGAAAATGTGTTTCGTAAACAAAAATTCCGCGGCCTCAATGTCCTCTTCTATGGCTTGGTCCTGCCCACCATTCGTATTTTTGCGTATTTTCATTGCCATTTCCCAAACAATCTCGGATCCCGCCCGTTCATGTTTTTTGTGTGTGTCCTTTGGTGTTTTTTTTTTTTCAGACAAAACACAGAAAATAAACAAAATATGTAAAGCCGAAAGCAGAACAGAGAAGCTGCTGCATTGATGCTCCTGATCACAGATGTCCTGGGTCCTGGAATCGGTCATGTCCCTGCCATTGTTCGGAGACCTCCTTTTTTGGTCTCAGCCAGCTGGTCAGCTCAATAAAAAATATCCTAGCCGGAATCCAGGACAATTGCTTGGCATGCACTTGTGCCAAAAAGTTGCATTCAACCACGGAGTTCCTTACACGGCAACAAAAAAGGGAGCAAAAGCGATTTTTTAATCGATTTTCTAAAGAATTAATATTGGTAAAATATTAATGGAAATTTCTATAATGTTTTGATTAAAATTAAATCAAATTTTTGGGTGTAGAAATTTCTAGAAAATTCTTAACTTGACTGAAAGTTTCTCTCGGTAGTTTTTTTTTTTGTTTTAGTTTCCATTTCCATTGCACCGATTTAGGGTCCCGGGCACGTCTTTGGCTTTTAGTTTTCCCTCTTTTTTCTCTGGTTTTCCCTGACTGGGATCTTGGACTTAGTCCCTGCCCGTCCCTGTCTTCCCCTCTCGGCGTGTGTCTTTGTGTCAATGGCATTTCAATTTCGTGGCCATTTCCCTGGGGGCTTCGTGCGGAATCCCCTGCATTCAGCCAGCGACCATTTAATGGCCAGACAGAGGAAGAGATCTCCTCGAGCGGACTCTGGCCGAGATTCCTGACACAATGTTGCGAGTTCAAAGTGCCAAAGCAGTGGCTCAATTTGAAGTAAATGTGATTTGGAGACTGCATACGCAATGAAGGATGTTACGTACAGATTTAAAGCAAAATTCACACTAAATGTGTTAAGTAACTCACTAAATCTGAGGGAATTTAATTGAAATTAATTCAATTAATTCATATTTAAAAGTTTTCTCAAGCAGACTAAAATTCTAAAGACAAGCGCCAAGCGGCTGGAGAACAATTACTATCACCATGTGGACGAGGCCATCGAAGACTTCCATTTGATAATCCGTAACTGCTTCTTATTTAATAAGGCTGACAGCCTGGTCTATCGGGTCTGGTCTAAGGGTATCCAAGTGGAGCAATTCTTCCAGGAAACCATAAGGGAGGACCGCCAGTGGCGTGCAACAAGAATGCAAAGTCCAAGAATCTGGTTAAGGCCGGCCTCATGGAGCAAGAATGTCGCGATTTGATAAAGAACCTGGAGATTTCCACCAGGCAGGCTTCTTTGGCCCCAAGTGGGTCTCGCTTTCCAAGAAGTTGGAAAAGCAGTTCTTCAAGTCCGCCGAGGAGTTTCGCTTCCTGGTGGATGGGATGTTTAAAAAGTTTCACGATCCAAGATGATCTTTGAAAAGGTCTACGATCAACCGGGGGGATATAGGGCCAAGGATTTCTCCAGTTCTGCCTCCACCTCGGGCTCCTGCACTGCCTTCAGCGGCGCAGCTTACAGACAGGAGTTTCATGAGCACACATTACATATAATTATACCAAAGCAAGCGGCCTAAAAAATAAATAACACAAACATGAAACTTGACATGCAATTGTAGAGGACATAAGGGAATAAGGAAGTACTTGAGCCAATAGCCAGAAAGTTCTGGGTTAGCTTGGCATTTACTTAGCCAAATTGTCAAGGGCCATTCCTCATACGTGCCTAGGTCCCATTTTGCAGATAAATTTAAGTGCAAGTACAAATATCTGGCACATTCAGGCTACTTCCTGTCCTTGAACCTGTCCTTTGGTTGTACTCACAGCTCTTCTAGGATGCTACTCGGAAGCAGAGTGCCGGGGCACTGCGAGAAAAGTTTATTAGTTATGAAATAATATAAAAAAATAAGGGTAAATGAAATTGTAAATAGAGCACTATAATTTTAAGCAGTTCGAATTCTGTTTAAATGCACAAATTGATAGCGAGACTGTCTTTAAAGATCAAAGATCAGTGGGAATTATATAGTACTTAGTTGAGGGTCGATAAATCTATATGAATTACTTCAAATTTAAGCAAAAAAATCATAGAATAGAATATAGAATTAATATTTACATATTTTATTCCAAAGAGAAATAATTGGAAAAAGTTCAAGAATATTATTAAGGTTTACGTTAAGTTTCCATATTAATTTCAGTTACATTTTTGGTTCCTTTATTACGAAAATGCAACTTTTTTAGGCGAGTGATTTTGCCTTTTGACTGGTTGGGTCATTGGGAGCCCTTCGACTTCCGCTTCCGCTTCCGTCGTGCGCCCCATCACGTGCTGCCCCTTGACTACGTGACGTATGCAGATTTGCATGCAGATACGGGATCAACGGGGAAACTCCGACTGGAAAATGTAGGAAAAATACATAGCAAACTTAGGCAAGAGGCGAGAGGAAATTCCGCTACGCTATGCGTTTTTCCAGCCGAAAACAAAAAAGAAGAAAAATGCGGGAAATTCGTTGATTGCGTGTGAAAATGCAACAGCGGCCAAATGTGCGAGATAGTCAAATGAGGCCTGAGGTTGGCCCAAAACAAAAGCCAAGCAAGGACTCGGAGTCGGAGTCGAAGTCCTGCCCGTATTTGGTAAGGGTAACAGCCACAGGGGCAGAGGAGAAGGTGCGAATGTCACGTGTCCAGGAGGGAATGCAGTTTCCGTGCGGATGAAGTGGGTGTATCTGTGGGATGCCTCCTCCTTGGTTTTCTCTTTGAGGACTAGAAAATATACAAGTTTCTGTTACTTTGCCTTATATTTAATATTAAATACATTATTTACGTGATAAGAAGGACTGTGGAGAAACGTTTAACTGGTCACCACTTTCCATTATCGATATCCATTCATTGGCAGCGCCATCGTGGCTTCATTGAGCTCAAATCATCGGGCAGACAATCATTTTGCCTGCTCACCATTCTCCATTTTCCGAATGCTGCTTTTCATTTGCATTTCCCTTGTCATTTGCCATTTCCCTTAAAATTTCCATTCCATTCTCTGATTGCAATTCGAAAGCAAAATCGCTTTCATTTCGGCTTGGCCTTCAGTCCCAAGAATGGAAGTGCTGCGTCCATTGAGGAATTTCCCCAGAAAATTCACAAAATAGATCGCAGTCGGTGCTTGGCCAGCTGCTTAGTATTTGATTTAGCCGAAAAATGAGGACGGACTTGTGGCCGGCGTCAACGGCGTTCCGAGGACTGCGCCACGGCGTTTGCACAACAATTGCAGAGAGGACATGGGCTAGGAATTCTGGCCAGCAGAGTGGCAGGACAATGGTCCAAGGTCGGTGACGAAAGAGCCAGACCAATAACAATGCCCAAGACCCAGGCCCAGACGAGGCCAAACAATGGGCCAAGCAGGAGGACACTGCCAGGACACTTTCCTCTATCTCCTTTCGGTTTAAATATAAATCTAAAAAAAAAAAAAAAAAAAAAAAAAGAGAAAAGCGAATAAAACCCAAAGGGTTGAGTTCTTACATTAAGAGTCCGCGGCGGTGGGACTTCGGGCTCCTTAACTCGTTGGCCAGATCGAAAGTGCTCGAATCAAGGTCGCCTCAAGGATCGAACTCAGGTACTTCTCCTCATCCTCCCACCAAATGGCCAAAAGGGCCATAAAGTGTGCGTTTTCATGAAATCCCGTTCGCGGATTAGGCCAGGATGGCGAATCAGGTAGCAGGACATCGCTATGGCGATTCCTGGAAATCCTACGCGTAGCACTACCTGCTGGCGGTATAAGAACCCCGCGGTTTATGGCCAAGCCAAACAGTCGACCACGAAGCGTTGAAGGCAAAACATTCACAGAGAGAACTACTCCTATATAGTTTCAGCCAGATAATACCAATACCAGGATCATGGGTTGTTGTGCCAGCAGTTTGAAACTGAAGGAGCTGTCCCTGGGCAGCAGCATCTATGTGGCAGCCTCGGGCAATCGCTCCCTCAAGCGACTCTACAGCAGCAGGAACAGCAGCGGCATGGGCAGCACCTCGGGCTCGGGTTCGGGCTCCCGTTCGAGTAGCCGCAGCATCTGGAGTCGCAGCAAGACCAGCCAGCCCATTTGCGATGACTTTGCCGAGCAGCCGGAACAGTTGGAGCGCTCCTGCGGCTATTACACCTGCAGCAGTGCCGACTCCTCGCCCCGAAAGAGTCCGATGCGCACCCAGGATATGGCCAGCGCCAGCTCCTGCTCCAACAGCAGCTCCGCCAGTGGCAGTTCACCCTCCTTGGTGGGCAATCTGGAGTGGGAGATGTACATGATGCAGCGGGCACAGCGCATTATGCCCAAGACTTCCTCGCCGATTACCCAGAGGAGAGGCGATGGCCAGTTGCCCAGTTGCTCTTCGTACCACAAGTGGCGCAACTATTTGCAGTCCACACCCGCTCACATGCTGCACAATGTGACCCACATTCCGGAGGCAATTGCTGGCCACTTTTGTCCCACTGGATTTCCCGGCTTCAGTGATCTCGAGGAGATGGAGAGCGCGGCCAAGCGGTTCAAGGTGGACCTTCAATCGCAATTAGCAATGGAAATACAGGAGGAGGAGGAGGAGCCATTGTACACCACCTCGCAGCTGCTGGCGGGGCACACGCACACCATCACCACGGACCTGTAAGACGGCCTACTCCAATCGCGCCAACTCCGCCTGGTTCGGAGTGGCCCAGCGATGGGGGACGGGGGAACGACGACTGCGGCACGGGGATGGGATCCACGGGCCGGCGAGGACTGGCAACAGGTGTGCCAGCTGTCAAACAGTTGGGCGACGGATGGCAATCAAGCCATCAACCTATCAATCATTGCCCAGCAATGCCAATCGAACAATCGATTTTACAGGAATATATATATGCACACATCTCTCCTATATCTACCTATCTATATTTTTTTTCGCTAGAACGTAAGAATGTATTTGAATACAGAACATAGACCTAAAGGGCCAGGACAATCAGCGATGTGTACACGGCTGGATAATGAAATTATAATTATATTGTATAAACTCGAAACACAATTGCCTTTTCAATTTTCCTCAATTACTCAAAGGGGGAGGGGAATATCAGAAAATATATATCGAATCTGTGAAAAAGAAACACATTTCTTTCGTTTCAATATAGTAAACATTAGAGATATGTTTTAGGTATTGAAAATACTTGGAAAATTCTCTCTTCTTAATATTATTTGAATTATTAATAATTATTACATAAATTCGGCTTAAAATCCAGCTCAATTCTAGGTAATTTCATACCCCAATTTTAGCTGATTTTCACCCTTAACCCATTGATAATTCCAGCCGCATAGTTAAATCTGCTGGTTTCCATTGCATTTTTGGTATAAAATTCAAACGAATAATTGGCCAAGCATAATTATTCGCAAAAATGTGCATTAATTAGTCTCCCATCGAAATTGTAGCTGAAATATGCAATTGGAAAAATAAATCGTAGAGATAAAGTCTGGCCGACAGCCGGGAATATGGAATATGGATTATGGATTGTGGCTTCGTGTATTCGTTGTTTGCATAGGTAATTAGGCTGGTCAGCAGGACAGCAGGGTCTATATATACATATATGTATATATAATGGGTATATTATTCCGGCCAATAGCCTGCGGTTTGCTTTAATACGCACATTATTTTGTAATTTAATTTGAGGCTGCACTGTAAACTAAACCAGCGAAGAGTTAATTTATGAAAGCCACAAAAATAATGAAGATTATTTCAGAAAATTTAATTTTTCAGTTGATTTTTTTAGTGAGCTACAAGAAATAAATATCTACATTTTTTGCTTAACAAAACTCTCATCAAATTAAATAGAGTTTGCTTTAAAAAGTATGTAAGAAAAATATATTAATGATATTTTTATAACATTTTAGGGTACTACAAGTTGATTAAAGAATTTTTTACACATTGAAGGCATCATTTCCGACTTGATCAGCATTAAAAGCTTAGGAATTTTTTAAAATTTAAAATTGCAGATTTATTGCCCGAACAAAAACCAACACAAAACAACTTTCCAATTTGAAATTACTAAATTTTTAGCTTAGTTATGAGGGATGGAAAGTTCTATTTTCCGTTGAATTAGTTTATTTATGGGTTTACTTGATTTAATACTGGGAAATATAGAATCAAGCAACCCATATGACCATCATATCAACAGTACAGGGTATCCCGGGGGCAGTATCGATTTTAATGACTGGCCACCGCTCTTGTCAAGTGTGTCTGTCTGTGCCCACTTAAGCGTGCCCCCCGTTCGCACCTGGAGCCCCGTGAAAAGCCCTGAAAAGCTGGCATTTTCCTCGCACCTTCCGCTGTGCCTCACCTCACGCTTTTCAATTGACAAAAGCTAGATAGAACTAGCAATAGAGCAAGAGAGAGAGACAGCGTGACGAGGGTTACCCAAGGAGCAGTTTGCATCGGCGAGTTGCCATAATTGGTGGGGACTCTCCATTGTTCCAGCAATCAGTCAATCATTCAATCAATCAGTGACCTCGACCACAGGCTGCACAGCAAGAAAATGTGCTCAACTACATAGCTAACTAAATTCTTGAGAATTAATTATTATAAATTAATTGCATGGAATTTGGTTTTTTTTTTCGATTTTAAGTTTACTTTTCACAAAAAATTTTTCCCAGTGCACAGGGCGTAGCTACAGGTGAAACGTTTTGCCATTATTTTGATTATTGCAAAAGTTTCCCTCCCTTTCCCTCTCGGTTTTCCCTTGAATAAAGTTTGCTAATAAACTTTTCGCCAGGGACAACATACCATACGAGCAGGAAAAGTGCAAATTGTGGCAGGGGCAGGGTTAAAATTAAAGGCGACTTTCAAGTGTCGGAATTTCCTTGTTTAATGCAGGCAACTTTTCGCACACCATTCGTTATGCTTCCCCTGCTCCTTCCTCTGATTGCACATAAAAATGATGTAGAATTATTAAGTTTCTCCGGCGGCCATAAAGTACAAGGCGAGGCGAGGAAAAAAACTTGCTTCGGGCCCTCGTCCTTTTGCCCATCTGGCGGAATAATAAATAGTAAATGGCGCTATTTTATATGGAATTTATGCGAAAAGAAATGGCAAAGAAATCAAAAAAGGATCAGATCAGGCTCTATTGTGGGGGGAAAACTGAAAAGGGGAATTATGTTTAACCGAAACGAAGGGAATACAATTATGTGTATAAACCAAGGGGAGATATATAAAGGAGAGATATGCATAACTAACTCACTGAACGCTTAAGAAACACGGAAAACTACGAGCGGAAAATATTCTTTAATTACTATATTTTACAACAATTTTTTTTAATTTAATTTCTGAAACCAACCAACTAAAACGGCTTAAAAAATATTTATTAAATGGCTCCGTTGATGAATTTCAAATAGAAAATGGGGACGCATCCTTTTGCCCCTTTTCCCCCCCCCCCCACATTTTTCCTTTATTTTCCCAAGCAATTGCCAGTCACTTCCGGGACCTTTTCCACCCATTAAACCGGACCATGAAATATGCAGAACCCACATTGACCTGCTGGCAACTAGGAACTGAAAGCAAGTCCTGCCGCAATTTCCCTCAACTTCGGCCTGCGTGCCCACTCGGGACCGACTTTAAAGTGTCAAACTGTGAGCAAACAGGACTCTGAGTCCAGGTTAAACAGAACTATTCGGGGGCCAGGACTTGGCAAGTGAATAATTAAGGGGGAGGCCGGGACTACAGTGAAAGAAAAGCACATCGATACGTAGAACTTTCAGGTCAAAAGTTAACAAAAATATTTGCTTGCGATTCGTTAATCAGGTTGACCAAACTAAGCAAATATTTAAGGATTTTAGTTCAATAATAAAAAGTAAAACAATTATTTTGTAAGAAGTCCATTAAGCAGCCCGGCTTTTTCCCCGCATGTCCTTCGGCTGCTAGGCTGGGCTTAGGACTATAACCAACGAGAACCCAGTGAGGTGAGGACGAAGCCAAGGGACTTTGCTGCCGTTTGACAGCCGCAAGTGTTTGGCCTGACTCCATGGCGACACTTGAGGAGAGCCTGGCCATCGAGTGGCAGCACAATCTCCGTGTGTAAAAACAAAGGGCGAGGCGCGAGGCTGAACAAGAGCAAAAACTCAAGTGGTTCAAGTGGTTCATCATGTGGTTATAGTGCTCTCGATCCCTTGGCCCAGATTTTCGGACCTAAAGCCCCCTTTAAGCCGCCCGATTCGGAGCATTGTGTGATCCGCTCTAATTACAATCTGCCACAATCCGGACAATTGAGAGGGAATTGGCCGCGTTGCGTGTTGCTAGTCCAAAACCAAGTCCTAGTTCAAGTCCATTCAATCCAATGAATCCATTGAATCTAGGGAAGATTTGCCTAATCGCCAGCCTCCCATTTCTCAAGTCGCGTGCTCCGCGGCGTGAAATCTGGCCAAAGATTACAGCGGATCTGCGGGGATAACATGCTCAGCCTGCATGGGAGATGGGACGTGGAACATAAGGATCAAGTGGCCAGATTAGGGGAATCCGGGGAGAGCGGCGAGCTGCTAGCGGAGGCGTGGCTAAGTCCTGGCAAATCCTATGCCAGGATTAGGACATCTTGCGGTTTTAATGCTGGCCAGCAGCTGTGGCAATCGGCCCGCATCCGTGCTCGCTTTCGCTGTAAGCCACATTTAAGCCATTTAGAGACGCTGATGAATTTATGGACCCATCCTCAACTCGGTGACACTGCCATATCCACAGCCAAAAGGACCTCTCCCACACAGACTCCTCCCAGTTGCCCTTTCTATAAAATTCTAGAGCTACTTTTTGTTTGTGAAAGATCGAATTTTTTTGAGAAAATCAAACGGAAACTTTCAGCCATTAAAAAATACACTTGAAAAACATTTTAACTCAATATTTCTTGCATTAAAAATATAACAAAGATGACAAAAAATCACAAATATATTATTACGAATTTAAAATCAATTTTTAAGATATAATTTTTAGAATACCTACAGAGAGCCTGAAACTGAGATTAATTTTATTTTCAAGCTAACATTTTCATAAAAGAGTATTTCAAACTCGTTCTCTTGAGCAGAAACTCCTCTTTTTTCCTCTTGTATGTATTGATTTTCTTCATGTGTGTGTTTTAGGGGGAAAACAAACGAGGGGGGAGTAGGGAATTCGATGCGTGGGAAACTCTGATGGATAGTTCGCTTGATTGGAGCTGGCAGCAGGGTGGCCGCTGGCCCGCCATCGAAATTGAAAACCAAGTAAAGCTAACAAAAAACATTTGCCCATTTCCCAGTCCTATTTCCTAACATTCCCCACATTTATTCCTCAGCTTAATCAAATTTAATTATAAACTCGAGAAAAATATGTATATTTAAGGTTTGAGATGTGAAAACCATCTAAAGTTAGATGCTGTTAACTATTGCCAGTGACTGTGACTGTGTCGCATTATTTTCCCTCTTTTTCCTTTTTTTTTTTGTTGTCAAATTTGTTTGCTTGCCCGCAAATTGATTGATTGCTATTGATGCGTGATTTGTCCTTAACCCTGCACGCACACCCTACGTCCTTGCCCTTGCCCCTATTCTTATCCTTAGCCCTTAGTCAGGCTGACTCCCATATGTGGCCTTTGCCCCTTCCGCGCTCCTCCACTCCACGCCAAGATTTGTGGTCATCCCAAATGGGTTTTTTGGGGGCCACTAAATTACAGAGGAGCAAGTTATCGGGATGCCGGAATGAGTGATTGAGTATATAAGTGATATTAACTTTGGCTTACACTTGACTCTTGTGTAAACTTTGTAATCTGCGTTCGAAATTTATTGATTTTGTGGCTTAAAGGATATGGCAATGGGTTACGATTAGAGAATTGATAATTTCATTGTTTTTTTTTATAAATAATAAATTTAATTTGAAGAACTTTGCACCCTTCTAAATTATTTTTATTATTATTAAATATATTACTATTTATTTATTAAAAATTACATTAATTTTATTGCATCAATATTTTATTATTTGTAAATAATTATAAATGCTTACTAGAAATCTCTCAAGCATATTTTTAAAGATATTTTCCATTTATAAAATCTTAAAATCACAAAATTCACGCTCCTTAAATTCGATTTACAAGTTCAGCAAACAACTTGTTATCTTTGAACTTTGATTTTGGGTTATTTATCTTAATTTTGGCTGGCAAACTTTTGTGGAAAAATTCGCTTCGTCAGCTCAGAGGAAGAGTAAGTAGCCCTTTATTCTCATTTTCTATTTCATTTTCACCCAACCAACCAACCATATATATATTTCTATAACATTCCCAGGGGAACCCGGTGACACCTCTGCCTGCCTTCGTGACACACGACCACAAAAAATGTTTGCAGGACAACTCTTTGCTCTCCTCCTCCCATTATTTTTTTGTTTGTCCTTTGGAATGTGCAGCGGGAAAAGGTCGATTTGCATACGGGGAATATACTAGGACACACAGGAGGCAAAGGGTTAGGGGCAGGAATATTTTCCCAGATGCATTCTTTATGTCACCCGAAAGGGTTAAATAAAAAGCGAATTTTATGCCATTGTCCATTTTTTGTTCTTTCCATTTAATATTTTGTTTCGCCTTACGTTTTACGATATGCCGACATGTTGGTCAGGTCGTAAAAGGCTTTTCCAGGTACAAATTGAATTGCGTGAGCCGCGGAAAATCCAAAACCAAAAAACCTAAAGCGAGGAAAGTTCGTTTTAATTAAAAATGCAAAATAAAAAGGCAGCGAAAAAAAGCGCTTCCTCCGAAATCCAATCGAACCTTGACACTGACTAATGGGAGTCAATAAAATATAAAAAAAAAAAAAATATGTATATGGTAGGTTTTAATTAATGGCCAACCACAAAATGAGCAATTAAACTCGCATATATTATGGCCTTCTCCAGGACGAATGCGAATGTATCTTGTAGCTGCTGCTGCAATAATAATTCGTTTTCCAGTCTTTTTTTTTGGCACTTAACAAATGACTGCAATTAAATAGAATTTTCTGTTCGACGCAAGAGGGAAAATTCGGAGGATGCGAAAGCTTTGTGCCTCTGGGGAATTTGAGTCCTGGCAGAGGGCCTGGCCGCAAATAGCTCTCGAAGTCCCCCCTCAATCCCTAGTAGTTTACAATTTCAACGTTAACCAAATCGGGTTTCCTGGCAAAGTGAATCTTTAAAAATTCAGATATTTAAACAGGTAAAAAGAGGCTGTTTCGAAGGCTCTAGAAGGTCCTTTTAAGTTAACCCGCAAAATCTTGTTCGATTGCGTTGACAGGTAGATTTTACAGGTCCCTATGAAATATAGTAATTTGCATAATTTATATATTTTTCACATACCTATTAGCTTGCAAATATATAAATTTACTGACTCAAATAGCCCGCAGTTTCGTTCAGTGCAATCGCACGAAATACTGCAAGTCGCCTGGAAATTGGGATCAATTATTGTCCTCCTCCCCTCCTAGGACAGGGAACACTATGCATACATATGTATACTTTTAATGAAGGCAAAGCCGCTTATATCCACAACCAAGCAATAACTTATACACGCACACACACACTCAGCAGGACGGGGGGATGAGAGAGGATACCAATAATGAACGCACTGCTGACATGCAAAGGCTGATTGACACACAAAGCGAGCATTCTGCCAGGATGCTTAACCATGGACCCCAGGCCGCCATGCAATGATCCGCCAACAGCCGCCCACTTTTTCACATCTACACAGGGAGAAATTAAAGGAAAATATATATTAATATATGCTATCTTTCAACAAATAATCGTTTTCAAGACCCACTCTTCTCCCAGGTTTCTCTTAGTGTAGTTTGTAGTTCGTTTATGGCTTTTGCTGCAATTCATTAAGGATTTTCCCCCCACTGAGGCATACTTAAGTGGCGCCTCCTGGGCTCCTGCTCTCCTCACATCCTTCTGGCTGCTGCTGTAGGACTCCCCTTTGGGTCAGCCTCACAGGCAATTATGTCCCTGGAATGGTATGTTAGCTGTCCTGGCCAGCAGCAGCAGCAGGCGACAGCAAATGACGGGCCATTAAATCGGTCCGTGGTCCTTTGCACGTGCAAGGATTGCGGGGCAATAAACAAAATCGCGACTCTAGCAAAACCCAAAGCTAAACCCGAAACCCAAAACCAAAGCCGTGACCAAATGTTGGCTCATAAAACTATGCAAAACAAGCGGATTATGGTCAAAGGGGCTGGGGTCAGGTCAGATTGGCTTAGGTATCTCTTTTTCTGTATTTTATGAAGGTCACGTCGGGTAGCGAATAAGACCGCTGATCCCTATAAGGACGCGGAATGCAGCTACCTGAGTGGGAGCAAGTAGTATATAATCCCGTCGCCCGGTGGCAATCAGCATCAGTTGGTCACCAGCATTGGCAGCGACAAGTCTCCAAGTAACACCAATATATTATCGATAATTGCGATTTAAAGAGTGAAAATCAAGGATCGATAAATTCCCTTTTTGAATTTAACTTGAAAATCAATTCGAAAAATGGGCAGCACTCATTCTATTGAACAGGTGAAACCCAGCGAGGACACCACCAGTCCTGCACCGCCTGGCATCTGCTGCCATTTACCCGGTTTTCTGGTTAAAATGCAGAGGATTCTCCTCCGCAAGCTGAACATTTCGGCCAGAAAACAGAAGCGCCTGCGACGGCTTACCCACTCGCAGTCGCGCCACCTCCTCAGGCCCATGCCACGTTGCTCGTCCTTCGGCTCCCGCGGCACCCTGCTGACGCCGCCCACCACCAAGAAATCAGGAGGACCGCCAGCCGACAAGCAGTATGCCCAGTGGAAGTGCAGCTTTGAGCATTTGGCCGCCAAGCAGGGCAAGCAGCGTTTCCACGACATCAGCGAGGCCCTTGTGGGCCAAACCACGCCCCGGGGATTCCCCTCCCATACGGACACCAAGCGATGCCGCCAACCCTTGCTGCCCGAGAAGGAGAAGCAGCAGCTGAAGGAGGATCAGCTAACGCTGCCAGAGTCACCGCTATATGACATGGTTGGCGGTGGCCTGAAGGTGCGACGTCGCCTCAGCCTCAAGAGCATCAGCAGCAGCAGCAGCCACACCCTTGCCCGGCGTCCCTCAGCCCGGCAGAAGGCCGCCCAGGCCCGACTGGAGGCACAGTTCAAGCGGGATCTCTGCGATCTGGAGGAGTACTATGGCGGCTTTCACTTTGCCCAGCACAGCGAGCGTTTGGCTAGGTTTTAATTATAGAATTTTTAAGATTAAGATTTAGGCATCCTGGCCAACATTGTGATAGCTCGTAAGCCCCTCAACTAAGACCTGAATTAAATTCGGAATAAATAGCAATGTAATTAAAAAAAAAAAAAAAACAAATCCCAGAGTTTTCCTATTAAAATCGGGTATTAATCTCAATGGGTTTCCAATAGAATAGATTATCCCAAAAAAAATCTATAACAAAATACTTTACACTGGGCTGCCAAGAGCTCTTCGAGCCACTATTTTTAGCCCATTAAATTATTGAACGAAATATATCGCATAAATAGTGCCCCAAATAAAGCAGACACTCTTGATCTGATTCAAAATCTGGGGCAGGGTTAGGGGAGCACAGAGGAGGAGGCGTGGTAATTAATCAGTTGCCAAACTAACACATAACAAAAGCAACAAGATGCAGCAGCAGCTAGCAAAAAAAAAAAAATAATAAAAAAATAAAAAAAATAAAAACAGACAAAAGCCAGACGAAAAAAAAAAAACAAAAAGAAAATGAAAATGAAAAATTCGCAAGTACTTGGCCTGAGGATGGGGAAAAGCAGAAGAACCGACAGAAAATGTGATGGTGCCAAGGGAAAGCTCTTCGGAGGCCTTGCCCGATTTTTCATGCTTATTTGTTTTTTTTTTTTTTTTGCTCCGCACACAGAAAAATAGTTGTGAAAAGAGCTCAAGATCAATATATTGCTAAATTATTATTATTAATATTTATAATTTTGAAAATGTAGAGTTTTATATCAAAATATATTCTTTGAATTATGCCTTAAGAATCATCAAAATTATCACAAATTTTCAGCTAGAACCCTTGGGAAATTCCAATGCAGCGCCTATGAATCTATATTACTTATATATGTATGTATATTTATATTTGAAGCTGCTGTTTAATATATTTTTTCGAAGTGCATACATATTTTTTTGCAGCCATCACAAATAATTATTTTATTGTATGTATTTTTGTGGCAGCTCTCGCTCCCATTCTGAAGCAGCCAATTTGTTGCGTTGCAGATGGGCAGATGAATAATGATGTTCCGCTTTCGAGACCAGTTTTGGGGTAATGCACTTTCCCCCCTTCCCCAAAGAAACGCAATGAAAACCATTGGAAAATGGAGCTGGAAAGGCAGACGCCGGCGGCGGAGCAGAAGCTAAGAATGCCCCATAACAATGCAAATGCCCCAAAATGAAATATTTGTGGCACTGTCGTCGCCATTTCAGAGACGCCAAGTTGAACGAACCTCGAATAAAATAAAGAAAACAAAATAGGAGAAAAGAATGAGAATGAAAATGAAATTGTAATGGTTGGGGCGCGTCAGCAAATAAAATTCCCAGCAATCCCAAAAATTAATGCTTTCATTTGGCCAAAGAGTTTGCCTTCCAGTCATGATGAGTGTCATTTCAAGCTAAGAAGAATCTAAAGTTTAACGACACAAAATGTCATTCGAATGACGATGAACTATCTTTCAAAATAAAATCAATAGAAAAACTATTAAAATTGTAAAGGAAAAACTGCAGTTCAAGTTTAAGTTGCTGACTAAAAATTAACTCGGTTTATAAGAAAAGTATTTTACAAATATTTCATATATTCCCACTAAATACGTATGTTAGTTAATTAAGCAATTAAAAAGGTAAATTTTAATGTAATTGCAATTGTAGGGGACCCTGAACTCTGACCCCGTTCGGGGCACTTAATGCATGGCCACAATTAGCCATCATTGATCGGGCGGGCCAACACTTTCACCATTAGCATATGGCAAACACACGTATTCCAAATCGATACCAATATCCATATCTAAACCAAAAGCCGAAAACCAAAAACCAAAACCGAGACCGAGACCGAGACCGAAACTTAGACCGAGACCAGCAGTAAACGTCACGTGCAGGCAGAACCAAATCAACAAATGAAAACTAATAGGCAATTATAGGCAAATGTCGCACAAAGGGGTGGTGGTGGTGGTGGTGGCGGCAGAAGGGAGGTGCCACAGAAGGGGCAGGTGGCAGACCGAGACAAGGTCGCGGTCACAAGTTGCGACTAAATGGAATCGGAAATGCTACCCCCCAACAGCTAAGCCCCTTTAAGTGCAGAGCTCATTGGTAAAAGTATAAATCGCTTAAGCTTTCGATAGATAAATAATATAATTTACAATAAATTAAATTATATATCAAGAAATAAATCAATAAATAAACAAAATAAGTAGGTTTTTTCCCTACAACACTCATCTTGAACCGATCCTCTCTTTATATAAATAAAAACCCAAAGCTTTCACTTATTTGTTAATAAAATTTTAAGGGCTTTAACCTAAATGTTATTCAGTCATTAAGCAGATTTAATAATAATTAACTGATTTATGAAATATTACAAAATATATTCGAAGAAATCTACTAATTTAAGTATCTCGCCTAGCTTTCAATCCATTTCCATCAATTAAAAATTAGGAAAATTAACAATTTACAATGTATAATAAACATTACGAATCTTCACCTTCTCATCCCCACTAAAGATCGCTTCCAGCTTCCCAGATCCCTTAAAATCTCAGCGGAAACTCGCCTAATGGTTATATTGGCGCTGCAATTTGTACACTTTACTCCCTCCTCGTCCCCCCTCATTTGATGACTAAACCACATGGAAATTTTCACGCCTTGTATCCCATCATCTTGGGCCGCGTTCTGTCTTTTTCCTAGGAAATTTGATTTTACGCTATTTATTTAAATTTATTTATACTTTATCTGCAATTTGGACGACGACGACAACGACGACGTCGACGAGCAATCTCCGCGTCATCCGCGCCTCATCCTGTCGAATGGATGGCTTCACTTCCACTTCCTTCGAGGGGGCGGTGGCGTCTCTGCATACATTTCCCTACCCAGTCCCTTTCCCTCTGTCCTTTGACCTCCCCCCTCATCCCCTTTTCCCTCTCGTTTCGCATCCCGTTGACGTTGACGCTGATTGTGTGCAAATGATAGCAATATGGCAACAATCTTTATATCACACCAACCCAGCCAGCCCAGCGACGGCCCACTTTTCCGGCCAGAGTTGTCGCTGCGCTTGTTTGTTACTGTTATCATTATCATGCTTGGCTGATGACAATGATGACAATCATGACGATGACGATGACGATGAGATGGCTCTTTGGGTGGCCTGCTCCCTGCTGCTGCTTCCCACCTTCTTGGGATTGAGAGGCAGCAGACCTTTATGGGGGTATATGTGTATGTAGCATGGGGAATAAACATGACTCGCTTAGTTGCCTAATTGACAGCAAGATGTTCGAGTGCCACAAAAATTAAGGGGTTATTGAAGAAAGTAACATAGAAAATGCAATAATACAAGGCGATCTTTGTAAACCCCAAATAAATCTTTTAGATAATTTTATGTAATTTTTGTATACATTACTTTGGCATCATTTAAGGAAGTAAAAATCCTTGAAATGAGCAACGAGTGATAGAACGATCACCAAGAACGAGTAAACACGATTAGTGATGATATTATATGATGAGTGAAAGGATAAGAGAAAATGAGAAGTACATAGGAACTAGGAAAAAAGAAACCTATTGAAAATTACAAGTAAAAATAACGAGGATGAGAAAAAACAAAGGGAAAAAAGATTCAAATAAAAAACAAATAGTATAATTGGTCAGCCGAAGAGGTTGCGACGCAAATTTTCTTATAAAACAAGTTTCTTGTTCTCATTCTAAACTGGGAACATAAATATTTGTATACATCTTATTAAAATATATATATTATTAATATATTAGTTTAAAAATGTCCTATTATTTCAATAAATAAAAGAATACCTAATTTATATATAAAGAAATAAATCAAGACTACTATAGATCGATGCTAAATTTCAAAGGACAATGCCTGGGGTGGCTCTTAAAAGGAGGCTACGCATATAGGGTGTTAACTTGGTTCATTTGCATATATGTACACACATGCGTAGGCTCATGGAGGGGCGACAAGTTCATCGTGTTATAAATTATTACATGCTCGGCGCGGAGACAAAACGAACTTCATTTGATGTTGCTGCGGATGCTGCTGGCTGGCACTGGCACTGCCATTGCCACTGCCACTGATAATGAAGATAATAATGATGATGATGTTGCGGCGTCATCAGTGTCCTGTTCCTGTTTACAGTGCGGCCTGCTACATGTGCGTTTTGCGGGGCATTTAATTAAATTTTAATGACACGGTGCACACTACTAAATCAAGGCTGCAAATCCCCCCAAGGATTCGCCAGTGACGCAGTGAGGCAACATTTTGGGGATAATAAAAAAGAAAAGCTAGGGAAAGGGGAAGGGGAAGGGGAGTAAGAATGATTTCCTGCTGGATCCACTAAGCAGGACTAAGCCCAAAACGATGTCCTTGCCGCTTGTCCTTGGCAAAGCCCACTTAAGGCACACGCTGCGTATACGCAATTAGTTGACTTTAATTTATGTCGCAGCCGCCACACCGAAAAAGACAAAGGGATAAAAAGCGTTTGCTTATAAACAAAACAAAAAAAAAAATTAAAGAGAAAATGAAAAAATAAATATAAATTAGGCAGCGCAAGGAAGGACCCAGCATCGACGAGGGGCTTTTGACGGGGCTTTGGTCTAAGCCAGAACGCGTAAGTGGCAATTAAAAAGCCAGCAAGAGACGCTGCCACAGGAAAATTACGCAGGGAAAGCCAGAGCAGGCCAAGAGGGGAGGAGAGCGAGTCAATGAAAAAATGAAGTTGGCGTTCTTCTGTTTTTCCCACTTTTCCCTGCCTTCGTTTTTGCTGAGTTCCCCAGCCTTTCCGCCCATCAATTTGCGGCCTGATTTATGCCCGCTTCACTTTCACTTAATTTCCCCTCCATTTCCGCTTGAGTATCACTTGATTTTTCCCATTTTCCCCCAATATATATAATATATATTATATATAAATTCTTTTTCAGCCAAGATTTATTCCAATAAATGGATGTGAACATGCCCATACTTTGTGGCTTTTTTTCAATTATTTAGTGACATTTCTCTGGCTTATTTCAGCTTCGGCATTTAATTGAAATTAGCAATTAATCATCCTTTATAAGTTATAGTGGTTGAGAATATTAATTTATTTCCCTTTTTTTTTGGGACTTTTTATATTTTTTCTTGTAGGTTTTAATTGATTTCTGAAAAGCCATTTAATTTAGCAATTATTTAACTACCCATAAATTTCCACTTTTTTTAATAATAATGCCCTGACATTTAAATATAATTTAAGCTCCAACTTTTGTTTATAATTTGTTGGAAATTCCCTTAGGGCAAATACGTTTCCCTGGCATTCGGTTTCCTCGCTTTTCACATGGCTTTATTTAAGTTTTAATTGACCGTTCATTTTGGTCTCGAATTCAGCTCGATTTCGTTACATTTTCCGGCTCAAATTCAAGTTTTCCTCCTCTCGGAAGGCACAAATATATTATATATACATATATTTTACCTTGGCGGCACGTACATATATTTATTTTCCGGTGCCTGTTTGCCTTTCATATTTACTTTCACTTTGCACTTGTTTCGGTTCAAGTTGTTGTGACTTGTTTACCTTTGCAAAAAGTGTGCGCAGTTTTTTAGCCCCCCAAAAAGATATTGAAGTTATTATAGGAACGATATATATATATATATACATATAACTGACATATATTTGTATATTTATTCGAGACTCTTGAAACTTTTTTTTATTCCCCTCTAACTATTTCCAAGTAAATGCACAACAATAAGCGTGCCTCCTCATCACCTACCATCCATTCATCCCATCCATCTCTATATAGTCGCCACTAAAAACAAAGGAGTTCAACGCAATGCGAGACAAAGGACGATGGAGAGCGGGAAGAGGGAAAGGAAAAGCGAAGGCAAAGACAAGGAGAAGCCAAGAAAAGCAAGGCAGCAAGGAAAATTTTCTGTAGCATACTTAGCAGCGCGCTTCAGCGGGCAAAGTGGCATTGAGATTGAAACAACAGCAAAATCAGTCCGCACGCACACATGGAGAAAAATCGGGAAATTAACCGGGATAATATGACAGAAAATAAGGCAATATATAATAATTACAATTTTAAAGATAAAAACTCAACGAAATGATGTCTAATCATTAACATTTAAATGACTTGCAAGCCAAGTTTACTGATTATAGCCAGGAAATAGTATCAAAAAATCTTTTAAAAATATGAATAAATCATTTTGTAAACCTTACAGAAACTATTATAAAATAAGAAACATTAAAAATATATTTCTTAAACCTATTTTCATACTAAAAGATAAAAAAATATTGATTTGCTTTTCCAATCTCATGTCTAATTACTAACTCAAATTATTCAATTTTTGCATCTCAATATATACAAAGTAGACTTTTCCCGCAGTGCATACCCAAAATGACTGCAGGATATCTTGGCCGCCCCAAGAAAGGCACTGAGTTGAGGGTTGGGTGTCATGGATTGGCCATTTGGAAGGCAAGAATGTAAATGACGCCATAATTGCACACATCAAATCAAGCAGCAGCAGCAGCAGCAGCAACCAAGGCCAAGGGGAAAGGATGCCCAAGGACGAGGAGCAGCTGAAAGCAAGAAGGAAACACCCAAAAAGCAGCATAAAAACCCGAAAAGAAAACAATTGTGGAAAGGCGGAAACAATTTCAATGGATGCGTGCAACAAAGCGTTGCAAATCGTCCATTCTGCGCCCTGTGTGCCGCGTTTCCTTTCTTTTCATTGTTTCTTGATTTTATTTTCCCTTATCTTTTGGCGATTTTTGGCCATCATTTCTGGACCAGGAGCATTCCGCGCTTGTTTTGATTGTTTGCCCAAAGGATATTAAGTCAATTGCAAGGGGGCCCACCTCCTACTCAGCAGCCTCCGCCTGATATGCATATTTAATTTTATGATTTTGGGACGAGAAAGGGAAATCGGGGAATATCTGAGAAACCTTGGGTAAGGTAAGGCGGCTTGAAAGGGCTCAGCCACAGAAAAGGGCTTAGCAAAGTTTCTCTCAAAAGTAGCCAATTATCGTGATTACCCCAGTGACATATCCAGATTCTATATGATTGATACACACACACACACATCAAATTCCGGTACTTTTGAGCCCAGAGTTTTGGCCACAGAAAGTTTATCAAACGGCTTTCGGGGCCAACGGCCACCGCTAACTTTTAAATGTAAAGTTTTCAAGGCTAAAGGTAAATCACAAACGATTCGGGGAAATACCCTTAAAGACGGGGAATATTGTATGGGTTATAAGCATGATAATTAGTATATGAGGATAATAATGTACATAATTTAAAGTATATTTTGGCTCTTGTTTATATAAGCATCTTAGAAGAGGTTTTAAGATTTTATTTAAAGATAATCTAGATTTTTTAAATCCTTAAAATTTTAAATATTTTTTCCCTATTTAAACTTGTGAAGCTTTTTACATTTTTTTAAGGGCTTTCCTAATGATTTATGTAGCAGCCCCAAAATAAGTGTTAGCTATCTTAGGTAGTATAAATACTAAAAAATCTACAAAAACTATATAGTATTTGAAACTCTCTAAATATTAAACTTAATTTCCGACTGTTAACCGAATTAGTTAAACCATTTCCGGTGGCTTCACTTGGGTTTGAAGTAAATTAAATCGTAGACAAAAGGCATTCCTTAGATGAAGTCTGGGGAAATTTCAAACGGAATAGAGGGAAAAGTGGACTTGGACTTGGACTTGGATTTGTAGGTTAGGGGTAGAGCGTGTGGGCTTAGCCTTAGTTTGGTTTTTGACCTTTAGTGGGGGCCATCCCTTAGCCGTTATCCGTTGACTGCGGTCTCGGTCTCGGTGTCGGTTTCGGTTTCGGTTTCCTTTGTCTGGCCGAGCTCCGGTTTGTTTTGGCTGCGAGTCCTCCTGGATCTTCCCCTTAACTATCCCTAACCCTTAAACTCCTCCCCTTTTAGGCCAATTGTTTATTGTTTGGTCGCTTATCTGGGCCGCCAAATTGATTTGGAAGCATGTAAATAAAACGAGGCGACCCCCTTCCGCTCTGCTTCATAATTACGGGGCCAAACTTTAGACTTTGGCCCTGTAATTTGTTTGCTTGAATATGCAAATTAGAGGGCAGGTTTAACAGATGTCCGCGGGGCGGGGCGGTGCTGGGCGAGGGGGACCAGCATATTTCGCATGTTTACCTTTCAACTTGATATGCATAACTCAAATAAACAGCCGCCCACTCTCACCTCAGCTCAACTCTCGGGGTTTTGCCTTTGCCGATTTGTCTAAATGGAAATTGATGGGGGCCGAGGAGGCACAGTGAGGGGCGGCAGTTAACGGCCAGCTGATGGATGATGATGGCCAAATATTTGCCTCGCCTTCCAATGATTTAGCTACGAGTGTATTTTATGATTATCTTACGGGGAAATGCGGTCCGGGTCTCTGCTTTCTATCAAAACATTTTATATTTATGGTTAGCAATGTGTTTAAGGTTTAATTTACTGCATTTTGAGTGTTTATTAATTGTTTTTTTAGAAACAATTTTGAAGATTTAATAAGTGATTTGACTTTGTAGGAATTTTAAGTATATTAAGTATATAAATCAACCATTGGTATTTTAATTTAAACAATGTATTTTAATAATTAATATTACCAATAAAAATGCAGCATACATATACCGTATATAAACTCCCCAAGTGCTTGGGTTCTGCCCTAGATTTGTGTTAATTAATTAATTAATTAATCACACTTCCCCCTGGCAATGATTTATCGAATATTTAATTAGCATCTTGGCTCGAAGCACACACTCACAATTAAAATTCAATTCACCTGAGCAAGAACTCAAATTTGATTTGATACTGAATAATATATATACACTTTGTGTGATAATTAACCGCCTTTGGGGGTAAGCTACTTTTTACAGTCACTGTGCTCTCGGCCAATAAATACGATTATATTGGCAGCAGCAGGAAGAGTTTTCCATTTTCTAGCCTAACATTTCAATACGTCGAGGGAGCAGCAAATAAACATTTTGCCAGCCAGAAAATTGTATAGAAAGAGAAAATATCGCTGGGGCGATTTTAATTATAAATCAAATCAGAGCTGTGAGTGGCAGCAGCAACAACAGAGGCTATTCTTTTTGCCCAATTCTGTGAAGAATCGGGCAGAAAAACCTAAAATGTAAAATGCAAAATACAAAAATGGAAAATGGAAAATGGAAATTCCCCTCCGAAAATGCATCTCTTGAAAAGAAGCCGGTGGCCTGATGTGTGCAATGTATCTGCATCTGCAACATTTGCATCCGAGGCTGACTCTGGATCTGTATTTCAGCATCTGCCTCTCGTGTTGGTTCAGTTGCCACACTCCCCCCCCCTTTCCCTCTCCCCGGCATAACAATCCCCCTTCTTTTCTGGTGTTGCATTTTGTGCGTTTTTCATTTTGCTAAATGCAAAAACACAAGTTTTCCCCTTGTGTTTGTGTGAGTGTGTGTGTTCCCCCCTATTTTTTTCTCGTTTTTGAAAAATGAGAAGGTTTTTTTGGAATAGTCAGAGCTTAGGTGCTGCAGCTGAAAGGAATGGCTGGGGAATCACTGACATGGGAGATGCTCTTCGGCTCAACAAGAAAACTAAATAATGCGGTTGGGAAATGCTTTTAAAAACGCGTAAATTTACTCTGAAAATTTGTATTTATGATACGATTCTGAAATAAATTTAATAAAGTTAAAATATTAAATAGAATACCGATCACACATACATATATAAAAATGCAAAAATATCGATTGTACATATCAACGTTCACATCAAATCTGGGCACAATATATAGACAAGTTCGAAAACCGCCGCTGAACTGCAATCCTCCTCTCTTGACCCTCAAATCCTCCACATTCCCAGCCCAGTCGTCGTCGTCGTCGTCGTCGTCAACCGTCACAAAGCCGAAACATATTTGCATCCATTACAACCCGAAGCCCCCGCAGCTGACAGGACTCCGTGTGCCCCGGAGTGAACAATGACAGGATAAAGGCCAGGACTTGGGGGCCACTTGCTGGCTGTCATTAAGGATGTCGTGAGTGGGCGGGGCCAGGTGGAGCCATCCCAGCTAGATGGCTCCGTTGGCCATTTGGCTAATTATCCATTGAGCCGCTTACAACTTTAATCCCCAAGACGACAACCGAAATTCCCCCGATGAGAGGACAGTTTCAATTAGACTGCCGCTTTTTACCTGGGCCAGGAGCAGCACAGGTGATTAGCCCAGTTACCTGGAGAGTGACCAGTGCTGCCTGGGTGGTACCTGTCAGTAGTTGCTACCGAAAATCCTGTGACCTGTGACCGGTGGTGACCGCATTTTGGTCATTAGGAGAAGTGCAATCCTTCAACAACACAACCCTTGGCATTTTCTCAATATTTTTGCAACTCCTCCAAAACAGGAGGCGGTCCAAAAAAGGGAAAATTAGAAAATTAGAGCAGGGAAAGGGAAAGGGAGAACGTGAGTGATATGTTTGGGCTGGGGGCGTGGCAGGTGCCAGGACGCAGTTCACACTCTTTGCATCTCTCTTGGCTCAATGAGTTTTTAATTAACTTTCAAAGCAATAACTCAACTGCCACTACTCGTCCTGCCCCTGTGTCCTCCTCTCCTGCCTTTTCCTTGGGCTTTTCTTTGACAGCACTGAAGGGGGAAAAACGCAAAAAACTGGAAAATTTGTAAATTCAAATAATATGTATCACCAGCCGAGCTTGATTTCTTCTCATAAATTCTACTTTTTTATATGGTTTCCTAACTTGTTTCTTTATTTTCAGTGTACCTCTTTTTGGGCACGTCTTCAGCTCATCACACATGCCATGTAGCTCCACTGGATGGGGCGAAAGGGCAAAGGGGAAAACAGGACCTGGAGGCGTGGCTGTCATTTTGCATTCTATTCAATTCCCATCAAGGTGGAGAGTGCTCCAGTTGACTTTCAATTTTTCGCCAGGCTAAAGGATAATAGAAACAGCCAGCAAGAGGAACAACAACAAAATTGTTGTCAACACTAATGAAATTACAAAAGGACACAACAACCGAGTGGGAAAATGAGGCAGAAGGAATGAGGAGCAAGGAGGCTTGAGCAAAAACCCAGAGACAACACTTTTAATAATTAAACACACTCCAAGGGGAGCACTCGGCATTGAGAGTTAAGTTATCGAAGGATCTCCCAGGAAACTCAAAAGTGAATAGGCCAAATCGCATTTGAGGGAATATCCCAGCACAAGGGCTTAATTATATTAAAAATAATAATATTTGGAGATAAATAAAAGGTTACAAGACAGGGAAAATGCTTTGGAAAATCTTGGCAAATAATTAGTAAGTCCAGCATTTGTTAACCTTAATTATATTTAAAAATAATAATATTTAGCAATAAATAAAAGGTCGCAGAGCAGGGAAAATCGTAACAAATCATAAAAAACAAATTAAAGCACCTGATTACCTTTATTATATTAGGAAATAATATTATTTTATAATTAAAAAAAAAGTTCACAAAAAAGGGGAAAATGTCAGGAAAAGATTTACAAATTATAACAAACAAATTAGGGAACATCCAGCACCTGCTGACTAGCAAACAAACTTTATGGGAAAACACAGATTAATCATAATTTAACAAACTGACAAAGCAATCGGCCAATTATGTGGAATTAATTTGCCAAATTCATAGTGCAATTTTCTATAATTAATCTTGTTTTCCCATTATTTTCCTCAGAATTTTATTAAATTCCCCGAACAAGATTATATTCCCCTTTTGGGCGACGACGGAAGCCGCAATATATAGTACTTTATATACGATGTATATTTGTACGTGCTGCGAAATATGGCATAATACATGTTCCAATTTAATCAAAGGGTGTTAATGTTTGCCTAAGTAGAGAACACGAAACCCAAAAAAAACGTACAGTAAACAATCGCTTAAACAGAAAATTGAAAATCGATATGAAAATGGAGATCAAGAAACAAATTGTTCGGAACTTAGAAGCATATCTTTTGATAATGAAATCTAAGCAGTAAATTTGTTTAATTATCTTAAAAGTTACATCTTTTAATCTTTTGTAGATAGATTTTTTTAAATTTTAAAAAAATATTGTCATACATCAATATTCTTTATATTATCAAAAATATCATAAAAAAAGAACGCTTTAAATTTCAAAGCTAAAGCCAACATTGAGGTAATGAATTTATAAATGTTGTAAAATATTAAATTTAACATTAATTATATGTATATATATTTTTTTATGTCTAAAATCCCTGAGATAGTTGCAGTTAACCGAATTGACCTGTAATTGCATGTTGCATGTTCCCCACACGAAATTGAGTGGCGGGACCTTTTGGGGCATCATTGCCATCGCCATTGCCAGGATTGTGACCACCAACCAGGCCATCGTGCACACACATCCTGGTCCCCAACAGTTCCCAGCCCGATTGCGTGACGCTTCGCTTTTGTGCATGTGCTGTGCCCTTTGCCCCGATTGACTACACTGCTGGCGAGGGTTAAGGTTGCAAAGGGTTAAGGTGGGTGGTTGGGTGGTTGGACACACGCAAGCGGGAAATGGCAAAGGCAAGCGCTACCTTGGGAGGAGGATCGCTTCGGAAATTATTTTTAATACGCGCTTTATTTCATTTGCAGCTTGTATGTTAACATGTCACAAATGGCATGCCCCCTTTGGGGCCGCGTGCCTGCTGCTTGTGGGATGGCAGCAGGCGGCAAAGCGAAAAATAAAATATTAAAAAATAACAAACAAACCAGGAGACACGGGAAAATAAAGAAAAACTGAATGAAATTCATTGGGGAAACTTTCGAGGCAGGAAAAAGAATCAAGTTAAATTTTTAGTAAAAGGAATTACTGGTAATTAATTGCAATTATTATTAATATAACATGCATATAGAAATATTAAAATCCAGCAGATTTAGCCAAAACCCCTCATATAACATTAATTTATAAAATACTTTCAGGTGCCAGCAGAATGTTTAAAAATAATTTTAAAAAGATCTAATAATTATACGAAATAAATACAAAATCTTCTACAAATCAATGGCAACTTTCTCTATTAATACAAACTTTTTAATAAATATTTCTCCCAGTGTACAGCACCCTCCATTGTTGGACCAAAATGAAGCAGTAACAGTTGGCAAAAGCAAAACAAAAAAAAAAAAGCAACCTCCAGACCACGGACTCCGGATGAAGCTGGCAGGAGGCAAGAACTAAACCGAAGCAAAAGAAAAACAAAACAGGGCCAAAGCATTATCTATAGGGTATCAAGGAGTCTCTGCACACGACTGCCTCATCTGTCACTCAGGGGATAATCCCCAGGTATTACATTGGCACTAAATGGTCAACACCACAGGGGAGGACTTTGTTCGTGAAAAGTTAAGCTCACGCCAAAGGTACATAAATATATTTCTATATAATTAAGCGAATAAATATATATGTATATATAGATATTCAGCTGATTAAAATACAGATTGTTAACCATTATTTATAAATTAAAAAGTATCTTTATGCCTCCACGCACATCTTTTGTGTTAAAAACAAAATAAAGACGACATATTTCATATGCATGTGCGTCCTTGGTTAGTTAAAAAGGGACAAAGGACATGGAGATTGGGGTGGAGGTGGAGGTGAAGATAAAGACGGGGGGATGTCGACCACAGCAGTTGACAAATTTGGAAAAATTGCAACAGCGACAGCGGCCACAGATGCTGCCTTGAGGCCAAACACAAAAAAAAGAAATAATATGAGAAATAACAACACATAGCAGGCGGGCATTACAATTGAATAAACTTGTATATATAGGGTGTAAATATGTACGAATATATATATATATACGAGTATGTGCCAAAATGTCGACAATGATGCTGCTGCTGCTGAGTTGCTGATGAAGATGCCGCCGCCGCATACTCTGAACCGATTCCATGGCCACAAGTAGGAAGTGCATTAAAACTGGGGGGAAAATTGTCCCAAGTTATCAGATTAAATGGATAATATAGCCACAAACTGTAAACAACTTTGTTCATGGCTAATTTATATTGTTTTGTACTACCAAAAGAGAATGAAAGGAGTATTTTGGTATAAAAATCAAGCTTAGATAGTACTTAGCTCCCATAAAGTTCTAGTTTGATATTTATTTTCTAATGAAATATCTTTTCAAAAACATTAAAATATAAAGAACATTAAACTATCTGGTAAACTTTGAATTAATAAATAATTAAAGTTATTATTTATCTCCCCGTAATTAATGCTGGTTTTCTGGTATTTAAAATCACTTCCTGCTTTTAAGAGTATCCCATATTTGGCCTAAATAGAGTCTAGATTTTTAATGCCTCTAGTTTATTTTGATAAAAAAGTTTTTCTTCTCCGCCGCGTCCAATGTTTGTAAACATTTTCCTGCCCACTGCTGCCTCCATTTCTGCCCTGATCAATCGTAACCATACTTCTCCCTCTTACCCCCCGGGCTTGTTTCATTTTTAATTTTTCATTTCATAGAAAATATGAGAGCGAGGAGGAGGGAAAATCGGTTCGGTTATTGAGTTTGTGGCCCAGGAATTTCCACTTAACACTCACCGAATACTTAAAGTTATGGCCACAGGGCACTACTTGAATGAAATCGCTTTTTTTAGGTTCGATATGGATTCATTTCTAGACTCATAATCATGAAATCTTCTCCAAGTTGCTTACATTTTAAGCTTTTGCAACATGGGCTTCTTCAGGCGTTCAGTTCTTCCACCTTTTGGGGGGCATTAAGTCCTGACAGTCGTTATCTCCGTTCCACCTGCATTAAAACGTGTTTTTTATGTCATTTTTGTCTCGGCTCGGCTCCTTTATTTATTTTTTCAGGGAGGTTCCCTGGGGATTATGATTCAATACTTTCTTTTTTTGCAAAGAAAGTTGATGAATGTATTCGAATTACTCACATCCTGCTATAATGTTTTGTTGACACTTTTCATTAGCCAAGAGCCACGCCTAGTCGAAAAACTTTTCCTGTCCGCCCCTAGGCGGCTTTTCCATTTCCCCCACTTTCCCCGCTTGCCAAAACGATGGAAATCTCTTCAATGGTTCCCGCAACAGCTTATATAATTGGAAATATTACGAATGGATGGATTAATGGTTGGATGGCTGGATGGACGAGTTGAGTAATTGTTGCCAGTTCGTGATGCAACTACACACAAAATAAAATGTGTTGGTTTATTAACTTTAAACCAAAATGATAAATATTTTAAGAAGAAAATCACTTGAAAAAGGTTCTCAACACAGAGAAGATCAATTGACTTGGACAGAATATTTTGTGTTTGGTCTTATTTTCTCTCAGTGCAGCTACTGCACAGAGGCTTACTCTCGCTTGCCCTTTTCGCAGGTGAACTGGCTCTGGGGCCTGCCTCTGACAGTTAAATGGAGTGTCACTGCCGTCTAATCAGCTGCAAACGCAAACATGAACTGAGAAGGGGTGGGCGGAGAGGGCGGCTGGGTGCCCGAAGGGGGTTGACAATCTCAGATTAGTGTCGCCATATTGCGTCGGACTGGATGGATCTGTTGTGTCTGTATCCCATGTCTGAGGCAGGCCCTTTTGTGACAGCCCAGAGGGAGCCCGTAGAGAGTCCCCACGTAAGCCAGTTAAGACAGGTCCCGAGACCGGAGACCAAAGTCCTGGGGCCAACTGGAAGCCGGGGTTACCGCCAGGTGAACCAGGTAACCAATCCAATCATTGCCATCGTCAGTGCAGTCAGAGAAAAGTGGAGCAGAAACACGAGAAATATTTTAAGGGATTTTTCAAGTCAAATAAAAACTTTTGAATCCTATCACACATATATTAATAGATATATTCCTAGACTAAGATAATTATGAATTAGGAAGGCAGTTTAAATAAAAGGAAATTTCTCCGTCTTGCTTTTTTTTTCTCATAAAAATCATAAACTTATTATATAAAATAGTTCCATTAATTTTAATAAATTGCATCCCTTCTCCCAAACTTATTCTAGATTTCTCTCAGTGCTGACCCAAAGTGCCCTAGGCAGGTCTGCCCCACGTTGTCTAGTATCGGTTTCGGTTTAGGTTTAGGTTTAGACGATTTTATTTTCATTGTGGCACGCGCTTAGGCCGAGTGATGAGATTTCTTAACTGCGATTTGCGACTATTTTTGGAATGTTTGAAATAACAGAATACCAGGAGGAATAAGGGATGAGGGTTGGCAATGGGAATGGGGATGGGCCTAGGGAGGGAGCTAAGGATGAAGCCACAGGATAAAACCCAAATAAGTAACTGACGAAATTATTCGATTTGTGAATAATCCCAACTGAAACCTTAAATGCTATTAGGAGCTGTAATAACGAATTATTATAAATTATAAAGTGTTTCTTTTAATTGAAACTTCTGAGTGAGGAGTTAAAGTGGTTTTCTATGAAATATATTCCCAATAAAGTGTTTCGAAAACTAAATGTTCTTTAAGAGTTTGTCAAAAAACTCTTATTAGATAAATATACAAGAAGAGAATGCGATTTTCCATAACTTTAATCAAATCCAATCCTTAAATAATATAAAGAAAAGTCAGTCCTTGGCAATTAGAATGTGATTCCCTCTTTTTTATTCGTCAAAACTTGAGATACCCAACTTTAGATATAGTTTTTCGTTAGGGTTAATGTCAAAGTCACTCATAGGTCAGCTTATAATTTGGACTTTGAGATAATTGAAAATGCAGCGGAGGCTGCAAAAAGTTATCTCTCTTTTTTAGCTTTTTGCAAAGATTAGTTGCCAGATTTTTCTTTTCTTTTTTCCAGCTGCAGTTTGCTTTCGCTTGACTGCCAGCGGTGGAAGGTGGGCAAGGCTGAGGCAACAGTTTTCCGCCTTTTTCCTCAATCCCAAGAATTCTATGATAATAATAAAGTTTTCCTTTAGCTGCTGCTGCTGTTCATTTCGCGCATTAACTCGACCGCTGGGGGGAGAGCAAATGGAGAGCGGCTCGCATTTTAATTTCGTTAAGTACCGTTATGGCCCGCACCGACAGTGGAATGCAATGAGAGCAGGACATAAATTACGCATACGCCGCGTTGGTCAGCGTCGGAGGGGCTTTTTTCGGGGGCCTCTTTTTGGTATGTCCCTCGGTCGGTCACCCCCAGCGGGAATTGCATGTGTACAGCGGAAAAATGACAAAGCCATAAGGACTTTACCCAATTCTATTGTGCTAATTACTTTTTTTTTCAACAAAGAAAGTGGCTGTGATACTGCCTTACAAAGTTTACCTAATATAATGTTTACTAATTTTTTCCAAGTGCCAGCAATACAAAAATATAACATTTAAAATAAAAATAAAAGGCAATAAATTAAATAAATAAGATATATAGCTCACAAAAATTAAGGGCAGACTTTAGAAATTGAGAATTGAGAATTCCATCCAGAGTTTTTTGGTTCGGAGAACCCATGATCTGAATAAAATAATACATAAAACTATATCGTTCGCGATTCCTATAAAACCTTCAAATAACTGAACTCAGTGTCATACCATAATGATAAAAAAAATAGAACTTGTTCTAAAACTCCTAACATAATTATCAAAATTAGCTTTAACAAGATGGACATGCAGTCGGGTGTCCCGACAGTAGAATACCATGTACCATTACAAGACGCGTTCAAAAATTATATAAAAGAAAGAGAATAAGAATAAAAAACTGAGACAAATTTACATATAATGCAAATGTCTTCCCATTCAAGAGCAAAGTCGATAGCTCAGTGGGTAAAGCTACACATACATTTTTGTAAGCAATTGGCCTGGGTTCGAATCAACCGCAGGCATAAGGATTTTTTTCATTTTCAAAACATTAAGTATAGTTCTTTGCTTGCATTTTTTTATTTCTTAGTATTAAATACTGTAATTATTTTGATGTACTGGAAAAAATAAAAAAAAAAAAAAATTGCTAAAAATAAAAAAGTTTTCACTCGTCGCCGACGGGATTCGAACCCGTGACAACTAACATTTGAAAAAGACTTCAGCTTAGCCAGCTGCACCACCAACCAATTCAAAATGAGTAACCTTATTTTCATAGTAATATGAACATAAGTAAAATGTTTAATGAACGTTTTGATTTATTTGGAGCCCTCTGCCTGGGCTGCCTCTTGTACACGTAATGTGTATAAAGTAAAAAGCCTATATCTCCGCTATTTATGGCATGATCGCAATAAAATTTGGACAGTCTGTGTATTTTGATTAAATGCTTTAGGCTTTTTAATATGGTTTACATAACTTTATAAATTTCGGAGCTATACGTTTTTTTCAAATAGCTCCTCCAAAAAGGGGAGCAGCAAAAATTTTAAACAAACTTGATCTGCGTGCAGATATAAGAAGTCTAAATCCAAAGTTTGGTGTCTCTAGCTCTTATAGTCTCTGAGATCTGGGCGTTCATACAGACAGACGGACAGACGGACGGACGGACGGACGGACAGACGGACATGGCTATATCGACTCCTTTAGTGGTCCTGACCAATATTTAGGTAACTTTTGGGGGTCTGCCACGCCTCCTTCTGCCTGTTACAGAAAATCGCACTCGCACAAAACTATAATACCTTTGTACCTTTGGTACATGGTATAAAAATATCACAACAATAAATATACATATAAGGCAGTTTCCTTGAAAAAGTATTTTTTTTCGGTGCTGATGAAGAGGTTTACCTTTTGGTAAACAAGAACACCTGTCGTCAATTAAAACATCTTAAATACTATTTGTGTGAGAACCAAAAATAAAGTGAAGCTCTTTTAAGCTTGAACTCCAACAGCAAATCGAAAGTTTTAAGCAGCAGTATATTATATAGGATTAAGTTAATATAATTTCTATTAATTTATCAGCAGTCAAATGCTGAAAACAGCTAAAAATTAGTTTTTAAAAAATATTATTACCCGCAAGTTGAACGAGAATATGATAAACAAAAGAATTGCATTGTTATTTTGCCAATTTACTTATTTTAGTTTTCAATTAGTTTAGTTTAGCGCTTTAATTTTTAATTAAATTGTAATATTAACAATACATTTTAATTTAAAACCAAAGCGCAACAGTAAACTTATTGAAAATGTATGATTAAATATAAATCAAATATAATATAAAATTACAGAAAATAATAAAGAAATCATATAACCAAATCTGACTCATAGTTTGTATTTACAAACAAAATAAATTATAAAATAAAATAAATAAAGAAATGTTTCATAACTTAAAAACCCAAAAGTTATTTGAAAATGTAAATATTTTTTAAATCTTTGTCTGAAAAATCTCAAATAAAATCCCACAAATTGTTGATCATCGAAAGCGGCTCTTGGGCCACTCACCTGTGGTGACCAGGACCAGGTGCAGGAGGCATTCCAGCGTGCCGGCGGCGCCGTGGGGCTTGCACTTGTACCGGGGCTTGTTGCTGCTCGCTGCCATTTGTGTATCGACTTCGATTCGCTTTACATGTTCATTTGTACCGCTTCGGCCGCCTTCCTCCTTGCACCTCCTCCTCGTCCTGGTTCTCCTCGTCGCTCTCCTATTCCTCTGGCGACAAAAAGAACTGGCTGCTATTGGTAGTTCCTTGAATTATTCAGGTCGTTGTCGCTGCACTTGTCCCATGAATATTTCAAGTGCGCCCTGCAATTATCCATTCACACACACATACACACGGCCAAGAGTGAAAAGCAAAGACGTGTACGCAAAACACTTGCAAAAAATAGAATATCAAAGAGACGCCGAGGAAAATGCGCGCCAAAAGTTCGTCTTCGGCGGATGCTAATCAGAGACAGAGCGCTCTTATCAGTTCGGTCACCACGTCCGCTTTTGTCGAGTGCCAGAAACTAACTGCTCTGTTCCCGTGACGTCCAATTGGAAAGCGAAAAAACAGCGGGCGGCTGATGTTAAGCTTTGAATTTTCCGCTGTAAGACAGCTGGCAACCCCATGTTCGTTAACAGAGCTGTTAAGAAACTTTTAAATCAGATTTTTCACATTTGGTCAGCTTTTCTTTATGCTCTTCTTGGTTTTTATCGCAGAAACGAATGAAAAAAGAAAAAATAATAAAAGGACTCATTATTAGAAAATGTTTCAACACCTAAAGCCGATTACTGCAAAATATTAAAAATAATAGTCTTGGTTAAGACTTATCCTTCTTCATACCTTTAATTTTAGAGCTATATTCTTCGCGGCTTCAATTTGGCTATTCATAGGCAAAGCGACGCTCTTCCTGGTTATCCAGATCAATTCCATTGGTCAGGTGAAATTTTTGGGGTCGAACGGCTATCACTATCACTTTCACTATAGATGTAAACACTGCGGCGCCCGCGGACAGAATGGGGTCAGTGGGGCGGCCGCGCCTGTATTTATAGTCCCTAATCAGAGAAAGTGGGGGAGAGAAAGGAGATCTCTAGAGATAAACAGAGAGAGAGTAATAGAGACAGAGAAAGTAGGAGAAAGAGTAATAGAAGGGGATAGAAAGAGAGATCTCTAGAGATAAACAGAGAGAGCGAGAGAGAGAGAGAGTAATAGAGACAGAGAAAGTAGGAGAAAGAGTAATAGAAGGGGAGAGAAAGTGGGGGAGAGAAAGAGAGATCTTTAGAGATAAACAGAGAGAGCGAGAGAGAGAGAGACAGTAATAGAGACAGAGAAAGTAGGAGAAAGAGTAATAAAAAGGGAGAGACAGACGGGCATGGCTAGATCGACTCGGCTCTTGATCATGATCAAGAAAATATCTACTTTATAGGGTCGTAAAGTTGAGAACATTCTGGTTTTCCTCATAATACTTGCCGACCGGTAAAACAGTCGCAATCATTACGAGTATCTTCCAAAGATACAAGAAAACATAAATTTTTACAGAAGAGTACGAATCAGAGTACCAATCAGAGGTTTAAAAAAACTAATACATTTTCACGGGAGAATTCCAATACGGTTTCCAATTAGCGTTAAAAAAAGAGGAATACATTTTTCACGGGAGAATATGAATACCGTTTCCAAAACTAATACATTTTTCACCAAAGACTGAATACGAAAACTGCTTCCAAAACAAATCAATTTTTCACCAGAGAATGAATACTGATTCCAATCAAAGGTTTTAAAACAAAATTAATACATTTCTTTACGGGAGAATACAATTATATTTCCAAGTTGATATTCAGTCAATAAATAAAGTCTTAAAATAACGTTCCCAGCTCAAAATTTGATTTTCGGAGCGGGGCTTGCTTGATTCAAATTTAAATTCAAAACTTCCCACCAACAAAATAACATTTTGAAAACATGTTAAGTTTGGCATGCTTAACAGTGTATAACATTTATGTTAGGTTGGCCATCTGGTATTTCCGCCAAGGCAGATTTACAGCCACATTGGCAAACACAAAAAAAAAAAAAACATTTGCGGGTGTTCCTATAGAATTTCCGTGCGAAATGCGTAAATAAACCATTGTCCGGCGTTAACAACTGCGGAAGAGTATACAGCCAAGGTGCTCGGAACCAGCGACAAAGGAGCTACAGTGCCGCATAGCTCAGGAGCAACAGCATCGCATTTGCATTTGTGGAGCGGTTGCGGCGTCATTTTATTTGCTCGCAGGCCGCAGTTGAGGCTGTAACTGTTCTGTTCCGTTGCACAACAAACAGACGCAGCAGCACACACTTCCACACACACACACACACACACACACACCACACAAAATGAGCAGTCAGGGACACCACAAGATGCAGGGATGCAGCGGCCTGGCCGGCGGTGGCGGAGGATCGCAGGGCTCCGCGGGCAAGGCTTCGGGTGGACCGGAGGGGGAGGGACTTCCCGACGAAATCGACCTGGGTGAGCGCTTCTCAGCCGACATGGCGCGCCTGTGCATGAACGAGCGCTATGCGGACGTGGAGTTTGTCGTGGAGGAGCAGCGACTGCCCGCCCACCGTGTCGTCCTTGCTGCCCGCAGCGAATATTTTAGGGCGCTGCTTTACGGCGGCATGTCGGAGACAACACAGCGTCAGATACCGTTGGAGGTGCCACTGGACCCGTTCAAGGTGCTTCTGCGCTACATCTACTCGGGCACGCTGCTCCTGTCCAACCTAGACGAGGACGCCATCATCGATGTGCTGGGCATGGCCAATCAATATGGTTTCCAGGACCTGGAGATGGCCATATCCAAGTATCTGCGCCAGTATTTGGACCTCAACAACGTATGCATGATCCTAGATGCCGCCAGACTTTACAATCTGGAGGAGCTGACGCAGGTGTGCCTTATGTTTATGGACCGCAATGCAGCCGAACTGCTGCAGCACGACTCCTTCAAGATGCTGTCCAAGGTGAGCCGTTAAGGCACTCTCCGTTAGTCCCACTTCTTCCTAACCGGCAGTCTTTCTGTGTGTTTTCAGGAATCACTCGAGGAGGTGCTGCGACGCGATTGCTTCTTCGCTCAGGAAGTCCAGATCTTCCTGGCCGTGTGGAAGTGGAGCCGGTACAACCCGAATGTAGACATCAAGTCGGTGGTCAGCTTTGTGCGCCTGCCGCTCATGAATCTGGAGCATCTGCTGCAGGTGGTGCGGCCCTCGGGCATCCTCGAGCCTGACAAGATACTCGATGCCATCGGTGAGCGTAGCACCTCGAAAAGGCTGCCCTACAGGGCGGCCCTGTGGCCAGAGGAGAACGTGGCCACCGCCAAATATCTGTCGCGTTGCATTCAGGGTGAATGTCGCAGCGCCCTGTTGGACGGCGATGTCACCTCCTACGATATGGAACACGGCTATACGCGGCACTGCATCACCGATGCCAATGACGCCGGTATTGTGGTCGAGCTGGGCACTCTCTGCATGATCAATCACATCCGCATGCTGCTCTGGGACAGCGATAGCCGGGCGTACTCCTACTTTGTGGAGGTATCTGGCGACCAGCAGCACTGGGACCGTGTGGTGGACTACAGCGAGTACCATTGCCGCTCTTGGCAGTATTTGTACTTTGCAGCACGTCCCGTGCGCTTCATCCGCCTGGTGGGCACCCAAAACACGGTGAACAGGGTAAGCTATGGCACAGATTGGCCAGGAATATAGTGTCCTCACTTAACTCTTAATCGTTTGTCAGGTATTCCATGTGGTGGGTCTGGAAGCCATGCATACGGCCAAGGTGCCGCGCCTGATCGATCATTTTGTGGCTCCTAAGGCGAACGTGGCCACCATCGAAATGAGCGCCATTGTGACGGACGGCGTGAGCCGCACCCGGAATGCCCTGATCAACGGCGACTATGTGCGCTACGACTGGGACTCGGGCTATACATGCCACCAGCTGGGCAGCGGCGAGATTGTGGTCCGCCTGGGCCAGCCCTACCATGTGGGCTCCATGCGACTGCTGCTATGGGACTGTGACGATCGGACATACAGCTTTTACATCGAGACGTCGACGAACCGCAAGGACTGGCAAATGGTGGTAGATCGACGCAACGACAAGGCCCGCTCATGGCAGAATTTCCATTTTACGCCACGTCCCGTTGTTTTTATACGCATTGTGGGTACCCGCAACACAGCGAATGAGGTAAACCTTAGTTCTGAGAATTAATTCTTGACATTATACGACATAATTCTAATGCATCATGCTTGCAGATCTTCCATTGTGTTCATCTCGAGTGCCCCACGCAGGACAAGGGGTATTTAAAGAAAATTGCGGAGATGGAGAAGGAGCTAGAGAAGACCAAGGACAAGGAGCGCGATGGAGAGAAGGGTGGAAAACCCACGGATGACAATATTGCCTCTACTTCGGCCTCATCTATGCTTGCCCTAGCAGCTAGCGCTGCTTCTAGCTCCTCTTCTGCCACAGCCGGTTCACCCAGCAGCCAAAACGGAATCCTCAAGTCTACTCACTGGCCGCCACAGACGACGCAGTCTCCCAAACCAAATCCGATGCCGACCAAGGACAAAGCAGCAGCAGCAGTCGAAACGACTGGCGCGTCGCCGCCGCCACCATCGCTGCCAGCACCACTAAGTCCTGCCGTATCCCCGCCATCGCCGCAGGCGAGGGAGAGCCCCAGCCCTGGCTCTAGCTCCAGTCCAAATGTCAGCCCCAGCCCGAGCCCGAGCCAAAGCGGTAGCCGAAGCCGTAGCCAGAGCGCTGAGGTGGACCCAGTGCCGCCCTTGGTGGAGCTGGTGGACACCAAGGAGGCGCGCTAAGACGGACAACGATGCTATTTTGTACTTGGTCCCTTTTTGAAATACTCCTGTGGTCAAACCGTTAAGCCCTGTGCCCCGTTAGATGTCCTTAATTGTAGGCTGCACATCCAAACACACACACACACCGCGTGCTGTACTTGTTATCTAGTCCTTTCCAGTGTCCCGAAACATTCGCATTGCTAATTGTTTAACTTGATATACGCCTACCCAAATTTTGCGTAATTACGTGTTCCCTTTTGTTTTTATGATTAATACACTGCATCGCTGCTAGTGATACAGAGACCGAAATTCCTTTTGCTTGCAAGGCAGCAGAGTTATTTATATATCGTAAGCAATACCACCTAGTTCTGAGCACCCAATCTGGCGAGATTTCGAATGCGATATATATCCGAAACACAGCTGAACCAAAATTGTATACGTGCCCCCGATCCACAGGGTCGAAATCTGTCCAGAGCTGTCTCCTGTCCGAGTCCCTAATCCAGTTACCCTACAGACTAGACTCTGGACTTTTATCGGGCAGCCCAAAAGTAAGCTCTATATATATTTATTAGGCGAAATTTTGTCATAGTTTGTACTCTGCACCCAAAATAAAAGCTAACCAAACGTTTTGCCAACATGGTAATCATTATTGACTTCTACTTGGGGACTTTTCCTGTATGGAAAATCGACTTGGAAAGTGGTGATTATCTAGAAAAGGGTGCCCACAGCTGCCAACTGGATTGTTTCTACAACTTTCATAGTATTATTTATTTGTTTAAAGTGTTCAAGCTAATTATTTGAAGTTATTATTGATAACGTTAGCAAGTTGAGAGGCCATTTAATGGCCCACATCGGCGCACAATTAAGTAAGAGACAAAAAAATGTCAATACAAATTTTTAACTCCTTGATATCTATTGGAATTCCTGTTTAGATTCAAAATAACGATCCCCTTGGCCAGTTTGTGTCCTTAAGGGGTCGAAATGGAAAGAGACGACAAGAATACCGGCACACAGAGATAGAGAGAGAGAGGAACAAAAAACTTAAGAGTGGAACGAGAGTCGTTTGAGAAGTCTGTGACCTTTTCAATCCTTTCAAAGGATTACATTTTTAGTCAGAACATTCAAAGAGTCACCCTATAAATCATAGCATCAACAGCAGAGTAGATCTAGAATTTAAATGGATGAATTTTTGATTTAGTTATGATTTTTTCAAACATTGATTTATCCAAAAAAGTTTAAAAAATATCAATAAATATGGATTTAGAAAATACGAATCTTTCAGGTTTTCTTTAAGGCATAAAAGCCTAAAAAGCTTATGGGCAATAAAATTAAAATTAATAATAGGCAAAAAATTGAGAAAAAAAACTTTTAACATTCAATTAGTATTTTTGCTGAGTGTAGCCGGGGCATACCAAGTAAAAATTGCAATGCAGAAACGCGACGCAGGCGCAGCAAACTAGTTTTTGCGACGCAACAAACAGAGGCGTCCCCAAAGGGCGCGCGCAACTAAGAGCGAGAGGTAGAGAGAGAGAGAGCGAGAGAGAAAGTCGCTGCTCAGTTAACCGTTATGCTGCAGTCACAGCCACGAACAGTGGGGATATTGGAACTCAAAAGATGCTAATAATAATAATTAAATATTACCTATTAAGTCAAAATAAAATGAATTTTGTGTAGTCTCGCTAATTTATAAAATATCTAAAAATAAATACATAAATAAACCTCTCTCATATATTTTTAATTGATAACTTTGAATTTAATAGCCACAAAAAATATAAATATCTTATGTTAAAATTTGGAAAAATATCGACAAAAAATAAACAAATTTATGGTAAAACACATTTTCAAAATATAAAACTAAATTAAAGAAAATATTACATAATCTTTCACTCATAAATGCAATCAAATTGAAAAAGAAATACATATATAAATCCCAATACGAAATGTGCTCCCTCCAGATTTAATCACCATTTTTGGGGTTAAATACCCCACTGTGCCGCGTTCGCCTTCGCGTTAGCTTTCGCGTTCCCCAGCAGTTCGCAGTTCAGTCGACCAGCGACCGCCGTGGCCAAAGCAACACCTTCAATCTCGCGGATACTCTCTCTTTAGCCCAATCTCGCCGCCCCCCAACCACCAGTCGGACACAGCCCAGACGCATATAGACTCTAGTGTCAGAGGCGCGAGGGTGTCATATACGCGTATATACTCGTATATAGAGCAGATATAGCCGGCGATCGACATCAAGCATATAGATATATTTTTTGTCTTCTTATTTTCCTGTGACAAAATCGCGCGACAAGTGTTTAAAAATAGTTGCTTCTCTGCCCAGAAACTCCTCCACAAAACTAACTAAACCAGCAACTAAAACAGCAACAAAATGGTCGAGACCGTGGTCACCGTCGAGCGCACAACAACCACCACATCGAATGGACCGCCCGGTGGCGCGAATCCCACCGGCGATGGCGGCTTCTGGAGTGCCATCCGTCTCAACATTGACTATTTCCGGACTATTCCGGGCATCCTAAAGATTGTCCAGTTTGTAAGTAGCTCAAAACTGAACTCAAATGAATGTGAAAATCTATTTGAAATTGTGTTACAAAATATATATAGTTTGGAAAACAACCCAGTCTTTAATTCAGATCAATATGATGTAGAGATATCACCTTTTTCATAGATATATCTTTACTTTTTATCCAAGACCTCTTCTTTTTCAATGCCAGCCCACTAGATTTATCTTTTATAGGGGTTTCAGTACTCATTTCAATTCTTTTTTGGATTTTCATTAGAAGAGAAAATCTTTTTGTGATATATATTTCTGTATTTTGAAAACATTTTTGAAATCAAATATGATATGATTGAGTTTATTTATTTATAATTCAGCATGCCATTTGGCACAATCGGATTTCGCATAAACATTCGCCATATAATAAATATAAAATCGGGCAGTTATAGTGTTCCCAGTTGAGGCAATTCCAGACACATATATATACATATATAGGACATATATCGAACCAATATCGTGAAACAGTTTTATCTGTGGGCTTCGCTTCACCCCGGGGGCTATCTGGCAACTTGAGCAAGCCAAGAGCCCCTCGGTAAGTGTACAAATATACCAATAGGTGATTATATAGGTATTGTATGTGAGGATCTCATTAGACCCGCGCCCCACGGATAAGATAGGGCACCGCAACCATGTGAGTCCAGGGCCATGTGGTTCCCGACTTTGGCTCAAAGTGGGGGACCAATGGAACTGCAGTGGTTGGAAATATTGTATTCAGAGTTCGATTTGGCCTGGAATTCCGGTGTCGAAGTCGGACAGTTCCCACAGCCATAGCAATCGGCACACAAGCGTGCGGCGCCGTGTGGGCAGCTCCACCAGTTGGCCATGTCAAGCGGTGATCCGATCCCCCCTTGCTGTCGCCCACAGCGTTTAACCGTTGGACGCCAACACAAGACTCGAGACGAGTACTCAGAGTCGTTGTACGGAGGCAGTGGCAGGCAGTGTGTGCAGGTGTCGACAGTCCACAGATTCCCGCCGACTATATGTCGCATTCTCAAAAGTCTGAATAAAGTCTAAAAAAAAAATAAGTCTGAACAGAGGCAAGGTCAAAGGACAACGACAACTGCTGAAGTACACATGAAAAATGCATTATTAACCGCTCGTCAGTTGTCGCTGAAAATCAATACTGAATAAATATAGTGGGTAACGAGTGCACAGAGAGAAAAGCCCTATAAACCAGTGTAATAGAATATCATTTAACCCCCCCAACCCCTTGAGCTAAGCCAGGCTCAAGTCAGATATTTATTGCTTAATATTGGTAGGGAATTTTCGAAAGTTATAAATCATATTTCTGTACGGATTAAGCCTTTATTTCGATATCGATCTGCTTTCTCGCTGTGTGGCAAGGAGTAGAGGCAGGCAAATTGCTGATATGATTACCATCGCCATAAACTGTCGGTTATTAAGTGCTATTTATTGATTTTTATTTCTATTTTTCCCGGCCCCGACAAGCTCCGATTATCACGAACAAGCCGGCTTACTCGCCAGGGCTAATGGTTAATGGCTAATAGTACAGTTGCGAGACCAAGACCAAATACTTCTTGCTTGGCTAACCGAAGGAGGAGGGCTAACTAGACCTTTCTCCAAACTCACTCTGATCTGGCAAAGACTTATCTCTTGAATGCTTGATGTCACAATTGGCCATTTGGTATTTTTTCGTTGTTTCTTTGTCTGTCCAATGGGATTTTTATTTCATTTTGTTTCCTTTTAGTTTTTTTTTTTGTAATTAATCTTATCGGGCGCCTTTAGCGATAGTCGCCTGATAGTCCAGTGGCACTTGTGTGTGTGCTCCACTTACGGCTACCACCAAAAAAACCGAGCCATATATGCAGCACCTGCACCTGCCTGGTTCCCAGCTTTGGAAGGAGATAGATCCTTTACCCACTGAATAAATAATGTTGAGAACATAACGTTTAACGAACTTATTGGTTAATTATCCTTCCCATTGTTCGAAATAAAGTATATATTAATGTAAATGTGGGTTTATCAAGGGTCTTCGTATACCATTTAAGCATCAATAAGTTCAGACCTTTCAGGCATGTCAAGATTTTAATTTAAAACCTAGACCCTAAGACCCTAAGGGTGTTATCTTTTTGTTGGCAGACGTAAAAGACTTAGGGTTAACTTGGCCATGAGTCACATTTTGGCCAGATGTGCAGATAGTCAAAAAACTGGCTAATCGCCCGTTACTCATACGCCCCGTTATCGGGGACAAGGTGTGGCGATAATGGGACTCCCGATCCTCTGCCACCTCCTCCTTCTCCTTAAATTCGGTAGCCCTGAGCGATAAGGCTATGCCGATGCCTGGACACCTGACTGCCAAATGCCAATTGCTTGCTAATTTGGCCCGAACCCAAAGCACATTACTCATCCGCCCCTTGATCCTCGGGGTGCAAAACAAAAAAAAAAACCCCGAAAGCCGTACTCTTCCCGGAGTTGCAATCCAATTTGTGAAAAGGCTTTCCGATTAGATATGACCGCCCTGCCAATTAGCATGAGCACGAATATGTTATGTTTGTATATGTGGATCGGTTTGGATCCAAAATATATATGATATATGCATGGACATGGACTTGGACAGACTGACTATACATAACTCTATGCATGCCAGGGCCAAATGTGTGTATATATATCCTACACAGTAGGTTGTATACCCATGTGCACTTCGGAACTGGCACGATTTATTATTAAGTTCTTGTCGCTCTCTCGCAGGGGAAACGTTTTTATAATAGGCATTACGTAAGAAACATATATTTTGGAAGCTGCACAGCCAACAGCATTGTTTCATTTTGATTTCAAATTTAAGATTTTAGATTTTAATGTTCGCCCCAAAAGCGGCAGCTATGACACACACACACACACACAGACGGTGTCATTCAAGAAATTTGTACCGCCAAACGAAGGCGGTAACACAGTTGTTGCGACTGTAACTGCCTGTCTCTGTGTTTGTTTTGGTTTTTTGTGGCCGGCTTGGAGAATGCGATCGATCGTCACTGGCAGCCGTGTATGGGCACAGACAGTGCCAGCCATGCCTGGTGTTATCGAGACTCTCTGGAAGATCGTTTAATATAAAGCTTAGGCTGGCTTCGAATAATGTTTTATCTAATTGGGTCAGCTGGGGTTACTCATAAAAAAAATGATGAATAGCATTTACCATTGTTATTAATTTTAGTGAGAGACCCATAATCCCGTTCTATACTGTACTGAGATGCACCAAGTTATGCAAATACCTGGCCATATTTGTGTATTTGTATATTTTTTTAGATAATTGACGCTGACTAAGTGCACGACAACGACAACGCTCTGGAGAGTGAGCTCATCAGCTTACAGGCGGCTCTGTCTTAGCCCGGCTATTATTAACGAGATACATATATATTTATACATACACAGCAGTATTTCTTATATTATTATTGACTTCTAATCTAATTTGAGCAATCATTAAACAATATAGCCCCACAGATATTATGGATCCCCTATCACTTCTTAAACCCTTTCATATTGCTTTATCAGCTACCAAAACTCTTTTATATATATTTCTCTATATGCATATGATGTGTGTGTCCATTGACACTTGAATGGCTTCCATTGAACTTCACAGACGACGGAGGCAGGGCTGCCATCCCAGATTGTTGTAAACCGTAAACCATATAATCGGAGGCCAAGAATCAGATCAATTTCAGTGGCGTTTCGCGTCATCGATTGCGTACACACAATTTATGCTTGGCATGATCGATATATGTACATACATATATGGTATTTATTTACAAATTTATGTTCCTAGATGCAGTTGCTGTCCACGCACTGTTTCACGCTTCGCAGGGCTGCACGGAAAGAAATAAAACCCCATACCAAAAACCCACAAAAAGAACTAGATTAAGCAGAGTCTTAGGCTTGGAGCCACCATTTTTCAGACTTTGCTTGCTGTATTTCATGAATGCTTGCCCAAAATAAAATGCTAGAGAAGATCCTAGATAAAATGTTTCTCAGAGCCCTAACTCGCTATCCAGCTAATTTCTCTGCCCGACTTCTGGCCGCACATATGGTATACCATTTAATTATATTCTTATACCCAATTGTTATATAATAGTTTCATTGATATATTTTGGTTCTGTGTACTATATAGTTTTTCTTAGTCAGACGCTTGTCTTGGCCATTGGAGCGTTACGAAATATATATATGCGTGATATATACATATGTTCATATACATAAACTATATTGACTGTGACCAGAAAAACACACAGATACATTTTACGCCCATGTATATATGCAAATCTGGCCGCTTGTTAAGCCAACAACGCGCACTGGGGACACGGGCAAATAAAAAGCCACCCATAAATTATGTTTAGAAAAGATAAAAATTTAAATATTTTCCGGCAGAGATTTCTTTCTCTCCGCTCTTGTTGTTCGAAACGTGACGCAAATTTCTGGGAGAGGCCACCACAACGCATACTTTGTGTCCGGTGTCTTCAAAAAAAAGTAAAAATAGAAAAAAAAAAAAAAAAAAAAAAAACAGAAAACACCAAGAAGAACAACACCATTCAAAAGTGTTTGCTTGTCTGCAAGTATTGATGTTTTATTTTCTGGGGGAATGCAATCGAAGATCAACAAATCGCTGACAGTTCAATCAACCTTTTGATTTGGCGCCGGCCGCCTCCTGCTTGTTGGCCGTGTCTCTTGTTGGTTAATTGTTTGCCAGATAGCAAAAGAAAAACAACATCGACATCAACACCAACATGAGTCTCCGTCCCAGACGGCATCAACAGGTCGCTTTTGGCCCGGCCACAACTTTCAGCTTTCACTTTTTTTCGTGCACCTTTTGTTTTAGCCAAAAGCAAATGCGCACCTGTTCCCAGTTTTTTTGTTTAAATATTTTTTACTCGTTTTTTGGTGTCGCCAAAAGCTTATTGCTTTTTAATTGCCTGAAGCAAACACGTCACCTGGTCTCTGGGCTTGGTCATGTCCAGGCTTCGGTTGTTCTAAGTCTTGGCCAAAATTACCCTGCGAATTTGCCTGAATTTCGATAAGATTCGGTCGAGTCACGGTCCTCGGCCCTCAAAGATAGAAACTAGTTTGTATATAAATCAATTACAGGTAATGAGCACTGAGTCATGAGTAAAAATCGAAAAACCCCATCAGAGATATAGAAAAAGAAGGAGGAGGCGTCACTGAGTCACTTCACAGCCTTACAAATTGTCTGATTTAAAAAGGGATATTCACCAGCAGATGTTCCTGCTTTAATTTAATTGATTTAACGTTTTAATTGATTTACCCAAAACAGGGAAAAAAGGAACTTCGTTTGAAAGCGGAACTTTAAAATCGAATATAACTTACAAAACATAATGAAAATAATTAATTTCTATTTTATAAACATTTCGACATTTTTCTCTTATTATTCTACTTTCAACTAATACAAATTTTTATAACAAATCGTAATATTTGTATTACATATGCCCTCAAAAAGACCAGTAATAATTATATTTTTTTAAATCAATACTTCTGGATATTTTTACATAATAATTTTTGGAAATTAAAGTTTTAGAATATCATAATTTATGCATATCGGACAACGGTTTTGTGCTGGTCTTTATAAGGTTAATTAATAAATCTACAAACTGGATTTAGCATTTTGAGAAATTAAAATATTTGAAAAATTTTGACAGCAACGTTAAAATTGTATAAAATTGTAAACAAAAATTTGTTCTATGTGAAATGGCTAGAAAGACGCAGCTTTTGATTGTGATTAAAATATAAATGATTTATATAAATGACCCCTCAAATCCTTTACAGGATTATGATTAGAATTAGAAAAGAGTTGGGCAAGGGCATAACTCACAGAATTATCAATAAAATATTAACGATTCTTTTTGTTAACCCGAAATGTTTTTGGGATTTATTCCATTTCCTTAGAAACAAATATGCTGAAAATGTTGTAAATTCTTTGATTAATTAGACGGAGAACTATCGCTGCTATTCAACAGAAAATAACCATTCATGATGTGTGCATTCAGATTCTGTGCTCAATTGAAGGTGACATCATGTCATGCTCTCACTCCAAATACACAGTGCGGCCTTGAAGGGGCGCCTTCAATTGGAGATCACGATCTGAGGCTGAGCTAATAGAAATATCAATGAGAAAACCATTAGAAAAACCCATTCTTGACTTCTTTAGATCCTCAAAAGCGGAGAAAACCATTAGAAAAAACCATTCTTTATTTCTTTAGATCCTGAAGAGCGGAGAGAAGAGGTATGCTAGCAATGTATCTAAAACTGAGTTACAAAACCCCTAAAATCCTTTCATAATTACAATATCTGAGGCTGAGCTAATAAAAATATCAATGAGAACAACATTAGAAAAACCATTCTTGATTTCTTTAGATCCTTACAAGTGAAGAGTAATTGTATGCTATAGTTCTGTTGCAGGGCCCTTAAAATCCTCTCATAAATTCATATATATTATTATTTAATTACTTATCATACTTATTTCTCTACCCCCTCTACTCACAGGTACTCGGCATCATCTGCATGGCTTTGGCAGCTCCGCCAATGAACTCGGCCACCTCGTTCTTTATGTTCGTAATCGTGATCTCGTTCATCATCACCATCCTGCTGATTGCCGCTTACTTCCTGGGCATTCGTGAGGCCCTTAACGTTGCAGTCAATTGGATATTCTCGGTTAGTGATTTAATATATGCAATGTTATTCCAAAATACAGTACCTTCTTGTGGTAAACATACTCTTTGCTTACAGGAACTGATCACCACCGCCGTGCTGACGCTGCTGTATTTCATCGGCTTCATTGTCCAGCTGGCCAGATGGTCAGATTCAGGCGCTAAGGGCGCTGGCTCTAACACGGCCGCCGGCGTTTTTGGTCTCTTCAACTTCCTGGCCTATGCGGCGGGCACGTACTTCCTGTTCCTGGCGCACCGTTCCGGAGCCACCCACTAAGTCCGAGTTGGAGCTGGAGCGACAATAGATTGCGGTGGATTGGAAGATACAAGCTGGAAGGAAGCTGGAGGATTAGCGTAGAATAATATCTAATTGTTAACAGAATTAGTGCAAGTCGAGCGTACTTGTTTGTAATTTCGTCTCTCTTTTGTGAACGTATTTTTTTGTATTTGTTTTGTTGTTACGAGTAATTTATAAATATGAAGAGGAGCAGCAGGAGGAGGCCATCATGCGCAAATCGAACGGATCGTGTAGACAGCAGCTCAATGGAAAGCCAAGACTTTCTCGACTTGATTTGTTTTTAATGTTATTTTTTAATGCCTAACTTTAACGCCGATGCTAACATTTAAGTTGAAACCCACCAGCACACACGCGCACACGACTACATCTACTACAAGACTAGGGTGGGTTGCCTGGCCAAAAGGGCCTAGATTATGGCTCTGGATCTATATACTACCATTTGCATTTTTATTAAAGGCTATATAGATAGATAAATCTCTGGCAGGAAAAGATCTGATAAAAAAAAAGATAATACTAACGATAATTACAAGAATAAGATGCGTAATGAGCATAGAAATGAACTTTCTATACAAATTTAAGTGCCGTTAAACATCTTATTCCTTACATTGGCTTTGGTATTACATTTTCTTTACTTAAAGTTTAAAAAGTTAAATAATTTCTGGCATTTGTTTGAGAAATCTACTTATATTTCGCGTTTCGTACTTTAAAATAGAAAAAATTTAATGTATTTCCATTTTTAAGTGAAAGAAAAAGTAAAAAAAAATTTGATTTATGGAGACAGAGGGTAAAACACAGCTCAGTTTTCGTAGTCACGGAAAAACGCGTTATATTTCATAGAAAATAATAGTTGTTAATGTTAATTGCCAAGGCCGAAGGCGACCCGCCCTAGAGACGGACACAGACAAACACCTTGCACCGAGGCAAGAGAACAATAGCGCCGCAATGAGTTAAGTTCAATAAATTATTTGTATTTTCTTAAAATCACACTGTAATTTTGAGATTTAATAAAAATGCAACAAGCAGCCAGCAGCAGTGCAACAAAAAGATCTCGCAGGGCCTTGGGTCAGTGGTCTCTAAATCTTAACTCTCTTGAATTTCCATTCTCTGATCTGGGAAGATGCTGCTGCTGCTGGCGGTGGGGGACTAGGATTTGTGCTTAGGATGTGCGCATGCCACAGGGTTAGAGGCAGCACGCGACTCATGGTCCGTAGGTAAGTCCAAAGTCCATTTACTTGCCATCGACCAGATAATTGGTTTAAAAATACTTTTTCATTTCATCGTAAAGGGCCAACACCAAGGCTCCGCCAGTGCCTCTCAGAACGTTGGAGAAGGCGCCCTTGAAGAAGGCACCAACACCCTCCTGCTTGGCAATGACCACCCAGCAATGGGCGGTATTCTTGTAGATCATCTCAGATTTTTTCAGTCCCGACTGCATCATCATGCGACGCCTCACCGTGTCGAACGGATAGGATGCAATGCCCGCTATGGTGGTGACCACCTGGGCAATAGCCCAGCTGACATAGAAGGGTGTGTTCTTCGGATTGGGCAAGTAGTCGCGACATGTGTCGTAGAAGCCAAAGTAGGCAGCACGATAGATAACGATACCCTGAACAGATACGATGAAGCCACGATACAGCCCAATGGGGCCATCACTCTTGATCACCTTCATCAGGCAGTCGATGAGGCCATTAAATTCTCGGGAGCCGCCTTTTCCCACGTCGGCGGCCAGACTGTTGGAGTAGCATGGGTATACGATGAAGTAGTCCGTTTTATGCTGAGTTTACAAAGCTAAAGGCTTGCACCAGGCGCAACAGAGGATGTCTACTATTTAAGCCCGCGAAATCTTTAACTCACCGGGTTCTCGCAAAGTCCAGGGGATAGACAAAACACAAGGACGTTGCACCGGCGGCACCACCAGAGGCTAAATTGCCCGCAAAGTGACGCCAGAACTGCTTATGTTTGTCAACGCCTCCGAGAAAGACCTGCAAAAGGAGAAGGAGGGACCACTTAGGGGATCGCTCAAGAACAAAACCTGATGTGGCTGCTTACCGATTTATACACATCCTTGAACGCAAAGTTTAGGGCCTGTGTGGGAAAATACCGTATAACATTGGCCAGATTGCCGCGCCAAAACGAGCCAAATCCCTGCTCCTTGGGAATACGGACAAAGGCATCGACTATGCCCTTGTAGCGCTGGTCGGCTGAAATCTGTTTGGAAACCTCCTGTACCTGAAGCAGGAGCTTAACACGTTCAATAGGCGCCACTGCCGTTTTGGCAACCGCCGCCGACACGCCGCCCATCATAAAGTCCATAAGAAAGGACTTGAGATCGCCCTTTCCACCGCCGCCACCGCCGCCTTCTTCACCCATTGTTGCGAATTCTTAGCTGCTTTTTATTGATAGAAGAGAGTCAAGTTTTGTAAAATTTACTATAAAACAACGAATAATTTTGATATAAACTAATTTTTATAACTTAACAACGAACTGAGACCCGAACTGACGCAGGCCTGACGAGATTCTAAGCAAAGTCGTTTCGACTCAGATGCGATCAAGTTGTCTTGGCCAACTTTGATTTCGGTGTTTAGCTCAGTGACAGTTAACCCTTGGACCGAGCCAAGGTCAAATGTACGCATATATATATACATAAATATATATATATATGCATACATATACCCTGATGTAGCAGGCGGCGGAATAAGAAAAACACAAAACATTGTACTATTTTTATCAATTTTTATATATTTTTAAACCAACCTAGGTTGAGTTTGTTGTTTGTCGAGTCGTGTCGTATCGGAGGCTAAAGAATCTCTACAGATCTTCGGTCGATGATTCTTTGCGTCCTCCTATCGAGAACTCTCTGGTTTTTGGCTGTGGAGATGGCGCGACCCAGCAGCATGACAGATAGGATATAGTGGATATAGCCTAACCCAAACTTAACAATACTAATCAATATCAATATCGTCGCTATGTTCGTTCGTCTTTCAGTGTACCGGGTGCTCCCATGAGCCGAGTCGTTTCCTTTTCTCCTAGCGTAATTCCTTCTTTTGTTGCTTTTGCCGTTTGCTGTTTGCTTTTTGCTGTTGTTCTATTGATTCTGGCCATCCATTCGTTCCGTAAATTAGTTCCCAGTTATTATATATAATATAATTTCATAATTATATCTGTGGGGAGGGGGGAAGAGGGGGTCGGGCGAGGAAAAAGGGGCGGGGGGTTCTTATTGCTTGCCATTGTTCTTGCTAAGGTGATTGGTTGCAGATCAAACATTTGCTGTTGCTGTTACTCTTTCAGTTATCTAACATAATTATAGCTGGTAGTGTTTAGTTTTCTTGTTTGTTTTGTTTATGTTGTATGTAGTTGTTGTATTTTGCTGTTGTTGTTTGAATAATTTAATAATTTAATTTACAAGAACTTCTTGATCTCATCGTACAACACAAGCACGAAAGCACCGCCAGTGCCTCTGAGAACGTTGGAGAAGGCGCCCTTGAAGAAGGCACCAGTACCCTCCTGCTTGGCGATGGTTCCCCAGCAGTGCAGTGTGTTCTTGTAGATGATCTCGGTGGACTTGCGGCCAGACTGCATCATCATGCGACGACGCACGGTGTCGAAGGGATACGACACGATGCCAGCAACGGTTGTCACAACCTGGGCGATGGCCCAGCTGATGTAGATGGGTGTGTTCTTGGGGTCGGGCAACATACCGCGAGCGGTATCGTAGAAGCCGAAGTAGGCGGCACGGTAGATGATGATGCCCTGGACAGACACACCGAAGCCGCGGTACAAGCCGACAATGCCGTCGCTCTTGAAGATCTTGGTCAAGCAGTTGCCCAGACCGGTGAATTCACGCTGACCACCCTTGCCAGTATCAGCAGCCAAGCTGTAAATAGAAACATAATAAAATATATTAGCATATTTTACACTTTTCTTTATCTATTTGCAAACTTACCGAGTACGGGCAAAGTCCAAGGGGTAGACAAAGCACAGAGAGGTAGCACCAGCGGCACCACCGGAGGCCAGGTTACCGCAGAAGTAACGCCAGAACTGGGTGTTCTTGTCAACACCTCCCAGGAAGACCTATAGGATAGATTACAGAGTAAATAAAGCAGCAAATTAGCATAGGAGAGGCGGCGATTGTTGGGGCCAATAAATGGACTTACCTGCTTGTACTTGTCCTTGAAGGCAAAGTTCAGAGCCTGGGTCGGGAAGTATCTGATGACGTTGGCCAAGTTACCGCGCCAGTACGAGCCAAAACCTTGTTCCTTTGGAATGCGGATAAAGCAATCAACCATGCCCTTGTACTGCTTGTCGGGGCTGATTTGTTTCGAGATGTGCTGAACCTGCAGGAGCAGCTTCACACGCTCAATGGGGGCGACGGCAGTCTTTGAGACTGCTGCGGAGATGCCTCCGGCAGCGAAGTCCTTGACGAATCCAACAGCATCGAAATCCTTGCCCATTTTGCTGTAAACACATATTGCGGGTGATGGCACCCAAACTTTCAATTAATCGTCTCGAGACTCTCCTCCTTCTTCTTCTCTTTTGCTTTCTTGATGGAATCTTGATGGCGCTTGATTTGATGTATGGATGGATGGATAGATGGAAGCTTGATACATCATGGGTGGGAGCTTCCCATGTGTTGCATAATGTTTACGATTGACGGTATACGATTTACGATTACGATGTACGAACGAACAATAACGATGGATTCACTTTTCTTCTTTTTTTTTTTTAAATCACAAACGAATAGCCCAAAAGCCAAATAATGATGATGAGAAAAATAATGATACAAACCATAACCATGCACTTTGCTTTTTCACACAATATGTACATACTTTATAAACGTAAAAGGTTAAAACAAAAGGGTTTGGCGAGAAATAAAACGAAATAACGATAGCGCGGAAAGGTTAGACATGCATATGACAGAGCAACTTATAATTAAAACAAATGATTAAATGTGTATGGGATTCATAAAACAAAGAATATTAGTATTACAAACAAATGAAAATAAAGTATGGGGGTGTGCTATGGGTGGTGTTAGTTTTATGTGCGGTAGTGACTTGTTTAGCTTTTCTCCAATAAAAAATTACTGTATTGGTATTGGTATTGGTATATTGCCTAAAACCGGTTAACGTTTGCAAAAAATAAAAAATGTATAAAACCCAACAACAATGAAAGGCCGGCTTCACTTGCCACGTGGTTTGAATAAATGGCAATTCCCACAACCAGTTTACGGAGCCCCCAAAGAGTTGCCCTCGAAATTTAAGAGAAGCCCCCTAAGTGATGGTTACGTGGCATCGCTGGCTTATTCATTGTGTGCTGCTTGTGCCTAAACTCTTTCTTTCTATTCCACTGTGCATCCTACGACTCTTAGTTGTTAATTGAAACTGCATTTTTCTAGTTTTCATTCAGCAAGAGCAATAATGTTTGCATATTTTGGATTGCATAATTGCCGCCACACACAAGTGTGTGTGAGAGAACAAAGAATAGAGGAAAGTTCAATGGAAAATTCGGTGTATGGACTTTGGGGCAAGTGCGAGTGGGATGGCTATAGTGGCCAAAACTTTTTTCTTTTCTTTTCGTTTTATTTTTTTGGCAGCTGGCTTTTGCCATTGAAGCGTGTTCGATAATTTTAGAATTTCAAGTGTGCAAAGAAGAAGAAGCACCAGCAGTTGAGCTAGAGAGAGCGTTTCGTTTCGTTTAGTTTTATTTCAGCAAAATTCAATTAGCAGATTCTAGGCCGCACCGCACCGCCTTTCATTGATGGGTTTATGTAACACTTTTGACAAAGACAAAGAGAGATAAGCAAGCGCGAAACTTGGTTTGCTTTCTCTTCACTGCTCCCCCTATCTCTCTCTTTGGCCAACTGTTCTATGTGCGGTTATCTAATCGGGGCTAAAGGCTAAAGAGAGCGCCGATGCTTTCGCTTCCGCGGCAAAGAGAACGTGATGTAATAGCCGCAGCTGGAAAAATTCTAGTTAGCCCCGAAATAAGGTTGCACGTGGAAGGCTAAAGCTTCTTCGAGTTGTATCCAATCCAGGCGAAGTATGCTTAATTATTCATTGTTATTGATTGCATAAGAGCAGCAGCACCGTTAACCACAAAAAAAAAAAAGAGTATTCAAGTTCAGCTCGGTTTATGTAACCAAAGGCAAACGGAATATTCTCCTCCATCAGATCGATTTGATTAAAAATTTGAAGTAAATACAAAAAAAACATCTAGTGTCACTCGCGTTGTTTCATTCAATGTGTGGATGCAGTCGAGTTACTCAATTTAATTTCAATTTGGTTTGCATACGTACTATTTGTATGTGTTTTATATCACAGCACAAAACCGAAAAAAAATATATTTATCCTTATTCCCTTGGAAATCAAAGGTCTTAACCGGACGGCAAATGAATTGCTTGTGAAAGTTCCGAACGCCAAAATCAGCCAGCTAGCCTGCGCTGCCTGCGTTGGCGTTGCCGAGGCCGCGCAGTCGGCGTCAAGTTCAGCAACAGTTGCGAGAGAGCGGGGCGGTGGCGGAGGCAGTGGCAGTGGCAGCGGCAGCGGCAGAGAGTGTGCGAAAAGCGTCATCCATCTATCGCTTTGGTTGGCAACAGCACGTGTGCGATAGAGAGGGCAGAGACAGGGGCGAGAGCGAGATCGGCGCTTATCAGCGCTAAGAATTCAATGCCGTGTGTGTGGGTTGCATAAGAGGAAGTACTCGCTCGCATTAGAGACAACACTTTTTAATTCGTTTTAACCGCCCCGAAAATGCATATATGGCCAATTGTTTTTCATTTACCCCTTTCGAGGTTTTGGCTTTTGCTTGCCAAAAAAAATAACACATCAAATAGAACACAAAACGCTGCTCTCTCGCTCACTCTCTATCCAAAGAACATTTGCAGTTGGCACTGAGCCGAGGCGTCAGCTGCGAAGCATGTGACTAGGCTTTCTCGCTCTAATTCTCTCCCTCTCTCCTGGCTTTTGTCCCTCTCTCTCGCGCACGCGGAAGAGTGGCGGCTGGCAGCTCGAAAAGTGCGTGAAGCGATTAGATAAAGATTGCTAAATACAGTTATTTATATAAGGCCTGTCTGCGCCGCTTTTTCAAGGTCCCGCTATCGCAAAAAATTACATAAAAAACAAGAGCAAGCGCCGCTGGCGACAAGCCAACACAAAGAAGAAAAAAATAGAGAAAGAAAAAGTGCAGCGGAGTTGCGGCTAAAATTAAACAGCGGCCAAGTTTACACAGAATCTGAATAGGCATCAGCTGGGGGACTCGGATTTCGGCAGACTAAACAAAAAATGGGGCGTGGAGCCAGCGCAGTCATTGAAAATTTCCGCCGAGTCGCCAATTTATCGGTTGTATCCAAGCCGAGATGATGATTCGCCTTTCCAATGAATTAATGCGATTCGCTTGGGAGATGTAAAAACAAATTCTATCGCTCTGAGGGAATCTGTGCCTGTCTGTAATCAGTTTAAAATGGCGCTAAGAGGCCGGACAAAAGGGCAAAATAAACATAAAAATCACATGAATACCTGAACTTGTGACGTCCGGCGTTTGACGTCACACGGCTAGGAGGGGCGGGGGCCAGGAAAACGGCCACAAGCGAATTGTTCTGTCGGTTTTCTGGCCACAAGTTTGGTGAAAGAGGAAGGCGAAGAGCAAGAAGAAAGCGGGTCATAAGAGAAGAGACAGTTACATTTTCTCTTGCGAACAAAGCGGCACTCGGACACACAGACAGTACATACACACATAAGACTTGCACGCGCAGCTGGGCCGCCGACAGGGGAGCAAGCGAGAGGGCGCTACAGCACATGGAATTAAATCGCCAGTGTATGGGTACGTGTACCGGGGCGATAAAATAATCAATTGTCACACTTTCATCTAGTAGATCCCCCGCATATAAGCCCACAAATGCACAAAGTGCAACTCAATTTATGTGCTCAATTCAAGCCAAAGAAAGAGATACAAAAACGCAGCATGAACAAAATTGCCAGCCGGAGCACAGGCCTGCCAACTCGCTGCGAATTGCATAAGTTGGCAGTTCCAGCGTGGTTGCAAAAAATAAGAAGAAAAATGGGCGAAAAAATCCGGGAAAAACCATCCAGCGTGGCTAAAAACGGAAAATGACGTTAGATTTCTGACTCAACGCGGCATCGATGGCCCGCCAGAGGCGTTTCTTCAAGCAATTACTCTTCGTTTCATTAAGACCTTTGCACAGCTTCGGCTCAGCCGCAATTATTTCGCCAGGTTATATAAGCACTTTTTTTTCCTGCCATTTTCATAGCCTAGTTGGGGCCAAAATAACGCCTATTAGCTTTACATATTATAGATTGTATATGTGTACAAGTAAAACCAACACCGACACAGTAAAAAAAATTAGCACATTACATAACTAAAGAATCTAGCGCAAGGTGACGTGAAAAAAATCAATGGCGGTGCCAATTTTCGGGGGACACAGAGACACTGTCCCCGCCGTTAGACGGCATTGCGCGCCGCCAGGCGCTGTCGTGGGTGATAAATAGAAAAAAAGCACAATACCTTCAGTTGTTAACTTCTCACAAAAGTCACAGAATAAAAACTTCTTTTGCAGAAACGACGAAGCGCGTGCTCACTTGACGAAAAAAAAACGTGAAGTGCCCAGTCTAGGGTTTTTGAAAAGATATCAGAATATATATCGATATTTTTAAAATGATATATCGATACTGCGATATCTACCGATATCCGAGGGAAAATTAGAATATGATTGGGATCAATATTTATTGGCATTATTATTATTGGCAAGCAGTTCCGTCCGACTGCAGCAGGTTCAAAGCAGTGCAAAACGGTTTCTTATTGGCAAATTTAAACGATTCCGTTAGGAGGAAATTATTTTTCTAACCAGAACAAAATGTATTTTACGAGAATATTTCTCAAAAAAATAATAAAATTAAAAAAATAAAAATAATATAAAATAATTCGTAGTTTAAGTCATGGATGGTAACCTCATTCGTATATATCTTTTAATTTAACCAACATTTTACGCGTTAAAATAAAATAAAAAATAATTCAAAAATGAAAAACAATAATATAAAATAAATCAGGGACCGTAAATAATGATTATTTTTATTTTTGAAATATAAAAATCAAGACAGTTTATCATCAAAAATAATCATTAGGCTTGATCAAAAAAATATAATTCAAAAATAATGATTATTCATGATTTTTATTTTTTTGTTCAAAATAAAACTCAAAACCAAATCACGGGCTCCGTATGAGACTTTTTACCAATATTATTTCATATTCTTGTATGACGACCGTAAAGCTAACCACCGTACCAAAATATTGAACTTAAAAATTGGTTTTGGCCTTTTGTGCAATATTTTATAGTTAATAATTATTATTTAATTTTACAAAAAGTAATTTGGCTAGTGAATCGTCCGCTATGTTGCATCTGTAATCCGTTAGTATCATTTTCAGTGCCGAAAATGCTCTTTCGACACTTACTTGTGTCGCAGGAACCGAATGTACTATTTTTGAAACATATTGAAACACGATTAGGAATTGTACTTTACAATATTAAACAAGTAAGAAAGCTACAGTCGAGTGAGCTCGACTGTGAGATACCCGCTACCCATACTTAAACCAGAAAAGCGTCAGGACGCCAGAAAAAACAGTTGATACAATTTTGAACATAACAGACAAATGCAAATGCAAGTGTAATATAATCACATGCATACAAAAATACATACATATGTATCTATGTGTGTAAAACCGCGATATTATTGCATTCAAGCGGCTAATAATTATTACCATTTATTAAAATTGCTTCTCGAATATCTTATAAGATTCTTTTCCGAACACAACCATGAACTGATAAGAATATTTAGTTGGTCTAATTGGTCAACCAAATGAGGCATGCTGCCCGCAGCCGTTTCTGGCCATACAAAATTATTTCTTTTATAACTTCGACAATTTTTATCTGATCGCAACCAAATTTTCAGGGATTACACCGACTATAGTTTTTAATATACATATCGAAATTCGCGACTCTAGCTTTAAAATTATACGCTTAATACGCTTTTTTATGATTTGCGGGGGCGGAAGTGGGCGTGGCAAAAATTTGAAACAAACTTGATCTGCGTGCAAGCATAAGAAATACTGTCGAAAAAAAATTAGAGCTCTATCTCTTATAGTCTCTGAGATCCAGTGTTTCATACGGACAGACGGACAGACAGACAGACAGACAGACAGACAGACAGACAGACAGACAGACAGACAGACAGACAGACGGACATGGCTAGATCGACTCGGCTGTTGATCCTGATCAAGAATATATATACTTTATAGGGTCGGAAATGCTTCCTTCTACCTGTTACATACATTTCCTGCCGGCACAAAGTTATAATACCCTTCTACCCTATGGGTAGCGGGTATAAAAAGACGACTACGACTGTTTTTTGCCTTTTTTTTTGGTACGGGGGGGTAGCTTTACGGTCGTCATACAAGAATATGAAATAATATTGGTAAAAAGTCTTATACGGAGCCCGTGATTTGGTTTTGAGTTTTATTTTGAACAAAAAAAATAAAAATCATGAATAATCATTATTTTTGAATTATATTTTTTTGATCAAAAACAATTTTTAATTGTAATTTATATATTTTTTACTCAAATCTAATGATTATTTTTGAAGACTAGAAAAAAAATCTAAAAATAATCATTACCGTTTAAGTTTTTCAATAAAACTTATAATGATTACGGTCCCTGAAATAAATACAAGAATGAATTTGTGGTTTAGTTTACGTAATGGTTTTATGATAATTTTTCTGACAGAGGATAGTTTTTTAGTTAGAAAAAATATGTGGAGCGAACATTCATTCGTCAATATTTTTCATTTAAGCAAATTTAAGCAAAAATCCATATATAAACTATATTATAAGTACATAATAAACATATTTTCACGTAATATAAGGTTTATTCTTCGCTTTTTATGTATGTCGAAGTTAATAATATCTACAAATGTAAAAACATATCTTGAAGGATCCACAAACAATTAATATACGAAAACTGAACGCTTGACTACAAGCCTAAGTTGTGCTATGGGAAACATATCCAATTATTGATTGATTAAACATTTATGATTTGAACTCGCACTCGAACCGTAAATATTATATTTTTAAAATAATATATATCGTGATATGTTTGCCCAAATATCGATTACTCATATTGATTACATCATGCGTGTGTAAGCAATAATCCAAAGAAAACATAATCAAAACAAACCACACATCGCAGTGCCGCCATCGCGCACACATTCATAGAGCATGAAACCAACTAGCCCATATGTATGAGTGTGTAAGCAATAATCAAAAGAAAACAGAGAGCGCGATGTATTGCGCGCGCTCTCTCTCCCCCCTCGCCCACAAGCCGTAGTTCCAAATTTGTCCGCTGGTGGCTTTTTCGGTCTGGCGACCCTTTCAAACCATCTTTTTAAATACGTTTTAACACAGGAAGGAGTCATATTCGACCACATAAACCTTATATATTCTGGATCAGAATTAATGGGAGAATCGATCTAGCCAGGTTTTGAAAATATAAATGGAAAATTGTAGATTTGATAAATCATATATTTGCCAAAAATAAACGAAATTAAATTCTGAAAGCAATAATGTGTTGGTTTTTCTGCCCTTAAAAAACGTGCAAACCAAATTTATGGATAACATTTTTTTTGGATTTTTAACAACTTAGGAAAAATGTCAAAAAAAAATCCAAAAAAATTTTTTTGTTTAGAACATGGCTAAGAACACAGAAAGAAACAGAAAAATGCTTTCCGATTTGAAATTGGTGTATTTTTACCCAAATTATGATTATTTAAATCTACAATTTTCCAATTACAATTTCAAAACATGGCTAGATCGATTCTCCTATTAATTCTGATCAAGAATATATGGGGTTTATTTTGTCGAAAAAGACACGTTCTCGTGTTAAAACGGATTTAAAAGTCATAATTTAAAAAAGTTATGGTTTGGCGGGCATTATTACTAGAGCTGATAAAGCCTATCTGACTCGATGCGTTTCTTATTGTGTTTTGGTCTCATTTCGCAAAATGGTCATATTGCGAATGAATCGAATATGTATATCGATAAGTTTAAAAACGATATATGTCGTGATATTCTGTTTACCCAATTATCGATTATAATATCAAATGCCGTATTGTTCTCATTTCGCCAAATGGTCACACCGCGAATGAATCGAATACATCGATATATTTGCCGAAAAAATACTCCGATCGGAGCGCTTATTTATTGTTGTTTTTTTTGCTGCGCGGAGTGGGAGTGTGTCACAGCAGCGCGCGGCAAAACGGTTTATATTCTGGAGCTTCGCCACAAGCACACCCACACCCGTGTGTGATGGTACCTTTTTTTTGTTGTGTTGTTGCTGTTGGCTATTCGTGATTCTTAATCAAAACCAAAAATATAAAGAAGTACGCACGGGCGGCGCGCGTAAATCAAAGCTTCTCGGCAACTCCAATATATGCCGGCCTTCGAACGCTAAATAATGTTAATAAAAAGATGAAATAAACCCGAAACCGAAATGCTACTCAGTTGTTGCTGTTGCGAATAGGGCTAAAATAAAAAGTGCAAAAGAACCGCTAAAACAGGCCGAAACAGAAAACGCCGAAATTAAGAGGAAAAGGAGACGGAGACAGACTTGAGAGCAGGAGCGAGCGAGAGAGGTGGCGAAGATGGAGAATAAAACACGGATTCGTGCGTGGAAACAAAGAGGGGAAACGAAATTGGAATCGTAAAATCGTAAAAACAAAAAACAAATCACTCAACATAACCGACTGAAAGCCGAAAAAGAAGAAGTAAAACAACCTGCTCTTCGAAACGGAATCGCGATTTGGACCTCCACGCACAGTGTTATTTTTTTTTACCCTTTTTTTGTCTCATTTTTATCTTGTGTGTGTTTTACAAATAAAATAAAGCCAAAAAAGCCATAAGGCAAGTGCAATAAAAACCAACAACAACACGACAAACAAAATCAATATTCAAATTAAGCAGCACAACAACAAAAACAACAACTCAACGAGTCGATAAGCTAAACGATAAGTGAGCCACACAGGAGAGGAGACCAGAGCAAAGCGGAGAGAACGAGCACCCCCCCAAAAAAAGGAAGAGCGAAAGAGCGGCTGAGAGCAGCATCCACCATCCACCCTCCCAGAGGCAGCATCACCCGCCCCAAACCACCCACACACCAAAATGGGACGACGAACGTATCTGAGTCGAGCCTCCGCAATTTCCTACCCCAGTCGCATCGAAGGATGGCTAGATGTCTGCGGTGAGTTCTTAGCCATTATTTAGCATCCTAGAAATAATAATTTTAAGGGGAAATGCATTTAATTTCGTAGCTATAATATCAATTATTTCCAAGACTTAATTCCAAAGGTTTAATTGAATATAAAGAGACAATATAAAGAGAGAGCCAATATTTAAATAGCCTACAATTATTACATTATATTTAGCACTAATTTGGTAACTAATTTTAATTGGCCATCAAAAAGTAAACAAACCTGACCCACGTTTTATTTGGGCCAAGACAAAGACATAGTAAAACAACAATTCACTCAACAATAAACTAAAGTTTAACCATTTACTATTTAATGGGTTACTAGCGTGCGTTTAATACCAGTAATTGATATTTATTTCTCTCACAAAAAAAATATATATAGAAAATCATGAAAAAGGTAATAAGCAACTCGAATTGCTTTTGAGCTGGCCTTAAGTCTGACACCTTTTTAAAACCCCCTTAAAATGCTAAACGAACGAAATGCTGCCATAAGTCGAGTGTTTTAATGTTGACAGTTATGGTTGGTGGAGTTCCTCTGTGGATTTTCATAGGTGAAAAATCTAGAGGGGGCGGGGAAAACAACAGCTCCCAGCTGATGATGCGGATGTGGGATGCGGTTTGGCGGATGTGGATGTGGATGCTCTCTTAAGTATCTTCGTGTCACCTGTGCAAATTCCTTGGCCTGGGAAAAAATATCTTTCCACATTTTCTGGCACTCTGTTTTCCGTTATCTCCCTCTCCCTCCCTCGCTTTCCACCCGCCTGGCCTTTTACCTGTCGCTGTTTTCGGTTTCACTCACAGGAGAGAGATAGAGAGAGAGGGGTTGGTAAAAGGTATGGGCAAATATACCATCAAATGCCATGGTAAATAGACAATAAAAGTCCCCTAAATGCAGGGTCGCTAGAGCTGAACAGGCGACCAAAGTGGCACAGGTGGTGGTCAGGACAGGTAGCTAAAAAGGGTCTGTCTCTAATTACTAAAAATCTGTGAAAAACTATACAGAAATTTAAATTTATGTTTAAACAAGGTTTTTTTAAAATCATAAATAAAGTAATTTGAAGTACTTTGAGCTTAGTTCGGGTCAGTTTTTTAATTTGTTTTTAATAGTTTTTGACCTGAAATTATTTTGAAATTAGTTTTTGAATTCAATAGTAATCCTATTTTATATTATATGGTATTTTTTAGACCTGTAATATATATGAAAATATTTAGTTATATTTTTTGTATTAAGATTTCATTCTGTTCGAGTTAATTTATAAAGTTTAAATCCCATTTTTAAATCTAAGCAACATTTTATTGCCTTATAAAATATCATAAACCAGGACTTCCTTTATTCTTTGAAATAAAGCTAAGATTTTGAATTTTTTTCTAATATTTATTAACTGGAAATATTAATGACTCGTTAGGGATTCATTGGGTTTCTTTGTCAGTTTTTTTGTTTGTCGCCTGTGGCCCCTGTATATATGGATTAGCATTGAGCACCGAAGGGGGCACGTACGTTAAAAAACAAAACCAAAAACAAAAAAAAATTGGTAATAGCTCACAAACACAAACACATATGAACGATCACGATAAAAAATAAAATAAAGGCTACCTTCGCCTTGAAGGCAACTTCTCTTATTGCCGTTTTTGGATTTCGTTTGGTTTAGTTTTTGTTGTTGTTTTTCTTCGTTTTCCTCGCTTCTGCTTACCTTTCTGTTACGGTTATTTGCCCGCAGCGGAAGGAAGGTGTGTGTTTAGTTCCAGGTGTATGCGTGAGAGTGTGTGTGTGTGTGTGTGTGTCAAGGTCATTGATGGCATTCGCATTCTCTAAGGCAACCTTTTGCCTCACCTTTTGGCTTCATCGTTTGTCTATTTGCTTTGTGTATCGTCTTCTGTGGCACTGCTTTTAACCCACCTACAAAACTCAGATGGCAAGCAAACACATAGATACGCACCACTACACAGGCTCAGATGCACTGGGATTTGTTTTTTGTTATATTTTTCAACTTTCAGCCTAACATTAGTATCTTTGTATTTGAACAAAAACTTAAAGATGTTAATAATTTGTTGTTTGAATCAGAATCGAAGCTCTGATTGTAAACAATGCAAAACTTCATTAAAAATTTAATGTTGTGGCTAAAATCACATTTTTAAAAAGAGTTAAATATATAGGGTTAAATCAATTACGACTTATTACTATAAATATTAGTAATTTTTTTATGTTTCTATATATATTTCTTAGAAATATTTCAAACTAATGAAACACTGCTTTAAATTGTGGTAAAATTTAATATTTATTAAAATTAAACCTTTTTTCATATTAAATATATTATTTTATTACAGATTTATTTATTAAATCATTTCAAATTTAAAGTAATTAATATTTTATATGCTTGAAAATATTTAATTTAGATGGATTTCTTACATAGTTTACCATATATTTAAAAAGTAACATCAAATTTCACAGAAAAATTACTTTTTCCACTTGAAGCATAAATTTCAAAACGAAATAAATAAAAAGTATTGAATTTTGTGCAGTGTACTATATATATATATATAGAGGCGAGAACAAATCATACAGGTTCGATCCATATGCTGGTTGGTGTTCCTGTTGTTGTTGCTGCTGCTGGCCGTGTCCAAGTTGTGTTGCCTTCGTGTTAGCCCGCTGGCTTGACATCATTTCTGTCATGTTTCGTGTTGTAGCTGCCTTTTTATTTGGTGGGTTGTTAGTTGTTACAGTAAATATTGGCTAAAAATATATAGGCAATAATAGGAGGAAATGTTTATATTTGGGAAATATTTCTATATAAATATCTATAAACAATATATAGAAAAACCCACCCATCAGAGAATTTAAATCTCTCAAAAAGGCTTTCTTTAAAATTGTTCAAGATTTAAGAAAATACGATCCAAGTTTATTTCCCTTAACCCCTTGTCACCACTGTACCCTCTTAAAACCCCCCTTTAATTGGTTTCTTCTACGCTTTCGCTTTGCATGTCACTTGGCCATGTCTGGAGCCAAACGAACTCTTCCTCTCTTGGTCAACTCGGTTTGGTTTTGGTTTGGTTTGGTTCTTTGGGCTTTGGCGTTTAGAAATTGGTTATGAGGCCATTTGCGTACAGCAAAAAATACAAAAAGAAAAAAAAAACATCAGAGTGTCGCCTGAAAAAAAAGCGTTAAAGGAGGAGAAATCGACGCGGGGCAAAAGGCAGGAGGAGGAGCTGGCCAAGACGATGGCGAAGAACGATAAACGATGGTGCGCGCGGTGTGGCGAGGCGAGATGATGGCGTCATTAACTTGGCCGAAAGCTCGGCTTTTGTCGCTGCTGACACACTTTTGGCGCACTGCACTTGTTGTTGTTCAATTTTTATGGGTTAAAGCTGAACACAAAAAAAAAATGCATCTGACAGATACATTTATGCCTCGGTTTATTGAGAAGAATTTGCCAGAACTTTGCAGCTCAAATATGGGAAATAATCTAGGAATATTAAAGCAGTTTTTGTATTACTTGTTTGCAAGGAAGTTTAAAATTTTTAAAGTTTAAATCATTTAAAAAATATTAAGAACTGAATTATAAGAGTATCTTCTTTCTGAAAGATGTATTTATACACAAAAATACTTAAAATTAACAAATTCGGGGCTGGATTTTTTGTATTTAATAATATAAAATGTTTAATTACATTTGCATTCTTAAATAGAAAGGAAATAATATATTTTAAGAGCCTTCAAGAACTCAGAAATATCAATAGATTATCAAAGATGTATTTAAAACCCTAAATATTTAACCTCGTTAAGCCTAACAAGCTCTAACAAATAATTAACCCCACAGAAGTTCATTGATCCCCAACTTTCGTTTGACGAAAAACCTTTCCAATTGCAATCCATCTTGACCATCTCGGAGAGCTTGACCCACTGCATCTGCTAGAAAGTGAAACATGGACTAAACTGGCTGGATTACTGCTGGACAGGTACCTCCACCGGGGCAGCCAGACAGATAGAGAGGAGGAGGGGTGGTGGAACAGGTGGACAGGAAGAGATGGAAGTTACTACAATTTTCTATTTTCAAGTATCGAATGCGTTTGTTGTCGCTGTCGTTGCAAATGTTGCCCAACAACTTTCTATGAAAAAATTCACTTTTTCCTCAACACACACACACACACATCGACACACACTAGAGCGGTGTGTGTTTTTCGGGGGGAGACCAGAAAGCCGGCTTTTTATTTATTTTCTGTTTTCGTTTGGGCTTTTAGCAAATCGAACTCTGAACAGATTAACACGTTGCCGCCTGAAACAAAAGGGAAACTTTTGGTGAAAGAAAACCCGTTTCTGCCAGTACCAGTATTTAGAAAATAACACAAACAACAAAAAAACACAAGCACTAAAATAGAAAAGAAAAACACTAAAAACCAGATGGAACTCCTCACGAATCTGGGTTCCCATGCGGCAATCTCTTAAAACAAAAAAAAAAAAATGCGGATTGAATCATTTTTTTCGGGATGCCAAAACACTTGTTCATTCCTCACACCCCCTCCCCACCCCCCACAATACGGTTGATATTGGAAAATATATATCCGGGACCGACGTCGGCGAATATGTAAACACATTTTTTGTTTGTTTGTATAAAAAAAGCAGCGAAAACGTTTAAGGAATTCGCCAAGCCAGAACCCTCAGTGATGTCTCTTTTTCTGAGACTTTTGGACTAGCTTTGATTTTTATTTTTCAGGTATTTATTTATTATTTCTTCGGGGTGATGAAATGAGAGACATCTCCCCTTTATGAAATTTGACTAAATGGGAAGCAAAGTGCCTTTGGAGCTGCAGGAAATTGATTATCAAATGTCAAATTTGGCCAGGGACTGTAACCATGAGCAGAATTATAATCAGTGCTAGATTCGAGTAAGATTTTTGGTAAATATTTTATATAGAACTTTGTATTTAATATTTCAAGCATATTGTAAGTTGTAATAGTTCTAATTTTAGTCACTCTTTTGCTTTGAAAAAAATCAAATTAAACTCGGAACTACCACTGAATCAAAGTCTGTCAAAAGAGAGCTCAACAAAAAAAAGATGAGATCGCGTGTGCCCCGAAAATAATACCCAGACATAAGGCAAACACAGACAAACAGACTGACTGACAGACGGATTCATTGACATATGACAGAGGCGGAGACTGAAGGGGGGAATCACCGAATTTCGTGGGCTCAAATAATAATATCCTATTTCCTATTTGGGGCTATTTTTCTTTCATCTAAAATTATTAATCAATTAATTGAATTAAATTTAAAAGGAAATTACAAGAAATTACAATTTTAGAGCTAACATTATGATGTGACTCCCTGTTTTTTGTTCAAAAGTTAACAAATGAATGGTTAATAATTTTCTAGGAAGCATTAAAATTTAATCAACTTAAAAATAAAGTTAATCTTGAAAATGTTAACCTCATTTTAGATTTTAACTTTAAATTTAGTTTTTAATGCTTCCTAAGAAATTATTATATTTGGAGGTTATTTTTTTCATTAACTATTTATAGAAAATTTTCCGGTATTTTTGTATAAATAGGTATGAAAAATAAAAGTTTACAAAAATAATAATTTCTTTTCGAACATTTTCTGGATTTTTTGTATAAATAGTTAAAAACAAATTTCTTGGGAAGCCTTAAAATACCAATTCAAATAAAAATATATAATTTAATTTAAAAGTTAACAAATAAAAATTTACCAGTTGCTTTGGTTTAACAAATTTTAATATTAAAATAAATTTAACAATTTTTAACTTTAAAATAGAAATTTAACACATTTTTTTTAGATAAAATAATGATTCTACATAAAGAAATAAAGCTTAAACTTGAATATCAAATTTAATAATAATAATTAATAAATTAATAATAAATTAATAATAAAAATTAATTAATAAATAATTAATAATAAAATCTTAATGTTTTCAAATGAAAATTAACCGATTTTTAGCACTAAAAAACCCCCTATTAACATTTTTTGGGCAACTGTGGGCAGCAGCTTCTTCAAACAAAGTGCCAGAGAGGACGCTGAAGACTTTAAAGAAGTCGTCGCAGAAGACTGAAAAAGCAAAGATAGGGGGATTGAGAGAGAAAGACAGAGAAATAAATCTATAAATGAATTGACAAATCAAATAATGCAAGCAGGTCGCCGCCACGGCAGCGACAGACAGCAGCAGCAACTATTACATGATGCGAAATCCAAGTTATGCTATAATTCTGCATTGTTTGCTTCGGGAAAAAACACAAAAAAAAAAGAAAAGAAGTGGAACGACCGGAGTTGTGTGCTTTTTTTATTTTGTTTGTGTTTGCGTTTGTGATTTTTCGAACGTTTCGCATATTTCCCATAAACCTAATTAAATGCGTTTGTTCGTTCGTTTACGCAACGACTTGTGTCGGGATTGCGTGCCATAACGACATCTAGACAAACATATGTATAGGCACGCATATATACATATATATATATATAGGATCGGGATATATATTTATATGCATCTGGGTCGGGGCGGGTCACCGCCCAAAATGCAACATGTTGTTTAGAGGGATTCAGGGAAGTGCCGCCGCCGCGAAGAAGATGATGTGGGACAGCTGCAGCATGCGGAAGCTATGGTTGCCCCAATTGCACTTAAAGAAAATTTCTTAAAATAAGCTCAAGTTAATGTCTATTTTTTTTTGAAATTTTAATAATATATTTGCCACAAGTTTTTTGATTGAAAAAATATAAGGAAACTGGAAGAAAATGTATATGAATTTTTGTTTTTAGGTTTTTGAGTTATCGATCTTTGATTTAAAATTAAACCAAATATATTTGGGCTTAGAAACTAACAGGTTTTTTAAGTTTTATGCTGTTTAAATTAGCAGCAACAATTATTTTTAGAATAATTTTAGTCACTTACATAATTTTTATACACGTTTTGGGTCTTCTGTTTTTATTTAAGAATTCCCTTTGCAATTCTTTTTATTTTTTGCTAAAACCACAAATATTTATCAATTTTCAAAGACTGAAAGACGGTTAGAGTCTTCAAACTGAGTTAATTATTAATATTTTAATTAGTAATGCTTCTCATGGCACTCAAAGAAAGTAAAAAGTACTAAAGACAGTTGCATTATCCTATTGGGCTTTCTGAGATTTCCTCAGATTTCCTCTCGATATCTTTCCTCGAGTGCACTCCAGGGGCGTGTGGGCCACGCCCCAAAGGCGACAGCGAACAAAACACAACAGCAACCACAAACACATCTATTTCTTGTGTGGTTTTAAATGGCGTTGAGGCGACAATGGACAAGGGAAAACCAGAGAACCAACGCAGCCGAGTCTTCAGCGGAAAAATCATCCGCCTAATTCCGACACCCTCCCTTTAGTGGTAACCCCCCCTCTGAAGAGGAAGGGACTCCTCCCTCCCCTTGGTGGAGATGGTGGAGAACACCCACACGATAAGGCACAGATGACGCAGAGCATAAATTACTTTAAATTAGTTTTAATTGGCAATGTCTTTTCGTTGCGCCTTTAACATTTAATAATTCAATTTTTGTGCAATGGGTTTTTCTCTTTTTTTCCAGGCTATATTTTACTATATAGACATTATGATTTATGTTCCAGATTAATTAACTTTTAATATATATTAATTAAATCTAAATCTTGTTTTTGATTAAAAATTGTATGTATTATAAAAATTCCCCCCGATAATTAGTGGGAATTAATACAAGATTCCAATGATGTTGATGATGTCATTAATTATGCGCTTTGATAACAAACTGAAAAGTGGGAAAAATTCAACTGAAAAAAATATATATATAGTACGTACGATATATTTATCTATGAGCAAGAGCAAGTTGTAATGGAAATAATTTCAATTAACCTACCATTCTAGCGGCACGAAAAAAATTATAGGAAAATTACAAATAAATTATAGGGGAAAGGAAAATGAATGGAAGAGTTCTGGAATGACTGGTATTATAATAGGTTTTTCTATATGTATACTTCGGGAAACTTTTGGGTAAATGTAAGAAACTTTTGATTGGTTTTCCAAGGAAATTACACTTAACAGCCTTTAGGAACTGACTCATTTTCGCTGGGACTTAATCATTTAATTAAGTCATTATTGTTCTCAACATTTATTCATGCTTCTATTTGCAGATTTCTTTGGTATTCTTCTTAACAAGTTTTTAGTGTTTTTGTATTGATTTTGATGTAAACTTTAATGATTAATTGTGGGAAGTAGTGAGGCATAAAGTCACATTTGCATACTTGGACTTTGATTTATATTTTAATGATTCGATTATTATGGCTTATGACTGTTACTGTTCCGAATAATGTAAGCTTAATTCCATGGAATTAATGAACATGAAACGCACTTTACATCTTGAGAACCCAGCTGATTGCTGGATTAATTTAACATGCTAATTTTCTATTGTTATAACTATTTTGCCTAATTGCAGGCAATTAGGGAAGAGCTCTTCCTCTAGAGTTATGAAACGCACTGTATGCTGGTTTCTGTAGTATTTATTCGGCATTCATGAGCTGCAAGTTGAAATTGAATCTGTCGGCTGTATCTTATCTTGGCTCCCCTCAGATACTTCTTATACATTTTGTGCATGCCAATGGGGGGAAATGCACGGCGGCGCAAAGATAATACACAAATTGTTCGAATATCTCTGAGCTATATATTATATATATATATATAAATAAAATATATAATAAGGCAGAGGTAGAAATAATTTTAATACCTGTTGAAAACCTTTTTCAATCAAATTTACCTCAAAATCCTAAAATATATCAAAATTATAATGAATGAAATATTATGTTAACAACGGAAGTTTAAACTATATAAATAATACTTTTTATAATGCCTAGAGAGAGAGAGACAAAACTTAAAATACCTTTAGTTTTTCCGTGTTTTTCTTTAGTTTTTCACGCTCAAATGCCAGCTGTTTGATGGCTATTTTTGCTTCTGCTTCTATTTTTCCCTCCCCATTGACCAACCCTGCCCACTTTCCCGCCCGTCCCCCGTGCCCCGGCCACCTGTTGCCCCATGTGCAGAAGGAAAAATCGCTGACACAGTGCATTGAACTCGAGAACTCAAAAAGCGAGAAATTCTTATGCAAAAGGCACAAAAAAATGTATAAAAAATACATATAAGTATAAAAGAGAGCGAAGAAAAAAATGAGAAAATTTATTATAAAGAAACAAACGACCAACGAACGTTACAAAAAAAAAAAAAAACAACAAAAAGTATTTAAAGCAAACTTGCTGAGCAACTGACTTCGTCGACTTCGACGTCATCGCTTCACTTGCTGTTGTTATTATTGTTGTAGTCTTCACAATTACTTACAATATTTATGTTAAATGGACAGACGGCGCCGGACTTGAAAAAGCAACGCTCATTTCTATGTGAAATAATTTTGCTGCTGCTTAAATAGGAAAAAAAGTGCAGAATAAAAAAATGAAATAATAGCAGACGGCACTCAACGAGCGAGTGAGTCGTGAGCTCAAAGTTAGACTTCAAATGCACTGCAAAAAATTACCAAAGATAGGTCAATTACCAAGTCAATAGGGTTTTAGGCAAACCCAAAAAAGGACTTGGCAAAGTTGATTTAAAGCCAGCCTAAAAATATAAATTCTTATTAATTATTAGAATTTTTAAAGTCTTTTCCTTTAGTGTATACTTTCGGGACTTTGTGTTCAGATAGGTAAAACAAGGTAAAGTGTAGGATGAAGGGCACTTATCAATATGCGAACTCCTTAGAGATAAAAGATATGTATTATATGATATTATAATCGAGATAATATATTTAAAAAGGTAAGAAACCAATGTTGAGAAGTCGAAGTTTACATTTTTTTTATTGATTGAAAAACAGCTATAACCTTTTCATGAGTCACTAATTTTAATTTAAAAATTTGATTATTTATAAAATGTGTCATACAAGCAGAACTCCATTTAACGCGAGTCACGCACGCATCTCTTTGCCAAGCTCGGCTCCAAATTAAAACCATTCTTGCTGCCTCACATTGTTATCTCATAGAAGCAACAAAAACAGTAAAAAAAGAAAAAATTAACAGACAAAATTTACAAGAGGCAAAAAAAATAAATAAAGAGAGAAAGAAGGAGAAAGCACGCAAGACGCAAACTGAGTGAAACGAACTTTGAGAACTCAGACACGCAAGCTGCAAAGTGGAAAATGGAGAAAATAAATCTGAGGAAAAAAGTGGGAAAATAATCAGGGATTGAATCCAAGTGCGGGAGAGGGACAGCAGAACTGCAGTCGGTTCAAGTTGGCTAAGCAATTCTCATTGTTTTTTTTCTTTCCTTCTTTCTGTAACTCCCGAAGCTATCTGTATAGAGAGGTTTAGCTACTGTATCTGTGTATCTGCAGTATCTGCATCTGCTGCTAAATTCTAATGCATACAATTTTCACATTTTCGCAGTCCAAAGTTCCAATTGGAATTGCAGTTGCGGATGCATAAATAAATAATTCAGTTAAATTAGCAACACGCATGCGCCACATCTTCTTAATTATTCCAAAAGCTGGCGGGAAACCTAACTTATATTTTAATCGTCTTTTGGAAAATTAAGCTGCAGAAAATTAACAAATACTAAAATATTTTCTTGTGGAGTAAATAAGAATTCAAGAAATATTTTTAATATTTAAGCAAGTAAAATAGGAAACCAAAATATGCATACTTTACATCTCTTTTCTATTTATTTTCATTTACATGTAAAAGAAAACATTTTATATCAATTATAAAAAAAGTATAATGTATTAATGTAATATTTATTTATATTTTTCCAACATTTTAAAATTTAAAATTTAAATCAATATTTTATCTTAGTTTTTTTTAGGGTTTTTACATGCGTATGTAAAATAAAATTTCAGCTAAAAAGCAGGCACCAGTTTTTTTAAAACACTTTTTAACGCTGGCTGGCAGATGGCGCCACACAGACCTATAGAAAAAGCAAAGTAAAAATGTATATTTGTTGTTTTTAAATCTTTTAGAGTTCTACAAAAATAAGCATCTTTATTTTTATGGCTTTAAAAATTTCTCAAATATCTTGTTCAATAAATTATTAAAATTTATATTTTTTATTTACAGAAACCGAGGGTGAAGTGACGCGCCTAATCAAGACTCTGCCGTGGGGTCCCTTGTACTGTGTCCTGCAGCAGGATGACCAGAATTTCACTGCCTATTGCAGCGAGGAGATATCGGTAAGTTCAGTCATATAGCTAACACACATATATACAAAACTACCCAGTCGGACTTTGAGGTAGGAAATCTATATGGTTTTCCTACCGAATCGTTCATGGGGGATGCCATCCCCATTTCTGAAAAGCCTCATTCGCTTTTATACATGGGCGGCCGGGGTAGTTCATGATCCCCACGCCGCTGCTCCATTCCGTGTGAAAGTCATGTGCAACGTTCATGGGGAAATGGAACATGGAACATGGAAATGAAACATGGAAATGAAACAAAAAAATAAAAATAAAAAGTTTCGGCTGGACTGGGGCTCGAACCCGGGACTCTGCGATTCTCAGTCCAGCCGCTTACGCAATGCGCCACGCAGTCGATTTGATTAACAACGCTTATATGCAGATAGATGCATAATGCTTTTTTATCAGCGCGCTGTTTGGTAAAACAAAAATCCCGAAAGAAAAAAAAAAATTTCCCTTTCGGGAAATAAAACTAAAATGACATCCCCGCTGCTGCAGAATTTCTTCCTGAGCAGTTCATGGGCATGAAGCAAAGTCCGACTGGGTAACACTCACACACACCTAAATATATAAACAAAAAATATATATAATAAATTTATGTAAATTTGGCTTTTGTATTCTCTTGTCTCTGTGTACATTTATCTATTTATTCCCGTCTCTCACCTTTGCACACTGTATATCGCTAACGAAAACATTATATAAAAAACAAACATAACTGCTAACTGAACAATTTTGGATGTTAACAAATCGGTACTACTACTAACCTGTAGATATTCCCGGCCACGCCCAAAAAGGAGGTGGGTTTCAAGCTTCTATTTTGATGTCTAGAGTAAAGGAAAACCCTATTTTTTATAATGCTTCAGTTTAATAAATAAATTAATTAATTAAATAATTTTAAAAAATTATTAATTTAAGGTTATAACGTATTTTTTTTTCTTGATTTTAAACTAGTTCAACTATACAAAATCTCAGCAGTGCCACAGAAATCTCTAGTGCTGTAAAAAATAAATTTTAAAATTATAATTTGGAGTTTTATTAAATTCTTTAGATATTTCTGTGGTATATATTAAAAAAATATATAATGTATTTATATAAATAAAAAGACTTACATATCTCTTTCGATCTCCAGCTGGGTGATGTTTGCTACGAGGACATTCCACGGGTACGCTTGGATCGCGTCCGTCGTCCAGTGAGGGCCCTGTGGGACGGACCTCCCACGCTGGCAGAGGAGAACGAGGACTCTGATTCCTGCACCGGAGGTATGAGCGGCAATGATTTCGTCCTGAATACCACGCTCTACACAGATCTAGGTGAGTGTATATATTGAATTTATAGTGTCTTATAAACAACTGTTTCTAAAGATTTGAAAATGTTCTAGTTTTGCAAAACTCCCCTCAAAGAATAGGTTTTTAATTATACATAATCCATATGATATCAAGATATTCTTCCAAATATCTTATTCCATCCATTATTTGTATTTAAAGCTGTGACTATCGGAAGGAACAGGTTTTATCCATTAACCCTTATATAGACACATATCGTAGGTACATATAAAGTATTATTTTGTTGTGGGTGTTATGTAACGTTATAGATCGTCAGTTGGATTTGATTTTGTTGTTGGTGTGGTCAAGCGGCGCTTTAATTGCATTTGACCGACCGGCAAGCGGCGAGCTCATCAGTGCTCATCAGTAATTGCAGTTTTTTGTTGTTGTTGTATCTGGGAGTCCGTAACACTTTTCGATCGTATCAAGAGGTGTGTGTGTGTGGTGTGCGAGTGTGTTGGTGTGCGGTGTGTGTGCGAAGTAGTCAGGAAATTTGTTTGTACCGCCGTCGACGCTGTCGTCACGCATGCCAGAGCATTAGGCACAATAGCTATACGGAGGGGGAGTACGACGACGAGGTGGCTCTGGGTGGCTTTGGGTCCAACATGTGGAAGGTGCCGTCCGTTCAGCCGACGCCTTTGTCCATGGCGAGATCGTTCTGGTGACTTTAGTTGGGTTTGGGGTCTTACAGAAAAATGGGAAATTGGAGGTGCTGGAGACAGGCGCGAGTTGAGCGTTAGATTAAACAGATTAATTCTGAAGATACAAAGATACATTTTTCATAAGCAAAGATACATTTTTCAGTTAAAAAAGTTTGTTATTTTCGTAATTTAGAATAATTTAAAATTTCTAAACCTTAAGATTTTGGAAATCGATTCTTTTTGCTTATTTTCTCGTATGCATTTTCATGTTTTCTCATTCTTTTTCACCCCTACACCCCCTTCTTTACGTTCACTTCCTCATCTTTCACTTCCTCTTCGATTCTTCTTTGTTTGTTCCACTTGCCCAAACGTTCCATCAATGGAGCTCCCCCAACAGGAGAGGCAAGTGGCAAGTGAGAGTCAGAGAGTGGGTCTTAATAAAAGGGGGAGAATGTATAAAGCAAGAGAGAGAAAGAGTGCGCACATTGGGGCCAGTCAACGATCTAGAGGAAAATTAAAGAAATAAATAAATATTAATATAGATAAAGAAATTATTATTTAAAAAGTATATTTAAACGTGTGTTTTAGCTTATAGAAGTTACTATTTATTGTTTAGTATTTTGTTTTAAATTATTATTATGATTTTTTTGTTTTTTTTTTATTTTCAACCCACTGTGCAGCAGTTGGGGGCAACACAGCTGACGCCGAATGACCTTTCAACGCCGTTGCGCATGTTTTTCCCTATGCGTGTGCATCTTGCCTCGTCTCGTTTCATTTCGTTCCGTTTCCCTTCCGTTCCGTTTCGTTTCACGCCATCGCGTCTTGTTGTTGTTGTTTATGTTTCATGTTTGCTAGCCGTTTCTCTCTGCTTTCGGTTTTTCTGGCCGTCTGATTTGCTGGTTTCTGACTGGCTTGCCGTTTCTGCCTGGTTTTCTGCTTTAAGCTTCCGGCGCAGGCGGTTGTTCGAATCGCTCCCGTGTTCGGTTCGTTGGTAACGCCTTTCGTTACTATTTGTGTTGTGTTGTCACAGCTGACTGGCCTGGCTAAACAATAACAAAGCTGCGAGTAGGAGAAACCCAACTAATACAAAATATATACAAAATATATATTTTTTTTAGTTTATTTTTTTTTGCATATAGTTTTTTTTGTTTGTCGTTCAGTGAAAATCGTGGTGGCTGACGAGAGCATGGAAAATGGCTAGGAAAAACATGCCAAAACTATGCGGGCCGTGTTTTTGTATTTGTGCGTGTGCGTTGTGCGTTGCGAATTCGAAAATGTTCTAAAAATAAATGCAAACAAAAACAAACAGAATACGAAAAATCGTGAAAATACTAAAGGAAAACCACAACAACAACAAAAATATTTAAAGGAAAAACTGAGCAACTACAAAGGAAAAACAAAAACTTTGCGAGTGCAAAACCTCATGTCCCTCACCTCTAGAAAACCCTGCCCCCGCATTCTGGCATAGCTCATCATCACCATCACCATTATAATCATGATTAAGCTATATAAATATAGCAAATAAATACAAGCAACAAAAATCACTCGCTTTCTTAGAGAATCTATAGCACTTATAGTTCAGAAGTGGATTATTTCTGCAATATTCTCTTAGATAACTTTCGCCTTTTAAAATTGAATTATTATAAATATTTTAAATAATTTGTATTATTATTATAAGGCATTGATTTGGAAAGTCATTTTTGCATATTAAAAACTTCGATTAACAGAAATTAATCTATATTCCTCATCCAATAAAAAAAAACTATATATATATAAAAAAACTATATATGTTTGTAATATGAAAATTTTGAAAATTTATTGATATTATTTCGATATTATTATATTATAGATTTTATAATAATATATAATGTAATATATTTTTTTTAATATGTAATTAGGGATAGTTTTGGGTGCGTTTCATGGGCGATTTTTGGTTTCAGTTATTGTATTTTTCTTTTCTTTTTGTGGCCAAAGAAAAAAGCCATCAGAATGGGGCAAAAAGAAAAAGGAAACAAGAAGCTGAAAAAATGTAAACTAAATTAGGGAAATGAGCGCTTGACACCGTTTTAAGGGACACCGGAAAGTTGTGTTTTTTTTTCTGTTACTGTAAACCGTTTACGGCCATAATCGTATCCGGATTAGCCGCCGCCTTTTCTTGTTTTTTTTTTTCTTTTCTTTGTGTTTTGTTGTTTTTTTAATTTAATTTCTTTTGTTCTGCCTTTTTTGGTATTGAAGCATGTGGGACACGGCTGTGGCTACAACCAGGGGGGTGGTGGATTGGTAGTTAGGGAGCTTTTGGCCAAGTGTTTGTTACCTGTTGTTAATGCGTTGTTATTGCCGCAATCACAAGCCGTTGACACACATAATGGCAGGTTCAAATTCAAATCTGTTGACTGCATTTTCTGCACGGCGAGAAGGGGGAATGGAAAAGTATTGAAATTTCGTAGTTTCTTAGGGAGAAACTCTTTGTTAGCCGGAGATCCCGATCCCATACTAAGTTTATTGATAAAGCCATTGTGGGGCTCTATTGATAATAAATAAATTATGCTTAATATGTAGGTGATCTTTGATTAAAAGATATTTTATTATTCATAAAGTATGATATGAATTTTAGTTTATAATTTTTGCACTTCTAAAGCAACTTCAAATACAATTTCTGTTAGAAACAACTTGTAATTATTTTTAATGTTACCCAAAATGAAGGGAAATCAAAAATCAAAGAAATTTCTTCACAAGCTTTTTATTTTATTATAAAAGTATATTGAAGATTTTTGGGCCAATTTCATACAACATTTTGCCAAGTGCATTTTGTTTTTATTTTTTGTTCTTCAAATCAAAACCAACACAAAAGTGTTAAGCCCGGCTTAAACAGCAACAACATCGAGTAACGGCTTAACGGAAATCGAAAAGAAAAGCCAAGAAAATCGAGACGATAGCGAAAAGAGAGAAAAATCCAACGCCAATTGACACCAATTAAATAATTTGATGCACATGACCCACATTTTATTTATACAACACATGCATCTACTTAAAACGTTGTGCGAGTGTTGTATATATCTGTGTACTATATCTATGTATGTACATACTTACATATGTACTAGATGTGGATTATGCAGCGCCAAGAACAACTGCAACAACAACAATTTGCAACAACAGCCCAGCCAGCCGTTTGGTGGAAACGCTTTTAAAAATAGCATTCAAGTTGGCTTTTTCTTCTTTAATTTTTTCTATATTCTTCTCTATTGTTTACTATGTATATAGTTTATAGTTTGCCTCTCGCTTGCGATATTTAATTTGAGACAATTGCTGCCTGTCAAAAATTCCACTATTTGCTAAATTTTATCTATTGCTTTTGAATGGAGGTTAACAGCTTGTCAATACCCTCTAATAGAGAATACTTTAATTGATGTGGCGAAAAAAAGTTCAAGCAAAAGTGCAACAGATACAAATATTTGTGATTCACAAAATATAACAAATTTATAAATTTATAATTTTAAAGATTTTGTTTATCATTATCATTATCATTATTTTGAGATACTAATGGTAAAGTTTAAATAGTTACAGAAATAATAATGCATAATGAATAAATAGAAAGAATAAAAAATCTGGTGGCTATAGTAAATATTTTTATAGGATTGAGTTAAACTGGAAACTGAAAATAAATAACAATGCATTTTTCAATAAATATTTCTTATATTTTACCAGCTTGAAGAAAATATAGCCTTTTGGTTTAACAAAACTATAAACTCTTTAGGCTTTTTGCTCATTAATACATCAAGTATTTTCAACTAGACGTAAGACTTTGAGTTATATCATGGAGAAACGAGGATTTCCTCGTAATTGTTGTTGTTTATCTCGTTGTGTTTTGTGTTGGCAAACATAAATGTTGATCACTTTTAGTTGCTGGATTTCTCAGCAGTCGATCAAATTTGTGGCAATCATCTTTTGTTGAGCACTGTTACAACAAGGGAGTTGTTGTGTGTGTCTGTAATTGTTTGTGATGATCTCCTTGGTTTTTATATATATTTTCTGTTTTTTTTTTTTTTTTTTTTTTGGGGATCTTTAGTATTTTACAACACTTTGTTTCCCAGTTTTTGTTTTGTTTGCCGCCCTTCTCTTTGCTTTGTTGTCAGCCCAGCGAAGCTAGCTGCTCCTCTTTCTCTTGTTATTTCTCTGTTTTTATCCCAGTTTTTCTCTCAGCGCTCAGTCTTTCAAGCCCCCCTCCCCCATAAGTTGAGCTGTTTGTTCGCAGAGTTCATGGAAACAAAGCTTCGTATATTTGCATTGCTTGAATGGAGTCAGGGGTGGCCTTACAGGGGGGGACTCTAAATACAGCTGTAAGCTATGCTCATAAATTCGAATAGATTTAAATTTTAAGAAACAGTTTAAAACCTGTTTAAAATATAATAAAATTATAGCATAATTTTAAATAGCAACTTGAATTTTTTAATGAAATATTTTCAGACTCCAGCCCTGGGGTCTGAAAAGGGGTGGCACATGTCACAAAAAACTCTCCACTTTTTGAGTTATTATTGTGAACAAGCCACTGTTCGTAGTTGTTGGAGCCTAACCCATGAGATGCTCGCATACTATATATGTATCTGTATCTCATTGTTGCGGGTGAAATTGCCAGACAATGCAGGCCCCCTTTCAAAGCCCAGTTAAGCTGCCATTTTTACATAGGAAAAAATGCTGTCTATATATATAATACAACATTTAAAATTTTAAAACATCCTAAAAAAAATATAAAAAACTATTAAGTTCTATTTTAAGTCTTGAAATGGTTGGCTTATTTTTTGCAGCAATACTTGATTTTTTTGCAGTGCATTTGCAGCTATTGCAACTGCTGCTGCTGTTAATTATATGCGCAAATAGTTAAAGTCAAATTAAGATGCATTGCAATGGGCGGCGGACGCTTGGAAATTGTTTTTCTGTCTTTTTTTGTATATAGCTTTGGCTCTGGTTTTGTCCAACGTTTTTTTTTGCTTCGCCAAATGCACTGCAATTAATAATGAGCAAAGCAAGGAAACCATTAATTGGGGGAAATGAGTAAGTTTTTTTTTTAAGTTCTAGCTTACAAATTAAAGCTAGAAATTAAAAACAAACTCTTCAAAAAGATACATATGTATCTGCCCCTCTTCTTGTAGATTTTCTATTAATTTACTTTAAGGAAATTAAGCTATAGGTTTTCAATTATTTTTATTTAAGGAAATTATCTTATATAGTGTCGCCTTTAGTTACCTTACTTATCCATTCTTTGGTTATGCATTTAGTAATTTGTATTTTACATTTCCGTTAATTGTGTTGAAATTATTTAATTCGAGTCATAAATGCGGCAAAAAAAAAAAACAGCAACAATTAGCGAAGCGGCGGCACAGTTAGTAATTCATGTGTCATAAATCCATCCATCTTTCAGTCAGTCAGTCACTCAGTCATTCATTCAGTCGTCCGCCTGGTATTTTGCGTATCCGTATCTCGATATGTATCTGCAGCTGTATCTTCCACTTGTCCGTTCATGGATTGCCACACATCCGAGAGATGTCGTCATCCATCGCACTCGCATATATGTATATGTACATATGTACATCCAGATGTGTTGCTGGAATAGATGCACGATAATCATCCGCTTTTCTGTGGCCCGGGACACGCCCCAATCCATAGGCAGGCACCGACATGGATATGGCTATGTGGGATATAGTGCTGGATATGCTTGGGATATGGCAATTGCCGGCTAAACATCAAATTAAGGCGGATTGTATAATCAAGCGAACTCAAGTGGAAGGCAGAGAGCAGAGCGGCCTAATCGCTCTCCAGTGATAAAGCAGATGATGATGGATCATTTCATCTAATTTAAAGGCTTAACAAAAAATAGAAGCACAGAAATTAAGCACAAATTATACTTTAGGTACTGCCAAAGCTTCTTATTTAGTTTACAGATTTCTCTTTTTTACCGATTCCTTCCTTTCAGAGAATATTCTTATTCAAAATTTTGGCTTGTATTGTAATAATTATTAATCTGGGAATTGATAAATCAATAATCGATATCGAAGGTTTCGTTTTTACAACTTCACTTCAAGTATATTCCCGATTTTATGATTTTTCTAAATGATGATTTTCGAGTTAATTAAAAATCGAAAGCTTTCTTTCTTCAAAATCATATATGTAATTAATAGTATTTTATATTATTATGACTCCCTATTACAATTGAAATTACCTTAAAAATCAAATAGAAATATTTTGTAGATTTCGGCTGGTGAAACATTTTGTATTATTATTATTTTTTGGCTCTATTTGTTGTTACTGTGGCGGGGCATGTAAACACCAATCGAGAACTCGATTTCGATATATATTTTTTTATTCCTTTTGTTTATATTTTGACGAGCTCAGGCGAACATTTGCGCCGGAACGCTTTTGATTTGTTTACATCGAGCGAGAAATTTGTTTATTTCGCACCTTGAGATGCGTTTGAAATCATTTCCAAAAATATACACAAGTTTTTCCAAAGCTCTTTCGCTCTCTCTCTCTCGCTCTCCATCTCTGTGGGATAAATTTAGCAAAAAAAAAAAAGGAGAAAGATTGGAAAAATAATCGCATGAAAAACTAAACACAACTGAGGGAAGCAAACTGCGCTAGCAACAAATTCACACAGCTCTCGGCCATTAAAATGGAAACAGGCAGAAATAGTACGAGGCCTGGCAGATTGGTCTATAAGAGGGCCCACCCCACCCTCTCCCCCCTGCTGCTACACCTTTTCCTTAGGACCGAAAAAAGCATTAAAACAGTTAAAATTGCTTTATGTATTTCAACATGGCCAACAATGTTGTGTTTGGCCGGTCGGTCGGAGATGGCCCCATTGGGCGCTACTTGGCCAAGGAGATTGGGGCTTCCGAGACGGGAAGACAGGGGCTACACAGAGAAAATCTATAAAATATGGGATTTCATATAGATTTTTATAAATTAAATATGTTTAGTTTTATTAGATTAAATATGTTTGATTTTATTAGATTAAACTTTGAATTTTATTTAAAATTACTCATTTCAAAGTTCACTTCTTGTGGGGAAATTTTGAAGCAATCTTGATGTAAACCAAAATAATTTTTCCTATGAAAACTTTTCAAGGATTTCACAAGTAAAGTTTGTTAAGTTTTAAATTAATTAAAGTTTCTAAATCTCAATATAAATCAATATAATTTTTATAATATAATTTATATAATTTTTAATCTCAAAAAAGAAACCTTTATACATTTTAAGGCATATAGAATTTTATTCCCGTTTGTTTTTAAATATTAAAAAATGTTTAAAAACATTAAAAGACCTGTTAACTATAGTGGTACCATCAGTAAAATTTTTCCAAGTGTTCTTATATTTAATAAGAAATTATGAAAATTACCATTTATGTTTCTTTCTGTGCACTAAGACAATGAGGTTTCTGCTCTTTTTTCTTTCTTTTTTTCTCTCTGTTTTTTTTTTGCCCAGCAAATAATTTACATAATATGTGCAACACAACAACATATGTTGACACGAATATGAGGGCTAGAAGAGGGGGCTTGGGTTTAAAGGAAATGGGGAAAAACTTGCCCCTTGAGTTCATCGTGTGAAAATTGCGTTGTCTATATGTGGTGGATATTCTTTTCTATGCTTGTTTTTTTAAATATATTTTCTTTGTTTACTATTTCCTATGAACGGCTCAAAGAAAGTGGCTCAAGCTGAAGTTCTAACGGTGATCCAAGTACTGTAAACAGCGATCAAAGTCACTGAAAAGGGGCCTTAAGCGGTTCTAGCTAATTGCGGAAAATTAAAAAAATGAACCCTAATTTCATATATAACTTTATACATTTTATTATTATTAAAATTTATATTTATTCTTTGAGCTAAAAAGCATACAACTTATAGATTTTATTATTGAGAAAGAAAAAAATTAAATATTTAATTTTATAAATGATTTTTATGCTAATACAACTGCTATAGCTGTTAGGTTTTCTCCAAATTGAGTTAATTATTTGGAATTGTAACTCGAACCCGAAGAGTCTAAGGCAGAAAATGAGAATATTCTTTGCTCTTATTTTTTTTGGGAATTAGATTATCCCACGACTTGGCAAGAGATCTTCGATAAAAAGCTCTTGTTCCCACTCTATATATGTATGTATGTATATGTATTCCCTATGATTCGGATTATAATGTAAAGCCCCTGCTTCAACCCTATTTTATCCCAATGATCATCACTTCAAATGAGAAACCGCGAATATCCGTTGAAAATACGAAAACGTGCCTTCAATGACAACCGGACGGCGATGGAGAGAAACAACAATTTCACTTTTTTGTTGCTGTTTTTGCTGGTAATTTAATTTGACTGCGGATCAACGACCACACAACAACAGCAACAATAACAATTTGCCCCCCGAAATACCCTCCCTGACCTGGTCCACTCTTTAGAGAGAATATATACTGTAGTTTGCAATCATCATCATCGTCATTGTTGTTCTGAATGAATCACACAAAAGGCAATACCACAGACACAACCGCCCCCTCACCCCTTTTTAAAGAAAATAAAAAAAGTCCACCTCATGCCCGTGTTGGCCATATGTACACGCAGCTACAAAAAATAGTACGAAAAAGAGAAGACACTCTTCCTTCTACTAAAAGGAGATTTCTTAAGAAATATTTAAGATTTATTATATATCATCATAATTATTTCAATATTATTTCCTTTGGGAATTTTATTTATTATTATTCGGTTTTATCTTAAATTTGGATTACTAAAAGTCTGCAACATATATGATAATCATCTTAGTTCCTTAGCCAACTTTTTGTTGTCTTTGTTAAGCAAGGTCATTCGGAAATTGTTGCATTTCTCCTGCTTTTCTCCCCCTCTAACCCTCTCTCATTGAGTTGCATTGTTTTTATTGTCAGTTGATTTTTCCGAGTATTTCCTCAGCCTCTCTCCGCGTAGCTCTTTGGATTTGGAATCTGGGGGAACTCTTCGCCGGCATTTTATCATTCTTCTGTGCGTGGCTCAAAGAGAATATATATGTACATGTATAGATATATGATATATACACAGATATTTGATGTGGGGATGTATGGGATGTTCGTCTGTGGCGCAATTATCGCCGCAATCATTGTGGTCCATTTTGATCTCATCACTAACGTCAATTACGCCGCGACTTCAATTCGCCGTTTGCTGGGTAAATGAAAAAAAGGAGAAATAAATACAAAAAAAAAAAAAAGAAAATAAAAATGTTGATGAAGACACGAGGGGTACACATAGATAGAGATGTGAAAATAAAATAAAAATAAAAAAGCGACAGAGAAGATGAAAGAAATGCCATAATAGAAATCTAAGATCTTTGGCTTTTTGCCTTATTTTTGCCATTGTTGTTGTTGTTATTGTAGGGAATATTGTTGTTGTTGATGTTACTGTTGCTACTGTGTAGTTGTTGTTGTTGTATCTGATCTCTCAACTGTTTTGCGCCAAAGGGAAATGACCTAGGGACCGGTGTACTTACATACACACTTACACAGGCCCTTTTATTTTTTCTCTATTTTGCCCCATTGTCTAGGAAAGCCAACAGCAAATGCACTCACAGAAAATGTGTCTAAGGAAAAATCTCTCTCTTGAAATGGGAATATTTGTAACCCTTAATTGAGAATATTTTCTTTATTTACAAATAAGATATATCTTTGATTAGGCTTTGTGAGAACCCAAAAACAATCTGAGAGACTCTGAGTATCTCAAAATGTTTACAAACAATCTAAGAAATAAATGTTGTATCTGTAAAGTAAGGATAAACTGTAAACACTTGATATAGTTTTCTGTTTTTTCGAGTGTTCTTGGCTTGCATAACAAACTGCGATCTGCTGCGATCCACCGGTTGCGCTCTGCTGCCATCTCGTCATCATGTTCTATGGCGACAAAAGATGAATAGATGGAAAGTTTCCCACGTAACCGTCGAGTGCTTATTATAAAGCGATACTCATTATAATATATATTAGCCATAAACCTAATGAGCTTTGGCTACTCCTCGCAATTGTGTGTGGGACCTTGGGTGCTCCTCCTCCTCCTCCTCCTCCTCCTCAGCTCGTACTATTTGGACTTCTATGGAATTATAATGTGCCAAAAAAAAAGAGAAGAAAGAGAGAAAAACTAAAGAAAAGAACAGAATTAGAATAATAACACCAACGAAGAATTCCCAGCGAATTCTTATGAATGGAGAGCCGAGGCTTAACTTTTGATCTTTGGCCAGTTTTCAGGCTTGTGAAAAATATTCGCAACTTAAAACGGTCTTAAAAACGTTTAATGAATGACATAAGGAAGTCAGGAATATATATAGTTGACTTTAATATTTTTTTTTTGCATAAATGTTTGTAATTTATTTTTTATTTTAACTTCCTTAAATATGAGAAAACTTCTTCCCATGATTTCCTGGAATTTTTAGAGCAAGGCAAATATATGTCAATTGCAAAGGTTTGTTTATTATGTGATTAAAAGAAAATCAGGAAAATCGTAGAATCTTGGCATTGTTTCAATCAGATTTCTTGGTATATGTTTATAGAGGGGGAAATGCAAGTCTTGGCTGTGTGTGTGTGTTAAGTTTATAATCATTTATCATCTCTGTGAGCTCGATGTTACTTGTTCTTTACTGCTTTACACACTGTATTCTCTATGACCCGGTGACCTCGGTGCTTCGCTTTAATTCTATGCGTCAGTTAGAACGAAGTTTGTATACCCTTGAAGTTTCATTCATTCAAATTAAAAATCAGTTGGCAAATTTATGTATAATGTTTTTCCGTTAATTCCTATGCGTGTATGTGATATATTTATATTATTATTATTATTTATATATTTTTATATATTAAAAATTCCTATATATACCAAGTTTTATGAAGATTTAAAGCTTAAGATACAGACAACCCTGGTTAGGATTGATTCAGAAAGAACTCCATTACTTTACTGCCTTGTTAACTCATCATAAAATTATAATACCCTGCGTTCAGAGATACCTGAATATATTAAAACATACATTACATATATGCATTTATAATAAGTTGAGTCTGGGCAAAGTCTGTGATTGGAATTGACGTCGTTATTGCCGCGGGAGTTGTCATTGTTTTGTGTCTTATTTACATCGTCATCGATGCCGCCTTGACGACGACGTGCAAAAATGCATCCATCTCTGCCAAATTATTCATTATGCGCCTTTAAAAAAACCTATTTTTTTTGTTAAATAAAAAATACTAACAGAAGAAAGGAAACAACAGGGAAAATAAAGCAAACACAATGTGACGCCAACGCCTTCTGTTTTCATTTGTTGTTGTAGCCGCCTGCATTAATCAGAAACAACAAAAACTATACATATATATATGTATATACAAAATATATATGTATATGGTAAAAAAAATCAAGCTTTCAGCTGGAAGCGTTGCATGCTGCCTTTATATGGCGCATCCGTTGCAGTTGCCGCTTTTGTTTGGAGTTTTTTCTCTTTTTCCCATATAAAAACATCAGCGGAGTCATGTGACCATATAGCAGCTATATAGCATGCACATCGTACACAGCATATCGAATTCTGGGCACTTCTGGCCATTGGCTTGCACTTCCGTTTAAATGGAATTGGTAGGAAGCCAGAGCGAGAGAGAGAGTCCCGCCAGGTTCGAGTTCTGGGCTTACAGGTGCCAATGTAGGCGTTTCACTCGAATAACCAAAGAGAAATTAAATGAAATGTAAGAGATAGACACACAAAGAGAAAATGTATTGTTTATTATTGAATATTTATTTAGTTATTAATAATGTTTGTTTAAGGAAGTTCTTGTCTCTGGGTGCTTTTTGTTAAGATTTCTGATCTAAAAATATAACATTTTCAAGGGAAATAATATTTGTATAACATATATATTATTATTTGTTATAAATAAAGTAAATTAAATTATTTATTTATTTACATACTGTTAGCTTAAAGTTGTAAACTAAAGCTTCAGGAGGGGGGCAGCCATAGCTACTTAGGCTTTTAGGCGATACATAAATATAATAATTATATATCTTTTGAGACTGTAATAATTTTCAGAACATTTTTTAAATATTCTGAAAAAACCAAGCCCTTTTCTTAGATTTTTTTTTTTGTGTCTTTGAGTGAATTCTATAAATTAATGAGAGAATTAAAGTTTAACTTTGTTAACTTATATATAAATGCAAGTCTTGATGGATTATTATCTATGGTATTTCTTTTAATATCTTTCACTAAGTCACAAAAAGAGAGAGATAGTCTGAGAACAGCTGCTGCGTGGCTGCCACCGCGTGTCGTGGTCTCTGTCGTCGCTACTGTTGGTGAAAGTAAAAAAATAAATAGTCAAGTCTCTCTCTGTCTTGTTAGTCTGGCGAAATTTATGTTTATCACCAGAGCAGCACGCACAGAAAAATGTAACTAGAAAAATATGATGGCAGAGGAGACCCCGTTTTCTTTTCGGGCACGCAGCAGTACACAGCAATTGAAAGCGGCACAATAAATACAATAATCACATGGAAAATTATTTGAATAGCAATAAAAAGCCGCAACTAAAATCAAATGTGAAAAACGCAAAAACGCACGCAAGAGGAAAATCCATGTAAATGGAAATCAACAAACCACAAAATTGAGGCCTAGAATTCGCACAAAACCCCACACTTTTTACTGTCTGTCCAAAGGAGAAAGCCGCTGCTGCCGCCAATCATTTAAGATTTTTTAACGCCTTGGGCTGATTGCATACATTATGCTCGCCATATAATTGGCCTTCTTCTCCCATTAATCGATTGAGCGGTGTGCAATAAAGTGAAACTTTGATGGTTGAATGGGAAAACTCACAGCCAAATGGATGGATGGTTCTTTGGGGTCTTTAAATGTGGGGTTCTATGTTTAGTTTTTACAGCTGCAAATATTAAGAAATGTATTGCTTTTAAAAGGAGTTTACATATATTGTTATTTTATTTCTTTGAAAATGTGTAAAGAACTTGAAGAGTTCTTTGTATTCAGTTTCAATTTTCAAAGAATTTATTAAGAATTATTAATTTTTTCACTCTTTTCTCGGGGGCGATTTCTCTATTTTTCTCTCTTTCCCTCTTTGTATATCTTGATCGCAGGTGGAAAACTGCCACCCCCGCGATGGAGGAAAAACACCCACAGCCAGCTGCTGCTTTCAAACAAAAACAATTCATTTTCGTTTCATTTCATTTATGTTCCCTTTCCATCATTCCTATTTCAATTCCATAACATTCCCTTGCCATTTCTTATACCATTTCGTTTCAATTCCGCTGCACCAAAAGTCAATGAGCGTAAAAATTTACAAGTTAAAAGGAAAATTTAAGCCAAAATAATGAAGAAGATTGTGTGTGTGTGTGTTTATATTATTTATGTTTTTCCCTCTTCTCAAAGAGCATAAGTGTGTGCTGCGCAGTCGCGCGTGTGCAAAAGAATGAAAAATTAAAAACAATAAAGGTGAAACCAACGAAAAACCACTTGGAAAAATTAGCCAAAAACAATTTTCGAGTCGTCGAGCCTTTGAATTATACATGTATAATTTTTGTATATATTTGTTTGAGGGTGCAAAAGGAAGGAAAACTCGAAAACTCGCTTACAGGGCCAACACAACCAACACGCCATGACCATAAATCTTAATTGCCGCCGACGCAGGCAAGCGAAACCGATGTCAGATGGTGTCAGCCAAAAAAATATAACTAAAAAAACCGAAACAGCCCTGCTTACACAAGATCATATCGTACAGATACTTAATATTCCAAAGAATAGCATGGGAAATGTCCTGAAGATAGTTTTAGAGAGAAAGTCTAGGTGGATATAACAAGGGTTACTTAAGTTCAGGGAATACAAATACTTAGTACAAATACCATGGGAAAAAAATACATTTATTTTTACAGTAAGATAACTTCTTTTCATTATTAAAATATCTTGAACTATTTATCTGAAACATTACAACAAGAATCATCCTTCATACTTTTATAAAATGTAAATAAAAAGTATGATTCAAAGCTTCTAAACAGTTAAAAATATTTATTATCATAACATTTTGTATATTATATAAAGTAAAAGAGTGTCAAAAATATAAATAAACAAAAATATAAATAAATATAAATAAAACCAAATAATTTAATTTAATATTTTTAAACACACAAAACAAAGAGAAAATCATAAAAAATACAAGCTAAACTCTAAATATTATTTATAAATATTCAATATAAACCAAAAATAATCATTTAATCATAACTAAAAGCCAGTTAAAGATCAAAAATAATAACCATGCCAGTCAGTACTTTGTGGCCATCCTTCGCCAGTGTTTTCAAATCAAATTTTAATCATTTTGTGTCACAGGAAGAGACAATGTCAAAGCTAAAGAAAAACTGAACAAATATCACTTCCAAAAACCAATTAATTATTGAGGCAACTTAAACCAAAAATCAAACTGAGAAAACTACAAGAAGAAACACCAAATAAAAGAATATACAACAAAAAGCCAAATCAACAATGAACTGCGGTGCTTTGCGTGCAATTAGAGACGAGGTGCATATGCAGACAACGACGACGCCTCAATCCTCAGCCGAGAAGATGCACTCCATGCCCCGCTCCACATCGCAGACCCACTCCCGCCAGAATGTCCAGCAAAATGCAGCCCAGTCGAGATCCTTGGAGCCACAGCAGGCGCCACAGACGGCAGCCCAGCGGCGCAGCACTATGCCACGCGGTCGAGGCTTGGCCTCCTGCCTACGGGGCGAGCGGGATGATGCACCCACGCCGCCCATCCATGAGGTGCACTTTGATGGGCACTGGGATGTGCAGTTGCAGATGCAGTTGAAGCAGCTGCAGCAGTATCAGAAGGAGCATGAGCAACTGCAACAGATCAAGGGATCAATGGTGTCGGGATCAGGCTCAGGATTGGGAGTGGGAGACCAGGAGCGAGTGTCCGGAACGGGATCGGGTGCATCTACGCTGGAAACAGCGGGCAGGAGTAAGTAGCAGGGGAACTAAGGGTTATATAGGAATAACATAATATTCATATTATTGCGGGGGACATCTAAGATTATATAGCAACTTCAAATACAGAAATAATTCATTTAACTGCTGTCAGTTTGGAAACTTAGGAAACTTTAACATAAACTCTTGCTTTTTATGAAAATAGCAAGGGTTCCCTTAGATACTCTCAACTCAACTTCTATCTGAGTTCTTTCATCTCTTCATGCATCTGTCATCAGAGTACTCATTGTGCTTGGATGACGGATGTGACATCATCGAGAATTCACAATTATCATCACATTGCGGGGATTGGTTGGTTTGCTAGAAACGCTGGGATCACTTGGATTGGTTCGGTCACTTGGCTTTGAAGTCAATTGTGCGACGACATAATTTACAGTTGTGTTTGCACAGTTACGACTGATGATGACCCGCGGCAAGCGGCCAGATAATGCAGCATAGTGTCGAGGAAAGTGTCAACGGAATAATAAACATAATTGCCTTAGCTGGGAATCGGTTCCCAGACACAGACTTCATGCTCCTCCTCCTGGGTCACCTACAACAATTGCTCAATTTATGAGCTTGCCCCATATTCGCAGTTGCACTGTCTACACGGGAAAAGATTCTATATATTTTTTAAGCTAGAACATGTGACAAAAAATAGCTTGAAATCTTCTATATTTTTTGTATTTTTTTGTATACTATTATCCATATACATAAATGAGACAAATGTAAGATTTTCATTATAAAAATAATATTATTTAAAGTTACAAATCCATAAATTTAGTACAAACAAGCTATTTAAATCTGCTTTTCATTTAATTAATCGAGTGTAGCATCTTTTATAGTAGTAGTATCTTTTCATCTAAAATTTGTTAGAGTGTAGCAATTGTATCTTTGTATCTTGCGCCACCATTTAATATTTTTTTTTGCATTAATTGAAACGAATTCATAACAAGCTGGCGGTCGGTCGGTCGGGGGGAGAGGGCTCTTGTTCGGTCAGAAACAACTCAAAGGTCAAGCCATGCAAATGGGTCGAGTTTTGCAAAACGAACAACACAAACAACATCTGTCGAGTGTTTTAGCCTTTGTCAATTTGCATTTAACACAACTTTTCCATTTTCCTTTCCGTTCCATTGCAGGTGAGTACAAGTCGAAGACACTGCCGCGCATACATTTCGATACGGCGCTGAACGACACATCTCTGAACTCTGAAGGTAACACCCCAAAGCACAGAGTGCCTTCTCTATACTCCCTTTCAGTTGACACAACTATATAATAGCCACATTAACCGTCACCCATCCACCCAGACCCATCACCCATCACTTACTCATCGGGCATTCCGACTCGCGTATCCGTATCTCAATGTCGCGACATTGTTTCCCTTGATTTCCATATATTATATATATTGCATGTGGCGCTAAAAAGCTAAAAAAAAAAAAATACTCAAAGAGCAGAAGAGACCTAGAAACCCACAAATGCGGAGACACTTTATGCCGGCTCAGCGTGAATGCGATTCGGATTGCTCAGAACTTATCAGCAAGTGTATATTATAAATTTAATATGCCATAAATGTTGATGATGATGACCAGTGACATAACTCAGTGTTCTCAGCTGTTCATTTAAAGCTCAAGTTTTGGGGTTTTTTTTTTTGGTTTGGGGGATCAAAGGAAGTACTTGTTTCATGGAACATTTGCAAAAATTATTATACAAAGAAATATTCCATTCATTTTTTTGTATGAGTTTTTAGAAGTATTTCTAATCTTTCTTTGAGTCTATATAATTTTTATTTTCCTCTAATGTTTACTTGAGGCAGAGAACCACACAAACTTCTAGGAATCTTTCGGAATCGAATTCCTCAAATGATCTAAATAAATTATGTATCAATCAAAAGACTGACATACTGTCTATTGCTTAATTAATCGTTGCATTAATATTTATAAATAACCGTTGGCAGTAATTGATTTGACAACTTGTCTAATGGGCTTGGCTTCATTTAGATTTTTCTTTCAACCTCAAACTTGTTTTGAAAATGCATTGTGTAAATGTATTTTTTACATTTGTTTAAATAGTTTAATGAAATACAATCAAAAGTTCTAAATATTTATGAGCATCAGGTGTAATTAAATATCATTAATCAAGTTATTTACTCTGTAAAACATATCGTTTTATTAAGGAATTAATCAATTTATTTAATTGTTTATTAAGGTAAAAGACTAGATATCTACATGACATTTTGGTAATTTTTATAAAGCTAAAAAGTATGCTGCATTGGCATGAAAATATGTAGCTAATGGTAAATAATGCCATGAAAATTCTTCTAGTTTTTTTCTATTATTTTTACTAAGGAATAGTAATATCACTTTTTTATATTTTGTCAGTGGCCAGAAAACAATTTACTAGCTCCTTTAATTGGTTTTCACATTCTAAAGACAGCAAAAATAGGCCTGATCGAAATTGTTTAAAAAAGCCCCTAAAATATATATAATATTTTTCACTTAAACAAAACTTATCAAGCTACTGGTGGGCGGGGAAAACCCCTTTAGAGTAACGGCATTTCAAGGGCAGGATGTGGCTCATATAACGATCGCGCTTTCTCAATTGGGGTTGGAAATAATAGGGGGTGTTCTTAATATTATTTGTTGTTAACCCGCCCGCACTCGGTGCCTCGCCCTCCGTTCCAGCAGTTCATTGTGCCCTGCCTTTAAGGTAGCTGAAAATGGAAATGAAAATGGAAATTGGAAGTCTTTCGCTTCGCCAAAGGCGAAGGAGGCGAACGTGTCGCATAAAACCCCATAGTCACGCACTTCCGCAGTGAAAAAAAGTATAATAAAAACAAAACTGGAGGTGAGGGCGGCGAGCCAAGCGCTACGAAGGAATTAGGAAGTGGTGGGAAGGGGGTGTCTCGAATAGGGACTTGTAAGGGGTTCCCTCTAATTTGTATTATGCGTTTACTCCGCTGCCCAAGTGTGGCACCTCGCCTACAGTTGTGACCCAAATAATAGTATTTCTCAGCCTATAAAATATACTTTTTGAGTAGAGAAATTTATTAAAATAGTGATAATAAAATGAGAATTAGCTGCTTATTTTAAAAACAAAATTAAAAGAATTAATCTTTGGGAAGTAAAACCATATCAGTAATTTTTACGACAATAACTCCTATTTGTTTGACCCCTGGTGTATGCGTGGCTTATTTACATAAAATACACACGCACACATACACAGCCAGAGTTGGTATTACCTGCTCTCAATTAGATCAATTACGAGGCACATTGCCACTCACGCCCTTATGTTGCTTTTGCTTTTTTGTCTCCGTTTTCCTTTTTCTTTTTCTTTTCCTATTTTTTTTTTGTTGCTTTCGCCGACGCCGCCTGGTTTCAATTGAATTTCTTACACTCCGCTACACTGCGCTACTCGCCACCAAGTCGGGCATATTGGGATGCGGCATGGGATGTTAGGTCCGTGGCATATGGCCAATGGCGATCGCTGCGTGCGGTCTAGGCGTCTGCAATTGACATTTTAGGGCCAACTCGCACAGCTGGACACTTTTCAATTGCTTCGAAATGTAAACAATAACACAAACTACCTTAGTTTACAGCTGATAAATAATAATAAAATGCGACTATGTGGCCGAAATAACTGCCTCTCCCTCTCTCTTGTGCGCGCACCCCTCCATTCCACTCTTTCTCTCGCCCCCTCCCTCTCTCATCATCTGCCTGTGGTTTGAGCCTCGGCTAAATTCGAGCTCGAACAACAATCGAGCCGATCCCGGCTTAAGTGTTTTTGTCAGCTTGATGATTTAAGCCTGTTTTTATTGGTCCCCCACATAGGGTTTTTTTACACAGGATTAGCAGTAGTCAAATTGTTTAAGTTCGCGATTTGTTCGTTTAGTTAACCAGTTGATTTATCAAATTTATCGAAAAGACTGGTTTCTTAGCGGAGTTATGAACCTCCAAATGTATTCGATCTTGAGCTGAGTATCGAGTAGAGCTGTGTGCAATCGCTGTGGCCTTAATCGTTATCGGGATCGAAACGGGAATACAACAAGAACGCGCTCTCGCGTCGCTTTTATATTTAATTTCGGATAAATTGCCTTCTTCTTGTTTGTTATCCTGTACTCGCTTTTTTTTTTGTTGTTTTTATAAGTGTTTATATTTGTTAAAGGGTTTTAACTCTGGGAAGATCAAAAGATTCCCACTATTCCCCTGCAACATCGCCACCAAAAAAAAAACGCATTCCTGCACACACAAAAAATGCGTTTGACCAGCATCTGTGGCCTGCGTATGTATTAGTGCAGGCGTCCCTCTTCCTCGCGTGCGCGGAGCGTAACAAGTGTGCGTGTGTGTGTGTGTAGCTGCAACTAAAAACCGAAAACTAAAGAAAAACTTAACCAAGCGACAATGTGATGCGAAACGGCGATAAAATAACAACAACGGGCGCGTGAAGCGAAAAAAAACTGCAGATATACAAAGCCAGTGGAGAGCAGAAGAAAAAAAACGCGGAAATGCACTTGAGCGCATAATTTTTATAAGCCAAGCGACAAACGCACACAAAAAGATCAGCAACAACAACAGTAAAGTACACAAGAAGAAGAAGAAGAAGAGGAAAATAAATACAATTTGAGAAGCAGCAGCAGCAGCAGAATAAGAAGAAGCGCAGTGTCAGCAAAAAGGAGAGAAAAAGAAGAAGCATCGCTCGCTCTGTCCCGCTCTATCTCTTTCTACTCCTCCTTGGAGTATGTGTGTGTATGCACCTACACTAAGAGACATTATTTAAGCCAACTATGTAGCTAGGATGTTAGGTGAATAAAAACTAACGAAAACTAGCACAAAATGTTGCAGGCAGGCACAGCGGCAGCAGGAACAACAACAGCGGTAAATACAGTAGCAGACATAACAACAACAACAACAACAGCTAGCATTGCTGAGCAAAGCGAGACGCATGCCGTAGTGGTGGTGGCTACGCCGGAAGAAAAATCCCAACGTCGCCGCTCCACATTCTATGTGCCTTTGGTGATTGAAGACGACGAGGAGGAGCATCATCAGCAGCAGCAGCAGCACCAAAAATCGGGCAGCAACTCTAGTCTCAGCAGCACCACAAATTCCCTAACCAATTCCCTTACCAATTCCGAAACAAAATCGACCAAAAGCTATAGCCTGCGCAAGTCCAGTTCGGTGAAGAGCGGCGTGGCCAAGGTGAGTGCACTGTTCGAGCGGAAGGGTGCAACGCCGGCCAAGATGTCGCCACCCTGCGGCTTCAACTGGAGCATCAGCGGCAGCGAGACAAATGCCCAATATTCCGATACCGATGAGGATGAGGAGAGCTCCACAGAGGCGCGCCACCGCGAGCTTCTGCTCAAGTCCCTCAACACCAGTAGTGCCGCCTCGCCATCTAAGCTCAAGCGGTATGGCATAGTCCTCAATGTGAGCATCTTTAAGCCCAGCGATTCGGATTCATCGGCAGCTGCTGCTGCTGCTGCTGCTACTGGTCCGGCATTAGCTTCGGGGCCAACTCCTGCTGCTGGACCAGCTCCCAGGAGCCATTTTAATGAGGAGCATGATATTGTCTTGGCCACGCCGCCCAAAATGCAGGCCTTGTCACAGGCGGAAGCCACAAATACCACCGCTGCCACCGCCACCGCCGACTATGACGATGACTCAGAGATCAGCCGCATGCAGACCAACACCTCGACGCCTATCAAGCTGATGAAGTCGCGATCTCGGACAAACATACTGGCCGTGCCGCTGCCCACAGTGGAACGGGGTTTGGCAAACAACAATAATAACAATCATATTAATAACTATATCAATATCATCACTACCTCATCGATGGGAACATCCACGACGCCGACGCCGACGCCGACGACTTCGGCGACGACTACAACGACAACGACAACGACGCTGATTACGCTCCGTGCAAAATCAAAGACCCTGCCGCAAAACCTATCGCCGTCAGTTGTTTTACGCGAGGCCGCCGCTCTGGATGAGCTCGAAAAGAAGCGGGAAAAGCAGGAAAAACTGCAGCAGCAGCAACATAACTTGCATCAGCAGCACCGCCAGCTGTTTGGCGGCAGCACCAGCAGCCACATTTCCGGTGCCGGCGCCAGCGGCGGCAGCAGCGGCGTCGTCTCATCATCGCCCTATAAACTTCAGACCAGCTGCTCGGCCACCTCCATTCTAACGCACAGTTTTCCGCCCAAAAATCTATTCCTGCTCAAGTCCACGCCCAAACTTCAAGCGGACACAGCCACCCCGGTTATATGCTCGCCGCCCAAGAAATCCCTGAGCTTCATACGGCGCGCCAACTCCACCAAGGTGGCCAGAAGTAATAGTTTGCTGAAACCAAGTCAGGGAGGCTCGATAGCGGGCACTTCGTCATCCCTTGCCGGCAGCGGAGGAGGAGGAGCCGGAGGCAATTCGGGCGGCATGCTGCACATGAATTCGGGCGGTGGCCTGTCCACCAGCTGTGCTGGTGGCGGAGACTCGTCGAGTGGCAGCAATCAAGGCAGCTGGGGCAAGCACTTTTATCAAACCTACGACGTCTGCCCGCTGAGTTTGGACGAGCTGAATTGCTACTTCCAGGCGGATCACTGTGAAGAGCTTATCTGCGAACGCTTCAAGATCAAGGATCTGGCCATACACATGGCATCCACGATGGCAGCCGGAGGGGATCTTTCGGTGGCCACGGAAAATGAGACCACAACGGGAACGATCACAACGGCGACGGAGGACGATGCGGGACATCATTCTGGTATGTTTCCACGTCTTAAAAATGAAACAAAGAACAGGGAGCAGGGTTAGGCAGGGTTCTCTTTACGATCACAAAGTATTTCCTGTGCCAAAACCAACCCCATTTTGCGATCAATCCCCCACCATACAAAAATTTGCTTTCCTTTCAACTCGATTGCACACACGATCCCCCCGGTTTTCTGTACAATTTTTGTTTTTTTTTTTTTTTCCTTATATCGAATAACGGCGATCGCGTTTGGTATTCCCCTATCTACAGGGTCACGATAAGATAAGGTACGTCCCCTCCTTCCCGAAACAGAAACAGTATGGGTTAAAGTGTTAGTAACTTTGTAAAGAAAGCAGAAGTTTATATAAATAATAGAGGACTAGTTGGGAGAAGCAAATAGGTATTATTATGGTTCTGCATTTTCTGAATATCTTAAAGTTTTATGCCATTATATATATATATTATATATATAATAAGTTGTGAAATAAATTCCCAACAAACTATCCAAGTCTCATGAATTTCAGTTTGATCAGCGATTTGTTGCAAACTTCTTATGAACCCTATTGTCCAATTAAAAGGCATATCTACAAAGAAGATATATATATATAAATATGATAAAAGATGGCATTAGTCAAGGGCTGATTACTATTATCTTCGATCACATCTACTTAGGACTTTTTATTTAGGGAACTCATTAATTACAACTGTTTTTTAGGGTCAGCATTTAATGGCCAGATGTTTCAAAGTTTTTCGAAAGGCAGCAGCTATTACAGTGGTCGCAGCTGTACAATATATATATAAATATATATATATATAGAACGGCTCCTTCTCTTTTTGTGTGTGAGGCGTCGTCGTCGTTATTAAGCCTTCCTGTGCGTTTCTTTTGCGACGTTTGCCATCATCAAGCCGGCTAGCTACTTTATTTACACACGATCAGAGGTGAAACCACCCTCCCCCACTCCGACACCTATTCGGGGATATATATATATATATATATATATATATATATATATATATATCTGTGTATGTGTATTCTTTTGGAACGTAGCCCAATTGTGTGGCTCAATTGTAGCTCAATTTGATGGCCGTGGCAAGGCAGTGAAGCGTCGTACAGTGGGCATCACAGAAAGCAAATACAAAAAATTCTAAAATTATATAGAAAAAAAATAGAAAAATTATAAAAATATTATAGGTCATGAGCTAGATCTCTTTGTAGATTTCTTAACGTGTAAAAGTTAGTGAACCCAAATGAACCGATCCGAAAGTGATTGGAAAAGCAACTACTTGAGTGTAGATATATGTTTCTATGTTTCTATGTACATATAATGGTGTCTACATCGGGGCATCCTCTTGCATTTCGATTTTGTATTCCAGGAACGCTGTTAGTGGTGTTTATTTTTTTCTACTTTGTCCATTGGCTATGTCGTCGCCGGTGTGACGGTGACTTCTTGAGTTATTCCCGCTGTGAATCGGCATCGGTTTTCTATACTTGGAACAGCGGGGAAGGATGGATGGATGGATGGCCCAATGGCCAAGCTCATTGCATTTCAATGAGCGCCAGTGAGAGGCACCGTTAAAGAGCTCATCGATTCGCATTATTATCAAGGAAGTGTAGTCAATTCGATTAGCAAACATTTAAATGGTCACAATGTCTCGATGATCGTTCATCCCACTGTGCGGCGGCGGCATTGCCCATTGTCTCTCTCGCTTTGGCTACAATTTCAATTTCGTTGCTGTTTCTTCTGGAAATTGTTGTTATTTTATTATGATTCACACACACCCGCACAAGAAACCAGTTTTTGGGAAGCGGGCGGCCTGGAGGAAAGAGGAAAGAGAGCGGAGGAGAATGCCAAACAAACGAGCGGCTTTATTTTAAAAACTCAAATTTGTTGCTGGCATTTATTCGCTGATGCACTGCAAATAATTGGTAAAAATAGTTGGGAAGTAATGAGAACAACAATTGCTTATTTTTATTTCAAATTAAAGATTGAATTTGAATTTTTAAAGATTTTTAAACAAAAATGTGAACTTTTGAAGCCATTTCATTATTTGGTATTTTGTTTGATATTTTAGTTTGTATTTTTTCTGTATAAAATAAATTATAAATTATAATTTACATACAAAATTTCCAATTTAATTTATATTTCTATATATTTTAGTTTTTTTTTCGACGAATTCATAAAACTAAATGGCTAAATTAGCAACTTAACTTCAATTTACTTGACAAGAATTGAAAGAAATAAAACAAGAAGTAATTTAATTTGTTATTACAATAAATATAAATATATAAAAGGGCCAAAAACGTCTAAAAATCCTTTAAAATAGGATTAGTAAATTATATCTTTAGTTTTCCTAGGAGTAATATTTTATTATATAAAATAATTTTTTTTAACACATTTATCAACAGGGAAAAATGGTAAAAAATCGGGCTTATTAAATAATCTCTTGCTAGAAATCTATAAAACTTGGGATTAAACTGGGGAAAATGAGTGTTGGCTGAGAAATGCTTAATTTCTGTTTGTTATCTAACACTATCCACTGTCCCTGTGGCACATAATACTTCCAATCTTGAATTATTTTCACTGTAAATCAGGAAAAGATTTGTGACGCAGTCAGTTTGTAGTTGTTTGCCGCGATGCAGTTGCATTTTCTATTTGTAATGTGATAAGCTTTGCTTTTGTAGCCAACGAACGAACGATCGAACGAACGACTTCTAGTCCAGAGATACTTGTGCTACGAAAATAAAATGAAAAATAAATAATATATGTTTGTGATAGCAGGGAGAGTAATGAATGTGGCATATTTATGATTTTGAGAATGTATCAAATTGGTTTATTGATCGACAGGCACCTTATCTATGGCCCAGCCGAAGAAGGCCGATACGGTGCATACATACATACATATGGTTGCAGCAATTTATCTGCCACGATCATCGTAGAGGTTCCATTTATCAAAGACCCGCTGACGGATCGTGAGATACGGCGGGTTTTATACGCATTTTCTTTCCACTATCCACTATCCACCATTCACTCTCCGCACATGGCTTTGTGTTGTCTCTGTCTTTGGTTTACTTAACGCGCCGATAATTGAGCTGGCCCTATCGCACAGTTAGCATCCGCCTGAGGGATCTGAAAAGAAGAAGAAGATGTATCATAAATCCCATCCGATACGATACGCGATACCAATCGATCGCTTTCACTTGGCCTCTCTCTGTGTAATCCGTTTTAATTGCATGTCAAAAAAAGAAAAAAAACCCAAAGAGACAAAGAATTATTATGAGTCAAGCGATGAGCAATATCTTTTGGCAGTAAGAGAGTTTCATCATGATCATGACATGATCTCTGCGGTGAACTCGGAGGAGGTCATCATCATCTCATCTCATTTGGCCAAAAAATAAAATATATTATTGCACACACACGTAATAGCTTTACTCTATATAGGGCTCTAACCTGATCTCTTGTCTGACTTCATCGCCCTGCTTTATATGTAAGTGCTACTATATATCTCAGCCCACCTATAACTATGTATATGGAATTCCAAAATTGGCATGATCTCTGCTCTTATGGGTGTTTTGTTGAAAACTAACTAACAGATTGCGGGAAAAATGTATTAAAGACTTTATCAGTTGGCTGAACTCTCTTTAGCGGGGGTCAAACATTGATCATTAAAGTGTATTTAAAAAGTCTGGCATATTTATTTATGAGGGAGTTTGCTGCTGGTGCTGCTTGCATCCTTCATCAATCAGTTTTATTTTATTTTTTTTACTAGAAGAGCAAATCATTAGGTTTAATTGTATGGAATTAAAATCTTGGAAATTTGATAAGCTGCCGCGGAAGCTAACAGAAGGATGTCATTTATATAGATGAAATCTATTTCCTGGCTCTCCCTTTTACATGAATGGCAATCCTTTTCTCTCCCCCTGTGTGCTTCTGTGATTTCATGCTTTCGTGCTTTTTTGTAAACTGCGTGTGAGCTTGGCATGCCTATTCTAGATTTGGCATATCTAGCTCTGGGGGCGTGGAACACCCACCTTGTACGAAATAGGCATAAATGCGCCATATTCGTCTCCTCACCTTTATATATTTATATATACCTAAACATCATTTTTATTTCTATTTTTTATATTCTCGTCTCGTTTGTTTGTTTAGCAAAGCCACGCCAGGCGGTGGCGAGATTAAGATGATGATACAGTTGCTCATCATCAACGAGTTTTGATCTTATATAGGAATATATTATACTCGTGCGTTGTCTACATTTTGAATGCCACAGAAGAAACCCAAGATGACACAATTTCTTATTCTTTTTATACGTTTTTTTTCCGAATGAATGAATGAATGCGGGTGTATATGATGAGTAGGGATATCTGTTTGCATCTGGAAACGAGGAAGGGCAACCTCAACACCACCCTAGCATGTCAACTCCTTATAAGCAAAAAGGAAAGAAAAAAAGCGGTTAAAATTATGTTTGCTCTAACTCCGGATGAGTCAGAGTCGGAGTGGCTTCCCCCTTTGATTCACCCTGCTTTCCGGTCAACGTTGTAGGTGGCCTGGCCTGCCTTCGACAAGGTCGCTCTGTTTTTTTTTTTTTTTTTTAGGCTCGTTCTGGTTACTTTTTCAAGAGGAGGAGAAAAAGAACGCATATATGATGAAGGTATAAAACTGGTTTCTGGTGCCCAGATTCCGCTGGCTAACTCCAGCGTCGGCCAAACAAACGTGCACTAAGGGAAAAGATTCTGCATATCATTTATTCATTTTTTATGAATACTTAAAGTAAACACAATTGATCAAAGTCTATTTTTATATATTACCATATTTGTATATATATATAATTATAGAGAGAGTAGAGACTGCATATGTTAATCAAGAAAACAGGTCTTTGTATATTGCCGTTTGTATTGTAAATATTTCTTGTAGTGCAGAGCATCTTGTTGCGGCGGTAATGAGGCACATGATGAATCATGGATGCTTACCTGCCCCTGCCGCCCTGCCACATTGCTGCTTCAGTTTTCTACATCTCCTCCGCTGGCGGCGTCTCCGGCTGTTGTTGTTATTATTCTTTTTTTGCGGCAGGTGATGGCTCTACCAAATTCAATCCAGCAGCTGCTCCTTTTCGTTTGTTTCAATGGTTCAATAACCGGTTTTCACGAGTCCAGAAAAAACTTCAAAACTGAAACTGAACTCGAGAAAAGGTTGTACACACAAGTGCGGGGGAGAGGATAAACGTCGATGACTGGGAACTGGGAACTGGAAACTGGCAACGGGAGGGAATTCATCATTTTGCGGATTAAAATACCTTCCTGAATCACCTGAAACATGAACGAGAGGAGTGGGAGGGAGGGTCAATGTGATGTCAAACAATGCCACAATATATCTCAATATTCAAGCTGTGCTCGAGATAATCCTTACTAATGCTTATATCCCTTTCTTTCTTGCAGATACCTCCTATGAGAAGGCCTGTCGCCGCGGCTCGGCTCCCACAACGCCCATACTGGGCAGCAAACAACATCAGACGGACAGCACCACCTCGCGCTTCACAAATTTCTTTTCCAAAAAGTGAGACATTGCATTAGTTACTCGTATTATACATATTTATTGGATTTTTACTAATGATTTTCTGTGTTTGTGTGCAGATCCAATCCCCTGAAGCGTACCAAGTCGGTGACCAAATTGGAGCGAACCAAGCGCGGTTCCGGCGGACTGAGGGGCTCCCGCTCGCACGAGAGTCTGCTGTCCAGTCACGCCGTCATGTCCACTATAGGTGAGTGTGAATAAACCCATTAAAATGGAGCTGCATGCTGCCAGCAGCTAGGTTTACCCTCAAATTGGGTTAATTATTAACTAGAAAACCGAGATTAAAATATAAATAATAGAAAAGTAAAACAAATATTTAGCTTAAAGCATTTTATGCAGAAAATATTGGCAAGTTAGTCATATCGAAATTTGTAATATTGAAAAATATCACAATTTTCAAATCAATATTGATATTTTTTATATTTACTATTTTTTTTGGGCAAATCAAGATTTTAAAAACCCATAATTAAGTAAAAAATGCTTTAATTTAGAAAGATTTCCTGTGCTAGTTTTTATATGTTTAACAAATCTGCATACTAAATTTATAATTTTTTTCTATTAAAATATTTGTCCAATTTTTCACAATTTTGACGATGTAACCCCTTATAAAATTGTGAAAAAAATGGTAAAAATGTAGTTTTTCTCAGACATAACTAAAAAGATTCGTTTATTAAATTTAGTTTATCGATGATCAGGATATATATGATTTATAGGGTCTAAAATGATTCCTTAACCTCGTTGCAGGCTTCCAAGGGAAATTTTTATACCCTGTAAACGTAGAAAAAATTAATTTCATGTATAAATTTTCGATCAATCGATAAACAAGATCGATTAAATTAAAAATACATTTTGTGCAATTCTTTATATTTATTTCCAAAGTAAAATAGTTAAAACTCAACCTCTTCTTTGACAAAATTCAATATTTAAACAAAAAATGAAAAAAAATTTTTATTAAAACCTTAATTTATGCATCAAATATCTATAAATTAATTAATATGCCTTTTTTCCTCCTCCTCCACAGATCTATCTTGCACGGGAGCTGTGGGCGTGGCGCCGGTGCACCAGTCGGTACTTGGCAGGCGCCACTGCTTCCAGGTGCGCGGCGGGCCGCGTGGCGAGCGTTACTACTCGTGCGGATCGCGACAGGAGCGCGATTTGTGGATTTACTCGCTGCGCAAGTCGATAGCCCCGAATGCAGAGCACACGCGACGCACCGACAACTCGCTAAAGATGTGGGTCTACGAGGCAAAGAATCTGCCGCCGAAGAAGCGCTACTTTTGCGAGCTGCAGCTGGACAAGACGCTGTACGGTCGGACGTCGGTGAAGCTGCAGACGGATCTGCTCTTCTGGGGCGAATATTTTGATTTTCCGGACATCCCGGAGATCAATGTGATCACCGTCAATGTTTTCCGCGAGGTGGACAAGAAGAAGAAGCGCGACAAGTACCAATTTGTTGGCTCCGTCAAGATACCCGTACACGATGTCACCTCACGTCTGCCCTGCGAGCAATGGTATCCCATACTGAGCGACAAGGCGGGCGATAGTCTGGGCAGGACCTCCGGAGGCGGCGGCAACGGATCGAAGGAGAAGGAGCAACTGCCAACGCTGCGAATCAAGTGTCGCTTCCAGAGCACCGACATCCTGCCCATCAACGTGTACGCCAACTTCCTGGCCTACCTCAAGGAGAACTATAAGCGAGTGTGCGAGACTTTGGAGCCGGTGATTGGTGTGAAGGCCAAGGAGGACATTGGCCAGGCTTTGGTCCTGCTGATGCACGCCCAGGGACTGGCGGGAGCCTTTCTCACCGACGTCGTGGCGCTGGATCTGTTGCGCGTGGGCGACCAGAGGCTGACGTTCCGCGGCAACTCGCTGGCCACCAAGAGCATGGAGGCATTCCTGAAGCTGACCGGCGAACAGTATCTGCAGGACACGCTCTCGGCGCCCATTAACGAGCTGATTCAATCGGAGCGCGACTGCGAGGTGGATCCGACCAAGGCCAGCGGCTCCTCGGCTGGCTCGCTGCAGCGCCAGCAGGCGGCCTTGCGCGGCGCAGTCCGCGGCGCCTGGCAGTGCATCTTCGAGTCACACAAGCACTTCCCGCCGCAGCTGCGCAACTGCTTTGCCACGTTCCGCGAGCGCCTGCAGCAGCTCGGCCGCCAAGACATGGCCGACAACCTGATCTCGGCCAGCATATTTCTGCGCTTCCTCTGCCCCGCCATCCTGTCGCCGTCGCTGTTCAACATCACCAGCGAACTGCCGTCGGCGCGCGCCACTCGCAATCTGACGCTGGTGGCCAAAACACTGCAGACGCTGGCCAACTTCACCCGGTTCCAGGGCAAGGAGTACTTTATGGAGTTCCTCAACGACTTCCTCGAGCAGGAGGCCGGCCGCATGCAGCAGTTTCTGGAGTATATATCGACGCGACCGGAGCACCCAGCGCCCGACTCCATCCTCGACTGGGCCGGTTACATAGATCAGGGCAAGCAGCTGTCCATCCTGCACAGCCTGCTCAGCGAGAGTCTGGCCAAGTTGCCCGAGGCCAGGCAGCACGAGCTGGATCCCCTGCAGCACATCCTGGACGAGATCACCCGGGCCCGGGAGCAGGGCAGCCTGGGCGTGGCCATACCCGGTGGCTATTTGCCGGCCACCTCTTCCACGCAGTCGATAGCCAGCGAGAATCAGGAGAATCGCCATCCAGGCAGCGGCGGTGGCGGCGGCGGCGGCATCGGCATGCAGACCAATCTGGAGCTGCAGCAACAGCAGCAGCAACAACAAATGCTGCCACAGCACCAGAGCCAGCTGGCGCAGCCGCAGCATGCGATTGTCAGCAAGCCCTTGTCAGCGGAAAGAGGCATCATGCGGGGCGTGCTCACGCCCAATTCGTTGGAGAAGAACATCTTTCGGTACAATGATCCCACCGTAAATGGTTTGCTTCAGCAGCAGCAACAGCAGCAGCAGATGCAACAGCAGCAGCAGCAGCAGCAGCAGCAGCATGCCCACCATCAGCATCCGATGCAGCTGCTCTCGAACTCCCAAACCTCGATTGCCGCCAGCAATCAATATATGAGCTCGCCCGGCAGCGGCCTGCAGCATGCCCAATCGCAGACCTCGATGGCCAGTTCATCGCTCAACGGGAGCAGCAGCAACCTGCTACATGCAGGCCACCAGCAACAGCAGCAGCAGCAGCTTGTCCATCAGCAGCAGCAGCAGCTTCATCAACATCACTGCCCGCCGGCGCCCCAGACGAGTGCGTCCAGCACCATGGAGCGCATGGATCGCCTCAACTATCCCTATATGCCCCACAATGGCAACGACTACGAGGCCAGCACACCGTCAAGCACTCGCTCCAGGACACTGCCACGCAATGGGAATCCCAATGGATCCACCACCAACATGATGAGCACCAGCAGCATCAACAATAACAACAACAATCAGAGCGGCAGCTACGATGACATGCACGGTGAGTTTCAAATACAGATCTCCGGTCTGGACACAAGCAGTGCCTTTGTCTGCAAATCCCCCACGCCCATGATGAAATCCAGCTTGGGCGGCGGCGGCGGCGGAGGAGGAGGACCATCAACTGGCGGACGAAGCCACCACAAGCTGAACCTGGGAATACCCGATCATTCGGGTGGCTATGCACGCAACAACAACCTCAATCCCAACTCGAATATGCCCAAGAACCTGGAGGATCTCGATGATCTTTTCAAGTATGCCGAGGAGCACGATGTGGCGGACCCAGGCAGTCATCATCACCATCACGGCCACAGCCAGGGCCAGAGCCAGAGCCAGATCCAGCAGCAGCAGCAGCAGGGACAGGGACAGGGACAGGGACAAGGACAAGGACAACACCTGAAGCCAGGCGCCGGCGGCAAGGAGCAGCTCTCGGCGAAGAGCAGCCACTGCAGTTCCGGCTATCAGAGTATCTCTACCAATCCCTCGCCCTCGCAGTCATCCAGTCCGGTGGGTAGCCAGCTAAAGGCAGCGATATCCAGCGGCCCCAATGCACCGCTGGCCTTCAAGAATCCCTCCTACCAGCTACAGCCCCAGACAGGCGGCGGCGGCGGCGGCTCCTCAGGCCTCTCCTACCAGCAGCTGCAGCAGCAGATTGGCAGCCGATTAAAGCCCATTGGTGGCGGCTTGGTGGCCGCCAGAGCGGCTTTCCTCAACAGCGGAGGAACCCTCGATGCAGCCACGCTGACGCCCAGCTCCTCGGATGAGCAGCTGTCGGCGGACAACTACTTCAGTTATGCAGCTGCGGCGGCGGCAGGAGCGGGAATGTCCGGCAAGCTGGAGGCACAGCGTTCGCTCAGCGGCGGCAGCAGTTCCTCTACCTCGGCCTCGGCCTCCACCTCGAATATGGGAAAGAGCGGCAATGGGAACGGCAACGGCAACGGCAGTGCCTATGGACGCCTAAATGGACCGCTGAAGCGGGAGGATGTCTATGGTAGCGGCTATGGCGGCAGCAGTGGCAACGTGGGCTATGTTGGCGGACACCACCAGCAGCAGCTACAGCAGCAGCAGCGGGAGCGCGAACTGGAGCTGAAGCAGTATGCCGGCAGTGCGGCCGGCAGCGTGGGATCGGCCACATCGGCGGCCCAGAGGCGGCTCAGCCTGGATTCGGCGCGTACGCTGTCCGACAGCAGCACGGACACGGAGGGTGAGTGTTTAGCCCTCTCCTTGCTGGCTTATTTTGTTTACTTAACGTTATTTGCCTTTCCAGGTCACTGCAACCAATTGCAGGAGGGCAAAAGACGCCGGCAGTTGCGCAGCAGCGGCGGGAGCAGCGGCGGAGGAGGTGGAGGTGGAGGAGCTGGGAATGGCGCCACCACAGAGCAGGGACTAGGAAAGGGCGGCTACGACCAGAACGGAGAGATCCAGCTGCTGCAGCAGACACTGGACACATTGCGGCACACCCTCGACCGCGACGAGGCGGAGGTGCGCGACGAGCTCTTCGGGCTACAGCGCCAGGCGGGCAGCGCTGCCGGCAGCAATGGCTCCAATAACCTCAGCCTGCAGTCGGAGTCCACGATGCGCAGCATTATTGACAGGTGAGGATATACCCAGTTGTTGTCTCTCTTCTGTGGAAGTCCTTCAATGGATGCATTTAATCAAAAGTTACCTACATTCCTCCCGCAGACTCATAACCATGGAGGAGGAGCTGCGACGCGAGCAGCTGAAGATGTCGCTGGCGCTGTCGCACAAGCAGCGCGTCATCGAGGAGCAGGGCCAGCAGATAGCAGCGCTAGACGCGGCCAACAGCCGGCTGCTGAGCGCCCTGACTGCCCTGCGTCAGCGGTACGAGACGCAACAGCAGCAGGCCCAGCAACAGCAGCACCAAGCACCACCAAAGAACCAGAAGTGAGCGGATGGATGGATGAGGATACAGAGAGGAGAAGGAGACCCCCAACCCCAAGCCGAGACCAAGACATAGGATACTGGCGATGGCATCTTTTCGTTGTACACAAAACACACATAGGATATATATATCTATATCATCGGGGCACCGTCGCGGTTCTCCGGCTTTTTTGTTTATTTTTTTTAGCTATTTTTTTTGTATGCTACACATAAATTATACTACATGTTTAATAATCTATAATTACGCATAACATACACATACAGTTATAAATAATTTCTCAATCTATGTTTAAAACCGAAAACAAAAACAAAACCAATCAAGATGTGAAGTAAAAGCAGTCGGCAAGCAGAGCAGTATGATAATCTGGAAAGTAAAGATACAAAAGTATCTGAAATGGAGGAGAGAGCGCATGGCAGTGTGAAGGAAAAAACAAGAACAAGTTTAAGATAATGAATAAAATTATAACCAAAGTTAGACAAAAAAAAAATGGATTTTTTACTTTTTGGGGTTCATTTCAGCTGGAAAGACGCTATCTTATGAACTAGATGAGCATCTTTACTGGATGAGCATCACTGACAGTTAGTGAGATGCAATTTTGTCCCAACGGAGCTTCCTAGCTAGATGCGCATCACTGATAAACATCGTCAAAATCAAGCAAATTCGTTACTTTTTGAATTTGAAATACCAGGCGAACAGAAGGCAGCAGCAAGCAACTGAAAACTGTTATAAACTGTTATAAAAACTACCAATATCGTAAATCTTATTTGAATATCGTAAATCGTATTCGAATATCGTAAACCGTATTTGAATATCGTAAACCGTATTCGAATATCGTAAATCGTATTTGAATATCGTAAACCGTATTCAAATATCGTAAGTTTTATTCGAATATCGTAAATTTTATTCGAATATCGTAAATCCAATATCGTAACCTTCCAATAACCAATAAGGTTCGAAACTTGGCTATTTTATAACAGTTTATAACAGTTTTCGGTTGCTTGCTGCTGCCTTCTGTTCGCCTGGTATCTGAAATTCAAAAAATAACGAATTTGTACTGAAAATGACCAGATTGAAGTCTGGATTTGTGTCTACAACAACAACATTTCCTTTACAACAACAACAGATCGTTTACAGAAAAAAACAGAACATAAAAAATATAACGGTTTTTTGAATTTGAATTCAAATTTGGCGGTTTATTTTGGTACAAAATAATTAGTTAAAAGCTTAAAACTAACTGAAAAAATGATTTCCGACCCTATAAACCATATATATTCTTGATCAGCATCAACAGCCGAGTCGATTGGGCCTATTTTTGGAAGAAAAAAAATCGTTCGATTTTTCGAAAATTTGGAAAGAGGTACCTCTTTCCATTTTTTGCAAAAATGGTCAAATTTTGAATTTGTTTAAAATGGGAAAGTTAGTATGCAGATTTGTTAAGCTGTTAAAAACCAAAAAAAAGCCAAAAACGGCTTAATTTCAAATCGGAAAGCACCGCTGTGTTAGTTTTTAACAGCTTAACAAATCTGCATACTTCAATTTAAAAAAACTCAAAGGGGAAAAATGTTAAAACATTGGAAATTTTTGTTTTTTATTAAAATGAGAAACGAAGTATGCAGGTTTGTTAAGCTGTTAAAAACTAGAATAGAAATGGTTTCCGATTTGAATTTGGACCTTTTTTGGCTGAGTTATGGACGATTAAAGTTTTTTTTAAAGATAGTCAAAAAAATCTTAAATCGTCCATAACTCAGCCAAAAATGGCTTAATTTCAAATCGGAAAGTACCGCTGTGTTAGTTTTTAACAGCTTAACAAATCTGCAAACTTTAATTTAAAAAAATTCAAAGGGGAAAAATTTTACAAAATAGGAAATTTTTGTTTTTTGGTAAAATGAGAAAGTAAGTATGCAGGTTTGTTAAGCTGTTAAAAACTAGAATAGAAATGGTTTCCGATTTGAATTTGGACCTTTTTTGGCTGAGTTATGGACGATTAAAGTTTTTTTTTAAGATAGTCAAAAAAATCTTAAATCGTCCATAACTCAGCCAAAAACGGCTTAATTTCAAATCGGAAAGTACCGCTGTGTTAGTTTTTAACAGCTTAACAAATCTGCAAACTTTAATTTAAAAAAATTCAAAGGGGAAAAATTTTACAAAATAGGAAATTTTTGTTTTTTGGTAAAATGAGAAAGTAAGTATGCAGGTTTGTAAAGCTGTTAAAAACTAGAATAGCAACAGTTTCCGAATTCAATTTGGACCTTTTTTGGCTGAGTTATGGACGATTAAAGTTTTTTTTAAAGATAGTCAAAAAAAACTTAAATCGTCCATAACTCAGCCAAAAATGGCTTAATTTCAAATCGGAAAGTACCGCTGTGTTAGTTATTAACAGCTTAACAAATCTGCAAACTTCAATTTTAAAAAACTCAAAGGGGAAAAATTTTACAAAATAGGAAATTTTTGTTTTTAGTTAAAATGAGAAAGTAAGTATGCAGGTTTGTAAAGCTGTTAAAAACTAGAATAGCAACAGTTTCCGAATTCAATTTGGACCTTTTTTGGCTGAGTTATGGACGATTAAAGTTTTTTTTTAAGATAGTCAAAAAAAACTTAAATCGTCCATAACTCAGCCAAAAATGGCTTAATTTCAAATCGAAAAGTACCGCTGTGTTAGTTTTTATCAGCTTAACAAATCTGCAAACTGCAATTTAAAAAAACTCAACGGGGAAAAATTTTACAAAATAGGAAATTTTTGTTTTTAGTTAAAATGAGAAAGTAAGTATGCAGGTTTGTAAAGCTGTTAAAAACTAGAATAGCAACAGTTTCCGATTTGAATTTGGACCTTTTTTGGCTGAGTTATGGACGATTAAAGTTTTTTTTTAAGATAGTAAAAAAAAACTTAAATTAAGCCATTTTTGGCTGAGTTATGGACGATTTAAGTTTTTTTTTACTATCTTAAAAAAAAACTTAAATCGTCCATAACTCAGCCAAAAATGGCTTAATTTCAAATCGGAAAGTACCGCTGTGTTAGTTTTTAACAACTTAACAAATCTGCATACTTCAATATTAAAAAACTCAAAGGGAAAAAATGTTAAAACATTGGAAAATTTTGTTTTTTATTAAAATAAATGAGGTAAAATGAGAAAGTAAGTATGCAGGTTTGTAAAGCTGTTAAAAACTAGAATAGCAACAGTTTCCGAATTCAATTTGGACCTTTTTTGGCTGAGTTATGGACGATTAAAGTTTTTTTTAAAGATAGTCAAAAAAAACTTAAATCGTCCATAACTCAGCCAAAAATGGCTTAATTTCAAATCGGAAAGTACCGCTGTGTTAGTTATTAACAGCTTAACAAATCTGCAAACTTCAATTTTAAAAAACTCAAAGGGGAAAAATTTTACAAAATAGGAAATTTTTGTTTTTAGTTAAAATGAGAAAGTAAGTATGCAGGTTTGTAAAGCTGTTAAAAACTAGAATAGCAACAGTTTCCGAATTCAATTTGGACCTTTTTTGGCTGAGTTATGGACGATTAAAGTTTTTTTTTAAGATAGTCAAAAAAAACTTAAATCGTCCATAACTCAGCCAAAAATGGCTTAATTTCAAATCGAAAAGTACCGCTGTGTTAGTTTTTATCAGCTTAACAAATCTGCAAACTGCAATTTAAAAAAACTCAACGGGGGAAAATTTTACAAAATAGGAAATTTTTGTTTTTAGTTAAAATGAGAAAGTAAGTATGCAGGTTTGTAAAGCTGTTAAAAACTAGAATAGCAACAGTTTCCGATTTGAATTTGGACCTTTTTTGGCTGAGTTATGGACGATTAAAGTTTTTTTTTAAGATAGTAAAAAAAAACTTAAATCGTCCATAACTCAGCCAAAAATGGCTTAATTTCAAATCGGAAAGTACCGCTGTGTTAGTTTTTAACAACTTAACAAATCTGCATACTTCAATATTAAAAAACTCAAAGGGAAAAAATGTTAAAACATTGGAAAATTTTGTTTTTTATTAAAATGAGAAACTAAGTATGCAGGTTTGTTAAGCTGTTAAAAACTAGCACAGCAGTGCTTTCCGATTTGAATTTGGCTGAGTTTTGGCTGAGTTATGGACGATTTAAGATTTTTTTTACTATCTTAAAAAAAAAATAGGAAATTTTTGTTTTTAGTTAAAATGAGAAAGTAAGTATGCAGGTTTGTAAAGCTGTTAAAAACTAGAATAGCAACAGTTTCCGAATTCAATTTGGACCTTTTTTGGCTGAGTTATGGACGATTAAAGTTTTTTTTTAAGATAGTCAAAAAAACTTAAATCGTCCATAACTCAGCCAAAAATGGCTTAATTTCAAATCGGAAAGTACCGCTGTGTTAGTTTTTAACAACTTAACAAATCTGCATACTTCAATATTAAAAAACTCAAAGGGAAAAAATGTTAAAACATTGGAAAATTTTGTTTTTTATTAAAATAAATGAGGTAAAATGAGAAAGTAAGTATGCAGGTTTGTAAAGCTGTTAAAAACTAGAATAGCAACAGTTTCCGAATTCAATTTGGACCTTTTTTGGCTGAGTTATGGACGATTAAAGTTTTTTTTAAAGATAGTCAAAAAAAACTTAAATCGTCCATAACTCAGCCAAAAATGGCTTAATTTCAAATCGGAAAGTACCGCTGTGTTAGTTATTAACAGCTTAACAAATCTGCAAACTTCAATTTTAAAAAACTCAAAGGGGAAAAATTTTACAAAATAGGAAATTTTTGTTTTTAGTTAAAATGAGAAAGTAAGTATGCAGGTTTGTAAAGCTGTTAAAAACTAGAATAGCAACAGTTTCCGATTTGAATTTGGACCTTTTTTGGCTGAGTTATGGACGATTAAAGTTTTTTTTTAAGATAGTAAAAAAAAACTTAAATTAAGCCATTTTTGGCTGAGTTATGGACGATTTAAGTTTTTTTTTACTATCTTAAAAAAAAACTTAAATCGTCCATAACTCAGCCAAAAATGGCTTAATTTCAAATCGGAAAGTACCGCTGTGTTAGTTTTTAACAACTTAACAAATCTGCATACTTCAATATTAAAAAACTCAAAGGGAAAAAATGTTAAAACATTGGAAAATTTTGTTTTTTATTAAAATAAATGAGGTAAAATGAGAAAGTAAGTATGCAGGTTTGTAAAGCTGTTAAAAACTAGAATAGCAACAGTTTCCGAATTCAATTTGGACCTTTTTTGGCTGAGTTATGGACGATTAAAGTTTTTTTTAAAGATAGTCAAAAAAAACTTAAATCGTCCATAACTCAGCCAAAAATGGCTTAATTTCAAATCGGAAAGTACCGCTGTGTTAGTTATTAACAGCTTAACAAATCTGCAAACTTCAATTTTAAAAAACTCAAAGGGGAAAAATTTTACAAAATAGGAAATTTTTGTTTTTAGTTAAAATGAGAAAGTAAGTATGCAGGTTTGTAAAGCTGTTAAAAACTAGAATAGCAACAGTTTCCGAATTCAATTTGGACCTTTTTTGGCTGAGTTATGGACGATTAAAGTTTTTTTTTAAGATAGTCAAAAAAAACTTAAATCGTCCATAACTCAGCCAAAAATGGCTTAATTTCAAATCGAAAAGTACCGCTGTGTTAGTTTTTATCAGCTTAACAAATCTGCAAACTGCAATTTAAAAAAACTCAACGGGGGAAAATTTTACAAAATAGGAAATTTTTGTTTTTAGTTAAAATGAGAAAGTAAGTATGCAGGTTTGTAAAGCTGTTAAAAACTAGAATAGCAACAGTTTCCGATTTGAATTTGGACCTTTTTTGGCTGAGTTATGGACGATTAAAGTTTTTTTTTAAGATAGTAAAAAAAAACTTAAATCGTCCATAACTCAGCCAAAAATGGCTTAATTTCAAATCGGAAAGTACCGCTGTGTTAGTTTTTAACAACTTAACAAATCTGCATACTTCAATATTAAAAAACTCAAAGGGAAAAAATGTTAAAACATTGGAAAATTTTGTTTTTTATTAAAATGAGAAACTAAGTATGCAGGTTTGTTAAGCTGTTAAAAACTAGCACAGCAGTGCTTTCCGATTTGAATTTGGCTGAGTTTTGGCTGAGTTATGGACGATTTAAGATTTTTTTTACTATCTTAAAAAAATCTAGCTAAATGAGCATCACTGGCAGTTAGTAAGATTCAATTTTGTCCCAACGGAGCTTCCTAGCTAGATGCGCATCACTGGCAGTTAGTAAGATTCAATGTTGTCCCAACGGAGCTTTATAGCTAGATGCGCATCACTGGCAGTTATTAAGATTCAATTTTGTCCCAACGGAGCTTCATAGCTAAATGCGCATCACTGATGTGCATCGTTAAAATCAAGAGGTACCTCTTTCCGCTGTGTTAGTTTTTAACAGCTTAACAAATCTGCAAACTTTAATTTTAAAAAACTCAAAGGGGGAAAATTTTAAATCATTGGAAAATTTTGTTTTTTATTAAAAAGAGAATCTAATCTATGCAGGTTTGTTAAGCTGTTAAAAACTAGCACAGCAGTGGTTTCCGATTTGAAATTAAGGCTTTTTTTGCTGAGTTATGGACTCCAATTATTCCCATATATGTACCTACAATGATAAATCCAGATAAATAATACTTTTAAACGATTTTAAAGTGTTCGATATATTATAAAAATCCTTTTTATATGTCATAGCTGTATTGCACATATTGTTTCATGTTTAAAATATTATATTCTGGCGAGGGGAAAAAACGGAAAGGGCAGTTGGGATTTTCAGCTTTCGTTTATTGTGATTATATGGAACTTAGTTTAATTTCCTTTTGAATTTGAAGGTGGCGGCCTCTTTCAAGATTTACAAGAAAATGTAAAATGTAAAATCGTCCAGCTTCTTCCAATAAAAGCGATGTATGAAATAGCTTAGATCCAGTCACAGGTGGCGCCAGTCTGTTTTCGAAAAATATATAAAATTAAATATATATAGCAAAATAAAAACAATCCTTAAATAAACATGAGAAAATTAAAAAAAAAAATAAATATATATAAATGCAAATAATAAATTTAATAGCATTTCTTACTTATCTAAAAAGTTCACATAAAAATGTAATGCTTTAATTAGAAAGATTTTATTTTTGGCTTGACAATTGCTTTAGATTTAAAAGAAATCATAGCTATATTTGTAAAAAAAATATTCCTGATCCATTGATAGTATTTTTTATAATATATTCTCTAAATTGTGAACAAAAATAACTTATTTATGAAATCACAAATAGTATATATTCGGTTAAGATTCCCTTTAACTTAAATAATACAAGTTAAAAAAAAAATAAATAGTGTTTAAAGAATTGTTTTAGAAATAATTTAAACAAGTTTGTTAATGTTTCATATCTTTTTCATTTTATCTTTTCTTAGCTTAACCAACTTCCTAGCGAACCGAAAAAGGCGACACTTTCTCGGCATCTCAATATCCTGCCGGGGAAATGCTGTTCGGCATGTCCTGCCGTTTATCAATAGGACTCTCTTAAGTGCGGGTTTACCTATGATTTTCCCAATTAACTTGTGTTTGTCCACTCTCGTCCACACTTCGTCCTGGCCGGTCTGGGCTGGCTTTACCTAAGCCCGGGCCCGAGGATCGCCCGGAGGGTATTACGCAATAATAAAAACTGTCACCAGCGCAGAAGCTGGCGCCAGAGCACAGCCAGGACGAAGCTGCTTACCTTAACCCTTGGGCGCAGGTAGAAATCCACAGGAAAGGAAGCGAAACGATGACCTAAAGCCGGGCATCAATGGAGGGAAATTCCAGGGGCTTTCCACCCGAACTGGTCATTCATGAAACAGCCTCGACCGTGGCGTTGCACACACGTGTTGTCAATTACCTGGCGGTGATCCCAGGGACCGATCCAGGTAGTGATTCCCGCCTGGGGTTTTCCGCTCGTATTTCATGAATGAAAAGGGTCTCGGGATATATAAATGCCAAGTCGCTGCTGCAGGGACAATCAGAAGCCAAGGCAACGTGAAGCGAGCGACACATCGAATTCTAGGAGAAGCTGCACAATCATTCGAGTCCAACAATTAAATACGAGTGGCAACATGGCAGCAGCAGCACTGAGGAGCATCATTACCATCATCTTTGTGACCATTCTGGCTGGCAATGCGCTGGGCGCATCTCTCCGCTCTGAGCCAGAACTGGGACGTTCGCAGAGGATCGCCCAGTGTCGGGAGCTGTGCTATCGCCAATCCCTGCCGGTGATCACGCCCCCCTTCCTCTGCCGCTCCCGGCCAGAGTGCTACATGTGCCACGACTACTGCCGTGTCCTGGTCGTGGTCCAACAGAGTCTGGCCACGTCGATGTGTGCGGATCGGGAGTTCTGCACACGCGGTTGCCGGGTGGCCTGCTCCTACCATCGCCTCAGGATATTCCAAAGGGAAGCAGGAGCAGCGGCTGCTGACAGCGGAAATGCGGTGCCAAAGAAGTGAGGGGAGCTTATCTGGGGAAGCTCCTTGGCGTAACTGCCGGAAAATTAAGCGGAAAACTCTCCGGAACATTTGTATATATAGTCTAGTGTATAGTGTACAGTTCTAAATATGTTTAATTTTAGTAATAATAAAAAAGAAACATTTAAAAGAGAATAACTTGTTTGTTTTTAATGGTTTTCAATTAAATATTAGTTATTTTGAAGGAACAAAGTCATTCTGTGGCTATTCTCCTTCAATTAAAAAAGGCCCTCAATGTATAATATATAATTATACCAGACTTCTTTTAATACTTTTAAAATTCAACCCAAACGAAGGTCCTTTGCCACTTGTATTTCTTTTTTGCATTTCTTCCTGCTCTTTTCTCTTCTAATTACTTTTTCGTTATTTTATTTTACCTTAAAAAAAATCTAAAAATCTAGAAAATCTTCTCCCTTAAAAAAAGGCATTAAAAAACAAAGCTTGAACTTGTAAAATATTTTGTCTCTACTTTCTTTTAAAATAATCCTTTGAAAATTAAGGCAAAATACCAAAAACCTTTGGGAAAACAAGTCAAAATATAAAAATTTTAAAAAATATGACATATTATATTAAATATATTAGCTTAAAAAATATAAAAATCTAGAGAATCTTCTTCCTGAAATAAATGAATTTAAAAAACAAAGCTTGAACTTGTATAAAATAATCCTTTAAAAATTAAGACAAAATAGAAAAAAAATCCCTGGGGAAACAAGTCAAAATATAATACATCCTTAAAAAATATACGAAATCCTTCAAAAATCATCCAAAATGGAATATATAAACATCACAAACACAACTTAAAACAGAGCCCAGCCAGGATGATGACTCCAAATTGCCCCGGAAAACATGGAAAACGTGTAAACACTTGCCAATTAGTTGTTGCTAACCAAAAATGATTATTAGTTAATAAAGAAAAAAAAAGAAAGTCAAGGCAAGTTCCTCGTCGTCGCTAAAGGAGGAGGAGGACGACTCCTCGCTGGAGGCAGGAGGAGAGCCAACTCTTCTCACGAATGGCAACTGGCGAGTTAACTTGAAGCAAACTTGAACTGAAAACTGGGAATTGGCCAGGCTGTTGCCGCCAGCTGTTGTGTGTGTTGTGTTGTGTTGGCTTTATTAATCACCGGCAAGCGGGAGGATGAACATGAGCAGCAGCGGGAGCAGGAGGCTCAAAGTCCGCACGAAATAATTTAAGCTTGCATATTGAAGGAGAAGGCAAACAACAAAAAAATTAAATTAAAAATGCGGCACATAGAAAAAGGAGCACAACAGGTGGTCAGTTGGCCGGATATTGAATGCTCCTTCGACTGCGACTGCAACTTATGCCAACATATGGCATCGAACGATCGATCGATCGATCGATCGATTGATAGGGCATCTACGGTCCAGTAGCCTCGATAAGAAGGGACGCACCTAACGGTCAGCGGGCACCCATTATATGGTAATTGAGACACAAACTCAAACAGCAGCATCAATATTTTTGTGACCGACACCTAATTACATAATTACATAAAGAGCCAGCCAGCAATGGGTTAACTTTAACACCCTGCCTCCCCTCTCCACTCTCTGCAGCTCTCTGTGTTGCCGCTGTCACATAAAACCGTGGCGAGCGCATAAAAAGCACCAACGATGATCATAAAAAAATCGATTTGAAGTCCATAAAAATCATATCATACAAATTTTTATATGCCATGCGCTCTCGCTTTAAAATGTCACGTTTAGTATATGGAGAGAGGAGGTGGTGGGGGGATATTCGGGGGCATTAACGAATGAAAAGTGGAAAGAAAACAATATTAACAAAAGAGCAGGTAAAGTCACTTTGGGGCATCGACTTAATTTTTTTTGTAGGCGATAAATATTATACTCTGACTGGAAATTATGTTTATTTATACTTGACACATCTTTTAAAAAAAATAAGTATAAATTAAGTAAAGTTATTATTATCAAAATAGTGAAAATGTTCATCTACATTATAACCTGTGAAAGGGTATAAAAATATAGATTTTTACGGTATCAAAATACCTCTTTTGAGTTACCTTTTAAGGCAAATTAATTTGAATTAATAATTAAATTACTAAAACTTTAAAACACAAACAAATTGATTACAAATACCCAGAGTGTGAAAATTCCAAAATAAGTATTCATTTTATATGGAGGGATGTAGGAACTAGGACTAGGAAAAATATATATATTTATATATTATTTAATAGAAACCATAATTAATTTAGTAACAAAATCATAAATATAAAAAAAACAACTCTTCTTCGAATAAATTCTCATCTCAAACTGAAACCAAAACCCTTGAAAAAGTGCATTTACCTTTTTTCGGAGAAGTAGGAAATTTCAAAATCGATTTCCAAATGGAAAATCTAAGCTGTGCTTTTTTCTTCGGCTTCTTCTTCTCTTTTTGAAAGCAAATTAAAAGCCACGACAAATGGCGCAAGAGGAATGACAGATAAATTTTCCATTGACCAACAGGTGGATGGGCATGGGGATTCCTAACTCATCCAGCTCCTACTCCTCCTCCTTCCAGTCACCTTCCTACCGCTGCTACTCCGGCGAATTGAAAACTTTTCCCGATGATGCAATAAATTCACAGATAAATGTTAATTTACGAGCGAAGGAGGGGGCTAGGTGGAGTCCAAGGAGGAGTCCAAGTGCGACAGGCTGTCTGCCACAGCCGGGGAGAGGGAGCGGGAGGAGGTGGAACAAAAACCCTTTGAGATGATGATTATTGAAATGTTTTTCGAGGCAGCCGCCCGTCAAGCCAAAAGGCAAGACGGCGGGCGTGCAAATCACGAATTGCTATATCCAAATCCGGATATTTATACATGTACACGGCTCCATCTTCAACTCCAACTCCGGCTACGTATTAATTAATTATAAAGCAGAGGCAGCTGGACAGACGCCGGACACCTCACCTCCATAACGTGCACGAAGGTGAGAAATCAATTTTCAGTATCTCGCTTTGTGTTTAATATTTTTCCAGTGAAATGCGCCGCCGCCGCATGATGAGGCCCCACTTTTGGCTGAGTTTTCAGCTTCACCTTCGGTTTTTGAGTGCCCCGGGGCCAGCGTTTGTGACTGGAGGAGGTTCGGGCTTAGGTGAAGCTTCAGGTTCGGGTTCAGGTTGAGGTAAGGTTCAGGCACTTGCAAAAAATGTGTGCCAAGTTTTCTTTAAAAATATATACAAATAAATTGCATAAATTTAAATATTTATATATAAAACATTTTCCAATATTAAAAAAAAACACTTTGTTATAGAAATTTTAATCTCTGCAAAGGTAAGCCATACCTATAAATATCGTTTTAAACTCTATAAATGCTAAATTTTGAGGTCTTCTTGAGAGCTTAAAATGACCAAAAAGCAATTTCTTGCCACAAAACACACATTTTCCCATTTGGCATTAAAATCTTAATTAATTCCTAATAAAATATTGAAAATTCTGTAAATCTTAGTAACTGATAAAAATGCAGATTTATTAAACGTATAAAAACTAGCAAGTAACGCAGGTTTACTTATTAAATTTCATGACTTTTTAGCTCAAATATGACATTTTTAATCTTTAAAAAAATGATGAAATTTTCCAAAATAATTGATTTTGAAAATAACTCATTTTTTTCGAGTGCTTCTTTGAAGCCTGTGGATTTCTGTTTAGAGGTCTCTGTTCTGGGGCACGTAAATTAGGATAACAACGTGAAACATAATTATTACTTTGGACAGATATGGCAGCGTCTCTCTGGGGGACGAGTCCCGGATCCCTGCTCCTGCTGCCGATCCTGGACAGGCAGCGCTTTTGTGGCCCAAATAAATGTATTAAAGTTGGTTAACGCCTTCATTTCGGTTCAGATCGGCTCAACTTTGCTTGTTGTCTTTCTTTTTCTTTCCTTTTGTGGGCCCCAAAGTAGGTGCAATAAAAAATATGAATTGTTGTTGTATTAAGATCCGGCCAAAAGCAGCAGGCAAAGATCATTCAACGCTTTTTACGACCCGCAACGAACTTCGACTCTGAAGTTTGCGGAGTTCGTGTGAACTTCTCTCTCTTGTCCCCTGCATATTGTTTATGTGAATTAACCCATCGTAGGTCAGGGCTAATTCAAGGGAAATCACTAAGAATTATGGCAGCTTTAGTCCAGGAAAACAGTTAATTGTTAAAGCAAAGGTTTAGATAAGTTAATTAGCTTAAATTTGTGTTGTAAAGTATATTTTATCTATACTAAAATTTTCATTTCTAAGACTCTCTTACTCTGATTTTTAAGTTCCCTATACAAAATAATCCTCTTTCTTTGTAGTTTAAATATTAATAAATCAAAGTGAATTCCCACTCCCAAAGCTAATTCAATTAGTTCACCTTTTGCGCCCTTCGATTGCTTAATTGGCATTTGATCTCTGGACTCATCAGCTAATTAATGCCCGCCAAACCGCTGGACAATCCCCCACCAGCTGCGATTGGTGGCCACCCGCTGGATTCACAGAGAACCGATCCCCAGAGATCCCCAGAGTCTCAGGGTTTCACAGATTTCAAGAGGAAATGCCACGAAATTGAAAATGCAAAACGAAATTGGCAAAGCAGCTTCAGCATTTCTTTTTTGTTTTATTGCTGTTCTTTTTAGTTTTTTTTTAAATATATTTTCTGTTTCTGGTTTTCTGATGGAGACCGTGGCCATGCGTAATGAAGACGTTAAGCTTGGAGCCTGGACCCAGAAGGAAGATCAGGAGGCGGAAGGCGGCGATGGAGCTCAGGAGGGCTGCCAGGCATACGTCGCCCTGCCGTTAAAGTCCAGTCCGAGTCCAGCCCCAACGCCACGGGCACAGGCCCAAGCATAGCCACATCCCAGCTCCTACTCCCAACTGACCCTCTTTACTGATTCCAAATGCACTGGAAACTCAATTTCTAACTCTCGAAATAATATTCCGAAAAAGGGAAAACCCAATGTTTAGGCAAGAGATTTTTTAGTAATATAAAAAATGCATTCAAGAAATTTAATTAGGTTAAAATAAAGGCTTTGAACATGTTAAAATATTACTTGAATATATTTTAAGCAAAATAAAAAACAGCCATTAAAACTAAATTCAAAGCCAGAAATAATTATTGAAAGTAATAACACAGTTTTTAGCATACAAAATGCATCTTCATTGACTAGCAGATAAGAATCTTTGAAATGTGTAAGTAAAGTCTCTAGTTAAAATATAATATAAAATATATAAATATATAAAATAAAATTTAATGCAAAATATTATCAACTTAGTGGCATAATAGTTTATAAAAATAATAATTTTCGCTGACTTACAAGTAAAAAGATTTGCCAAAAAAAAGAGAGAATATAAATAAATATTTAAATTACATAATTATATAAATTAAACTCCTTAAATAAACTTTTAATACATACATAATCATTGACTGACTGATGGGTATCTCAAAAACCCATGTTTAAAATAAGGAAAATATTATTTTGAATAATTAATATGATGTTAACAATAAAATTACATAATAATAATAATAAAGATACCCAACAATAATAATTTAAATACATAACAAGTAAGAAAGCTACAGTCGAGTGAGCTCGACTGTGAGATACCCGCTACCCATACTTAAACCAGAAAAGCGTCAGTACGCCAGAAAAAACAGTTAATACAATTTTGAACATAACGGACAAATGCAAATGCAAGTGTAATATGCATGTGATTGTACAAAAATACATACACATGTATCTATGTGTGTGAAAACGCGTCATTATTGCATTCAAGCGGATAATAATTATTACCATTTATTAAAATTGCTTCTCGAATATCTTATAAGATTCTTTTCCGAACACAACCACAGAACTGATAAGAATATTCAGTTGGTCTAATTGGTCAACCAAATGAGGCATGCTGCCAGCAGCCGTTTGTGGCCATACAAAATTATTTCTTTAATAACTTCGACAATTTTTATCTGATCGCAACCAAATTTTCAGGGATCACACAGACTATAGTTCTTAATATACATACCGAAACTCGCGACTCTAGCTTTAAAATGATACGCTTAATACGCTTTTTTATGATTTGCGGGGGCGGAAGTGGGCGTGGTAAAAATTTGAAACAAACTTGATCTGCGTGCAAGCATAAGAAATACTGTCGAAAAAAAATTAGAGCTCTATCTCTTATAGTCTCTGAGATCCAGTGTTTCATACGGACAGACGGACAGACAGACAGACAGACAGACAGACAGACAGACAGACAGACAGACGGACATGGCTAAATCGACTCGGCTGTTGATCCTGATCAAGAATATATATACTTTATAGGGTCGGAAATGCTTCCTTCTACCTGTTACATACATTTCCTGCCGGCACAAAGTTATAATACCCTTCTACCCTATGGGTAGCGGGTATAAAAAGTCCTCATCGACTTACAAGTAAGTGTGTATCTCCAAAAGTATCTCTGAAAGTATCTATAAAAGATATTCCTTCAATAAGGAAATATATATAACATATTCTATAAATTATATAATTAATTATTGTTATAATTATAATAAATATATATAAGAAAGAGTCTTCATTAAATCTTCGTTTCTCAAAAAGTATATGAAATATATCCCTTTGGTGACAATTTCTATATTTAAAATATATACAAAATATTTAATAAAATATTCTATAAAATGTATAAACCACAACTCATGAAATTCCCCGTTTTTGTTTGTTTTTTCTCACTGTGTGCGTAACTCTTTGAGGCTCGTTTCGGTTCCGCTTGCATGTTAACTGAAATGAAAATTCGTATGAAGGCGAGAAATTAATGAATCATTCACACCTGCATGACGGATTGTCTGCATTACTCGCCACTCTCACCTGGACCTGGTATCCCTCTGTCTCTTTCCCTGTGGCGGCACCATTTTGTGGGTAAGATCCCAAGATCCCTTTCCGAGGGCACCTTGAACCTGTGCCGGGTCCGAATCCGAGTCCAAGTGCGAGTGCGAGTGCGAACGGGGGGCGCGGCCTGGCTGACGCTTCTGCCGAAGGAGTTGCCTTCTAATTTATTTGCCTGATGTGTGTATTACATTTGCGTCTGCCGGCCGTCCTTGTCTCAGTCGCAGTTGCAGTCTGTGTCTCTGACTCTGTCTCCTTTGTCTCACCTGACCGCCCCCCTCCTCCGCTCCGTTCCTGCTGCAACGGTCTTCAAATTGCCTCTCGGCCATCCGGAGATGGCTCTTTGGGAGATTCCAAGCGATGCTGACGAGGCGTCGCTTGATATAGTTGCCACGGCACTTGGCACGATCTGTCGGGCTTAGTTTTTTAGCGATAACAATGATAATTATCGATATTACGTGGACTTTAAATGAGCTTTTAAAGGAATTATTTAATTATCTAATTTTAAGCGATAGCATTTAAATTTTAAAAATAATATAAACATATATAGAGAAATTTTAATTTTTACAAACCTAAATATGTTTTTAGAGAATTATAAGAATTTCCCCTTTGACCAATTATTGATAATTTCTTAATTTTACTTAATTAATTTAGAGAAACCATCGACATATAAATATAAACTAATTTGAATTTACTTGCTTAAAATTCATAATAAAAATAAAGAATAACTAACTAATTAATTAATTAATGAATTATTTAATTATTACTTTATTTAAATCAAACATAACCAAATAGCTATATTTTTTTAATGTTAAAAAACTATATAAAAAACTATTAAGCGATTCCCTATATTATTTTAATTTTAATTCTTTATATTTATTAACTGATAACTATAAGCGATGATATTTTCAGGTATCGATAATATATTAATTTTAAACAATTATTTTAGAAAGATTTAGATTTTTCCTACCTAAAAATATAGACCTAATCAAAAACTATAAACAATAAAATAAATAATGTATATTACAAATCATTTTCGACTTTATTTATTTATTTTTTTGCCCGCAAACTCACTAACCACACTCCACAGTGCGTGTGCTGCGTGTGAACTTGATGGATGCACTGCCTCCGCCTCCTGGAGCAGCTCTTCCTTATGCATTTCTTGGTTTTTACTCCTTAACCTGCCCCCAAGTGCCCAACGGGCTGGTTGTTGGCTGGAAGTTAAAATGCATTCGCAAATATTTTTTGGGGCTTTCGGGCGTGCGTGTAACCGTACTAAAAATCGCATTCCCCAGAAAATAAAGTCAGGGGTCAAAGGTTAAAGGGGTACAGTTTATACATATATATTTTTCAGGGTTTCCCTTTAGCTAGCCACCACATCTTTAGCCTACAATTCTATTCACATACAAGGGGATTGTCCTTGGATAATGCAATCTTGAACAACAAAAAAATATATATTCTAGTCCTTGGTTAGGAGCCAAGCAAGGACTCGATGCTAAAGGGTGAGCTGTAGAGGGACTTGTTTTGGGTGGCATTGACCTGCGAGGCTTGGTTCTCCAGCTTGATGGGCACATCCAGGCAATCGTGGGGCTCCAGCTTCAGCTCCAGCTCTGGCTCTGCCTCGCTGCCGCTGCTCTTGGGATAGGTTCGGGAGGAGGAGCAAAATGAATGATCCTGGCTATCCCCGGTCACATCCTCACCCGCCTGACGATCCTCATGATGATGATGATGATGGGAATGATCCTCTCCCACCACATCAATTGGCAGATCCTCATCATCGTAGCTCTCTAGATCATCTTCCTCCAGCTCTAGCTGCAGTTCTTCATCCTCCGCCAGCCAGCTATCCTTGTGGGCCGCCATATAGTCCGCCTTCAGGCGCTCCACATTCACCTCGATGCCCTTAAGCCGCAGCTTCCTGGCCTGCCGCTCGATGGCCTTTCTCATCCTTTTGCTGCGCTGAGCTCTGCTCATGGGAGAGAGATGGAGGATGGTAGGTAGGAAAGATCCAATGCCCATTTCAAGACTCACCTTTCCCGGGCCCGCAGCTCCGAGGGTGGTATGGGTGCTCCACTGCAGCTCTGGGGCTGGGCATTATGTGCCGGTCGTCCAGGACCCTTTTTGGTGTGCTCCTTTTTCCGCCATTTGGCACGACGATTCTGGAACCAGACCTTCACATGGGGATATAACGCATTGCATTAGATCTTTGGGGATCCCATATCCCAAATCCTACATAATTTTGATTTTGAGGTAACTCGCCCTTCATTTCATTTCATTTCATTTCAATAAAGTCACCGATTCCGTTGCGGACGATTAACCCCTCGACTAAGGGCAATGTGTCACGCGTTCTGGAGTCGGATGATCATCAAACTGATTGCTCGTGATCGTGGACTACGGACTCTCAGCACTCCGGAGAGGAGTGACGGGCAGCGGGGAGCTTGGAGCTCGGAGCACGGGCAGATGGGGATGACTGCCTTGGTTAGTTGGAGTCATAAGCAAGATGGCGTCGCTAATTGACGTGCAGTTTGCCGGGTTGACTCGACCGTATCGATGGCGGTGTGCCCGGAGTAGGGGAGGAGGGAGCTCGGAGCTTGGCTGGTCTCCGGTGGGCGGCGACACATGTGTGTGCGACAATTTGAAGTCATTTGCATGCATTGTGCATTTTATTTTTAATGTGCAACAAATTGTTTTCGAACAGAACGGCATGCAATGCCTCGTTCCCGGCCATAACAAGAGCTCTCCCTGTACACATAACCAAATCAAGTTATATTATCAACTTTTTTTTAAAAAAACATTCCTATTATTAAAATTTTTATACAAGTTTTGGAGAACCAATGTTTTGATTGTGTTTTTCAAACAGATAAGTTGCCAATTAAATTAGCAATTAGTTCGTTGCTTTACCGATTTGGTTTATCGATTGTTTAGATCCTGTTTTTTCAAGAGAATAAAATTTCTTGAAAGGATTACATTTTTCTGAGAGTTAATCTGGAAATTTACAAGACTAAAAAATGATTGCTAAACGTTTGCTAAACTCCCAGTTAACAAAAGGTGTTACTTATCTTTTCAATATAACTTCTTAAATGTCAAATCAAGCCGATTTTTCATATAATTTTAAACAAATAAACAAGTATTTCATAAATTTTGATCTATTTTCTTCATTCCAAAATTCGATTTGATATAAAAAAGACTCCAAGTTTTTCTCTAATTTTCTTTTCCCTGTGCACCTGTATATGTCTGTATTATAATACCTGTTTCCCCGATTTACTTACACCTTCACCCCCCCCCCCATCGCCGAATCAAGCGACTGATTGTGAGTGAGGGAATGACAAACGGACATACTGACGGACACACGGACAGACGGACAGACTGTCGCTGTCTTGTCGTTCGCATTGACAAATTGATATGTCATGTCAAGAAACAATTTCAGACAAAGCGTATAGCCAAATGTCCCTCCTCGGTGCCTCGGATACTCGTAGAGGGAGAGAGAGAGAGAGAGAGATGGATAGAGAGCGATTGAAAGAGACGGGGCATAGTCAGATAGACAAAGAGCCAACGATAATCACACGGCTGACATGCAAAGTCAGCCATCGCAATGGGAAAGGGTTAAGCGTGTGGAGTGGAGCCCAAAGGGTGAGGAAGGGAAGGGTTAAGCTCGCTCTGGGAATGCAATTGAAATCATTACAACAACAAGCGACACGAAACGCAATTGCAAATGAAATAAAATGAATTATAATGGATAAAAATAGTCAGGTAATTGGTTTTATTGAGTAATTGAGTTCCAGTTGCCACCAAATTGTTTTACAATGCTCACGCAAATGCCTATCGCAAGGGGGAATCAAAGAGGACGGCCAAAGGGATATAGTCAAAGTCAAAATCCTTAATCGGAATCAGTTGATATATACCCTTTCCTTTTTTTTTTTTTTTAATTTTGGAATATTAGCAATGCAAACTCACCGCTATGCGTCCCTCCTTGAGATCCAATCTCATGGCCAATGCCTCGCGCATAAACACATCCGGATAATGGCTGCCCAGGAAGGCTCGCTCCAGCTCCTCCAGCTGCCAACAATTGAAGTTGGTCCGGCAGCGTCTGCGCTTTGAGGCCTCCTCGGTCTCGAGATCCTCATCGGGATAGGTATCGAGATGGGGATCTGTTTTGGTCTGGTTAGCTGCTGCTGCCTCCTCGCTGTGGGTCTCCTCCTTGGGACTCCAGTCTGCAAAATGGAAGAAATAATAATATAATAATAATAAATATTAAAGAATTTAAAAATTCCCTAAAAAATCTATAAATAAAAGTTAAAACAGAGAACTGGTTAATCATTTTATAAGAGAGATTTAGGTTTCTTTCTGCCGTTTTATAATTCATTTTGTATTTAGTTCATTTCATAATAATTTAATTTATTTCTCTATTAATTTCACTACGAAATCCCTTAAAACTTAATCTTCAATACATTCAATACAATATAATAATAATAAATAGATATTAATGATATTAAAAGTTCCACAAATAATCTACAAACTAAAGTTAAAACAGAGAAATGTAGAATCTTTGTATAAAAGAGATTTATAACTCATTATAATTTCATTTCATTTCATTTAATAATTGAATTTCTTTTTCTATTAAATTCTTTTAAAAATCCCTTAGAACCTCTTCTTTATTTTCAACATTTCCCTACGAAATCATCGTGTAAATCTTTAAATTTTCGGTTCTTTATAGAACCAAAACCCGATTAGATCGCCGATTTGGCCTGGAATGGTGGCTACAATTAACTCGAAATAGTTAGTGCCGGTCTGGCTACAGAAAATCGGTATAAAGGTGGGGTTCCAAGTCCTAGGCTCTGGTTTTCCATGGTTTTCATGGGGGCTTGGCTCGTTTCGGTCTCGTTTTATAATTGCAAACAATTAAAGTCTATTTATGCAAATTTTCCAAGATATGCCCAGGAACGGAGACCGCAGCCGAAACAGGAACCGGAACTGCTGGAATTGGCGATGTGCCACGCCCATCTAGGCAGCAGGAGGAGGAGGGGCCAGGACATGGGGCCAGAGCCATGTAGAACCCAGAGTCAGCGTCGTTTGTCTTTCTAATTTATAGCGGCGCAAATTGGTTTCCACAATTAGGAAGTGGTGGGTGTTGCTCGGATATGTTTAAAGCTCCAATGGCGGAAGTAAATTACCCGTACGTACATATATACATATATATATATAGTCCTATACGGAGCAGAGTTCCACCTCCTGGCAATCTAACATGGTCGAAACCAAGTCATGTCTTGCCACCGTTTAGTTGCAGTTTTAAGTGAAATTTAATTGCAAAAATTTAGACAATACACGAGGCGAAAGAGGGGATACTTGAATTGATATTAAAATAAAAATATAGATGAGTTTATAGTCTCCTGATTCCCATACATATTAATAAAGCAGTTGATAGGAAATTAATTATGCAATTAAATATTTAAATTTTAATCTTGTTTAAAGCCTTTACCTTTTTTCTATATATATTTTTTTTTAGGAATTTTTAAACATTTACTACTATATATTATTGATTTAAAACGAAACATTATTTAGCTTTTTAGTGTAGCCAATTAGAAGAAGGGTTTTGTGGAGACTTTGAGGTGGAGCCACTGGCCAGTGGTTAACCACTTAGTTAACCGCAGGAAAATCATCACCAGCAGGAGAGCAGAAGGACCTGCTGCCACACCAGCAGGAAGGCAATAAAAGACGCATCAGGGGCACTCGACAAAAACTCCAATAAAAATGATATAGAAGGGGGATATATACTATATGGTATGTGGCAAGCAACAGCACTGCGGCTACGTGATTTTCATATGCCGAAATGCACACAGATTTTGACAATTTAGAAAACACATCTGCTAGGAAATCGAAGGAGGATTCAACCCTCGAGAGCAGCCCGGCCCAGGCCCAGGCCCAGGCCCAGGCCCAGACAGAGTTCAGCGAGCTCAACCCAAAACACAGGCAAACAAAGCACAACAAAGGAGCAGGGGCAGGTCCTGTCTCTCTTTCTCTCTCCCTCTGCGGGCATATCGGTCCATTCAACAATGCCCTGGCACAAACACGAGTCCTGGCCCTAACTCCACCTCATCATCACACTTGAAAGAGTAAATAAAATATAATTCCTCAAGGGTGTTATAAATAAAATTATCTGAATTATGGTTTCTGTTGACTTTCCGACTGAGGCTATATAGTGCGTTATATCTGGCATAGTTTGCCCTGCCTCTGCCGGGGGTTTGTCCTCCTAATTTGCCACGAAGATTCCAACTGGAACAGGTCCTTCCTGGCTTTCTGCTCGGTCCGGTTTTTGAGTCCTGGGATTACGCCCAAGTCAAGTAGGGGGGACTTTGCCGGTGTGTAACTTGAAATCGATATGGTTAAGGTTATAGTCGAGGGCGGGAGGGAGCGGTTACCGGGGGCGTGGCACTTAATGGTTGAAACATTTGGCTAAAGCCTTTAGAACTTGGCCAACACCCACAACCACAATGGGACCCCCAAGGATTGAAGGGGCCAAAGGGACTCCAAGGAAAAGAACTATATTACTTTCTTTTTTAAGGGGTACTTTAACGTTTAAATAATCGGAAAATAATCTGAACATTAAAATATTATTCTTTTCTTAATTTTTTTTATTTTTATTTAGTTTTTATAAGAAAAATTAAAGCGAACTAAGTGTTTTCTAAATAAATGCAAGATTTATTTATTTATGACATTAATTTCACAACTTCGCCAGTCCTGTAAAATAATTAATTTACTATTTATTAATTTATAATTTAATTTTACGGAATTGCCATATTTTCCTTGATTTTTAGTTATTTTTTTTAAAGAAAAGTAAAAGATTTTTCAATAAATGCAAATCAGGCATTGATTTCTCAACTTGTCAAACTTTGTACCATCATTTAATTATTATTTACTAATTTATTTATTAAAAACTTATTTATTTTCAAGTAATTTTCATAATTTTCTCTGATTTTTATTTAGGTTTTATAATAAAAAGTAAAGGAAACTAAAAACTGTCTAAATAAAGTTAAGTCTCGTTTATTTTAGGCGTCGATTTAACATTCCTTAAACCTTGTAAATTTATTTATTTACTTATATAGTAATTTTGTTATTTTAATTGGAGTAATTTTCACTATTTTCTTTCATTTAAAGTTTGTTTTTATTATTCATTTGTGACATTGATTTCTCAGCATGTCAAATGTTGTAAATAAATTTCGAACTATACTGATTTATTCATTACTTACTGACTTAATTTCCAGTAATTTTTTATAATTTTTTATTTTATTTTTATATGGTCAAGTCCCCTTTTCTCAAACCTTGTAAATTCATTTATTTACTATTTATTAATTAATTTATTAGTTTGTAATTTAATTTCAAGAAATGTGCAACATTTTCCTTGATTTTTATTTAATTTTCTTAACAAAAACTGAAGTGAAAGAAAAAGTTTTCTAAATAAACGCTAATCTGGCATTGATTTCCCAGCTTCTCAACTTTTGTAAAAAATACATCCTAACTATTTATATATTTGTTTATTATATACTAATTTAATTCCCAGTAGTTTACATAGTTTTTTTTTTTTATTTTTTTTATAGTTTTCTATAACGAAAAGTCGAAAGATTTGAAAATAATTTATTTTAGGCATCAGATTTCCCAACTCCTGCTTGTAAATTAATTTTCCCTCTCTCGTTATGATTTCCCCATTTCATCCCTCTGCTGTCTGCTGTCTGCTGTTTGTCGCTGGCTAATTAAAAACATTAACCCAATTTAAATTAGGCCAGCAAATGGCGAATCTGCATCTAAATCAGATGCGTCTGATATACATTTGCATATAAACAGTATAAATTGCTGTCCAGTCGGGAAGGCAAACCCAAACCCAAACCCAAGCCGAAGCCCGAGGACCAATATGAGAGACAACCCCAGAGGACAGAGAACGGCAAACAACATCCTTTGCCCCTTAGTTTTGCCTAATTTCAAAGGTCGTTAAACAAACAAACTCAAGTGGAACAAAATACAAGGAAGGAGGCCCTCGGGACGCGCTGCGATGATGACGAGGCCAGACGCCGAGCAGGCACTTTCCACCTCCCAAAACGACCCACAAAAAATTACCCAAAAAATGCCCGTAAAAATCTATAAAATAAAAAAAATCACACTGTAAAAATAGAAAAAAAGGCTGGGTCTCATTAGCATTTATAGGCCACACAAATGTCGCTTCCTGGGAACATCAGGAATCATCACAGCAGACTGGTTCCTTGCTCTGAGGTTCATTAGAAGCTTGTCACATGATTCGATTTACAAAAAACAAAAACAAAAAAAATAAAATAAAATCTACAAAAAAAAAAATACAGTCAAAAATCAACAGTACAAAAAAATAAGGTAAATCGGGGAAAAAAACAAGGGGAAACTACATATTAGGTCTGCTAATTGTGTGACCCTGCAAGTCACCCCCCAGGATCAACGCCTAAAAAAAAACAGGATAAAAAAAGGTGCTCAGAATCAGGCGTTAAGTCAGACACGCGCCCCTGACACGGGGATTTTTGTTGGTTGGATTTCCAGTCTGGACACAGAACCCCTTTTGCCGCGCATCCTTTTCCCGTGCGCCCCGTGCGCTCCTTTCTCCTTTTCAGTGCCTGTCAAAGTCATTTAGCTGCCTCGGCACATTGATGGATTGTCCGAGTTTTCGCCGCTTTCCCGCCTCCGAGACCCAAAGTTGCTATCGTGGAACAACTATTTCGCAGAATCGCCGGCTCGAGTGTGTTAAATTGTTTGCTCACCGCACTTTAAACTCTGCCCGAACGTGGGAAGAAGCTGTGAGAGTGTTTGCTGAGAGAGGGGGGAAAACTGCAGGAAAGGTGGAAAAGTATCTAGGATTTATTTCAAAGAAAAATTTGGAAATGTTACGGAAACCAAAAATGTTAAATAATATATTTTACTGCACATGAGATCTATGTATATATGCTTTAAGACCAAAAATCATCTACAAAACTCAATGAAAATAAATCAAAGCAAACTGAAATCACAGTCTTAATAAATTCCCTACAAAAAACTCAACTTAAGCCCAGATTTGATGGTAAACAAGTAATATTACTTTGATTCCAAATGGACTTGCCCGTTTTATGAACCACTTTGCCACCCCTAAGAGCCGCTAGAAGATCACTGCGAGGGTCCATCATCATTAGCCGGGGCCCCAGTATTACAGTGGACACCCGGCAGAGAGGAATATAAGCAACAAAAAATAAAAACAAGGCAAGGCGAGGTGCCCAGTAATTTGTCTAGGCCGCAAACTCTGACGCCGTCACTCAACTCGGACTCAGTCTGGGGCCCCTTCACGGGCCAAACTTAACCACTGGTGGTATCCTGACTAATACCCGTCCAAGTCCTTGTCCACAGTCTCATTTCCGTCGGCCTTTTGCGCTTTATGGGCGAGCAATAATAACCGCAATCGGAGTTGCCTCCAAAGGCACCGCACAGTGGGCCACAAATGTGTGGCACTTAATTTAATGAATTTCTTTGCACTTTGCCTGGTGGATGGGTGCATGGTGCCTGGTGGCTGGTGGCTGGTGTCTGTTGCCCGTTTCCAGGAAGGGATCTTCCAAGGAGCCGGGAGAGAGAAGAACGCAGAGCGTCGGCTGCCCACTTGCCACATGAATTTATACGAGTTGTTTGCATTAAAACGAATTGATCGACACGACGAGCGAGTGAAATCGACAGCAAAAATGGATATATACTTGGGCTACACTGCTCACGGGCCTCTCGGTCTCGGTTTCGGTTTCGGTCTCGATCCTGGACTGGACCGGGACCTGGGCCGGGTCATTGCTCATCTGCCAGGCCAGGCACGTCAACGCGGCAAATTACTTTGCCCTGCTGCTGCGATGCAAAATTGAAAATTCAAGTGGAAGTGGCCCGAGTGGTTAACTTGGCAACATGCTAGCCATCTACCAGTACCTGTTGCCCCATTCCCCCAAGTTGCACTCGAAGAAAATGTGTATCTTAAATGGGGTTTGTACATTAAATAATTCTATAATTTCCTAATCATTTCCAAACTCTGTTCTTGGCTGTACAAAATATAATAAATTAACGAAACTTAAACTTAAGTGGGATATTAAATTGGTTTACCACCCACTGAATAATAATAATTATCTTCTTTTTTGTTGCAGAAAATGTTATATTATCTAAGAAGAAATATAAATTAAATAGCTACAAAAAAAGGGTTATTTTTAAATCGAATTATAATGAAAAAAGTAAAGTTCACAGGCTTTGATATCCTGCATAATATTCACTATTTATTTAGATTGTAAAAACTTTCCAACTACATTTTTCTTGCTGCATAAAATATTAAAAATTTATCTAGATTTTTTATCTACATTTGAATGGTTCAGAAATATGTATCATTTTCCTATCAAAATCATATTCAAGGCGGATTATCAACCTCTTTTGAGACCTGAAAAACATTTAATTCTTGTAATAAAATAAATAATAAAACTCAACCAAATAATTTTTAAATGACTTCTTGTTAAATTCAAAATATTCTAGTTATTTCTTTCAGTGTACCCCTTGGCTGGTTGGGCTGCATGTTATGATTAAATTTTGATAGCCAACAACAATCAAGTCAAAGAAAATCAATAATTTTTACGCATCTTGTTACGATGTTGCTGAGAGCCCCCTGCCCCCCCCCCCTCCTCCTGCTCATAAAACCCCCCATCCAGACCCCAAAAAGGGGGGCAGAAAGTCTGCCTGCCATGACGAACTGCTGCTCTCAAACGATCTCCCGGCAACGATCGACATGCCAAAGCGGCGCATAAATGTTTTGTTGTTTTAATGAAGACGTCCCTGGATCTCGGGGATCTTTGCGGTTGAGGCTTCAGTCTTCGGTCTTCGGTCTTCAGTCTTCAGTCTTGGCGAGTCGAAGAAGACATCAAGGCGTTGCATGCCACATTTTTTACCTCGTTTCTGTGCCTGCTTCTGCCGCTTGTGTCTCACTGAATATTTCTTCTTTTTCTTTTCTTTTTTTTTGCTTAATACTTTTTTGCAAAGGGGCGCGTCAGCGTCTGCACGCCAAGAGGACCGACCGAGCGACCAAGCGACCGCTCTATCGCCATCTCTATCCATGGCCAGAGGAAGCCTCTCGCTCGCTCGCTGGCAGCTTGTGGCGCATTATTACGAATAGGGTCTAATTATTGTGGCAAGCCCCTGAGCTATAATTTGCCTGATTGATTTACATAACGATCGAAAATGATCAAGACATTAATTTCTTATTAACGTCGTTTCGTTCGGTCTTTCCTCCTGCTCCTCCTGCTGCTCTGCGAGGATTCGATGCGCCTACGTCTGGTTTTCGGTCAGGTTTCTTGTGTTCTGCCTCTCGTCTCTCTCTCTGGGCGTAACTCTGGACGGGGGCAGAGCAGCAATCGTTTTTCCTTCCTTTTTTCATTTTCCCTTTTTCCCCTCTAACGACTTTCCATCGATCGCCGGTGGGTTTTACATGGCTATATATACCCATATATCAGATCGGGGGGCGCCACAAGAGCCACTTACAACAGTGTTGCATGCACGGCAACCATATCTCTTTTCTACTCAATTTTCCTTTTGGTTTTCTTGCTGTTCTTGCTGGTTGCTGTGCTTTGCATTCCCGAGATGGTCTATGGCTAATTTTCATTTCATTTAGCTGCTTTAAACGCTTTATTATTTGACAGTTATTAATCTGAGGGGGTGGGGTTTTTCGATCCATCGCATGTCCAACTCCATTTACTTGCGAACTTGTTGATTTAGTTAGTGCCTAAACATATCGGTTGGTGGGTGGGTATATGTATATAGCCTATTTTTCAGTCCATTATTACCATTATCTTTTATGCAAGGCTACCGAGTTAAGTGATCGCAGTTGATCACTGAGAAAGGATCACACCTTATTATTTACTACAATGTCCTTAAACTTGACTGAAAAATATATGCATATATCTTTAAAGTATCAAAGTATTAGATCTTGACTATACACATAGAGATGATTATGGTTTTTTTTTCTGATCATTAGATTTATAATCTCACTGTTCCAAGTATATAAATATCTGATTTGAACTAAAGTCAAGCGATCCTAACTTTGTGCCACTGGGAGTCTACCTACTTTCATTGTTCCCCACTGTTCTTGTTTCCATATTCCCAATGCTGATCCATTTCCTTTCCCCCTCCCTTGCTGCCTCGTTCCCTTGTCCCCACTCGTTGCAAATTCCGCCCTGGCCCCCCGGACCAGATCGTTTTGTTCGTTTCGGACATAATTAATGTTAGTTTTAACGCTGCTTGAAAATGTTATTTCCCTTGATTATAGGAGGGCTGCCGTCTGCCCTCCTCGCTCCATATCCTCTATCTCTGTCCGTCTGCTCTGCTTCTTCAGCGCGCTGTTTACGGCCGCTGATTGTTGGGTGTTTTGTGTTTTTTGTTGTTTCTTTTCTTTTTTTTTTTGGCGTTTGCTGCGGGCAGTCATGGGGAAACATTTTATGACGATTACTGTAATTCGTTGCCGCAAACAATAATTACTTTCCATTACGAAAATGGCGGGCATATTATCACCTGAATATCACACACACACACACAGAGACGAGTTCCCCTCCGTGGCAACACCAACACAGGTGTGAAGCCGGCGTCAAGAGCCCCGGTTCTGGTCGGTCTTCCCCGCGAATCTACCTCGCAGAAGAATCCGAAGATGCAGAAAGAGATCCCCAAAACAGTTGCCAAGTTGGCCAGATCCCGATCCCGATTCGCTATGGCAGTTTCATCTTCTTTTTTTTTTTGCTTTGTGCAACGTTGTCTAAAATTTTCGGTAATAAAATATGACAACTCAATCAAGGCCCATAAAAGACGCTGGGTTTCAACGTTTCGGGGCGGTGCCCGCTTGAAGATCTTGGGACGAAAGCCCCGTAATTTGCAGAGGCTGCAAAGACGATCAAAATTTACGATCATTTTGTTTTCAAAATCAATTTAGAAAGGAAGCGCGGCAAAGATCAGGCTCTGGCCCAGAAAGAGATAGCCACATAGAGGGATGGAGGACGGAGACCCAAATTGAGTTCTTAAGCTGTCTGGCGAAGAATCGAGAAAGAAGAAGGGCCTTAAACTGGGATCAGGCGGATCGCGCAGATTCTGCGGATCTCGTTTCGCCTTCTGCGCGCCGTTTTCGGCAGTTATTAGCCTGGTAAAACACGAGTCTTGCACATTTGAGAGCTTGTAATTTACTTAATTTGATTACGACGGAGAGGGGGGCGTGGTCCAGCTGTCCCCCGATCCTCTCCTGCGATGCTGTGCAAGGTGCAAGGTTGAGGAATGATGGGAAAAAGCGAGTGGGAATGTTTGCAACCAACTGATTTGCGTTGGTAATTCTACATTTTTATTGTGATAATTTGTTTACTAATTTCTCAGAGGCTTGCGTTATTAATTAATTTAAATACAAATATTTACTGATATGTTTATCTAGGAAAAAATGGAAGATCGGGATCAGTTATGGATAAATTCAGATTTCGACAATTTAGTTTACCAAATTGACAACGCAAATACATTTTAGATAATAAAATTAATTTAAATTTAGCATATCCAACTAGTTTGTGAATTTTAGTTTATAGTTGGAGCCCAAACCCCGAAATTTCCAGTTGGGAATTTACGTTTCTTTGTATAATTAATTGTGCAAACAAGGCAACGCTCCGGCACACGAAATCTATTAATTTAGACAATAGTTTATTAATTGAAAGTTATGTCTGAGTCCGGACGAATGATTTATGCCCAAAAACAACAAAATATAATAATAAACAACAAGGGCAAGGGACTGAGGCGTAGATTTTAGGGGGTTATTTCCATTCTGTTTATTATTATTTAATTATTTCATATTTTGTATATGATTTTCATTTTTAAAATCTCAAAAAATATATTACCATTCCTTTGATCTTTTTAATTATTTATAGCAAAGTTTCCCCCTAAAATTATTTATTTCTCCGCTTCTGATCAAAAAAATTATAATCACAAAATTTGAGAAAAAGCCAAAGCTGAAAGCAACGAGGCAAAAAGGCACGAAGAAGAGAGAGGCAGGCATAAAAATTGATTTCTGCTGCTGCTTTTAATGAATTCTTCTCCGGCAGCGGCAGCACCACCACCACCACCACCACCAGCCACAACAGCAACAACAACAACACCAACAACACAATCTCAATCAATTTCAAGTCGCACATCACATCAAAACAAATTACCAAGGAATTAATTTGCCATCGGAATCACGCAAGCGCAGATTAAAGCCTTCGAGAGCGAAAGAGAAGCCCAACACACATAGATGTGGGGGCAGAGTGAGAGGGAGAACGGACGAGAGCGAGAGCTTTTGCGGCAGGATTCAGATTCAGGTTCGGGTTTTCGGGGCGATGCGATATGGCGATTAATAGAATGGCGAGGAGGGGGGAGGGGGAGGCAAGCGGGGATATATGTATACGTAGGTGCCGTGATTAATACATGAGGATTTAATTAACTTGCCATCGCCCTATCTCTTTCGCTCATCTCGCCTGCCTTTCGTTTTCCTTTTCGTTCTGCTGGAATGCACAAACTATAGCGACGTCGACGCCGCGCTGCGAAAGATACATATACATATATACAGATACAGAGCGAAAGAGAGAGGAGCAAAAAGAGAGCAACTTGTTGTAAATGGTAGGTGTATTATGAGCAGGTGTGTGTGCGTGTAATTGAAACGTGTTCCGTTGTTGTTGTTGTTGTCGTTTGCTGCCTGTCGAACGCCTGCAGCGCGAAAATCGGTGGCATGTATAATTTTTATCACCTTTAATTAACTTTTCAATTAATAAAAAAAACGCAGCAACACAACAACAGCGGCGAAACATGTTGAGCTTCATGTTAAGCGGAAAAGTCGCAGCTGCCAAGCTGAAACAAAGCGCGAAAGTGAGAGAGAGGGGAAAAGGAAGTGGGAGGAAGGGAGAAAGAGATATAGAATTTGCAGGAAGACAGCAAAAGAGAAGGTGAACCCAAAACAGACTGGCAACTTGCCGACGGCATTTGACCAAAAATAAAAAAAAAAACCCCAACATGCTAAGAATATGTGTAAAAAAAGAACCAAAAATGACTGGGTAAAGTTCTTTAGAGAGTTCCTACTACTATCCCCAAGGACTTATTATATCCCTACCTACTTATTCCACTGACTAATAATATCCCTATATCCAGAAATATCCATTGATGGCGTGACTATTGATGTTTTTAGAGCTCCAATCGCTAGTGCGTATACGTAATATTGGGAAATTCACATGTCTGCTACATGTTTGACTATTTGTATCTTTCAGTTCACTGTAATTCTTTTGGAAACCCCGAAAATGTCTTATATTAAAAGCTTTAATTTAATACACGATTCCTGCTTAAAAAAATATAATAACTACTCTCTTAGCTTTTTTCATTGAATTAATTTTGCAGCTTCTGCTATTGCTTGGTATTTTCTATTACTATTTTAGTTTTTTTTTTTTATTAACTTTTACGTAATTAAATTAATTTTTTTAATATGGCTATTAAATTATATACTTAACACAGAGTTTCCCCATGTTTTTAGAATTGCTTCCCATCTACATATTTATCGAAACTGTATCTCTGCGTGAGAGACTTTCCCCAAGAAGTCACGCACGTTCGCTTTAAACCAAAGTAATGCCAAGTCAATCGTGTACCAAAAAATTGATTAAAAACCGCATCGGGTCGTGGGGAACAACAACCATAATCAGTGGGGTTGGGGCGGCTCCGAAAAGCACGACCGGAAACGGAAATGGAAATGAACACACACACACACACGGCGGATGAGGGGGGAAATGGCTTCAAAGTCAGCTAAAAGTGTCATTACGACTCAACAGAAAGCACAAAAAGCACGGCAAAAGCAATGCAAAGAAAGACGGAAAAGCAAAAGTAAAGCAGGGAAAAACTTTCAGGGACGTCTGCTGCCCTCCCTAAAAACCTCCCTGGGCATACGGCTCAATTCAATTTTATCGTTTCAATATTAACCCAAAACAACCCCACAATATTGCCTTCATTTAAGGTTTATTAGATACAACGACAACGCTGTGGAGGCCGCCGCTTCATGTTGAGGTGGAGCCGCCGCCTGCTGCAGGACGGGCGGGGATTGCGATGATTCTGCTGGGGGAGGAGGGATGGGGATGGTTCTGCAGGGGGAATGGGAATGGCGATGGTGTGGGGTAGACAGCCAACGAGCGGAACGCTCTTGGATACAAGAAATATTGTGACTACAACGAGACAGTAAAAAAAGCCAAAGAAAATTATCAACTAGCTTCTTCCCCTTGTTAAATATATATGTATTTATAAGTAGGAATTTATCAGGAATATCTGGTATTATTATACTACTATAATCCCTGATAAATTCCTACTATAAATATATATACCAAATATACCCTAAATAAAAGCTCAAACTAATACAAATCATAATAAAAAATATATATAACAAATTTAATAGTATAGAAGCCCTCTATTTAAGGAGTATCCAACCAGTCCCATCAAATAGTTTGACATACAGAAAAGGAAAAACGAAAATTTTCCAATTTACAAACGAAATCCAACGGAGAAAGGCGCTTAGGAGAATTGGGGGAGGTTTGGGCTGTAGACAGGGAGGTGTATAACAAGGATAAATGCCTCAGTGTGCTCCTGTTTCAGCTCCTGCTGCTCTCACTGTGTGTGTGTGTGTGTTTGTATAATGGCATAAACATTGATCCAACCGTAAAACTGGCTGACAATCGAGCCCCAGCCAGGAGAGAAGAGCCAAAGTCCTGCCAATCCACAGTCGCTCTGTGTGTGTGTGGGTATCAAGTATATATACATATATATATATAAAATCCAGGGTATATTAGCTTTTGATACTAGAAAAATATTATCCATTCTCCTTTTATATGTTTATTAAAAAAAAAATAGAATAATTAATTATTTTAATTATAATATTTCTTCTCTTTTTTGATACCAATTGCCGGGTATTCAATAGTCGATCAATGGAATCCTGACTTTCCTCTCGCTTCCTCCTTTTGGGGCCATGGCAGTGAGCCAAACCGAAACGACGCCAAGCCAAGTGTATAAATTGTATTAGCCCCGAAGTGTCGTGCGGCTTTTCTTTGCCACCCGAAACCCTCAACTGCCGGTTTTCCCCCCAGTTCGATGAGGGTAAAGGGAAGGCGAGGCGGGGGCGTTGCCAGGATAGGCAATTGCTCGTCCTGCTAGCACAAGCCCCCCACTCCCCCCTCAGATTTTCTTTTCTTTTTTTAGGGGGGTTGATACGCGTCACACGCACACATACGCACCAAGTCCAGGACATGAGGGGACCGCATGGCGGATACGCAATATGGCCGCCATATTGGGGGGCAAGGGAAAGGCAAACGGGTGCCAGAGGAAGTAGAAGAAGAAGGACGAGGACGAGAACGAGGCTAGAGGCTAGAGGCGGGAGCAACAACGAGCGCAGAGTGGCAGAGGAGGACTTGTGGCAAAGCCACCAACTCGGTGTCATTTGCAGCAAATTGCAAACCGCAACAATTTCACAAAGGACAACGAAACAAGGATACACACACACACACACATAGACACTTGCCAAGCGGGAATAGAATGGAATGGAATGAACGGGAATGGAATGGAATGGCAGAGCAATCTGTTTCAATATAAACGCACATGAGGCATTTACGAGGGAGACGGCCAACAACAAGCGTCGAGGGGGTTTGTTCGAGGGAAATCTACATGTACTATGAGTGTGTGTGTGTGTGTGTGTTTTTGTTGGGGAGCTGTCTACCCCCAAAGGAAGCTGCCACTTAAATGCTGTTAGATTTTTGTTGTTTGGTCAACAGTTTTTATCCCCCAAGTTGGTGCCTCGACCGGGTGACCTTAGTTTAAATGTAATACTCTAAAAACAGATATATCTGTTTAATATTTCTATATAATATATACATTACTGGTCAAAATAATAAGTACACGTGGTTTTTAAATAAATGCAAAATATATAATAAAAGAATTTATCATTCCAAATATAATTAATGCAGCCGATTTTATTGAAAAACTATTCAAATGAGGTGGTTAAAATAATAAAATAATTGTTTTATGATAAGATCCCTACTGGGGCGGCATTGGTTTGACGATTTTGATGCGGTCGAAAATGACTAGTTCCTGTCTTAAAAAATATTTTTAAATATAGTTTGAAAGAAAACGCCACCAAGCGGTCGTACTTTGAACTAAATATATAATGAACTATTTAATAATTATAATATAATAATTAATAATTTCCCAATAATCTACTTATTATCCTGTTGATTCTCAAAAATTCCAGCTTCAAGCAAGAGGTATTTCTGGATTCAATGGAAACTTGGAAACCTCTTCTAACATCTGGCTTACCAATGCACCCTCTCAAAACCCCACTTATTCCGGGGGTTGTTGCCACACACACACACGCATACACACTCATACACACATCCTTGGACTCCCTGGGGTGTCATAATTCTTGACGAGCTCATCTTTTACTTAAGTTTTACATAATTTTCATGTCGTCGAGGGCGGGGAGTGAGGAGCTCGCTTGTCCTCGGAGATAACAAAACATATAAAAATCGGAACGTGTGTGGGTGGTGTGTGTGTGTGTTCCTTTCCCCTCTCCCCCTCTCTCTCTCTCTCTCTCTCTTAGTGTTTTTTGGGGGTGTTTTCCCTTCCTTCGAGTGGGGGGAGGGGGCGACAGCCCTGTGGGCTTAACTTTTGCGGTAAAACGGCCGATTCTACGTGCCTGCGGCTTTTCCGCTTAGCGTACACTTCCCTTTCCCGGAAAATCTGCGACTTTGGGTCATGTAATTGCCTTGATTTCTTGACACTTGTCGACACAGATTGCAAACAAAGTGGGGGTACGAAAAGCAAAAAAAACAAAATAAACAAGAATCCGAATGCGGAGGGGCATGTGTTTTCCTGATTGATTGACCATTCTATATAATTTTCCCCAGACCCAGGCCCCTGCCCCTCTCCCCCATTTCCCGCCAGACTTATTAAATAATAAGCAGGCGAGGTGGGAAGCCAATAAATTTACCATTTTGGGGTCTCATTTTCCTGTTTTCTTTTCTTTTCTTTTTTTTAGTTGTATTTCTGGCTGGTTTTCTGGGTCGAGACCCTAATTTGCTAATCGGCAGAAACGAGTTGTGCAATTCGAGGGCGGGGGTGTGCTTTTGGGGCGTGGCACTGGTAATGGCATTTAAGAAGAATTACGCCTCAAAACTGTAAATGGCTAACAAAGGCAGCAAACACAAAAATAAGCAAAACAAAAAAAAAAGAATGGAAAACAAGTCAAGTGGCCCTGTCCCCTGTTACCCCTTTTCCCTGTCCGGCTTCAGCTGTTTTTTATTTTTTTTGGGCAAAAAATGTTTTTATCTAGCGCCGCCATCTTTGTGCTAAACGGTAAAACGGTGGCCAAAATGGGGGGACGGGACACTAAGCCAAATCCGCCCCTTGAAGTGTTTATCCTTTGGTTTTTCCCGCTATATATATTGTATTTTTTTCCAGCTTGTTTTTTTTTTTGGCAGGACTGCTCGTGGTGTTGGCCCAAAGTGTTTTCAATTTAAGTTTAGAGAACAAAACGCCTTTTGATTTTGATTAGCCAAGTGCAAGGGGGTCAGGGGGGTAGGGGGGTAGGGGGTTGGTGGTGAAAAATGAGACCAGAGACCCGAAAAGGGGTTTCCAACTGCCAAAATGCATTCACAGTCGGCCTAAAAAATCAGGCAAGGAAGCCAAGAAGCTTCGCTGTTGGCCGGCTGCCATTTCGGGCTAAAATTTATGGCCACCGGCCAGGGTTGTCGCCCTCATAAATTATGCAAATGCGAATGCTAAATGCAAATGCAAGAATGTGGGCGTAAGGGACCCCCTTTGCCGTTTCCATTTCGTTATTATTATTATTATTTTTGTTTTTGGCAGTTGCCTAAATGGGCGCCCACTTAAATAATTATCATTTCCCGGGCCAAAAAGCTCGTCAAAACCTCATCAGGCAGCGACGGCGGCGCGGCAACCCCGACGATCGGACCAATTAGTGCAACGAATTGGGCACTCTGAGCGCTTTATTAATTATCCGAAAGGAAAACCTCTCTGTGAAAATTGGGACCGTTACCCTTCCAAATCTCGGTACAATAATAAAAACAGAAGAAACAACAAAAAATAAAAGGGAAACAAGAGTCCCATTAGTCGCTGATGTTGATGGGAGCTCGTTGTTCGCTTTCGGCTTTTCGGGCTTCCAGTCTTGTTTTCGGACCACTCAATCTTTCACTTTTTGGACGAGAGAAATCTTCGGATCGAATTCGTCCATGGACCATAGAGTCTACACTGGAAGAAAGAACTCTGTAACTTGTACAGCTATAGGAATGTGAAGAAAACTCGTCAGAGGAAAGAAGTCTTTGTGCTCACAAATACCTTGTTTCTTTTATAAAACTCCCAAATATGATAATTTCCCATTCAAACTTAAAATTTCTTTAATAATTAACTCCTTGACATAGGTTCTTTGCAGTGTACTAGTTACCTGCTTTCATCTTCATTTTCCACTCGCCACAATCACAATTAATCTCCCAGTAAGAAATAAGAAGTAGCTATGGTCGAGGTTCTCTCCCATCCCCCAAAAATTATGGCAATTACCAGAAGCGCTCGCGGTCAGCGATGTCTAATGAGCATCGACGAACTGGAGAGCGGATCACCTGGGATCACGTGGGATCACCTGGCTCAATTCATTCATCACCGATGGCCGTCAGCCTGATGATCGCTGGCCGGGAGGGGGCCCCCAAAAGAACAAAAAAAAAAACCAAAAACCCAAGAAAACCTGACGGGGCGTGCCAATGGCGTTCTTATTAATTTGCCCAATTTCCACAAGCAGAGGAAAATGGGTAAAAACTTAATTAAAATGTCGTAAACGAAAATTGTATGTTTAGGCACGGGTGGAAGAGGAAGGAGGAGGAGCAGGAGGGGAATGAAGTTACCAAAAATAATTAAGACATTTCGCTTCTCGTTCGACCTTTTTTCTTGTTGGGTTTCTCCTCTTCGAGGGCCGCGGAAAAATGTTAAGAAAAATTGCTACCACAAATTGTTGGCTGCCCAATTTCCACAAGTCTTTCCCTCGCTCTTTCTCTCACTCCTTTTGATTTTTCCTTTGAGCTCTATTTTTTTTTTCGGGGCCGCAACCGAAAACAATAAAAATGACTAATGGCAGCTAATTTCCCGTCGTCGAGGAAAATCAGGCGGGGGAGGGGGGAGGGTCTGGAAGAAGTTGGAGAAAAACAAGGATGAGGCGAACACTCACACACACAGCAAGACATTCCATTTCGAATTGGATGCGGCTCATAAGTAGTTCAATTGCCAAAAAAGAAAGAAAAAAAAACAAGCAGACAGAGGAAAGTGTGTGCAGTGGGAAATCGAGGGGCGTTTTCCGGCTTGGGCGTTACCCCGGCGGCCACTGGGCATTGCAAATGAGGAAGTAGAAAAAAAAAAACAGAGCAGTCTTCCCACCTGTCACTGCGCATTTCCTATGCATCTTCCAGGTGCACTTTCTTCGCACCTTCACAATTTTCAGTTTCAGTTGCAGTTTTCCGACAAAGACCTCAGGAAAAAAGGAACTATTTTAATGCTATAACTCATCAATTTCGGTCATCAATCATGGGGTTTTGCTTTGGGTGTAATTTATACATATATTTGTGAAATTATGCAATTAGTCTCTTGTTTATTTATTTTAAAATATAATATAATATTTGTTAAATATAGAAAATTAATATATCGATTTGCATTTCTCGGAGATCGAGGTATAAAGAGTTATAGAGACGGACAAACGGACAGGAATAGGGAAAAAGGGACAAGTGGGATTATAGATTTAGCATTAAATGCATATATTAAGAATATATAATTAAATAATTGTATAAATATATGGAAAATAGAGAGATAAACCAATAGTTCACAAAGGTTTTTGGTTTCTTTAGGGAAATTAATTAATTTAAAAAACTATATAATTACGCAAAAGCCAAATAAATCTTCCATCTCTTCGGACAGGAAGTAACTTAATATAACATTAAAAAAAAAACAAATATAAATATATATAATTTTAAAATATTATTCTCCTCCTCCGTCAAGTGATATTTAAAATATTAAGGAATATTTAATTAATTTCTTTATTAAATATTTGCAAATACACCTCCATTATTTTTCGTCTAGAAAATTACCTTGTTGTGGTTAAGTATTTTGCATTTTGGCCAAAACCCCCCACACACGCACACACACACATAACATTTGCTGGCCAAATTTAATTACGCGCATAATCAACAAACCAGGCAGCAACAACAACAACGACATCAATTACAACAGGGCTAACACACAGACATACACACACACACACACACACACACACACACACACAGACGCATTAAAATCTGGCCTGAAGGCAAATAACGCTATTGTCGCGGCTGCGGCTGCTGCTGCCACCGTTGTTGTTGATTAAAAATTGATCAAAAAACATAAAAACAAACGAATTATGCATGCAAACACACACACTCACACACACCCATGGAGTGTGTGTGCAGTGAATTGATTAAAAGGAGCAATTCGATTGAAATTTTATTGGTAAATTGAATAAAGTGCGCCCAGGGTCCAGGGAAAACTTGTTTTTCCGTTCGCAACCATTTGGTCATTTGGAAAATTGCATTATCTCTGCGGCTAGCGACCGGCTCTGTGCCAAAGTTAATGAATGTAATGAATGAACAAATGAGTGCCCTGCCTAGGATATATATGTACATACATATACATACATAGTACTTCCGAATAGGACTTTCTGGCTGCAGCTCATAAATAACCTCAATTGGGGGAGTGTCCTGCACGATCCTCCTGACGGGAAATTAGTTAAATGCCGAGTTTGTGCCGTATAAGAGCTGTGTGTCAATGCTTATAGGAAATATTTTGTATCTAAAATACACTTTTGAGGGAAATTTTTCATAAAAATTCGTTGTATCTAAAATTTACTTCAAGGGGAACTTTCTATAAGGAATGCTTTGTATTAAAAATATATTTTTATTACAAAAATATCTGTAAGTAATTTTTTTTATCTAAAAGATACTTTTGAGGGGAATTTCCTATAGTGAATGTTTTATATCTAAAATATACTTTTATTAGAAAGTATCTGTAGGTAAGTTTTTGTTTCTTAAAGACACTTTTCAAGGGAATTTCCTATAGGAAATATTTTGTATCTAAAAGATACTTTTGAGGGATATTTTCCATAAGAAATGTCTTGTATCTAAAATATATTTTTATTAAAAAGTATCTGTAAGTAATGTTTTTTATCAAAAATATACTTTTCAGTAAAATTTCCCATAAGAAATATGTGTTATCTAAAAGATACTCTTAGAGAATATCTTAAATAAAGTATTTTTGTCTTATATATGTACCTAAAATTCCTATAAAATATAAACAATCAAATGAATTTCCTTTTTAAAGTTCACATACCCTCATGAAAATCGTGTCCTGCGTTTGCCGGTTGCTGTTTATCTTTCAGATCCTTTAGTTCTCCCTGCAGATCACGATTACGTATCGCGGCTGCTGCTGCAGCGGCGGCATTAGCTCGCTGCATTAGTGCCATCTGACGCAGCATATACACGGAGGATGAGCTGCATCCTGGGGAGGTAGAGGATCCAGCAGGATCGCCCAGGTTGAGAAAAGGAGACCATCCTGGTACCCGCAGGTTGACGGCCGCTGCTGCCGCATAAAGCTGCAAAGCGGATGCTGCATGAGGATGCGGATGAGGATGTGTGGTCATTGGACCTTGCACCTGCGCCTGGGCAGCGGCTGCCATTTGAAGCTGTTTGATCAGCTGATCCATCCTTAGGTTAACTTTTCGGTTAACTTTGAACTGAGCTTGAGCTAACTGCGGTCTATCTTTCGGTTAGTTTTCTTGTTTTTTTGTCAGCCTTTTTTGGTATTTAAGTCAATTTGTTTTGCTGAACTTTGTTTTTCTTGGTAACTTTCGTCGAAATTGCCTTTATTTTCCTTGGGCATTTTCCTTCGATTTGGTTAATATTCTGTTAATTTTACAGTTAGTTGTAATTTTCGATTAGTTTAACTATTTAAATCAGATGATTTGCTCTTCAATTTATACGTTTTTTAATGTTGATAGAATATTTTATTTTATAAGCTTGCTAAGTTTTATTTTTAACTTTAAGATAAAGTTCACTTTAACTGCTGATTAAGACCTCATGTTATCCTCTTTATTTTTTATATTTTTTTTTGTATTTATATTAATTTTTAATATTATTTTATTATTATTTTATGAACTGATTGAGTCTTGCTGTTAATTTTAAGTCTAGGTCAATTACCTCTCAAATTCGATTCGACGGCACACATACATACAACACACTTACACACACACACACTACCAAAAACAAAACCAAAAAAACCCAGTATCCTTGGAGGCCTAGCAGGTGGAGTCGATGGCGCTGCACAGTGGAGCGAATCGTGGCAGCTCAGCCCACTGTGCAATATGCAGCGACCGCGGCGGCGGCGACAAACAAATTGATTCGAATTAAAATGACGCCTTTTGCGTTTTGCGGAGTTTGCGGCAAGTCGCCGTGCGAGCGAGACGGCCCTCTAGGTGGCCGCGAGTGCACAGACAGGGACAGCAACAGGGCAACAGGCGGCGGCGGCTACGGCGGACTCGGCGTTTAAATGAAAAATGTGTGCGAGACAAAGCGAAGCTGCTGCTCGTCTTCTTCTTCTTCTTCATTATTATTATTGTCATTGTGTGTTTGTTTAAATAAAGTCAAGTGCACATGTGTGTCTGTGCACAAAGCGATGAAGAAAAGATGAAAAACAAAAATGTGTCACCACCACAGTTGGTTGGCTGGTCATGGTTTGAGTCTGTGTTTAAAAGTGAGATGGCGACACCTGCTGCAGCAGCGCGGCTTCAGCGCCAACAACAATAACAGCCATAAAACTCATTTTCAACACTTGCTGGTCAGCCGCTATTGTTGTTGTTGTTGTTGTTGTTTTTGGGTCGCATGCGCGACTGCAAGCAAAAATCATTAACGTTCAAATTTATGTGCGCCAAAGCGAGAAAATAACAAAACGAAGAAGACGAGGGCGCAGCGGCGGCAACCACAAAAAGAAGGAGAACACTCAAACAATCTGACAGATGCGAAGAAGAAGAAGCAGAGGAAGAAGCAGCAGCAGAAGCAGCAGCAAAAGCAGAGCAAGCAGCGAAGTCAGCTGCGACAGCGACAGCGCAGCAATAAAACGAAAAATGGTTTCACTTAACAAACATGCCAAGGCGCCGTCCGCAAAAAAAAAACGCAGAAACTGCAACAACACCCCCACAAACGACCCCCTATTTTACTTTACCACACACACACACACCCATCTTTAAACCCTCTTACGAGCGCGCTTGCCACCCAAAAAAAAAATGGCCAATGCAATAATGGTATTTTTCTGCCTCACTAAATTTTCCCAGGCTGCCAGAAAGAGAGAGGGCGAGAGAGTGTCCAAGTGGCAGCAACAGAGAGCCAAAGAAGAAAGAGCGATAGAGAGAGACAGAGCAAGAGCGAGCAGTGCGCAACAGTACTGAAGGCAGCGGGGAAAATGAAATGAAAAACGTTAAAAAAATTGATTTAAAGTGAATCAGTGTGTGTGTGTGTGTGTGTGTGGCTTTTAGAACCAGAGAGTGAGAGAGAAAGAGAGGGAAACTTGCAACCACTACCGAATGCGTGCGAGCGGTACAGCTATACTTGGCCGGCGACAGGCGTGGCCAAAAGTGGCAAGCAAAAATAGTGGGAAATTTCATATATGAATATGATTATGGCCAATTTAAGGCAGAAGGCAAGAAGAAGACAGCCAGCCATCGAGCCAAGACAAGAAGGCAAGACAAGGAGGCAGAGCGGGTGTGAGAGGGAGAGGGAGAAAGGCAGAGGCAGCGCTGCTGGCAGTGGGGAACTGACATTTTATTGATTGTTTTATGCGATTATAATGTAATAATGTCTTAAATATGCAATGGAATGGGACCAAAAACAAAAAAAGAACAGCACTTTTCTTCTCACCGCTGCTTTTCCGCACCAGTTTTCCAATGCGCAGCTGCCGTCTTTGGAAAATGAATTATGGCCGTAAGAAAGAGATGGCACAGCGCCTTTGTGTCCGGTAAAGAAAGAGAGAGAAAGAAAGAGCTGGTCCCCCTTTTCTGCACTACCCTTGATTTTTGTTGGGCCAACTTCTTCATCCATTGCCTGTGATTGGCAAAAAAAAAAAAAAAAAAAAAAAAAACACAAAATGGTAAAGGAAAAGCTGAAAATTCCATTTGCAACTTTTGCGGCAGCTTCTTTTTTCGGTAGCCTCTTCTCTCTTCTCTCTTTCTCTCTCTTTCTCTCTCTCTCATCTTCTTTACATTTTTTCTGTTGCTATCGGACGATCTTTAGAGTCAAAGCCACCCGTAAAAGCTTTCCTCAACCCGCAACCCACCCGCCAAAAACGGCGAAAAACCCGAACCATTTCAACGTAGCCCGCACTCAACTCAATTCAATTAATTTTCACTTGATTTTTCCACACACAAACAAATTTTCATTTAATTTGCTGCGGGGCGTTGCTTGCCTCGTCTCTCTCTCTCTCTCTCTCCCTCTGTGTAACATTTTCCGCAATTTTCCCTCTACTCCTTGGCTGCTCCTTATCGGTCGCCATTTTCTTGCGCTTGATTTTCTATTAGGTTTTCCTTGAGACTATTCCCCGAACAACTTTTCACTGCTAATGGGGGGCGCTTTCCCTCCCTTTCCCTTCCCCCCATTCCAGGCTATATTAGCGATTTGGTTATAATGTAGTGCCATCATTAGTATCGGCATTACTCGGGGACTACTCTCTCATGCAAATCGTGTGATTATAATATATATAGTATGGAATATATGCTAAATGTAAGCCCTGGACTGCTAATTGGGCCAGAATTTGCGACATCGGGGACGTAACATTTACGCAAGTATCAGTTGTTATGGGGGAAATAAATATGAGATGAGTTTTACTATTTGTAAAATAAAATTAAATAAATACACGATACATTTAATTATAGTTTTATAATATTTTTGAAGGGTTTAAATTAAAACATTTAATATTTAATATTTTTTTAAGGCTTTAAATTTATACATTTAATGATGCATAAATATTTTATTACCTTTCTTTAACGATTAAAAATTGAAACCCTTAAATAATCATGCTAAAATCATGTCTGTGCTCCATCAAATTAAGGACTCTATCAAGGCTTCATTTCAGGACAAGCAAGAACCCAAATTAATTATACCTCAGCATTAATAACACCCCCATTCCTCCCCCCTTTGCATTCACTATTAAAATAATCCACAAATAATCCATCCAGCAATGACATAATTTGTTTTGGGCTCTTCGCTTCATTTACTTGGTTTATCAAATTGTTGCAATCGCAAATTAATTATTATTAAAAGCGCATTAAAAACAATAAAAATGTCATTACAAGACAACAACCACAACAACAACAACAAAAAATAAATAAATAAATAAACAAAAAGGGGGGCGCGCAGGCAAAATAAACTAAATGAATATTAAGTTTTAATCATTTCCGTTCGATTAAACAAATCAAGTCCGCTTATCGCCGCATATCGACAGCCCGACTGCCGCCCGTCTGTGATTTTTATTACACTTTATTATTATTTACCTACTGTCGACTAATTTGTTTTTAATTTGTGCTGATAAAATTTATGAATAAATAAAATGGACAGCGAGCAAATAACGAAATTAATAAGTGACGCTGGGGGAACGGAAATGACAATATAACCCAATAACGAAATAACCCAACAAAAAAATATATATAAAATATATAGCGGGGTAGCAATCACCGAAATTGTGACATTAGTAGCCGCGATTGATTTGTCAAATCATAAACATTTATTGAAGTCGCATTTGTCATGGTGGAGCGCTGGAGGAAATTATTTTTGACAGCATTACCTGGGTGGGGGGAGTTTTGGGATTAGAGCTTCGGTCAGAGGGAAATGGAGAGGTGCGCTACACCTGACATTATCTATGCACAACTATAAAGATCTTTATATCAAAATGTTTTATATAGTTGATCTCTATCTGCAATGTACAAGCAAATTTGCTGAAAATTTAGTTGGAATCTGTTGGTATTTTTCTATTAAATAATTTGGTAAAATCTATGGAAAAACCTTATTTAATAAATATATTAAATATATTCCCATAGAGAAATATGTTTGCAGATCAAACTAAAACCCCAAATCGACATGACCTTCCTCGTACATTATGGCCTGTAGGGTACACACTTTGGCCCCCTTAATAGCAACCCGTTACCCCAATCCCCCTCCAAAAAAACAAAGCCCCCAATCAAAGCCGTTATCGCCGATGTCTGGTCAGGTGTAGCAGCCGCTTTGTGTGTTGGTTAGTTGGACTGCGGCGGCCTGACTTTACTAATAACTTCATTAGGTGAGCGTTACTCATACAAAATGTCAAATGACAATACAGGGCCGGCCGGGCCAGGAGTTATATTTGAGTTACGGGGGGGTAGTACCGGGTACGAGGGGTGGCGTTGATTTGTTTTGGGTGATAAGCACTTAAATTAAGTCTTAATACAAATGCCGCTTGTCGCACACGTGTCGCATCCGCGCCATCGAGGTCGTGGCGGTAAGGGGTCGGTTTCAGATTCCGAATTCCAGATTCCAAACCGACACACCGACACTCCACATAAATATCTATATATATATGTATGGATATGTGTACGCGGGGGAAGGGGGTATCGCGACATTGACGTTGCCTGTGAAATGGACATTTAATTATTTGCTGTGATTAAACAGAATGAGAGCAGGGCAAGAGAGGGGGTAAACCCTACGTATAGCCCACCCGCCTGTCACTCCATCTAATTCCAGGAGAGAAGGGGTCGGGTGGGTTATGCCAGCTTCATATTCCAATTATTTATCTTATCAGCCGCATCTCTTGCAGTTCCTAAATATATACATATAGTGTTTGGGGTGGAGTAGGACCAACCGAACCCCTGAATTTCGAATCTGAATCCAAAAACTGAATCTTTCAACTCTCGAAAATCGCCTGACAATTTGACAGTTGCATCAGACATGGAGAGGGCGAAGGCAGGGAGAGAGAGCCTTATCTTTGGCATCTCCTGGCCGCTGTATCCTTGTGGAAATATTTACGTTTCCCAGAGCCAAAACGGGGGGTGCTCTGAGCTCCGAAACTCGAGAGTTCCCTTTTTCCCGCTGTCATATTAATGAGATTTTGCGTTTTGATTTCTGATGGATCGATTTTCGGGGGCAGGAGGCTGGACTCTCTACTTGACTTAATCCTCCAATTATAATTACATAAAGATGGTGGCAAGAGTCCTTGTCAGGTAGAATAATGCTGGCGATATGGGGAAACTCTTAAGCGGACAAACTTAAAAGAGATTAATATTTTAGTAAAAGGGAGGTATTTTCTATATCAACAAAAGGACAAACTCCCTATTCCCCTCCCAAATTTCCTTTAAAAACCATTCAATATACAAGACAAATCTTAAATCTAAGCTCTAAGCCTAATGTTTCAATAAAAACTGAATATTATCAATAAAAATATCTCTAGAATAGAGTATAATATCCCCATATTTCACCAATCTTTCTAACCAAAATATCTGAAGGATCGCTTAAGGCTAAAGAATGACTGGAGGAGGGCTAATCGAAGGGTTAACTCAGCCATCCAATTATACAAATGGCAGGTGACACCCCATTCTCGAAAGGTGCCCCCGGGTGGAACTTGGGGCTCCTTAATATGCAAATTCACATGCTTTTATTGGGGGGCTTCGGGTTCGGTTGCGAGACAATCATAATACAAGTGTTAACACTCAACCAAATAAAAAATGAAAAAATCAGAGAAGGGAAACCAATAACAAATAGCAAATAACAAAACACACAACTGAAACAGAAACAGAAACTGAAACTCAAATTGACTTCTAAAAGCTGCAAAATCAGCAAAAAATTTGCATTTCAATAAACGATTATCGTAACTTTTGCGTACGGTTTTTGGTTACGCTCTCACAGTCACGGTTACGGATTACGGATTACGGATTACGGCTGGGGGTTAAGGGTTAAGGGTTAAGGGTCGGGACTGTGCGGGCGTCAAAGGTTTACGACCAGCAACCGGGCCAAATTGTTGGTGTAAAAGTCAAATGTGGAAAATTTATTTTATATATTTTTAGCTTTTAAATTAAATAAAGTTTTCGCCGTCACCGCTTTGGTTTTGTTTTTCTTGTTGTTGGATTTTATTTGCATTTGGCATGTTGTCACCTCCTCCGTCAAGTGTTCGAGTTTTCCGCTCACGTTTCCCGGCCGCACCAACTCCCACTCCCACTCCCACTTTTATTGTTTAGGCCTTTTATGGGCAGCAGGAGGGGAAGACGACATCAACAAATCACGTACGGCTCTTAAATATGGCGCTCGTTTCATGTCCGTTCCGTGTCCGGCAGAAAATAAGAGAAATACATAATATAATATCCCGGGCGAGGCTGGGGTTCCGGCTCCTGTTCCTGGCTCCTGCTCTTGGCTCCTGGCTCCTGTTCCGGAAATGGAGCGGCGTCCATTTTGCATGCAAACGCAATTTGATAACGAGCGAACGTATTAATATCATTGAGCGCCATTATTTCACTGCCCCAGCCAGCCGGCACACAATCGCTCACCAGAGTCCTGCCGGAGTCAGAGTCCTGGGCCACTTTCCCCCACTCTTCACATCCCCTAAAAGTCAAGTCCCTCGCCCAAAAAAAAAAAATTGCGTTCATTTGAAGCGCCAAGAAAATCAACAAAAACAGCACAGGGCAACGAGGTAAAACAGGAAACAGATATTTGAATGCTCTAAAAAATAGTTATTTTCACAAATTATTTCCTTAATACTTAAATTGAGTATTTAAAATTACTTGCCAGGTTTTATTTTTTACGAAATTATAATAAGCTTTCATAGTTTGAATGAAAATATTTCTGATTGTTGTTATAATGAGTTTTCTTCAATTCTATTTTTTAAATATAAATATTTATTTGCTAATAAAGTTGAATTAAAATAAAGATATTTTATAGATTTATGTATATAATCTTATTAATTTTGATATAGATACCGATGTAACTAGATTATTTTTTTCAACTAACAAAGAGTTTTTGATAATTTTAAAGTCCAAGTTGTTTAAAATTTTAAATATTTTTGGGGCTTTTCCGTTAAGAAAACATTAAGCCAACAAATTAATTAATTTATTAATCATATAAATATTTTATATAAATATTTTTAGATAGCGAAAATAAGCTTAAATTGGATTTATCGATATATAGTTTTTGGGTCTGGGTTTTTTGACAATTTAAAATGTTTTTGAGGTTTCTCTTTAGGAAAAAAGAAAATTTTAAAAATAATTTATATATTTAATGATAAATATATTTGAAATTATTTTATAAAATATTTTTTACAAGGACTCAACTTCAGGATGTGTAAGTTTTTTTTTTTCGATTTTGCATTGAACATTGCTCATACGCCGCATGCCCCTGCCGAAAGCCTTCTCTCCCAGGGGGAAATCCAGCGTCCAGGAGCAGTCAGACCAGGAACTGGGAAGGTGGGGGCGTGGCTGTGGCCATGTGGGCGGGTGGATGAGCAAAGACAGGCTCTTATCGGCGCGTGCATGCAACATATTGCCACAATTCGCTGCCATCGCCGGACATTGGCAATTGTGACTGATGGCCAATAAATTTTTACAGCCATGAATGCGCTCTGGACATCCTCCCAGGGACATGTATGTGGGATATGGAAATGGAATTGGGGATTGGGTATGGGAAGCATGGCGAACGATGATCTGGAACAGGCTCTCGCCCTCGCCTGTCTCTGGGCTTATCGGAGGGAACTGAGCACAACCCGAATGGGGAGGGTGCTCCTCCTGTTTCTCCTTCCTCCTGCTGCTTATTAAATAAATCAGAGGAGAACGCAGAGAGAGTGCCACATAAATCCTTGTACCCAATTATCTCATTTGTCTAAGCGGGCCTTTGACATTACGGAAATCGGAGAAGCATAAAGACGATCCTCACAGACATTTCATTTCATTTCAATTGCTCGAGGAACTTCGGTCCCCGGAGATTTGGTAAAAACAAGTGCCCAGAATTGTTTGGTTCTCCTCTTCAGATCTGATTTCTAAATCTGAATCTGAATCTGTATCATTTCGATTTTGTATTTATTTTATTATCAGGCGGCGTCGGCTTATCAGCAAAAAAGAAAAAGAAAATAATGCCCAGCGAGGCGGAACATGAGTTATGAAATCAGGGGGTTAAAGGGCGGCTCTCGCAGGGGGTTAAGATGCGCCGAGAGACTGGGGCTGACTGCTGCTTGCTGCTCGCTTCTGCTGCCTTCAATAACAATTTGCCCATGACTAATTGGATTTATTGGAATCGAATTTATTGTGCCCGCTCTATGCTTATTTAATATTAAATTTATGCGCTGTTTATTTTCAACAAAATGTGCGCAATTGAGATGAGATTTCCTGTCAGAGACAGAGACACAGAGAGTGGGTTTGGGTTTGGAGGTGGGAGGTGGGAGAGGGAGTGAGTCCTCCAAAGGAGGCGTGTTGAGGCCTCGCTAATGACCCTAATAAACAGTTTCGTGGCCGCTGCGCATACTAATGAGTCCTCGGACCAAGGAGCCAGCCAGGACCTCTAAGGAGACGGGACAGCAGCATCATTACAACACCACCACCGGCAGGAGTACACAGGAAGAAGCATTCCTTCCTTTTTTTTATACTTTTCTTTTGTTAACTTATTTTGTTAATACAAAAAAAAGCTTTGTTTAATATTTAATAAATTTTAAAATTCTAAAAGAGTGGGTACATTTTTCCTACGGTATCTACTTGGCTGTTGAAGCTGATAAAAAATATTTATGATTTATAAAATCGGAAATGACTCCAATGACTAAAACTATAATACATTTTTCAAGGGTATATAAAAAAAAGAAAGTTTATCTTAAAAAGAAAATTAATTAAATTTTTGTAGAAAAAAATAAAGCAGCGAAATGTACTTTATATAATTTTCTTTTATATATTTTGTATTTAATAATTAATTAATATATTTTGTAATTAATAATTACCAGATATTTATATTTCTATTTCCGTGATAGAAATTTATTTGATGGAATTTTAAATATTTAATTTGTATTTGTTGCACAAAAGTATTACAAAATATATTAGTTTATCCCTCTATTTTTTAATGTTAATAATAGTAGAAATCAAATCATGATTATTTATCTGTAATTTAATTGATTTTCAGTTGTAATTTAAATAATAAATTTGATAATATAAATTGGGCAATGTTTTTATTAAATAATAAAGTTAAATAATGCATAATAATGTTCAGGTATTATTTGTTTTAGGTACCAAATTTAACCCTAAAATGTACTCATTTCTTATTATTTATATTTTGGTTAATGGTTTATAATTATTATTATAAATTGTATCTTTTTCAGGGGGAATTAGCTGAATATTATTATAATTATTTTCTCTGCAGGTACTCTCAGCATTAACCGCAGCACAGCAGGAAGAGCAATAACGATAATAATGCAAAGTGCAGGACGTCAACACCTCCTGTCCGCACCCCATCTTCTGCCAGGAAGAACACATCCTGCTCGGGCAGCCACCCCCTGGCCCAAACCGAAGCCCAAACCATATTCATCTTCTGGCTTCCTTTCGGGGCAACAAACACACACTCACACATAATGAGCAATCCATCTGCGGCAACACCCGCACGTAGTTTAGTGAAATTCCGTTGATTTACATGGATAGTTATTCCCTGTCCCTCTGCCTGCACAGGTCCTTTTTGGCTCCTGGCATGTGTGTGCGCTACCCTGTCCTGCTGGCTTAATAAATTGTTTGCCATTAATAACAATAAAAATAGATAATCTCCGTATAACAAATTAATGATGTGCGCCGGCCGACAGAGAGGGCCAGATATGACAGCTGTGTGTGTGAGACCGAGAGGTCCTAGAGCGAAAGGTCCTGCAGCGATAGGTCCTAGAGCTCGAGGGGGGTTGGCCAACCAGTAGAGAAAATATGAAAACTTTGACTTCTACTTGCTTACAACACTTGACAGCAGGACAACAGGTTTTTATGGTTTAAAAATAATAAAAATATTATAAACATTTATATAAATATTTATATAAATTTATTTATATTTATTTAAAATAAATACTCAAATAAATTATAAAATAATTATATATTATAACATTATAATTATAAATGATTAATAGGAATCCCTTTCTAAAATCTCTATAAATCAAAATTTGCGTTATTTGAATAAATACTAAAAATGAATAAAAATAATATAAATTACCAAAAAGTTAATATTTAAATATTTTATAAAATATTTAATAAAATATCTAAAAGGAATCCCTTTATTATATTCTATTTATTTAAAACCTATGCCTTATGTTCAGTGTTAAGCTCAGGTCTGGGCCTCCCTGGTGGCTGCCACCCCACCCCACCGGCCTGGCAGCCATAACCCAGCGGACACCAGGACACCCGGACACCAGGCTCGTCCTACGTCCTCGAGTCAAGTCGCCAGGGTCTCGAGGTGAGTGTTCCGCGGAGGACGTGCCACTTGCTGGTCCTGGTCCTTGTTCGGTTCCTGCTCTTGTGGTTGGGGATGCGGCTGCAAGGACAACTCCCCCAGGAGTCATGTAGTTGAGTAAGGATTTGAAGTAAATTAAAAGTCACTCACACCTCTCGCCGCGCACTCGAGTTCATTATTATGATATTCGGTGTCAGCGCCCCGTGTTGGGCCAACCCTCTATACATATCTGGCCGGGTGCCTGGGTCTCCGGTCTCTCAGAAGGGCGTGGCAGAAAAAAAAAACCGAAACTCAATTATAACAATATGCTCAGATTTTCCCTTCTCCCAACAAACTGTGGAGTATCTTTTTTTCCTTCTTTTTTTTTTGTATCTTTTTCAATTTGAAGCAAAGGCAGAGGCCGAGGTAAGGCTTTACCTGCCATGGACAATGGAGCGGATGAGGTTCGGTCATAAACTACGCCAATAGCCATAACTATGAACTAATAAGGCTAAGAAAGTGGAGCAGCCAGAGAAAAGGGGTATATGTAGTATAAACCGGGGTCCGAGAAATGCTGCTAATCATCGCACAATGAAATAAATTACAAACATTGTTTGGGAATGGATGAGAGCCCGGAGTTGAGACTGAACCTGACCTGACCCCAAGCCCGCTGCCCGCTGCCCGCTGCCCGCTGTGAAAATTGAAAAGCGTTCGGGTCTCGAAAGGCAAATAGAAAAACGAAATCGATGGGATCTCAATCTCTCTAGGCGCAAAGATTAACACCCAAAACCCACAGACAGACGGAACGAGTTGCACGTTTATTCAGAGTGTGAATAAATTAAGGCATCAAAAATCATAATACAAACGATCGGTCCACGATAAACACTTTGATTAGCGTTCCCCCCATCGATGGAAACCAATCGACTCCCGCTGCGAAATTGAAATGGAAGCAACTCCCGAGGAGACCCAATAAACTGGAGAACTGGGGAACTGGACAAGTCGAGGAGTTGGGTAGCTGAGAAGCTGAGAAGTCGAGAAGTTGAAAAGTTGAGAGAGCGGCGGCGGCAAACACCAAAATGCCCATAATTATGACAATCATCCAGTGGGATCCACAGTGGACCGACTCCACCTTGGGGACTGGGGACTGGTTTCGGGCCAAAGTGATGGAGCGCTAATCCCCATTGTTGGTGCCCTTTGTTTGGCATCCCTTGTTGTTGGCTTAAGAATCTGTTACAGAAAACTTAAAAGCGTCGCTTTAATAACTTTATTGATTTCGATTAAGCGCTATAACGTAGGGTGATCACCTGATCACTGCCCCAGCTTGAGCCATAATCAGTTGGGTATATTGGTTTTTATAGGAGAACCAAAGATAAAATATTTAACAAATTATTATCACAATTAAACAATTTAAAACATGATCATTTTAGTGATATTTCACAAATAGTATAAAGGAGGCCCTTACGAGATTTATAAAATTTCTTATAATAAATATTTTGTTTTATATTTTCCATATTTTCTTAAGAATCGATTATGATTTAATTGGAAAATATAAAATTTATAACAAAAACAGTCCATGAATTTAAAAACAAAAATCGCTTTTTAGAAACTGAAAAATTTATATTCCTTTCTTTCTGAATAAATTAAAATATAAAAAAAAAAACCATAAATATGCTAATAAATCTAAAGGTTTAATAAGGAACTTTATCCTTTATTTTTAATGGGTTAACATATTTTTTTATTGAGTCTTAAAATTAAAATAAAAATCATCCATATTTTTTGTATAGAGTTTTATTGCAAGTCAATAAATATATTAAAGTTTAATGTGAAAATATATAACTTTTAGCTAACATTCCCATCAATTTTTATTCATATTTGTTTAATATAATCATTTAAAGCACAAATCAAAGTCTAAAAAATCCTTAACTAAGCTAACAAGCCGTTAATTCCAATTAGAAAATAATTTTCGTATTAAATCTGCGTCTTCAATTAAAAAATTAAAAAAATATTTCAAATATTTGTGATATTTTGAGTGTCACTCAAACGATCCATTTTCAAAGCCTATATTTTTCGTAGCTCATTTCAGGAACCCCACAGACCGAACTCCGATTGGCCCCCTTCTCCTCCTTCTGCTCCTCCCCATAAACAATCAAACAATGAACAATAAGCTTAACAAAAATATTTTCAGCTCAATAAAAAACTCATTTACAACAAAAGCAAAGCAAAAAGCGGAGCTTAAGGAGCTGGGAATGAACTCGAACTCGAATCGGACTTCGATTCCGACTATTTTGTATACATAGCGATACGCACAAATAAACTTAATGAAAAACGTGTGAAGAATAGTTAAGAGCGGCCAATTTGATTTGCATCGAAAAGTAATTGAGCCACAAAAAAAAATACAAAAAAAAACGAAGACAGAGAAATGCTATAGAAGTTATGAATGCGCCGCGGGGGCACGAGTCTTGCTCGTCTCGTCTCTCTGAAGAGATCTAAAGATCTGAAGACGTGGAAAATCTTTCAAATCATGCACAATTATTAAAATCCATAAACGTAATAATCATATCAACAGGCAGCAACAATAACAGCCAGGCAGCGGAGAGGAGCCATTAACAGCATGCCACAGCAGCAGCAGAGGCAGGGGCAATCTCAGGAGCGCCCCGGGGGCTGAGTTAGGGGGGCGGGGAGACGAGGAGCAAAGCGCGAACACTGAAAAATTAATAAGCAATAAAATTGCCATGAAATGAACTACACATTCCCATGAAAGCCGACTTCTCTCTACCCCCTTCCAGCCGCCGCCGCCGCCTTTGTCCCCCGGTTCGCCTTGTACCGTTTGCAAGCAGATTGGGCGAAGCCCCGAATGCAAATTCAATTGACACTTGGCGGGGTCTTGGGACAGGTTTCCGTTTCGGTTTCAATTTCGGTTTCCTTTCCTCAGCTTCGAGCCCCCCCACTGGGGCACTCACTCTCTCTCTCCGCCCCTCTGCAATGCCCCTGCTCAACCGCAAATCGGTTATATAGTATATATGTATGTTGAGGTCTCAGTTGCAGCCTGATTAATGGGCTCCGACACTGAATGCCTCTGTTACCAATTTTGGTTAATGCTCGGGTAGCAGCTTCTTTTCATTTTTTAATTGCACTTTCAGTGAGCACATTTTTAAGGAGCATAGAAATGAGCCCTCAAAATACTCCTAAAATTTCATTCATGTCTGAAAAATATTTGTTCTATTTATTATTCTTTTTTAATTCATATTGCAAGATTAAAAAATAAATGCAAATGTATCCCAAATATATAAAAAAAATTATATTCATATAATCAAGTATGAAAATGTATAAAAGACATAAAATAATATCAGAAAATGTAAAAAAAAAATCAAATCAAATTAAAAAATAAAACCCATAGACCATATTTTTCATATTTTCGTGTAAAATAAGCTAAACAATTGTACATAAAATAACACAAAAACATGAAAAAAGCTCCAGAAAAATCTGGAATATCTTTTTTTTCTATATTTCTCTACAAAATAAGCCTTAAACTCTTATGAAAATCAGTCTAAAATGCACACAAACCCCGCCTCTTTCGATTTATTTAGGTTTTGATAGAACCTTTAGCCCTTTCGCTTTGATGGCCAAGTAAAATAGACGGGTCCACCCTCTTAATTTTAATGTTGCCATATAAAGATGATGGGGCCCCATTATGGCCATATTCTCTGGCAAATTGCAACGCGTCCATTTGCAGGCCATTCCAAGGAAAACACTTTTGGAGTTTTCTGATTTGAGTGTATTTCTTTTCTTTTTTTTTTTTTTTTGATGCCATTTAAATTGCCGTTTATTGAATTTGAGCCGCGATTCGGGACCATGACGAGGGGTAGGACAAGGACGTGGCCAAGGACAAGGACTTTATTTATGGTTGGCTAAGCTCGGGGGGGAGGTGGGTGGGTGGGTAAATGATAATCGAAATTGGTTTGTTTATGTGGTTTTCTCTCTTTACAGATTCGCATTTTATTCTTGTTTGACAATCAGTTGTGTTTTTTAGATACAATATAATTTTTGTAGCAGCAATTTTAGCCATTTCTTTGCATTTCTATATGTAATATTGTGTGTGTTGTGTCTGTGTCATCATCATCCTCGTCATCATCATATTTGTAATATATACTTTCTCCTCTGTTTTACACACACAAAAAAAAATTCCGCTTACTTAATTCTTGGATTTCCATGTTGATTTCCTTTTTTTTTTAATTGGTTTCACTTCTTTTGTTGTTGTTGTTGTTTTGCTAAATTAAATTACATTTTTACACAGGCCTCACACACGCACACAACTCTCACGCATTCACACTTGGGGGAAAAAAAATGTCCTTAGTCGATACACTTTTATTACATAATTTTATAATTATATTATTCATGTTTCAAGCATTGCTTTGGGCATCAGCCACTCTAAAAAAAAAGGTATGTATTTATATATTTATATACGAAGTACAAATAATAAATTCATTTACAACTCTAATTTAGTCTCTCTCTGGGAACAAGGTCTACAAAAAAAAAAGGGAACTACATTTAAACACAAAAAAAAAGATCTTACACAATATTTTTTGAATAAATAAATCACTTAAGGAATATTCAAGCTCTCAACCGAAGATACAAGGATCCAGGCCGTTCGAGCATTGATTACATAGGTGGGGGCTTTCCCTCCCCCCCTCACTCAATGCAGGAACGGCGCTTTAGGAAAACTCAGAAGGGGGGAAAACTCAGACGGGTTTTAGAAGGTGAGCAAAATATTCTAGGAACGCAAGAATCAAGGGGATGCGGATGATGCGGATTGGGATAAGGATAAGGATACGAATCCTCTCGTGGTTGCCTCACGTATTGTTGAACAGCAGGGACTCGATGCTGAAGGGATTGCTCCGCCGCATGCTTATCGGCGAGGTCTGGTGCACCAGATTGGCCACCGCCGCCGCCGCCGCTGCCGAGGAGGCGCTGGTGCTGTTGCTGCCATGATGCGAGTGCGAATGATGGTGATGCTGGTGTATCTGGTTCTGGCCAGGCCCATGTCCATGCTGGCCATGCTGCAGCTGCTGCTGCTGCTGCTGTTGGCTTTGGCTCTGCAGGTTCAGTTGATGGAATGCCTTGGCCGGAAAGAGCAGGGGCTTCGGCGAGTCCCGCTCCCGATCCCGCTCCTCCGACTCATTGCCATCCATCGGCTCCAGCTTGCCAAAGACACCACCGCCGCTGCCGATGCCTCCGTTGGAGAGCATCGAGTTGGGTGCCACCGAACTGGGGCTGCCCAAGCTGCCGCCGCCTCCGATGAAGCTACCTGCCCGCGAACTATCCCCATCCCCATCCATGCCACAGTGAATGGAGGAGTTCTGCTGCGAGGAGGAAGCTCCACCCATGCGGGCTGGACTGACGGCATCGCTGTCCAGCTCATCGTCACTGTCCGTGCCGCCGACCACATCGATCTGGATGCCATCGTCCTCGAGGTCCGAGTCGGAGAAGGTGCCGTTCGCCTTGTGCTGTGATATGTACTCCGCCTTGAGGGCTTCCAGGTCCACGGTGATGCCCTTGGCCTGGAGCTTACGTGCCTGCCGGTCGATCGCCTTGGCCAGCTTCTTTCGGCGACGAGCTCTATTTTTTTGGAGAAAAATAGAAAGATGGAAATGGGAAAGGGTTTAAGTAAGAGGCAAAATCTGTAAATTATATTTTTATTTCAACATTTAATCTATTTTTGTAAATATAAATGTCAAGGCTATGCTTGCCATCTCTAAAAACAGTTTTTATTAGTAATACACTTTGAAATACAACTCAAAACATAAATAAAGACATAACCATTATGAAGACAATATTTTTGCCAGATTAAAATATTAACACTTTTCGAAATGACAACTCGTTTCAGAGAATTTTAAGAGAAATGAATAAATGAGATAATCAAATAAGCCATTTGGCGAGTCATTGTGTTGTTTAATTAAATTTGAAATGCTTGCAAATGGGATTTTAAATATTTTGAGTCATTAAATTGATACTTTTTATTAGTGGATGACAAGTCTAAAATTTGGTTTAATTTTGTTTGGAATTAATATTAATAATAATAAAGATTCAGCGCAACATTTCATGTTTGTTAACTGCTCTGAATCGCTGTTTATATTATTATTATTTGCTGTTGGGCATTTAAATATATATTCTTTCTCAATTTACCTCTCCTTGGCCTTGAGCTCATTGGGCGGTATGGGCTCACCGCTGCAGGTTTGGGGCTGGGCATTGTGGGCGGGGCGGCCGGGTCCCTTCTTGGTGTGCTCACGCTTCCGCACCTTGGCACGTCGATTCTGGAACCATACCTATCTGGAACAAAGCGTATAATCTCAGCAAAGGTGATCGCAAATGGGAAATTAATGTCTTTAATATACTATACTATAATCTAATATTTATATTGTACTTTTCTTAATTGAAAACCAATAAAAAATTAGTGGGTTTAATGAATTACTTTAGCAAATTAATTAATTCAATAAGTAAAAAACTCATTTTCGAATCCTATTTTCAATAAATCTCAGTAATACATTTACTTCTTTTTTTTTAGAAAATCAATTATGAAATGTGATTAAAACTATCAAAACCTATTGTTCAATGATTTACTATAAATATTTACTCAACTCCAGAAGTAAAAACACACATTTCCTAATACAATTTAAATGTTTTCTCACTAAAACACCGAAAAAACTGAACCCAAAAAACCGCTTTAATGGTTTCAATTGAAACTAAACTCACCGCAACTCGCGACTCCTTGAGATCCAGCCGCATGGCCAGGGCCTCTCGCATGAAGATGTCCGGATAATGGCTGGCGGAGAAGGCTCGCTCCAGTTCCTCCAGTTGCCAGGAGTTGAAATTGGTGCGGGACCTGCGACGCTTGGCAGCGCTGCTATCGTCATCGCCGTCGCCGGGAAAGCCTGCAAGGGAAGAGGAAATTCGGGACAAATAAGAAAATGGGTAAATGGGAAAATTCGGAACCAAACCAAACACATACTCACCAAACGCAGAATCAACACATTAACATGACCGGGGGAGGGGGGCTGGGGTGTTGGCTTATTAAAACTAATTAGGGTGTTGCCAAAAAAAAAAAAACAAAACTAGCCCCTCCCCCTCCCCGCACATGCAGCACTAATACACGCACCCTCTGGAGAGCCCCGGACCCCGGAAAAACCCGAAAATAAAGCAGGAAAAGCGCCATAGAAAACATGGACGCAAAACACTTTGTTATTCGACACTAAAAACCCTATAATTAAGTGTAGGAAAATTATTATTTAAATTAGCCGAGACACATACACACACGGAATGCATAAATATTCATAATCATATATTTCAATTACACCGCCAAAGGGGCCAGACCGGACCAGAACCCGAGCCCGAGCCCAAGCCCCTCCTCCCCCGTTCGCTCTCTCAATTTTCCAGCCACCGCCGGCGGCTCACAATAAAAACGAAACAATTTAATTACGTTTCTATTCCGCCCTGGTCCCTGCTCCTTGCTCCTTCCGCTTCTGATCCGATCCCCAGGATGCATGCATAGTTTTCTATATTTAGATTATACCCCCGAAAGGGGGCGTGACGCGGAATGCATGCAAAAGGCCCCGCAATTTATCAAATTAACTCCGATCTTCTCCGGGCCCAAAAGGGAGCTGGGAGAGGAGATGAAGGGGTCAGGTCCCTGGTCCCAGTCCAAGTCCCAATCCCCAGCTTAAACCCAAGGTGTTTTGGGGTATTAGATGATGGCCAGAAAGCCTGCCTGGACGGAAGCACAGTGCAGGGCAGTTAATGAGAAACATCTTTTTGGAAATTAACACATAACAATAACCATAACAATAAAGCTTATCGAATTGGAAATTAAAAATAATCTTAAATTTAATTTTTAACAATTTCGACATCTATAAATCTAAATTTCATAATAAACCACATATTTACTTACATTTTGCTATCTAAAAAATAAATGTAAATAAGGAACTACAAAAAAGGGTATTAAATTGCCACATGAAATCGTTACAGAACTTTAAATCTTCAATCTTTAATCTCAGTAAGATTATTTTCTTCTAAAATATTATCTTAAATATTTAAGTAATATTAGAAAATATAATATTGAAAAACAGTTACATTATTTAAGACTTTACAGCCCCTTCAAATTGCATCCCAAGGGAAAATCGAATTAAACGATAACTTTTTCTGGGTAAACGAGAACATGAAAGTAATCAAGTACACCGAAGGATCGAAATAAAGCATACCAGAAATTAATTCAAAATAAACTCAATCACGAGTTTGTGTGTTGCATAACGAGTGCCTATCGAGTTAATCGATACCTTTTACAATGACTGCTTTCTGTGGAAACGCAGCCATGCAATCACTCATTTAGTGGCTTGCTACATTGTAGTATCCGGCCAGAGTGACGAATAAAAACGCATCCAAAGCGCCGCCGCCACAGCTGACTTTGTAATCACATTAATTTCGGTATTTAGATGGCCACCATCTACCCCCGCCCCTCCCGACGACTCCCTTTGGCGGCGGCCTTGCCACAATTGCGAACAGACTACCTACATACGCACACACGCACACACCCTGCATTAAAGCGCAATAACAAGAGGACGCCCCTAATGAATGGCTTGCATTCTGCTGTTAAGTGTACCTAATTATGCGTGCCGCACTGTAACGCTTCACGACGTCACTCCATTTCCATCTTGCCCCACCAGCAAACTCGTTTGTTTTAAATGTTTCGAGTGAGCGAACGAGATGGCGCGAGAGGCAGGAGCGAACGAGTGCTTGTGTGTGTATGGTGTTTCTGTGTGTGTGTGTGTTAATAACTCAATAACAACACCAAATACACAACAATAATAGAGACATTAAATGGAAAGCGACAACAAGGCAAGTGCGAGCGAGATGGCCGGGCCCACAAAGTGCATTCAAATGACTTAATAATAACAGAGAGCTCACCTCACCGGGCGGAGGGGGTGGTGGCAAGCGGTGTTCCGAGTGCCCAAACATAATTTATGTTTTCTTTTCTCTTTTTTCAGCGGGTGTACCGGGTATACATATGTGTGTGTGGGAGCCAATGCAAACGGTAATTGAAATTTATTATGATTATTGCACGCCCAGCAATGTGCAGTCTGAAGTATGTATGCAGCATTGTGCAGCGTGCAACTCCCCAAATTCGATGTCAGCCAGACTGCAATTTGGCAACGTTGCATAGCCAGACACACACACACACATAAGCACACACAATCAACACACTCCCAAACCTCAAAAGCAGCAAACAAAACGAAACGAGCCAAAAACCGAAAATTAAAATGAAACAGAAACAAAGTGGAGGCATTAAAGAGTCCAAATATTCAGGATTCGAAGCTTAAAGCACCCTTACCGGTAACCGGTACTATCCAAAATATTCAATAAGAACTTTAAAAACATCCTAAAACATTTTATCTTTTAAGTTTCAGCTAGTTTTCTGGAAATTTTAAACTAATTCTTTCGATAAAAGTTTTTAAATCAATCTAAAAATGGAAATTAATTACTTAATATTAAAATACTATCAATATTATCAATATTAAAATAATTTCAATATTAGAATATTATCAATATTAAAATATTATCAATATTAAATATTAAAATGTTATCCATATAAAAAAATAATCAATATTAAAATATTATCAATATTAAAATGTTATCCATATTAAAATGTTATCCATATAAAAATATAATCAATATTAAAATATTATTAAGCTACTATTTAAAGGGCTTATATGGCTTCGAACTTGTTTTATACCTCCAATTAAATTATTTGTACCTTACTACATAATCTCTTTTAAAATAGATCAATTATAATTAACAACAAATGTATATTTTGAACAGCTAAAATAGCTAAACAAAAAAACCCTTAGTTTTAAATGTTTCAATCTCTTGCAAATTTCCTACTAAAATTAAAGATCCCTTAATATGCACCCCAAAGGAACTGAAAGTCTCACCAATATCCCCAACTCCAGAAGGGTATGGGCAAGAGAAGGCGGCTAAATCAGAAGAAACGAGTGTTGTTGCATGCCTCAGTCACATTCCGTGGCATGTTATTTTCGTTTACAGCGCGCGTCAGCCAGGCAATATAACAGTTACCCACACACACACCCTAAGATCCTCGCGGGTGAGCCACTTAAGTCATAAAAATTAAAGCGAAAATATATACATAAAAAAAAAAGAAAAGAAGTTAAGAAAGGAAGGACAAAGAAAGACAAGTCAAAAACTGTGAAGGAGAAAGAACTACTAAAAAGTTTATGGAGGACAAAAGGCACAGAAAGGAGAAACAAAAAGAACCCTTTCCTTGGCTAATTGCACTTTAGCAAAAGCTGGCAAAGAAGTCCTTTGGGAATTATTAAATGGCCCAGGCACATTAGGTCAATTGAATTCAGAAAAAAATCGGGAAAACCACCTTCGAATTTCCACAACAAAATTTAATTTTCTTCACAAATAAAATAATTTATTTATTTTATAATAATAACAATAAAAGGAAAGTAGGTCCAAACGCTTGTATTTCTCAATTAATTAGTTCCATTTAAAACTGAACAAAATCTCACCCATTTCCACAAATCCCAAAAATAAAACAATATTTCCCATGCATAAAGAACCAAAAGAAAATCCATTAAAAAACGGAAATACTTAAAAATCCCAACAGTAAAGCCTTTGTTTATTGTTATTATTATTAAAACTAACGCCGGAATCTATTTTATGAAACGATTTATCATTCCAGGCAGTCAGTCAAGGGTTCCAGCATTCCATCATTCCGCATGTTCCAACTTCCGTTTTTGGGGCGAAACGGAAGTGCTCGAACAGGCCAAACTTTTTGGGTTATATGCGGAATTCATTAGGACCAGAAAACAAGACAAAAAACAAAGCTAAACAACAAAATGGTGAACTCTTCCTAAATGGTGAAGGAAAAATCGCATGATAAATGATTTCGATCGCCTTATGACAGTTTCTTCATTTCCGGCGTGAAATGAGCACCGACGTCATGTGCTGGTGATGATGATGATTATGACGATGACGGTGACGGTGACTATGATGATGATAATGTTGTCCCCGTTCACGTTCTCGTCTCAATCCCGTCGCCAATTCCAACGCCCACGCCCACAAATGTGGCACCACCACCACCACCCACCCTCCCTCCTCTTCCACCCAGCATTATCCCATTTTTCAGCTCAGTTGCATGTCAACTCTGCGCGCCACAAAATGATTAATGAGCATATGGTAACCCTGCCTGGCTGACTGACTGCCTCCCCCGGATTCCACCCACTCGCGGCACAATCGCTGCCCCAATCAAATTGAATCAAATCAAATTAATAATTACTTTTTAAGGAGGAAGTGCCCCTAAAAACCGACGATGGGCTCTCCAATCGTTGCGTTGCGTTGCGTTGGCTGCAATTAATTAGGCTCCCTGAGAATGAAAACTCACTCCCTGCTCGGTATCCCAGTACCCAGTACCCACTACCCCATGCCAAGTGCAGTTAATTACAAGCGGCGCACACACCACGCCCCCTGCTAACGCCCCGGACCCGTTGTATATATGCATTATGGCCATAATTACACCAACTAGCCATCATTTGTTAATGCTAATTGGTCAATGAGCCACGGCCGGGCTGGGCTTGATCTTTATTCCGGTTTAGACCCCGGAGTCTCCTCCGCTGTCTGCCTCTTTGGTTGGAGCTGGAGACTCCAGCTTAATGGCCAGCCAGAGTCGGAGAGCGATCAAGGCAAATGGCGTCCCATCAATTTTGGGTCTAGTGATTGCTCTCTCAAGAAAGAAAGAAAGAAAGAAAGTCGCGGCGGTTACCGCAAACAAGACAAAGTTAATTCATCAAAGACTGTTACATATATGTATATATATATATTTTCCTCCAGAGCTAACTAGATTTGTTTATATATGGGTATAAAAGACAATTGTTTGATCACAAAGAAAAGAAAACTAGTACAGATTGAGTGGAGTCGATTATGTCAGAGGGAAAAATGTTTAACATTTAGTTTGAAAAAATAAGAAACTTTAAGCAGAAACTATAAAAATATAATTTTAACTGGAGAATATTAAATCCAAATCGTTGTGAAAACTGAAACATCTTTAAAGAAATTTCCCAGAATCCCCAACTTAGGTCCAAATATTTCATAATTATAGGTTTCAAATCCAATTATAAATAAATCCATAGAAATATCTCAACAAAACAAACATTTTCACACTTTAAAAAATCGATGTTTGCCTTTCTTGTTCATTTTATTTTGCCTCATTTTTAACACAGTTATACCTTCTTTTTTTCTTTTTTTGGTTAGTTTATTTATGGTTTATGGGATGGAACCCAATTTCAGACTCGACGCGACCTTTTCCGGGGGCGCACAGCAGGCGCTTCGCCACATTCAACTTTGTATGCTAAATACAAATCAACGAAAATCAATCGGACTTTACATAATAATCGATCGCTGATTAGCTAAATCAATAAATGTGTTTTGCAGGTAGCAAAAGTCAGGCCGAGAGCAGCAGCAACAGCAGCAGCAGCGGCAGCGGCAGCAGCTCGGGCAAAAACAGCGAGAATGAAAGCATTTAGCAGGGCTAATTGAATGAATTAGCATATTGTCCGGGCCCCCGATAACGAGCAGGATGAGTTCTATAGCCGCTCCGTAGATAGCGCTGTTCAAATGCAAATCGAAATGGGAATTCGATCCGAAATGGATCGATCAGGCGGCGGCGCTGACCTCCACTGGGGGAGGCGCGTGTTCCCAGAGACCTGATAATTCATTAGCCCGATCCGTCGATCAAAAGCCTGAGCTATAATGACCGGCGAAAGTCAGCGTTGGAAATTGATTTCATGGGAAAGACGTAGGAATGCAAATGGTTTTCTTAATACATTTTTGTTTGCAACATTTTATTAGAAATATTTTGTGAATTTCGGGTTACCACAGACACGTGTCGTTCATTAGCATTTAGTGGGGCATCTCTGAAAATAGTTGTTGGCATCGAGTGATCTTTCGTTCAATTCCATTCATAGTTTGGCTTTGCAACTCACCAAGGAGTGAGTGGGTGGGTGATGGCTCCATTGAAGCATCCCATAAACGTAGTCTCTTGATTGGATCATTGAATTTTGAATAACCTTCATTTACCTGGATTTGGGCTTTGTGCAAAAGGCTTATTTATTTGTGAAATAAGCTCATCAAGCAGCTCAGGCCTCTCTCCTCTTCTCTTCGCCCAGAAACTAACTAACTAGTAACTAATTCTATTATCGACTGATTAAGTCACATCAAGCTGATTATTCCACGAATAATGGTATGCCAATAGGATTACGGCGACTTTACTTTATATGCTAATTTTATTGTCTTTGCCATTATGATAATCACGGAACACCAGGGTTGAGTTGGAGCTCAAGTGGCCTCCCATATAGGAAATATCTATATATGCAGATAGGCCAGGACTCAGCTCCAGATTCTTCTCTAGTGTCCGTACTTTTGGTAGACCCACTCCTTGTTGTCCAGCGGACACACCTGGCGTGTCTTTAGCCAACGCGAGATGCAGTGATAGTGGAAGGCATGATTGCACTCGCCCCAGGCCACCGTGCACTCGTCCTTGTGGGCATTCGGATCGGCCTGGCACTCAATGCACAAGGTCATTATGTGGTTCCGGCAAATGGCACAATTGTCCACCGCCACGTCCCATGACCAGAGTGCGTGCGCCACCCATTTCTTTACCCCGAAACGATCGTCCCGAGCCTGAACTCCGCCGCCGATGCTGCTGCCACCGCCGCCGCCGCTGCCAGAGGCAGCCTCGTCCTCGTTGGAGCCCAAGCTGTGGAAGTCCTCGGCCTCCTCAATCTCTATCTCCTCAGACATGTTGAATTTTTGGAATTTATGTAATAATTACTTTTCTCAAAAAAATATGCTATCAATTCGACAAGGAATTTGAAATGGAAATGGAAACTGATTTTCTAATCAAGGTGACAGTTCTCCGACGGCGCAACCGATGGTGTCAGTTTATAATTAAATATAGTTTAAGTGTCCAAGTTGTAACCATTAATATCTTGTTGAAAATGAATGTTAATGATAATTGAAATGACTTAGTCACACCTCCATATTAACTTGTAACGAGCAATTTGTTAGGATTATTGAAGAGCAGAGCAAGCTAATTAATTACAGGATCGATTTCAAATCTTTCTAGTCTATAACTTGTATAAAATAAAGCCAGTTTTGTTATGAATATTTTAAAATATTTTTTAAAATATATATAAAATATATTGGACACAAGATATATGACTCAAAAAGCCGCTGCATAGACAAGAAACAATAATAAACACCCCTTTAGTTATAAACCTCAAAAAAGTATCAAAAATATATTCCTTTAGAATCTGTTCTCGATTTTATATAAATATAATTTTTAATATTATAAAATATTAAAAAATATATACATATATAAAAAATATATAATCCGTTAAAAAATAATTAGAGCAACGTTGGTCACAAGATATATAACTCACAGAGCCAATAAACAAAAATAAACATTCCTTTCGTTATAAACCCTAAAAAATGTATCAAAAATATTATATCTGTTCTTGATTTTATATAAATATAACTTTTAAAAGTCCCTAAGATCTGTAAATTTTTTTTAAATAATGTTATTAATCTTCTTTAGTTCCACAAGAAATATTCCGATTTGACGATCTCCCAATTCTAAGTGATGCTTCCAAGCAATGTAGTTAGCTAGTTGGAGTACAAATAAGAATATAAAACTTTCGATGTTATATTAAAAAGATTCTATAATATATATATAAAAGTACCTGCAGAAAAATAATACTTGAAGTTATCATTTTGTAGTTCTTATGTGATGTTAATAGTTTTTGAAATATATATACAAATATTATACGAACAATATTTAAAGAATATTTGAAATATTTAACAAGTACTTTTAAGTTGCAGTTTTTAGAAAACATACTTGAAATTTATAAATATTATATATATTTTTTTAAGTATATTCAAAATATTTAACTATTACTTTATAATAAAAGTATTTCGAAAACATATTTGAAATTCTGATGGTAAGTCTTCAGTCATAAAATGAATATATTATTTATATTAGAATATTGCGGTATTATGATTATATTATGTTCCCATTTTATATGGCGTTTTGTTTAGTTATAAATAATATTCGAAATACATTTAAAATTACTGCAAAATAGTTAAAGTTTAACATTACTTATAACAAGTATTAAATATTTAAATATTCAACACAATTCAATTAAAATGTAATTAAAAAGAAGTCTCTAAATTGTAAGTATTAAACAATATAATTATCCATTTAATATCGAACTTTTAGACTCTCATTTGTATCCCAAAATAACTTAAAGTTTCCAAAAGTATTTCCTTTTCTCACCACCAAAATGTCACCCAAAAAATTCCCTTCAAAAGTCCCCCCGACCTCCTCCCTAAATACTCCCCCGCCCCCCTCCCAAAGTACTCCCCCGCCCAACCTCTTCTCATTGGGAACTCACCGCCATCTTCGTTGGATCCCTCGCTGGGCGGACCCGCCGGCGGAAGGCTCTGCCGGTTTCCAATCATCAGCCGGTGCTGGATGGTGGCCACAGTGCTGGCCACCGCCGCCACGGCCGTCGTTTGGGCGGCACTCACATTCCTCAGGGCGGCGGCGCTCAGTCCCGTTAGATTGGCGAAGGCGTTGCTGGCATTAACCGCCGCCATTTGCGTGGCCGCCGCCGCGGCTGCTGCGGAATTGGGATGACCGGCGCCGGCGGCCGCGGCCGCTGCAGCGGCTGCATCGAAACGCGGGCGGCCCAAGAACGGACCGTTGGGGCCAAAGACGCCGGGAACGCCGAATTGCAAGAAGGGACCCCAGGGCGGTACGCGGACACCGCCGGGGGCCAATTGGGCGGCGGCGGCATAAAGCTGCAGGGCGGCCGTCGGGTGTAGGCCCTCGGAGGGCATAGCGGGGGACGCTGGAATGGATTCCTGCTGCTGCTGCTGCTGCACTGGAAGTGCCAAGTGACTGGAATGATGGCAAGTGGCTTCCCGGGCGGAAGAACTCCTAACCGCCGCGTCCTCTTGCGCCTCCTGCTTAATGCTATTGTTGTTACTGTTATTATTGTTGTTATTTTGTTGGGTTTTTGTTGTTGCTGCGTCCAGGCTGTCGTTGCTGTTGTTGTTGTTTGTGTTTATGTTGTTGTTGTTGTTATTATTATTGTTGTTGTTACTACAACTATTATTGTTATTGGAGATCAAAAACTTTTTGCTTTCGGCCTCCAAAACCATTTTTGGCCATCACATACAAAAATGCACAGGTTTTCGAGGCGGTTTTCGTTAACGGATTTTCGCTTAAAAAAATATATATTTATATGTATTTGTATGTATGTGTGTACGTCGTCGGTGTGATGTTGCAAGTGATTCAATAAAACTACAGCACACTTTTCAGTCTTTCCTCGCTTTAACTGTTGTTTCCAGTTCTTCAGTTTCTCAGTTTTCTGTTGTTTTTCTGCCGCGAGAGAGCGAGAACGAGAGCGCGCGGATGCGACCAGACCGCCGCAGTGAAAATTTTGATCTGAGCAGCGAAATCGACGCGGCCAGCGAGGAAACCCTGGAAACCGTGACGCGCGGCGGAAGGGAGACAGCACTAGGCACTGGGCAAGCGAGAGAGAAAGAGAGACCCGGCCACCACCACCACCAACATCAGCACTAAGCGAATACAGAGTCAAACCGCTCGCTCTCTCGCTCTCTCTCTCTCTCTGTCTGTGGCACGAAGATTGTTGCCATGTTTTCCACGCAGCCAATGCGTGCGAGCGAGTGGGAAATTCATCAAGTCCACCACTTAATTTTTATATGCGCTCTTTCAATTTTGATCAACTGCTGCGCTGCGGCGGCGGCTGCTGCTGCAGACGCTGCTGCTCCTGCTGCTGTCTGCGTAATTCATTATGAGGAAAACCTGTCTGCCTGTGCTTCAATGTGTGTGCGTGCCATTTTCAATATGGCCCGCTAGAAAGAGACAACCAGCGGCCCGCTGGCCGCTTCCATTGGCCGTTGGGAAATACTGGGAATTTTTGGTGCTGACTTTTCCACTGCCTCTGCCGCCGCCATTGTGCCCCAAAATAAAAATAAAAAAAAAACGGTGAACGACTTGAGAAGAGTTTTCAATTTTCTTTGAACGAGCCAGCGACGAACGGAACTTTTCCAGGGCGGAGTTATGCGGCGCTTTTTTTCAATTTGTCGCACATCAAATTATTATGCTCTACCCGCTGTCGGCGTCGCTGGTTCGCAGCCGGCGTCGCCGCAGCTGCGCCATAACCATAAATGGCAATTTTCCGCGACAAATAGAAAATGAAAATTCGTTAACAATTAATTAGCCAATTCAAGGCGAAGGTCTCTAGCTTTGGTGGGTTTTTTCTTTGCATTTTTACTAGTTTTTAAAATTTATTTTTAACTTGAAAATTAAGAAAATTTAGAACATTTAAGTGTTATTTTATGTAAATGAGCCATATAGTTTATTATTATTAGTTTAAACTTAAAAGCTTACTCTTGATAGTATAAATATGTATTCATTTTACCTTAAAATATTTAAATAAATATTAATTTTAACTAAATACTTAATTAAACATATCAATATATAATATTTAGAGAGTTTTTGGTACTCTAAAATATTTTACTGTTAATAAAAAGGTTATAAATTTATCTTAAAGTTGTTTTTCAACCTTAACAAAATGCTAAATAATTATAAAATAAATATTATCTCTTTTTCATTGTTAAGTTCTTAACAATTTAGTAAAATTACTGCTAATTACTAAGCTTCATCTGCGGTTTTTCTTGACATTTTCCTAGCTTGGTTTTGTTGGCCTTTGTTTTGTGGCAATTTTCCCGCAAATTTCCTTCTTTTTTTCTATTTTTGCAATTGAAAATCTCCTTGTGCGAGAGAGACACACACATTGTTGGCAATTTCCCTTAATTTGTTGACATAAACGCCTCTTTCCGGATGCCACATATATATTTCTATATATAGATCTGAATTTATATGTGTAGTAGTAGTTTTTCCCATTTTCCCCCAAATTTTGCGGGGCTGCTGCGCATGAATCATTCATTTTCATTCATTTTCCGGCAGCGACGTCGACGGCAGCAGACAGAGACCCAGGGCCACTTAACCCATTTGCCCCCAACGCTGCCTTAACCCCACAGCAACTGCGACTCCGGGAGTCAGAAGCTTTTTCTGAGGGAGAAGAATTTTCGCTGTGTGTTTGTGTGTGTCCTGGCAATCGAATGACAATGCAGCCCACTCTCTAGCACCTCCTGGAAAATGGTATCATCCTTCGATATTGCTCTCCCCCTTCCCCCTTAGGGGACATCCCCCTTTTTCGACGCCCTATCTGTCAGATGTTTTGTTGGCAGGTTACTTAATTGCTCGCCTCCACGCTCTGCTCTCTTTCTCCCTCTTGCCTTCTCTGTCTTTGTGCTTCTACATGCACTGAAAAGCTATAAATTTAAATAAATAAAAGATGATCCAACCAAGAAAGGTAAAAATGTATTGAAAAAGTATATTTATATTGTATTTAAGGTTTGACGAAAAATACTAATCGCGCAACGATTGTTCCTGGCCTAAATCAACTTAAAAAAGCTCTAGAAAACATTCATAAATACAAAATATTTCTTTAAATAAGTATCGACTTTTTTTACTGGACTTTTCTATATAATTCTCAACTAGTTAAAGCTCTCACAATGAGATCGGTTAGTAAACTAATATTTCTGGCAATGTCTCTGTGGATTTTGAATATAAAATGTAGCTTGCAAAAGGATTTTATATTTTATTTAACATTTGTTATCATATTATTTACACTAAATCATTTTAAATGAGTGAACATTTCCCTCAGTGCAGCCCTTTTACCTTCCACTTTCGTCCCACTCCGTCTGTCAAATGTGCAACGCTGACGCTGTCGGTTGGTGTTCGCTTTATTAATGACTTACAGCGCCACTGGCCCCCCACTGTATCCACCCATTTGGCCACCCAAAAAATCCCTACGCCCTTGGAAGAGTCCTCGGGCCCAGGCCAACCCAACCCCACCGCTTCCCCTTTGTGCTATCAGTTTGTTAATAAAATTTCCATGCGTACCCGAAACTTAATTAATTCTGCCACAGTTTGTTGCAAAAGTTTGCTGCCGGCGAACAAAATGGCCGCCCGAGAAGACCCCAACCCCACGGGGAAGAGCCACCCTCTCGACGACCTGCAAATCAAACGAATGAATTTTAATTATTTTTTGTGCCAGCAAAAAAAAAAACAAAAAAGAAACAGAAAATGTTTTTTCTCAGCTCTCCTTTATTTTTCGCTGGCTTCAGGTTTTGGCTCGGGGAAAACTTTTTCTTGTGCCTTTCCTATGTTTTTTTTGCGCTCCAACAGGAAACGGAAACGGGATTTCGGGCTGGGGGGGTGTGTGAAACATAAGGGAATTGGGGTATATATGTATGTATATATTTTTTATTTTATTTTCCATGTTCTCTGCTCGAGCAGGGCTCAGCTAATCAGAATTTATTCGAGTGAATATGATGGAAATCGAAGTGGAACCACAAGCCAAAGATTTTATATATTATATAGCGAGTCCTCATTGGCAATTAAAAGTTTCTCGGAAACAGTTTTTAAATTAAAAATCAATCAACCAGCTAAATTACTAAATAGTTTCTTATAAACTTCAGCAGGTCTGTGGTAAAAAATTGATTGGAGGAGAGCTGTTAAGGTTTTGCATTGAGAAATTAATTAATATTAAAGTTTTTAAGGAAATCTAAGCATTTTCTTATTAATTTGTGTATTAAAATATATATTTCAATGTACAACTTTAATATTTAGTTATATAAATGTTTAAAACTCTAGGTTCAAATTCGGATATAAACAGAAAAAAATATTGAAAACTTAAAATATTTAATTGAAAATGAACTAAAAAATATTATTTTTAGTTTTTGTATAAAAAATTTAAATAAAAAGACAATAAATCTAATTTAATCAAGGCGAAAATATTTTATAAAAATATTCAAAGCATTTTCATGTAAAAAAGCATAAATAAATTAAATTTAAATATTGGAATTCAAATTGAATTTTAGACGGCTTATGAAATATACAATTTCCAGTCTTATCAATGTTTAGTCTGCACTTTTAACATACCACTTTAATTGAAAACCTGTGCCCGAGATTGAAAAAAATTCCTCACGCATTATTATTGTAATAATTATTATTTATAACTTTTACTTTTATTTCTTACAAATTAATTTCCACTCAAATAAAATCAGCATTAGTAAATAATTATAAACAAATTGATTTCCATGTCTCTGAAAGAGCACCAAACGACTGTTAAATCAAATAAGGGGAAATTTCCACCCCAAACGAACGCTAGGCAGGGAAATTTGTTCGCCTGGCCTCTTGGATTGGATGTGAAATGTGGGATGCTTTCTGGGAAATTTTCCGCTCAAAATGTCTCTTTGATTTGTCTGTCAAACGGTTTTAGTAGTGGGTGTGGGGAAAATCAGGGGGCGGGGCGAGGGGGAAGAATGCCAGCGGATATGAAAACGGAGGGAATGACAGCCCGGAAATTGAAGAACTGTTCTCCTCGGTTCCGTGCTGTTTGGAAAATAAGTAATGATAAGTGGAAGATGTTCTTGGCTGGCAAATGCCACAAAAAGAAATGGTTACTTTACTCTATGCATATTGAAAGTCTTTCTTTAAACCTTAATTATACAAATTATTTTAATATATGTACATATACTTATAAAGGAATACATTTACGATAATTTTATTTCCAGCAAATGGCTACAAAATGTTTAATTTAAAAAAGGCTTCCAAATTTGTATTCTGTTCTTAAAATTATTTCTTGAAAAAAGCTAATTAGGCAAACGTTTAATGATGAATTTTCCCAATAAGAATTATTATAAATAAAATATAAATATAGAAAAGTAAAAGGAAAAATAGAACTTTGAAAAACTATTTATTTAGCAATTATTTTGATGTTTAAATTTAAATTATAAGATAAAAATGTAATCATTGAAATTAATTAATTTAAAAGTGAATAAAGAAGCTATTTTAAAAATTAACACGATTTTAAGTAATTTAAATATATGTTTTATAAAGTGCTTGGCCTTATTTTATTTCTAATATATATTAATATATTATATTAATTTTATTTACTTAAAATATAATATATTTACATATATATAATATATAAAATAATAATAAAATAATATAAATATAAAAGTTAAGCCGCAAGAAAACCTCATTTGTAATACCTAATCAAAGACCTGCATTAAAATCACACTTTATTATCTGTGTAAACATATATTTCCGGGTTGCTGGCATAAAATCCCATTTTATTATCAAGTAGCAGTTAGTTTTTCTTGATTCCACCACCAAGGATATACAGGATATCCAGTGGGAATCGTGACAGTTGCGCCTTCGATTTAGGTTTGTGCCGAAACAATTAATGAGCGTGTTAATTGGTTATCATTGGCACAGATAGAGCATGGCAACCGCACATCCTCATATTGTGGCCATCAGAAATCGGAGCAGCCACGCCCACTCGTCGGCTGGTGATCGACACATCAACAGATGCAGCGAGACGGGGATAAATTTTTGTGGTTTCCGGAGGCTTCCGGGATCAGTGCAGGCGAACATGTGTTGCCCAAACACGCCCACTTTTTCCAACAACAAAAAAACAAACGCTCTTTGAATGCCAAAAATCAAAACAAAACAAAGCGAGGCAAGGCGAGGTGACATGGGCAACCCCTCGAGGAAAATCCAAGGGAAAACCCTCCCCTCAAAAGTCAAGTCACACACCAAATTATGGCAATTACGCTAAGCAGGCCATTTATTTTTATGAGCCCACGAATTATGAATAATTGCAGCTGAAAGCGACCGCAAACTAAACGTGAGAGATGCCCAAAAAATAATAGGGGGGTCAATTTTGGGGATTAAATTAAGCAGAGGGTAAAAATATAGAACAAAATATCGGAATAAGAAAATTATACAATATTAATTATTTTTATTTATTTACGAGAGTGTATATATATTGAAAAAGTATTAATATTGATTCATTTTCATACTTTTAAAGATTATATCAAGGCAAAGAAAATATATGTGATATCCATTTATATCAAAACAAAGTAAGTCGTAAAAATATTGAAAACACAAAATAGTATTAAATATTCCACAAATTCTTTTCAATTTGAAATTAAAGAAGATAACCACCAGTCCACTTTACAGGTATATAAAGAATATTTAAATTAAAATTCGAACAACTAAATTAATATTATTATTCATGCTCATCACTAGACTGTGTGTCTGGGACATGTTCGAAAATCCATTTTGACATTCAGCGCTGACATAATGAAAAACCACACTCGCATGCCGCGGCAATCGAAGCCAATCACCTCCCCAACCTCCCCTCCTTCGACAGACCGGAAAAAGCAGATTTTCCATTATGTGGGTGCGTGGATTTGTCATTAGGCTCATAAAATTTGCAATGACTTGGCCACCAGACAACCAACAACTACACTTCACGGCGAGACAAGCCGCAATCTTGACAAATGGCAAGCAACAAAAATAAAGGTATTAACGCGAATATGATACCCTAGGAAAAGAAATATTTAATAATGTATTAATAATATATTATTATGATAAATTTATATTTTTTAAAAGATATCGAAAGTATTTAAATTTATTTAATATTATGTTCTCTTTTAAAGATTTCCCTAATTAATCAACGCTGATTTTAGTGAATTCCTAGAAATCACATATATATATAAACTTAATTAAAATGATATTTAACCCTTGAATCTAAAATCTTTAGATGTTTTATTAGGCATTGCCCAACATTCTCAGTTTAGTCTGACTTTGATGGCTTCCTTTTTTTTGCTGGGGAATGTCTTGTCATGGGTGGGGAAAGGACTGTGACTTGGCACAGCAGCGACAAGGACAACGACGAGGACATCAACGCCATCAGCGGCAACAACAATTGACATTCATTGGCTAGTTTAATGGTCGCTTCTATCCCCATCCAGTCCCTCCTCCACCTCACCATGTCCATGGCTGGCTGTCAACCCCCGAGTATCTAATACATTGTCCTTGCCTTGTTCCTGGTTGGATCCTTGGCTTGGTCCTTGCTCTTTTGGCTCTGTAGCGATTGATTTTCTCTCCAGTGCCAATCACCAAAACACCCCACCACCCCACAGCCTTGGCTTGGCGGCAAATAAATTACATTGTAATTTGTGTCCCCCGTTGTGTTATTGCGGTCCCCTCCCCTCCCCACCCTGACCATTCAGCCAGCCTTCGTCCTGACCAGACTGGCTCCTTCAACCCTCGACTTGTGGTGTCTGCCTTTTGGGCACTGAGAAAAAAATATGATTGTTTTTTGGGAATATTAAAAACAATTAAATAATTTATTTTATATATTTCTAATTGTTTTTAATGCAGTTTGTTAGAACAACCATTAACATCAACAAACTGACACGCAGGGACTATAGAAACATATATTTAATTTATTATTATTTACTTTTAACTATATGTTATTTTAAAATAAATCTCAAAATCAATCTCCAGGGGATTTCCAATAATATTTCTCACTTAAAATTATTATTAAAAAATGTTTTAATAAATTTATAATCATTTAAAATTCAATTTAAGAATTTATCTAATGATTTGTAATTTACACACATATTTTGCCGCAGTGCAACAGTGGTTGTTGTGAGTCGTAATTTCATTTCGAGTGCCTTTTTTTTTCTTGGCCCACCGCCCACCGTTTTTGGCATTGCTCCTGCCACGCCCACTGTTCGTCGTACGCCCCCTTTGCCACCCACACCCCCCCACAAGTCCCTGCAACGTCCTCTAGCTCATTTAAAGTTGATGGTGTGTGAAAAAATGTGAACAGATTGTTATGTAATTGAGTTTTTAGGCAGCCGTTTTGAGGTCGCCTTTTGTGGCCGCCTCCTTGGGATGATGTCTGTCCCTTTGGCAGGACCAGCATCTATCTCACCCCCCACGCCCTTGGCCACTGTGTGTCACATTTTGTTACACATTTATTTGTCGCTTGATTTGATTCACATTTCCTTGGCCTGGGCCTGGATTTTCCTCTCCTTTATTTGCCATATCAGTGTGATGATGGGCCAAGGGGGCGCCCCTCAGTTGACCGATTTGCGGTTAAGGAGGAGGTTAAGTTGCACTGGGAATGGAAACTGGACGGGGATCCGCATCATTGATTTTATGTCGCACAATTAATGCAATCTGTTGGATCGATAATTTTTGCATGCAATACATGGACGAGGAGGGATGATATGATCTCATCCCTCTTGGCCCTTAGCTGGGTGATTAACACTTCAAAAACTATTATTAAGTCATCACCTTTTTGTCTTTTGTTCATTTATTTTTGACCTTTTTGTTTGAGCCTTGGTAATATCGATGGTATATTTTCTTTTGTGTATTTTACTAGGATTTATAAGATTATTGAGTTGATTGTTTTTTTAGGACATTTAAGGGGAAACTGCATTTATTAGCTTGATAAATAAATCAATTAAGAATTAAGTGAATATTTAAGCATAAAAGCCATATTAAAAATAGCTACGAAATGTAATTGTTATTAATTTCAACTCACGATCAGCACCTACTCCCTCTTCCTCTTTCCCTCTCTCACCGCTCGATATAAAGTGATATTTAAGCATAAAAACCATATAAAAAATAGCCAAGAAATGTGATTATTATTAAGTCTAACTCAAAATTAGCACCCAATCCCCTCAATCCGGCTCAATATGAAGTGATCTTCATGCCGATCATTGGTTAGTGTCCGTCACATTGGTCATGCCAATCCATTTTCCAGTTTCTCACTTGCATTTCGGTTGCATGCAACCGATCGAGCACCTTTTCTCTTGATTTTTTTTATATATACATATATTCTTTCCCTTTTTTTTTTGTTTCTTCCGAAGAGAAGAGAAGCCCGCTTCTTATTAGCTTGCATTTAAGACCCAGCAGGGTTTTCACACCTCCGAGGCCCCGCTGAGCCGCTGCAAGCCGACAAAAGGAATGGAAAAAGGCAAAGACAAAGGCCAAGGAGGAGGAGGAGGAGGGAAAACAAGAAGAAAACGAGGTGGAAAGGGGACAGCGGTGGGCAGGGAGGAGCAGCGGAGGCAGCCTTCCAACAGCGCACGCGCGGTGCAATCAAATTCAAATCACTTTGCATCTTTGAGATCTCAATAAAAGTCTTTTCCCTGCGGTCTGCGGTTATGCACTGGGACAAATTTTCAAAGAAATAATACTAAAAAAATGTATGTAAGTAAATTCTAGAATAGTTATTCTAGTAATTATTATTAAAATAAATTAAAGGCTATTTATTTTCCATAATTCCATATTTTCTCCCACTTCTTTATCAGAAAGAATTTCTTCTAAAATCAATTTCTTCAAGTTCAAATCAAAAAAAATCAACTCACATTTCTTTTCTAGCTCCCCTTTCGCTAAGTGTAGCCTGTTGTTGTTGCCATTGACTTTAATTGTTGCCGCAGGAGCATTGCTCAAATATTAATTGGTTTTTTTTCACTCTCTCAGTGTGTGTGTGTGCGGAGGCAGCGACTCCTCCGATTTATGCTGACTCTGTGGATTTCTGGTTAAAACGAGGAAAGGAGTTAAGAGTTCAGAGAGGACCAAGAGCCGAGAGGGGGCGGGGGAAAGGGGATTTTTTTGGAGGGAGCAACGCCGACGCGGATCCCTTCTTTGTGCGCTGCGCTGCGAAGGCTGCAAAAATTAATTACGATATCATGATTTACAAAATTAGCCGCAAATGGTGCGGCCTTCTTCTCTGTTATTCCTCCGCCTCCTCCTCAAGAGAGTGGGCCGAGGTGTGGGCGTGTCATGAGTTGGGAAAGGGTTCGGTCCACACATCATCTTCGAGGCTATATTTATATGCTATATTATTCTATATGTACATACATATATGAGGCAGAGAATCCTTAGCGGGAACGATGTAATGCCAAAAATTAAACAAGCCGCAAATTACGCGAATAAAAGGAGAAATCCCCCTCTTAAAATGTCATATTTTTAGGGAAATTTGGTTTAAGGACAATTTAAAAAGCCTGGAAAAGCGATCCTAGACATGATCTTAGACTTGATGATGACAACTTTTAGTTTTCATTTCTGGATATGTTTATATAGAAACTTAGATTTTAAATCGAATTTCATATAAGTAATTTGCATTTTTCCATTTTATTTTTAAGCTATATACGAAAATATTTACTACTATCTGTGCAATCCAATGTTTTTGTATGCAAAAAATTGATTTAAAATCAATAAATATGGAAGAACTGTTATTTAAAAACTATTAAATATTTCTTTAGCACAATTTTAAAAATTATTTTATAAATTTTTCTAAGCATTCTGAATCTATTAAAATTAATTTCTTAGACAATTCTCGGATTGAGTCGATTTTTAATCAATAAGTATTGATAGCTCTTTGATGAATTAAATATTTAACGCCATTAATACAGTCTTTTGCAATTTTATCAATTTTTCTGAGCTTTTTATTAGGGGGAAAAAATATCTACTTATAAAAATATCAGAAAATGTAGTTTAAAATCAATTTGCCATCCATAAAAATGAATTTTTTGGCCAACATTAGGAAGGATTTTATTCCTTAAAGACTTAATGTCCCATTTTTATTGTTTCTCTCCAACTTCGCTATCTTAAAGAATTTGTTAAGTGACTTGACTGAAATATATTTATGATAAATTCCCTTTACGGACTCACTTTTCTCCATTAGGACTTGCAAAAAATAAAAAAAAGGAAGTAAAGGAAGGAATGCAAAAATATATAGAGAAAAAGAAAGAGGGGAAGCACTCTTAACACCTGATCGGCCTTGGGCTGCCTTTTCTGCGCTCCAGTTATGGCTCCCCTTCTCCATCTTTCTGAGAGATTTCCCTGGCCTTTCTGTGCTCCAATTGACCATCGAGGATCGCTCCAGCAGCTGCCGGCCACGCCCCCTTTTGGGACTAGCTGAGAGGGCCTGAATCTGAGGCCTGCCTGCCACTGTTACAATTTTGTCGCTTTTTTCTGCTACCTTGTGCTGTTTTTTTTTTCTTCTTGTTTTTTTTTGAGGCGGTAATTAACATGCTCGGTTTCTTGTACTTTGTACCGCCTTGCCGCATTCCTGGCCGTCTTTTTTACCCATTTTTTTATTTGTTGCATATGCGCATTGCGTTTATTAATGTCATCAACGTGGCGGAGGCACCACATCTTGAGGCAGTGCGTCCCTCGGTCACGCCTCCTCGTCCGCAGTGGGGCAAAGTCGCCAAGTTGACAACTCAATTGTTTGCACACCGGGAGAAATGGGCAAGGTCATTCTAATAATTCATATCGAAAAGGTTTTTACATGGAATATTTAATAAATTTATGGGTGAAATTATATTAAAAGTATAATAATACATTTTTTTGTTATTCTTCTCCTTTTAAATATATAACTTTTCCAGTTTTTAAGCGACATTTTATTGATTAAATCAAATGACCATCAATTTTGTCAAAGAATAATGGTAGAAAAAATAGATTAATGTAGCCTAAATTTATAATGTTTATTTTAAATATTATTTACAAAAAACTGGGATTTTTTAAATAATACTTATCTATAATTTAGATTATTTGTGTAAAAATCCCTTTGAATTTTCTGCTCTGTGCAAAAGATGAGGCAGAAAACCCGGCACTCATCATCAGCGACATCAATTAAAATGATTTCAGTGATCAGAAAAACAGAAACAGAAATAAAACCCAAACAAAAACGAGCAAAAAGTAAAAAGGAAATTAAACGCCTAACAGTGAGCCCCCCATAGGCGGTGGAAGAAGAGAACAAAAAAATTGGAGCTAATTTGATTAATATGCAAAAAGGGGGGTTTTCGGGCCTAATGATGGGAAGTGGCAACGCATTTTGGCTCTCAAGACGACGGTCGACGTAACGAAGGCAGCCGGGGATCGTTACGCTCGTAATTGCGAAAGTAATTAGTGCAAAGCGTTCAATTGCGATACTCGCTACCTGTAATCGCTTACCCCCAGTCCCCCAGCCCGCCTTCGAGAGCGGCAGCTGCAACTGTACATCCCATGGAGAGATGCCACAAAGACGGCGGTTTCCCACAAGACGAATATCTTCATTTGCTGTTGGGTGACCCCATCAATGAGGCTGAAGGGGTTTTGATAATGGGAACCACTGAGAAATTAACTCCATTTTGTACGCCTTGGTGACCTCCTCCTGATCATGAAAGATGCAAGATCATTTTTAGGTAAGAGTTAATTAAGGGATTTAACAATGTATAAAAAACAAACGCTTTTGATCTCAATCCAAATAAATTTGTGTCCTTGATTTTACCAAGCTCCCCTCCATATGGCCCGTGACCCCCACTAGTGTTGTACCATTGTGATGACCCCGATTTCCATTCCCTTCAGCGATGGCAATCGATGCAATCCGCCCGGGAACAATTCGATGTGCATCTAGGCAAGTAAGTCGCTAGTAAATCCCCGACAGCCGCTCGACCCGGGCACACGCAACGATTTCACGGCCAGGAAACCACAGGACAGGAATACACGGCCGTCAGTGGGCTCCGCCTTCGGCTCGAGATACGACTCCGGGCAGGGATTCTCTCCGGGGACGAAGGCAGAGGCAGAGGCTACCACACAGCATATTTCACGCCTCCTTGGCGGACGTGCTTCACGCAAAACTAACCACCAAAAAGGCGGAGGAATCAGGAACAGGAGCAGGCGCAGGGCCCGGAGCAGGAGGCGGAGTGCCGATAAGGATATGACAAATTTCACGCGCTTAGCGCAAAAAAGGACAACAATGTTACAGTGATAAAAATAAATCAAACGCCCTTAAAAACGCCTAGATTTCTTTTTAAATAATTGGTTTGATTGACAATTTAAAATTTTAATTACAAAATTAATAAACAGTCAAAATTATTTCAAAATTTCAATGACTCTAATAGTTTTAGAATACTCCAAAACTTATTATTGCCACAATTTCATATTTTTCATAAATATATATGCAAAAATATTATAAAAATATATATACATAAATATTATTGAAAATGTTCTATATGTACAATTTTTAATATTAATCTATACGTCATTTATTTACCATTCGATATTTTCCATTTTCCTATAGGCTTCAATTTTTGTTTTAATTTTAAAAAATATTTACATAAATTTAAACAATAATTTCATTATCTTTATGTTACCGATTTATGTTATCGATTTTATTGGATATTTCCCATAGAAATCCCTCTTTTTCTGGCAGTGCAGCGAAGGATAGTGCTTGGGGTTGGCCCTGACTGGGCAAGGTGGACGCCGTCAGCGGCTTACCTTTCGAGACGCAGAGCGGCTTTTCCCGGATTTCCAAGGACCAAAGACCAACCAGTAACCAGTAACCAGAGACCAGAAACCGAGCTCCAGAAAATGAAGAGTCAAGATAGCAATCGCGGGGATGACGACGATTGAGGCCCGTGCGGCGCGCACTTTAATCAATCGCAGCCGATTTGTCGGCTTAACATGTACAACATGACGTAAACAGCGACAGAGAGAGGGAGGGAGCCGGGAAATGGGAAATGGGAAAAGTCTCGGACTTGGAATCGAAATCAAAAGCCACGAAGGGTGCCCGGCATTAAAGTGAGCAATCGTCGGGGATTAGCTGAGAGGAAGCTGGGATTCGCTCGCTGCGGTCGGGCTTAGCGGGTATTGCCTGTAAAGTGGCCTGCTAATAGTTGTTTAGAGCGTGAGAATATGACTGTCCGGACGCCACCGAATCGGGGATTATGGGTTACAAATAGATCCTCAAAGGAGACGAAGCATCCGGATAGCAAAATATGAGATAGAAGCTACAGGAGGAAGGTGAAAAATTGAGGCTTAATATTGTTTTATTTATTCCTCTTTAAAAGTAAGGTGATCTAAACTTTTAATGTAATTTAAAAATAGATGGGCATTACTGCGGGCGTGCTGCAGATATCACAAGGATTACACCCTTAATACACTTAAAGTGATCCCAAAACACACCTATAGATACACTAGAAATACACCCAAAAATACACCCCGAAATATATTTGAAATACAGTCAAAACATTCCCGAAATATATTTGAAATACAGCCGAAATACACAAAAAATATAACCGAAATATAAATAAAATTTATACAAAATTCACACTAAATACACGCTAAATATATACCCAAAAATTGCATCCAAAATCAATCTGAAATATATACACACAAAATACACCCAAAAAATGTACGTAAAATATACCCAAAATACAGCTGAAATACACACAAAATGCACGTAAAATATATCCAAAAAGCACTCAAAAAAATACTCACAAATTAACCCAAATTACACCCAAAATGCCCACCAAGTACACCCAAAATATAAATTAATGTTGAAAATCAATACAATACCATCTTTAAAAACGTTATAATTTAAATAAAAATTCAGGCATCAAGATGCTATATTCACGAAAAAATTGTTAGAAATATGAAATCATCATAATATCATATCAAGTCCTAATAAATCTATATAAAATTGTAACAGATATTTTAGAAAAAGCAAACTAAAGCCTTGACTTGGCATAATTCAAACCAATTTCCATCGCTTCCGGATAAATTGTTAGTTTGTGTGTCCAATGGGATGATGGGATAACAATTTATAATGGCTTAAGTACGATTTATATGCGGCTAATCGGCGGCCAGCATCAAGGATGAGATGAGAGATCCCAGCGAGACTTTTCGGCTGAAATCAGAGCCAGGGAACCCTCCCCCTTAGAGCGACCGCGGGACCCCTTGCGAGACAAGACCCTCTCGACAATGGCTCTATTTTTATGCGATTTACTTGTTTTGATAAACATTCGACATTCCTGACAGTCAGCCGACACCCGAAGACGAATTCCAACCACCCCAAACTCAAAAGGGATGCTGAAAATGCTGGAAATAATTTGGAAATTACACTGGGCGCGCTTGGCATTTTTATGAAGGTCGCGTGCGGTTTACTGATCGGCGGAAGTATGATAAAACCAGGGCCCCTTTTATAAATCATATAATGCGAATCTGCATGCACTCCGTCGCCGCGGAGTTTACTTTATTGTTTGATAAGTATTTCGATAATAACACAGGCACAAGGACGCAAGCGCTTAACACCCTCCCGCAACAGATTGCAACCGGAATTGGTTAGCTTTTTGGTTTGGGACTCAGAAGTCTGGGAGTCCGGGACTCGCCTCGCATCAAATGGAGATTTATGCTTCAAGTTAACAGCGTTTTTATGCCAGGACCATCGGCCATCGTTAAACTGAGAAGAGACTCCATTTGAATTCGATTCGGACGCAGGGAATGGAGATTGGGGCACCAAGTTTAAATCCAAATCAGCAGCAGCAGTCAGTCAAGTCAGTCAGAGAGTCTGAAGTCCTGATTCTGGGGCACTAATAAGCACCTTGGGGCCACTGGCGTTGGACAACCGGTGAGCAAATTGGATTACTTCATTTCATTTCTGGCTGTGTCGGCTAACATCAAGCGCTCCTTGACTTGGAATGGAGTGAATGGAGTCATCCATCCGCCAGTCGGGGCGTTCGAGGCTTAAGCTTCACTGGGGGAAAACCTGAGAACTTGCCAAGGATATTCTCTTTGAGAGAACTACTTAATTTTTAATATAATTTGTTATCAGCCATGAAAAAACTTAGAACCAAACGAAATATCAAATTTAAAATCTCAAAGCTATCGACTTAAATTTCTGCCAGTGTATCTGTTCGTTTTGGGCTTGACAGCCCAAGTGAGAAATAAATAAAAACAAATTTGCAGTCGGACATTCGGTCGATTGATTTCTGCAGCTCACAACAACGACGACGAGGCTCGGGCGGAAGAGTCTTTTCCCTGGTAGGTTCTTCGCCAGCTTCTTCTCTTGCATCTTCGGATTCTCCTGATTCTCGGTCTCTCGGACCTCGGAGTTTCAGTTGGCTTGCAAATTGCCGCATATTTGTTGAGTAATTACGCTTAAACTTGTAATAAAGAAGACAAACAATAAAACGAGGCCCCAGCCGTGATCCCCCGGAATGGAGAGTGCACAGTGGAGACTGGAGAGTGGAGAGAGGGACACGGACAGGATAGGATGGCACACAGGATCCCATCTGGCGGCGTGTTCTCAATTGAAAAGCGTGAATAACAAACGTGAACGGGGCGCAAATTGGTTAAAAGACTTACTCGATGCCTGAAGTTGAAGACTGCCTCAAAACTGGACTCTGGCTGGAGAAGAATTACGTTTATGCGGGGTAACAATATCGTGATAAGAGGGATATGTGTGTCACAAAATTACCAAAAATATTATAATACTTCTAACGCTTTGATTAAGATAAGAAATTAAATATAATAGCTAAAAGTATTTTTATAATAAAAATCGGCAGATAAATATTGATTTTATATTTTCCAATTGAAAAATAAAACAAAAAGTAAGATAAGGTATTGTGTACACGTTCGTATATAAATAAGAAATAATCTTAATTTTCTTCTTCAAAAATTATGCCAAAGAAAATTAGGCTCTCATATTTAATAATATTTATTATAATTAGTTCTTTTATTGTCATCTTTTGCAACAGAATTTATATTTAGGTGCAAATAGAAAAGAAAGCCACCAAAGTCTGGTTTTAAATTAAACGCGAAAAGCGCAAAAAATAAACCAAAGCCAAAAGACAGAGGAACAGGGGAGAAGGGTGCGGAGAGCGCTCTCCTCCTTCCTCCTTCTCTCTCTCCCTCTCTGGGACTGGCCAAAACCATAAAATGCATTATTATGCTAAATGACTATAAAAATCACGTTTACAATCCATTTATGCCTGGGATAATAACCCATCCCATTCCCATTCCCATTCCCATTGCCAGTCAGTCCCTACTCCATGCCGTGCTCTGGACGGGATGCTGGCAATGCTGGGGATGCTGGCCAAAACCCCTGAAAGGCAGCATTTGTTTACGCCGCGAATAATTGAGTTATCTGATCTCGGTCCGCCAGTCGTCGTCGGACTTGCAGCTAGCCACAAGACACGAAAAGTGACTTGGACGTGGACACGGTTCCTGCAAACGAGCTGCATGCTGCATGCTGCATGCTGCAGCTGGATCCCCGCCAGGAGAGGGAGCCGGGAAGCTGGGCTCTAGCCAGGAATGGGCACCTGGGCCGGCATATTGCATGTCTTGGCATTGGCAGCACAGGTAGGTAGGTGTGGCCGGGTTCTACGTAGCAAATTGTTTGGGGCACATTAGATGGCAGCTTACCTGTGCCACGGCACTGAACGAAAATGGGTAGCTACTTGGCAGCCTTATTTGTTGGATAAATTAAACTTCAAAAAGCAAAAAAAAAATAAATTAATTTTAATTTGAAAAGCATTCCTTGGCTGCCCTTTAATTTTTAAAGATTTTCAATAGAACAAAATATATGTTAAACATAACAATTTGTAAAATATGCGCATATTAACTGGGAATTTGTTTATAATAAATATAAACTATGTGTGCATTTGCAGCCAAAATCAGTGGCTTAGAAGCTTCTATTTTAACCAATAAAAAATAGTAAAAGTCTCAAAAAAATAGATTAAAAAACACAGAATTTCTTCGTTAACCCTTATTCATTTTTATGCCAATTCCCTGCAAGGGTTTACTAGTTCTTCTCAGTGCTGCCTTCTCTCCCCGCCTCACCTGTTGACTGCTGACTGCGGTAATGACTTTATTTGGTTGCTGCGTTAATGGGGCGCACTCCGCGATCTTCCCTCCTTTTTCCCTTTTTTCCAGCGCAAATTGAAAGCGCATTTCGAAAATTTTTCACACCTGAAAATGATTTCGTCTCGAGAGATGGTTTTTCCGACACTTGGCCAGCGGGAGGTAGTTAACCCAGCCAGCAGGCGAGAGGGTTGGGGCAAGTGCGGCGAATTCCGATGACTCCGAAAGGCTGCAGCGGCTGCAAAACACTTTTCCCGTAGCGCCGACACTCGACACTCTCTGTCACGGGAAAAATAAAAAAAAAAGACCAAGGAAAAGGTGCCGACTGCAATTAATCAAAATTTAATTTCAAAAAGTGACGCTGACGCTCGAGTTGAGGCTGAAGCCGGGGCCGAAAAAAAATTGAATTGAAAAGCGGCCAGAGAGAGAGAGGGAGAGAGGGAAAACTGGCAAAAGAAAATGTAATTAATCACGAGACCATCACAAGGTTGGGAAAAATGAAAAGCCACAAGAGGGGCAGAGGAGGCAGCAGCATCACAAAGGCGAGCCAAAACAAAGGAGGCGTCAAAAGTTGACCAGTCAAGTCCGTACGGAGTCACAGCGGCAGCGGCGGCGCCCCCCTTTCACGAGGGGGAACCCCTCCGGAGTTAACCAGAAATCCGTTACAATTTATAGGCAAGACAAATGATACATCAAAGGAGGGGATATTCCAAGTCCAGATCAAGTTAAAAAAAATATATAAATAAAATATATATTAACCTGTCTTCTAGTTAAGAAAATATTATTTTTTATATAAAAACCAGATATCTTTATACCCATTTTTGCCCACTAAAAATCGATTAATTTCGGTAAAAAGAACATAATAATTAACAGGGGATATACAAAATATTATAATAATAATTCGATTTCGATTTAAATCAAAACATTAAAATATAAAATAATAATATAAATTTAAAAATAATTTATAATAATAATAATATATTAAAGTAAGGCTTGAAAGTAGATAATTATTAATAAAATTTCGCAAACTGCAAATTCACAAGTTTACAAAATGGCCAAGAAAAAGGAAAATGTAAACAAAAGGCAGCTAAAGAGTGGATCGTATTCTCTTTAAGCGGCCGCTCCCACTCTTAGGTTCCACATTCAAAAGAGAGAACGAGTAAAGCCCATAACGGTATTTCTCTCAAATAAATATTCAGGGAACAAATGCACACGCGAATACAGAATGACGAGAATATGAGATAAAAAAGGAAAATAGCTTTGTCTCACTCACCCCCTTACCATTCGTTGTTGCTGCTGATCAGAATGGCGAATAAGTAGAGGAAAGCACAATAAGAAAATAAATCCTTCAGAGTTGTAGATATACTTGTGTATCCTTCTGTTTCACTTTCTTCACCATAAAAAAAATAACAAAATTAACTAGCCAGAAACACGCTTGGATCTTGGCTATGTACACACAAAAAACAAAGCGACAGCGGCTTAATTTTGCGGCTTTTTCATACTGCCTTTTTCACCAACACTTTTCACTTGCCTCGCTGTTTTCCCGCACTTTTGGCATCGCCATTGTTTTTCCGGCAAACGTTTTCCGCGTTCCGCTTTTTCCCCGATCTCCTTGCTTTCTTTTGTCCCTCCGCTCCGCACGCTCTGGCACGAAAAAAAACGCGCTAAGAAAGGAAAACGACGATAGTTCTGTTTCATTTACTCCTTCTGAGTCGCTGCAGATCCAGTGGCGAAATACATACACACACACACATAAAAAAGGCGCGAAAAGCTGGCACCCGTTTTTCACGAACAATTTTTACTGCCAGATTCGCGGTTTTTCCGCACTTCTGGCATCTGCCGTGGTTTTTCCGGCTTAAGTTTTCCATGTTTCAGTATTTGCCGATCTGCGCTTTTTGGTTTTTTCGTTTCAAGCGGCGTATTTTTACCAAAAACACGCACAGATCCAGGTTATGTGCACACATACACACACAAAAAAAACCGCGATGCGGCCGGTGCTCCGTTTTAGGCCTTTTGCAGGTTTTTCCGCAGTTCCCTCAGCACTTTTCACTTGCCCCGTTGTTTTCCCGCACCTTTGGCACCGGCCGGAGTTTTCCGCCGTAAGTTTTCCGCGATTTGCTGTCTTTCCGATCTCCTTCGGCGGAGCTGCTTCCTTTAGGCGCCTTCCAGATGTTCCATAACCGGTTCGCAATTCATGCCCACTCTCAATTACCGATTGGGAATTCATGCCCGTTCCCACTTGCATACAAAATCTGTTCCCAGTTACCGATTTGGATTTCGTGCCCACTCTAATTTATCGATTGGAGTGATCATTAATTCGCAGCAAAACAGGGGCCTTTTTTAAAAATTCATTGCAGCGAAACGGCTAAAGATAGCGAAGAAATTTAAACGCCACATAATAAAAGAACATTTGGGGAATTATTAAAAAATATGTTCTTTGAAATAATGTACAGGTACCGGAGCTATTAGAAATCTGCGGAGACTCCTTTGATATCAGAAAAATAAAATGCATTAATTAAAGGATAAGTGTCCCGAGGTACTCACATGGCTATTATTTTATTTTAATGTTTTCTGATATTAAAAAAAAATTAAAATTAAAAATACCCTATTTTTAAGCTTAAAAATAGATATCTGGCTCCATCTAACTGTGACGTATGTATATATATTTTCCTGATTCCATCATTGTATGAGCGCCATCTGGGGTTTTTACAGGGAAGCTGTTTAAAGATTGTGTGTAAAAAACTTATTTTCATGTAAAATCTCCGGTTTTCATTTTTAATACATTAAAAAATAAATAATACTTATTTTATTAACTCGATAATTATTAATTTCCGCCAGCAGATCTATCCAGGAAAAATGTAGAATGTCTGGTATATTATATATATTTTTCCCCCATAAGAAAACATTTGGAAAAATGCATTTGTTTAATTTTTATTATTAAAAATTTTCTTTATATTGCCTTTGTTGTTGTTTGTTTTTGCTCATTTGCTGTGACCATTCATTCGTTCTTCTCCGCCGCTCTTTCGTTTTCTTCTTGCATTGCTTTTGTTTATTTTTATCGTTTCATTTTCATTTTCAATTTTATTTTCATTTCAGTTTCGTTTATTATAATTTTTCCATAGACAAATATCGTTTCGTTTGTTTTGTTGCATGTTCCTTCGCCGAAAGGTAGGAACAGGGAGAAGGCGGAGGCTGATTTGGCTTGGGATTTGATTGGATTACTTCAACAGGATACCTTCTCGTTCTCCTCGTTCTCCGCTTATATCGTATACGCATTTTTTACAGTTACAAAATAAATACTAAGAGACACAAAAAAAAAAAAAGGAAAACAAACCATACAGCTTGAGCTAAGACTTAAAACATAAATAACAAAGCCAAAGAATAAACAAATAAAAGAGTTAACAATTCAAGTAAACATAAACCTAAAATATACAATATAACTTTCCGCGATACTTAAAATGTATGCATACGTTTCGAGTACATTACAAATATTTCTTGAATTTAATTAAATTATGCACAATTATTGGTTTATTTAAGGCTATTACAGGGACTGCCTTTGAGCGAAACAGGTATTATGGGATATAGGAGGATGGGGGCTATATATCAAGGTATCAAATATCGAATCTATATCAGTTATATATCAAATTTCGGTTGATAACGTGTCTTACTTAAAAATCACAGCTAAAAGGCAAGCATAAAAGTAATTAATTGATTACGGGAAAAACAACATCAACGAGCTTCTTCTACTTCTGCTTTGCTTTTCTTTTCCTTCTCCTTCTCCTTCTCATTTTCTTCCTTCTTTTCTTTTCTTCTCTTCTCCCATCTCTGTCTGTTTCATGCCCTGGGAGGGTATGTGGGGAAAGCTGGAGTTGGGTTTCTTTTGGGGCTGATTCTGGCTTTCTCTCGTTCTCTTCTCTTATGTACAATTTTCGTTATTCGCTTTTACTTGACTACGTACGCATAATTAATAATATTATATAATAATCGTCATATTATCCATTTCATTAAATAGTTCATATTTATATAGTATAGCACCGAGTACAAAAAAATGATCAATAAACAGAGTTTTCCTTTTGTTTTTGTTTTGAATTTTGTTTTCTTCGTTTCTTCCTTCCTTCCTTTCTTTCCTTTCGCTTTTGGTTTTTCTTCGTACAGTTCTAGTTTTATGTTTTTATTTTTAATAGTTTTTTCTGTTTTTTTTTTCAATTTTTTTTTAGCAAAACTAACAATCTTTTTTCTTTCTGCTTTGCTTACTTATGTAACTTTTGTTTTATTTATTTGTTTGTTGTTTCTTGGTGTTTGTTTTTGTTGATTTTTGTTTTATGTTTTTTTTTTGTTGGTTTTGCTGTTCTTGTTATACAGAACTTTTAACGGTTGCTTGTTTGCTGCTGTTTAATGTTTTTGTTTTTGTTTTTTTTTCATAATTTTTGCATTTTCTTTCGTTAAATTCTACTACTTATTTAAGGTAATAATTTCTGTTGCTTTCGTTTACGTTTTTTTTTTGTTGTTGCTGTCACAAGCGAATGAATCCGGTATTCATCCCATTCGGCTCCTCGGCTTACATGGTTCCATCGCCAGATATCTAAAGGATAACAAATCGCAGGATTAGAAGCCTCTAATTTTAGGTAAAAATCTTGAAAATTGTATAACCCACTCACCTGCGAGTGCGAACTGTCGCTCTCCACCTGCTCGGAGTAGCAGTGCTTATAGTTAAGATAGTCTAGAAGTCTTCTCGGTAATGGCAATGTCTGTATTAGATCCTTTCGTATAACCGCCTTTAGTATAACAAATCTGAAATGACAGTCGCACACACACACACACACACACACACACAGAGTATTAGTATTTGAATAAAATAAAAACTTTCAAAAAAAGAAAACACAAAAATATGCAGCCCCGTAGAGTTCTGGCATATCTCCGTGCCTTCATCCGCTGGCGCTGTGCACCGATCCGACAGCCGTTGAAGGGTCCGAAAACGGGTTGCACACCATACAGCCGGCTGGCAAGGGCCAAGCTGCAGCTCCGGCTGAGCAAGAGCCAGAACCAGAACCAGAACCAAAACCGGAGGAAGACCTAGGAGTGGAGGCTCTCACCTGCACATGTGCTGCAAGCTTTGTACATGCTTAAATCTAGATACTGGATTGGTTAATTGCACGCGCATCGGTCCGTGCTCCGGTCGACGATGCAAAAAGAACAGATATCTGGGGGAGCAGAGAGCGAGAGAGACAGAGACAAGGGTTATAATGGAGCCATGTGTGCGGGTTATTCCCACCCCCCCCACTCACCTGCCGCTTCTCGAATGCTCGACGGCCTTCTCAATGAACTCGGTGATGGTCTGTGATTTAAATTTGGCATACGAGCCGAAGGAGAAGGTTCCTGGTTGAAGAAACACCATTTGCACAAAACCATTGGAAATTTATAGTTTTTCAAGGAAATAAATAGCTTTTTACGGAACTCAACTCACCCTGATCCTGTTCGATGCGCACATGGCGCACACAATTGTTCAGCTTAAAGCTCAGCGAGAAGATGTAGTGATCGTCAGAGCTGTCCCGCACTATAAAGGAACCATCCGGCTCGCTGGACAGCACCTTCTCGGCGGCCTCGCTGGACAGGGGTCCCCAGTACCAGCCATACTGTTGAGCGTTAAGAAAAGTAGGGTTTAGATTGGGTAATAACTCGAGAGGTGCTCCTCCTCGATACTCACGTCTTTGACTTTCTCAATGCTGGAGGTGAACTGCAGGGCTCGGGGCTCCTGGGCATTGTTCTTTTTCAGCTCCTCGGGTTCCGGTTCAACGGCTTCAATGGCATAGGCTGCAGCTGTGGAGAGAAGGGAAACGCGAGAGACGGTGAGAGGAGTTCTTAAAAAGCAGGAGGAGCTTCTGAGAAGGAATCTCCTATCTCTACTCACCCTTCTTTGGTAGTGGTGGCAGGGCTCGCGACTGAAACTTCTTGCGCAGATCGGCATTCGGTTCGTCCGCTTCCGCCGTGTTTAACGTCGCTCCTCCTACTCCTCCTGCTCCGCTGACGTTCAGTTCCGTGGCCAGTTGCAGTTGTTGGGTGAGCAACAGTTGCTGCTGTTGCTGCAGCTGACCAGCTGCTCCCGGCGCAGTGGTTATCACAGCGGCTGGCGGTATTAGGGGAACCGTTGCCGCTGCTGCTGCCGCTGCGCTGGCATTCGAATTGCTACCGTTGTTACCGGTTCCGGCTGCAATGGTACCGTTTGCGTCGCGGCCACTGCTAGCTCCTCCTCCTCCTCCTCCTCCGCGGCAGCGACTGTGATTGCTCCGCCGGAAGCGAAAGATGCTGCAGAAGCGCTGCTTGAGGTTCAGCGTGAACTGTGACTTCTTCTCCGTGTGCAGGACGTGCTTGTTGTTGGTGTGGTTGCTGTTGTTGTGGTGATTGTGGTGCTCTGTCGGTGGCTTGTCCAGCTGTTGCTGCAGCTGCTGCGATTGCTGCTGCAGCGTCTGCTGGACATTGTTGTTGTTATTGTTATTGTTGAGCTTATCGTTGTCGAGGTTATGCTTATTCTGCTTGCTGAGATACTTCCCGCCAGCACCTCCGCCGCCGCCATCACTGCTGGCTCCACCGGCTCCGCCGGCTGCCCGTGTGGTGCCCACACTGCTGCGCGTTCTCGCCGTTGTCGTGGTGGTGGTGGTATTGGTCGACACACTCCAGATGGTCTCGTTGCTGGACTTGACCATCATGGGCTTGGGCAGGCCCTGGGCCTTGCCCGCATCCGAATAGAGCGTGTGATAGAATTGCTTCACCTCGTCCAGCGTCATGTGCAGCGGCTCCGATTCACTAACTTGGCCCATGGCGCCCACAGGAGTGCGATATTTGCCATGCTTGCTGCCCTTGTCTCCATCTCCGTCACTGGTCTCCGTGCCCGCACCCGCACCCGCACCAGCAGCACCCGCCGCCGTTCCTCCATATCGCTGCTTGCGTTTGTTTCGCTTATTCCGCCTGCTCGCCTTGTGGTACGTGTTGGGGGCATTGGACTTTTGCTGCTCCTGCTGCTGATCCAACTGCTGCTGCTGCTGCTGTTGCTGCTGCTGCTGCTCGATCATGTCCACGGGAAAGGCATAAATATCCGAGTCGATGGGCACATTATAAAAGTCAGAGATCTCGCGCGTAAACAGGGCATCGTGCGACATGGCCTGGGTGATGAAGATCGAGTCGTCCGGCTTGTTGGCCGAGGAGACATTCAGAGAGTTGTGCGAGCTGCTCAGGCGGCTGTTGAGCGAGTTCCTGGAGTTGGGCCTCTGGCCATGGCTGTACCCGTAGCCGGGCTGATGGTGGTGGTGATGGTGGTGATGCGGATGATGATGGTGATGCGGATGATGATGGCTCCCATGGCCATGGCTATTATGGTAGTGACAGTGACTGGTGTGACCCAATGGACTGTAGAGCGAGGCCTGGCGCCGCTGCAGACTGCTATTGTCCACCGGCTGCCGCCGTGCGCCATAGTACAGATCGTAATCATGAATCTCCGATAGGCCGGCGCTGTTGAATCTCTGCTGGGCAGCCGCCGCCTTGGCACTGGCTATGGTATCCTGCTCCGTGGGTATGGCCTTGAAGTAACGCGTATGATCCTGATAATAGGGACACAGTGTCTGCTTTATCTTGACTATGGAAACCGGCGGCGGTGGCGATGGCAGCGGTGAGCAACTGCTGGCCTCCGACTGCTCCTCCTCCTCCTCGAGCATATCGACACTGTTGCCCAGCGAACTGCTCACAATGTTGTTGGGCTCGTCGTATATATTATCCGTATGGCTGTTCAGGATCGAATCGCTCGAGTAGAGGTGCTTGTTGATCGCATATGACTCCTTGAGATTCAGCTGACTCAGCTCGGCGTCCAGCTTGGATGTATCCGTCTTGGTGAGGAGCAGGACCAGCTCTTGTTGCGGCTCCTCGGGCAATGCGATGGCCGTTGGGGTGGTCAGGCCATTCATTCCAATGGTGGTGGTGGCATCGTCTTTAAGGTGCTCGAACGAGGACTGCGATGAGGTCCAACGGCGCAGGCTATTGACAATATTCTTGGAAATGGAACGCACTAGGGTGGTCTGCGGCGAATCCTGGAATTCAGGCGGCGGATCGATGGGTGCCAGGGGTCCCTTTTTCAGCGTATTAAAGTTTTCGGCACTCATTCCGCCCTCCGAGCAATTGTCCAACGAATCAAACTGCGACACCTCGCCGTCGCTCTCCACCATCTGTTCAAGTGAAAAAGGGATTTTTATGAATTGAATTTGGCTTTGGAATTGGAATTGGAAGGCTTTCTAGTGCTCACCTCAATCTCGAATTTGCACATGCCCAGACGGTAGGAATCGCCGCTGGATATGGAGCTATTGGTGGTCAGCGGCACTCCACTGTCGTCGCTCAGCGAGGCCGCCGCATTCAGCTCGATGCTGTTGGCGCTAACGAGCTCATGATGCGGCGGTGGCATGATGCTGAAGCTGTCGCTGCTGCAGATGCTGGACACACATACGCCGCCGCCGCCGCCACCGCCTGATCCTCCGCCCCCGCCGCCACCCACATTGCCATTCGAATTAGAGCTGCCGTTGGAGTTGCTGTCCTTAAGCTTAATGGACGATTCCATTTTCCGGGCAAGAGACTCAGGTGAGAGGCAACAACAGCTAAAAATAGGAGAAATAAATTAAGATTAGATATGTTTTTTTTTTTTAATTATGGAAAACCATCTTTATATTTGTAATATTTCGAATTTTTTAAAGCATTTTCTATAGTTTCAATCTGAAATCTCAAAATTGAGGGTTTTAAAAATTCTTTTTATAGCCGGCAAGGATTTCCAAGGCCCCCTAACATATCCTTTTGAACTATTTTGAGTTTAATTTTAAACACAATTTCAATAGATTTAAATTTTCTGGCTATTTATCCTTACTTATCACTTATTTAGGCCTAAATTCTCGTAATTAAGGAGTAAACCATTCCGCATAAACGATTTGCACTGTGTATTCGACAGAGAGAAAGGAAGACGCTGGCTGGCTGGCTGGCTGGCCAAGATTGATGGTGTATATAGCCGGGAAATCGACGCCCAGAAAACCATATTAGTTGCCAATTTTTTGCAAATTTATTTTCTTTAATTTATTTTTTGGGGGGATTCGAATTTGATTAATTGGATGACACACATCCCAACCTATGACCTTTGGGTGCGGCGGCTGCTGCTGCTGCTGCTGCTACTGCAGCTTGCAACGAATGCAATTGAAGGTCAATGACAGTTGCGTGCGCCGTTTTTCGTCCTGCCGCCCACTACCGCCCCCCTCAGGCGCTACTCGCCCCCCGGTGGGGCACCCTACGCTTGTGCTTGTGCGCAGAGAAATTGAAGCCAAAAAAGCAGACGAGATTTTGTTCCCCCCTTTTTTTTTTTTTTGGGCGTAGAGATTTTGGTTTTTTGTGGAATTGCAAAAGGTTTTCACGAGATCCTCTCTCTCTCTCTCTCTCTTCCCCATTTGAATTGTCTCTAAAAGGGCAATTTTCCGATCAGATTTCAAGTGCGTAAAAAGTACCGCTATAGTACACACACACACACACACACGCATGCAGGCTGCTGGCAGAATATAATCGCAAGGAGTGTAGCCGGAAAAAGCAGCCCTCCGCCCACCGCCACCCCCTTTAGCGGTCGTCGTGCGTCGTCGTTTTCGTAGTACGACGTTTGCTAGTATTTTTTTTCCTTCAAAGCACTGATAGCGCTGATTTTCTGGGTGCCGCTAGGGAGAACGGGTGCAAGCGAGATGGGGCGAATGCAGCAGCGATAACAAAAATTTCTTGTTAGAATTTTGTCACTCTGTATATACACAGCTCTCTCTCCACACACACACACACACACACACACACACACACACACACACACACACACACACACACACACATGTACACTGACGGAAGGATGCAGGGCGGCAGGAGGATGCGACCAGGAGAATGGGGTGGTGGGGGGTAAAAGAGAGCCACGACACCTACGCATGGACATACACACAAACCAACCAACCAACACACAAACACACACAGTCGTGGGCACGTAACACCTTTGCTTAATTTAATTATTGCTCTCCTGGCTCTCGCGTACACACACACACCAGCGCAGGGCCAGACACTCACACAGGCGCCCAGCACTACGCCACACACACACACTAGCGCACACCCGTGCATTTGCATTCATTACAATATATTCCTTCTTTCATTTCACTCCAAGTTGCATATTTATCGCACCTGCCTTTTGCTGGCTGCTTTCCTTCTTTCCTATTGTTGGCACTGTGAACTCAGCACTGAGGGCACTTTCTTGTTGACATATTGATTGATTTTGATTGCACGCATTGCAATTGTTTTTCGGCCGTTTTCAAAGAGCTGTGTAGAGGTGATACTAGGGTTGTTGATAATATATCAAAGTATCTCGATATATTTCATTAAAAATAAATATTTTTATCACGGTATTTTTGTGGCCAGATGTATCGAATATCAGCATCGATAGTTGTGGCCTGGCAACGCGTTATATCGATATTTCATCGTGCCAAATACACCGGAAATGCGGTTCAAATTCAGCCGTTTGGCGGTTACCAAATGGCGGACTGTTCAAATGCAGAAAGATTTTCTATTATTTTTGAGTATTTATTTTATGGTTTAGCAGACACAGAATGTTCAGAATATTTTTCGGGGGAGAATCTAAAAGGTTATAATATTAAAAAAGTAAACAATTCCTTTAGGAATATTAATTTATTTAAAAGATATGGATCCAAGCATTGATCAGTGAACACAAAGCATCGACTTATGGCTTTTGCAACTTTTTTTTTTTTTTGCAAGGAGAAGTTGCCATTGACGGCTTTTGGCCGCCACGGTCACCACCTGTGCTACCTATGCCGCCTGTGTTACCTGTTGACTGTTGACTGCGACTGTTACTTTCACTGCGAGGAGCACGAACACGTTTCGCTGGGCCTTTGTTTGCTGTGTCAGTTTTATGTCTCTGCTTGTGGCTGTCCACAAACTGCAAGAGTTATATTAAAATGACAAAAAAAAAAAGTAAAAAACGCAAATGGCAAGTGGCAAAAATGCCAGCCAATGCCTTAGCCTAACCAATAATCGCATAAATTAGCAATTCTGTTTGCGGAAGTGTGTGGCCCGAGGCTTGGCTTTTCACTTGCGCTCGAGACACGGCGGCTCTCACTTTCGTTGCGATTCGCTGGCTGTCAAATATTTAATAATTTGTGCTAAAATGTGAATTAAATACATAATGTGTCGTCGTCTGTTGGTAACAACAAAACACAACAACAACTACAATCGCAGTCCAAAGTAAGTCCAAGCGACGCTGAGGAATGTCAACGGCATGCGAAAAGAAAACGAAAAACAAGGCGAGACTTCAAGTTGCATGCCACTTTTTCTTCTTCTTGATGTCGCGTATTTCTTATTTATTTATTTACTTTTTTTGTAGTTTTATTTTATTTTTTTTTTTGGCCCCAGGCCCAGGCAATTGAGATCGAGAGAATTGCATTAAGCCGGGGGCCTGAGGCTGAGTGCTGGCCAGCATGCCGATCCGATCCGATTACGAGCATGGCTATATAAGTGCACGGCCTATTCTTGTTGTAATTTAGGTAATTCTGGTATTTCTACACACCTAAACGCACTCGAATAATATCACGCCCACAGATGCCGTCAAAATTGTAGGAATTTCTCCAAAAAATATGCGACTTTACCCCATATTTCTTGTTATTTTAAATTTAAATAAAAATTTGAAGATATTATTTAAAAATAAGAAAAATTATTCATTTATCAATAATCGCTATTATTTTGAACACCACTGTCAGACAGACACCGAGCCCCGCGATGCAGTCGGAGAGCGCGCCCAAAAATGCAATTGAGAAAAACCCACGCCATAAACAGAAACCCAAAATAGACAAAGGCATTAAAGCCGATGAAAATCAACAGAAAACTGGCGAGATGCCGATGCCAATGCCGCACACACACACACACACACACACACAGAGATCTATAGCTGCAGATACATTTATATCTGTATCTTTCGTATGCGCTGTTACCTGCGCAGTCGCAGCATCTTTGCATTGGGTCAGGAGCGCACTGCGAGAAATCGGGTGCCCTGATTAGCAGCGTGTGGTATGAGGGAATCCCAAGCGATATCATATGGGCCTCATATGGGATCGGACTCTCCCACCAATATTTTATTATTTACATGTATAAACAGCTTGCCTCCTCTGGCCACAAAGTTAAGTGCTTCTCCTCCAGATAACAGCTGGATTTCATATTCAAATAAAAACCTATTAAATATCGGTTTACAAATCGATATTTATCAAAGAACAATTGGGTTAAAAGCTGAAAAACTAAGCTGGATTATATTTTAAAAGGTGTGCCTTTGAATGATGATCTGCACAGGTGTTAATAATAATAATAATAATAATACCTAAAAAATCGATTATTGATTATTATCCTTCAGTGTAATTTCAGTTTGAGGAGGCTGATCTCAATATGTAACCAATAAAATATGTTGCTTAGTTTTGACAGAGTTACGATTTGGCGCAGAATGACTGCGATAGGAGCGCCCCGTACCCCCCCTTTAATGCGAGTTCCAGCCCACCGCCTACGCCCATGTATCCCACTCTACCCTACCTTCCAGATGCCTGGAAGTTACCACTATAGCCACCAAAACCACATAGCAAAGGGAAAAAACAAGCAAGGAAATATCAACAAGTTGTTGTTTGGTTTTGTTTATACCCTATAAGTGGGTAGGGTATCATGTTTCCCACGGGACTTTGCCAAGATTTATGTATTTACTTTGAGAGTCAAGAAAAATACGAAAAATATGAAAAATAAGATACTACAATATGGATTGTTTGGATATTACTATATAAATTTGAGATATAACTTGGGGTATAACTTGGGATATGAGTCCACAAAGTTTAAAGAATATTTGAAGAAATCCTATAAAGAGTATCCCCTGGGGAGCTTCAGTTTCCAGAGCCAGTTTTTCCTGGCTTGCCTTTTGATGTCGTATCCAGCAGGTAGAAGAAGCACCAGCATGGTCTCCTTGCCTCCTCCTGCTTCACATCCTCCTCTTCCTCCCACTCCTTGCACCTCTCTCTCTCCCTCTCTCTCTCATTCTCCCTATTTCGGTTGCAGTTGCAAAGCGCGACGGCGACGGCGACTGCGACTGCGAAGCTGGCTCAGATACATTGGGCCGCTTTAACTGCGGACGGGTATTACCTGAAGTCGGGTTCCTCCGTTGCCAACGACTTCAGTACGCCAGCGACCGTCTTAGCAATCACAACGCCGCCTCAGCCAAGCTCAGTTTAGATTCTCGGCTCAGCTCTCTTCTCTCCACGAATCTTCTCCTCCTCCAAACTCAGATTCTCCGCCCGGCGCGCGTGTGTATCTGTGTGAGTGAGCGCGCGCGTGTGTGTGTGTGTGTGCTAGTGCTGCTAAAAATTATTATTTTTTTTGTTAACAATCGTTGCCTTTTTTTTGGTTTTTTACTGTGCCTTCCAAACTGGTTGCTGCTTTTTTAACTGTGTATTTGTGCAGCCGCAGTAGCAGCAGCTCGAGAAGACGACGAACAGCAAGAAAAATAAGAAGAAGCAGAAGAATCTAGCTACGGAAGAAGAAGAAGAAGAAGAAGCTGAAGATCACAGCGAAGAAGAGGAAGAAACGGAGCACACAACTGTAGTTTGTTGTTGTTGTTGTTTGTCGGTTCAGTTTTTCGGTTGAGAAATCACGAAACATAAAACAAAAAACCGAAATTGAAGTGGCACGACCATCACCGGACAGATTACATTTATATATACATATAAACCCGACCGATATAGTTCCGGAATAATACATAACGATGCCCTGCTCGGCCGTTACCTTATCGATAGCGACGATCTGTGCGATCATCGCCACCGCCCTGCTGGCGATCGCCTTCTCCACGGATAATTGGCTGCACTACGACGTCTGGCGCAACCAGATACAGGTGAGTCGGTGCTCCGAAGAGCTTCGAATACATAATCATCTGTCAGATACATATATTTATATATATGTAGTAGCTGTGCATCTTTGCGACTGCGTGGCAGAAGCCAAAGCCAAATCCAAAACGAAAGACTCTCTTCTGCCCCTTAAAACGAAGCTTAAACTCTGCACAGTGGGCATTCATTTAAAAAAGTCGAGAAAAGAGTTTAAATACAGGCGAAGTTTTGCCAGAAAAGGTTAAAAGAAAAGGGTTTGAGGATATATAATATTCAAAAACATTTTTCATATTTTGTATTAAAACAGAAATTACGTAAACAAATATTTACTTTTAAAATCGTACAAAAAAAATTCTAGAAAATATTCATTTTGATATTCTAACATAAAGAAAGGTTTTTGTAGTTAAACTTTTCAAGATAGTTCAGAATTAATTTACTATCACACATATCTGAGAAATGTATCTATTACAGTCCATTTAGTAATAGAGCATTATCATAAGTTTGCTAATTAAAATTCATAGTAAATCATAAAAAATAAGTAAAATAATTTGTAGTACCTAAAGATACCATTGATCTGAAATATCCAAGGTATCTGAAGTGTAAATCATATGGAAATGAAGATGTTAGCACCATTTAAACTGTGATCAAAATAATAAATATATGATAATAGTGAAAATATAATAAATAAAATATAATCCCTCAATTTTTGTGCCACTTTGGCGGCAATTATAATCTGGGTATCTTTCTCTTCCAAGAAAACAATCTCAAAAGATTTGCTTAGGCAAACAAGATAATTAAATGCACTTCTTTTACTCCATGTGTATGTGTGTTTGGGTGTTTGTGTGTTTATGCTTGGCCAACAGGTGTGTGTGGCCCATTGTACGGAGGGTGAAAAGGAGGAAAATAATGAAAGAAGAGGCAACAGCAGCAGCAGCAGAGGTGGCAATAACAAAGGCAACAACAGTGGCGGGCACCGAACGGTGGTAACTAACAGTAACAGTCGCTCGTTTTGTGTGCTGTGCTGCTTGGCCAGCAGAAAATAAGGGCAAGGCGGAGAAGAAGAAAGGAGAAAGAAGAAAGGTCGAAAGCAAACACAAACACATACACACACATAGCCAAAGGGGGAGGAGGAGGAGTGCAGTGGACCGGTGGAGGAGGGTGGGCAACGGCAACGGCAAAGGCCGTTAACGTTAACGTTAAAACTTTCTACGCGCGAGCGCTTAGCCAAAGCCAAAACGCGATGAACGATGAATGGGAAGCGAGCCAAAGAAGAGCCCAGCCAGAAGCAGCAGGAGAAGAGGAGCGCAGCCCCACTAACACCAGCACAGGTTGACATTTTGCATATGCAACACACAGATACAGCAGAAATATTTACAGTAAAACTTTAACAGAACGATATTTTTCTATACTTGGAATTCAATATAATAAAATAAATAGGAAGCCGAAGAATCTGCATAGAAAGAATTCCATTTAATTACAGAGAATTTACTTGAGATAAATCTTTAATTAATTACCTGTCACAAAGAATTATTTACAAAAAAATCAAAGAGTTTATTAATCACAGCTGAATCACCTGTATTTCTAAAATTAGCTACTGATCAGCTGGAGCTCTTAGTCTCTCCCCCCGCTGAGTATTCATAAATTAAATATACAAATGATGGCATTTACCATAACAACAACAAAATAGCAAATGATTTGTTTGTTATTACAGAAATTCAACTGTAGAAAAGTCATCAGCAAATGCAAAGGTGCAGCTGGGAAAGAGAGAACTTTAGACTACGGATAGTTAGAAAGAGAGGCAACCAATGATCGTTTGAGTCCGCATACCAAACATACCAAAACAAGTTACCTAAAACAAAAACAACAACAACGAAATAAAATACAGACACAAAAAAAATAAAAACAGAACCAGAAAGAGGAGAGGAAAACGACTCAAAGTGTGCTGAAAATATTTGCACGTTTGTTTTATTTTTTATTCGACTCACTGAGGTGAGGCAAAGTTGTCGCCTAATCCGAAAGTTTCAATGAAGTCGAGGGAACGATAATTGCGGTGAGATCGCTGATCACTCCAACTCTCTCAGGCAAAGTTTTTAGTCCACGAAATCTTTGGGGCATTTATAAAGTCATTAGAAGAAATTGCTTGCCTTGACCTTCCCTTCCCTATGTGCATTATCTGCTCCTTGGGCGATTTCCGCCCTTAGATAAAGTCTTTGAAAAACACCGCTCAATGGCAACAACAACAACGACAACAACAGGTAATTTGAGCTACCTGCACAGGAAACCCTCTTGATTGCCTAGAAAAGTGTCTACATTCCTGGAGAGAGTGGAAAATTAAACACAAAAATCAATTATGATTGGTTTTTAAAGGAGGGAACAATAATATGATCATAAGTTCATATGACTTATCATGAGATGACGATCATAGGGAGAACCCTTGGGATTCATTCGGTAAATAATGTGGGAAATACATATTTTTTATAACTTCAGGTAAAGATTTAAAATCTTTCAATTGAACTGTTTTTAATAATTACTTATTAAAGAATAGATGTAATTTTCTAATTAGTTTCCTTAAAAATATGAAATATTAAAGGGTTTATTTATTAGTAATTATTCTTAGGACTCTTTCTATATACATATCTCTCTTTTTTTGGGGTTTAAATATTATAGAAATATATATTTCCCAAAGACTATTATGATTATTCATGACTAAATATGATCTCTGAAATGTTCTTTACTGACTTTTCAAGCTTCTTTTTAATCTAATTAGTTTTTTGTTTTTTTATATATATTATATACATAATTCCCTTTAAGCCTCTCCAAGACTTAGGTCCCTCCTATCCACCCACCAATCCCTTTATCATCTTGAAAGTACTTCGGGTATCGAGTACTCGGATACCTGCTGGTATGTGCCAGAGCCAACATCGTGTGTCTTGGGCCAGGCCATTTGGCTTTGGCTTTGGCTTTGGGGCAATGGAGCCGCATATCCACGCCTATATCTCGGTGCCCCCCTTCAAAGCCTCTTACCCTTACACTTTGATAAACTGGTTTCCCAGTTGAGTTTTCACTCGATTCACGTTTTCGAGACAACAACAACCAGCGACGACGACTCAAAATTGGTATGCGGCTAGTTGGCCGGTTTGCTTTGGCAGCCACTTGGCGTTTTTGGGCCCTAACTCGACGACGACGCTGTTGTTTCTCCCATTTGGTAAGGAGTAAGAGCCAGGAGAAGGGGGTGGCCATGGGGGATCCCCGGGCACGGGCACCCAAGCCCAATTGATGGCACTGCGTTTTGGCCGTGTCTTCCAACTCGAAATCGGCGCGGTTCGTTGTTCGATCGTTGTGAATAAAAATAAAAAAAAAAGAGAAAACCCTTCTCTCCACATGAAGTCAAAATTTATAAGAAATTTATCGTGAGCACACACTTTTTTTTATTGATTAACCTGGATTTTTTAAGAAGAAGATAAAAACTATGCTGAATCTAAGGAATATATGGAGAAATATTTAGAAATCTTGTGTCAAACTTTTTGTGAGAGTTAAAATCAGCTTAAATGTATATCTTTAGTCTTTAATTTAAATATTTTAATATATACATTTTCTTCCTGTGCATATATGCACTCCATATCTTTATTTTCCCCGCTCCTTGGCTTCTTTCTTCGATTTCATTTCACGCCAGTCTCACTTTGGGCAATACAATGCCGACGACGACAAAAAAAAATATTACAAAAAATATATATACATATATATCTATCTGTATATATATAAGAAAAGCGAAAACAGTGAAGAAATACAGAAAAAAGCTAACCCAAAACCAAAGCCAAATCAAATATCAAATGAAAAGCTGCTGCTGCTGTTGCGGCTTCTGCTAACTTGGCTCTTTCCAGTTGCCTTTTTTCCCTGCGGGCTCTGCTTATTTTTTTTTATATTTATTTTTTATCATGGTTGCCATGAATGAATTCGCGAATCGTGCTGGGTCTTTACGCTTAGTAAGCGCTTTGTCGGGGGCCCCAAACACATGTTAATTTGCTTTGGGGAAATTAATCATACGCCGTGTGTGACAGAAGATTTCTTTTCTTGCCACATGATTTTCTTCTTTTTTGTTGTTGTTTTTTTTTTTTTGTTTTTTGCAATTAACCAGATTGACGCCATTGATCGGTTTTAATTTCGTATTTGTATTTTGCGCTGACATCATGTGAAATACCAAATTGGCAAATCACCACTTGGCCATATATATATTCGGTCCTGAATTAGCATAAAGTGAACTGCACTTGGCTCAGAGAATTCCAAGTCAAAGCCACACCACACACAGACACGGATACCAACAACAGGTGATAGACAGGTTGCGATTGGAAATTGATTGGATTTGGATTTGGATTTGGCTTTGGGGTTTTGGTTCTGCTGGCCTGGGAGAATTCTACGAAGCGAGACATTACATTTACTGGTTAGTGTTTCCGGTTTCCGGAAGAAGTTGAAATTGGTTAATCGGAATTCCCAGCAATTATCGGGGAATGCAAAGGGGGGATTTGATTATCGAATTTGATGATTACAAAAAGATTTGTTTTAGTTTAAATAAAAATAAAAAATATGTTTGATATATGTTTATATTTTTTCTGGTTTATTATATTCTTAAATCTCAATTTATATTATCTTTTTTAGCAATGTAGATTTTATTTATTTGTTTACTAATTATACAACTTTTTAAAGAACCTTAAAATGTGTCATAGAACTTTATTTTTAGATGATAGTTTAACCTAAAATCCTTTAAATCAAGCAAATAAAATAAAAAACCCCTTTTTCTTGTGCTTTTTATTTAAAAATGTAATTTAATTTAAAAAAAATATATTAAATTATTAAATTATTAAGAAACCGATAAACAAGGTTATATTTTTTTAAACTAAAACCTTAAATTTTTTATAACTTTGAAATAAACCCTAAAAAATCTCTAAAATTATTCCCTCAAAACACTTTCACCCACACTTTTATTTACTGAGAGAAAAATATCTTTGGCATTTACGACTTAACGGCAAATCACTTTACACCGAAAGTATAACAAATATTGAGGTCTACCGGTAATTGCAAATTAAGGCTATAAAAAACAATTAATTTCTTTGCAATTATCCGCATGCGAGATTCTTTTTGGGGAAACGGAGATTTAATGGAGATAAAGATGGCGATGGCGATGGAGATCTCTGCATCCGAGGTCTCTCATTATGGGGACCGCTTGAGCGTGCGATTCAAAACGCTTTCGCTTCCCACAAAAAAAAAGTATAAAAAAATCAACAGTAAAAACTTTAAAAAAAACAGCAAAAAAATTGTTCAAGTCATAATCGTGTGTATGTGTGTGTTTTGCTCAATAAACAAATCATTTGATTTCAATCGGTTTCAGGTTTCTGCGCCCATTATTACCTTTTTTTTTCATTATCACCTTTTTGCCACAACGACGACTTCCGCGTGTCTCGCAGTAGTGCCTCCATAATGGGGCTTCTTTAGGGGCTGTAATTGCGATCCGGCGATCCGGCGATCTGGCGATCTGTGTGTGGGCCAAAGTACATTGCCAAGAATGTGTACATATAAGCTGAAATGCGAATACCTCGATCTTCCCTCAATGTCGCGCTCCCACGACCTTTTTTTCGTTTGTTTTCAAAACAAAACAAAAAAAAAAAACTCGAAACCAGTTGCTGGCTGTCTGTCTTGCTTCAAATTGATGTCTCTGTGCATCGGAATTGTTGCAAACTATTTTATTGTTTTATGCAGATATAAATTATTCATTTTAGCAAGAAATATAAAATAGGTTAAATTAGGGAAAAAAAACCCCAATAAATATATTTTTCAATTTATTTATCGATATTTGCTTATAAAAATAATAATTATTTCCTAATCGATGATTTTCTTTTATATTTTTAATATTTATCAATGGGAAATTCAATGTCCTATAAATTTATCTTCAATTCTAAGTAGTAAACCTAATTTTCAGGTGTTTAAAATCCCACTTTATTTATTGTAAACACTTGCTTAAAACCAGGTTAAGATGCCAGTCAAAAAAATGCCAAATTGATAACCAATTTCGGTGGAATTTAGGGGCGGGGAAAAATAATAAAGAAAATCAACTAATGACAAACCAAACCACTCCCCATGGGGGCTCTCTTTGAGTAGAGCTGAAAAAATGCACATTTGTTCGGCCTTGACTTGGTGCATTTTTAGCTGCAGACAGCAGCTGGCCAGATATCCTGCTCGCCCAGAACCGATCCATCTGGTTTTTATGCTCTCCAAGCTCTCCGATCCGATCCAAACCGATCCAAGTGCCTTACACATGCCGCCCGATTGGCTAATCACCGACATCCGTTGTGTTGGCTTCCAGCGAGGGGGGGGAAGCAAGGGGGTGCCCAGCTTTAGCTCGCCAAGAGGGCGAAGTTGGTAGCACAGCCGAGTCGAACTGTGAAACCAAAACTAGTTTCGCCCCGGGTGTCATAAAAATATTTGTGCCTGTGCCAACTGTCGTCCAACTGAGCCGCTGAGATCGGGAAACTGAGGCAACCGCCAGCCACCAAGCCACCAAGCCACTAAGCCACCAAGCCACTGAACCACTCAGCCAAGAGCCAAGTGGTTGCAGTTGGAAATGCATACTATAAATATTGCCAACATTCAATGGGAGTTTCATTATAACCGAAGATAATCCTGATCATAAAGAGATCCGGGGATGGTAGAATTAATATAGAAAACATAGTTTTTTAATTATTATTTCTATACATTTTGTAATTATAATCTTTTAAACTAAAAACAAAATCTTTGAAGCTAGAAATCATGATAAAAAGTTGATTGATTTAAAAACGATCGATTTTTCCATCAAAATCAATAAATATTTCAGAATATATCTTCAAAGCAAGACTTTTAGCTTAATTAAAACATAAAATTAAAATGAAATCAAATACAATTGAAACAATACTAAGAAGGCAGCTTTCTTTCTATTGAAAACCTTTGCTTTTGATGAGTAATTTCACTGAAGAAAGTTTCCAAATCTAAAAACTGAAGATGAAATCGCATTGATAGGGGTGTGGCTTTAACCATAGAAAATGCATTGTATTTATCTATAATCAATGCTTGGTTGATCTGATATAATTTCGTTAATTTGCAGTTTTCCCTCTGATCACTGATCACTGATCTGATCAACCTTGAAGCACTTTTTCGCTTTGCAGTTTTATGTCGCAATCGAAGCCTGGCCAAGCGTAAACTACTATAAGTATATATCTTGGGCTATCTCTAGCTCTATATGTACATACGATATATGAAATGCTGCATTAATCCAGCTAACCAACCGACAATTTCAGGAGTCCGAATCCAAAGTCTGTCTCTTTGGTGCCGAGATTTCTTCACATTTTTCCGCTTTTTTCGTTCACAGCCGAATGCATTTCTAATCCAGTTCAGAGCTCAGAGCTCTCTCTCTCTATCTCTCTCCCTGTGTGTTTTCCTGAATGAATCTCCGGCATCTTGTCTCGGCCAAGACAGACAACAATAATTTGTAGACTCTTTCGGGGGACCCTTAATTGCCGGCGGCGACTTTCATAAGAAAGTTACAAAATTAATCCACTGAAGAGGCGCTAATAAAGAGGGCTTGGACCCTGGGACAAGCCAAGCGAAAACGTTTCACAACAGAAACGAGGGGAAAATACGAAAAGCGAAAATACAAATAAAATATGGAAATGGTAATGGAAATGGAAATGGAAATGTGAGGTGTAACGCCCTAACCAGACGCCGATTATGCAAGCGAAAAAAAATTAAAAACATTTTCCAGACAGCTGCCAAAAATGTAAATAAATTCCAAAGCAATAAAAAAAGAAATGCAAATCAATTTAAGAAAAATTTTTAAATAAAAAACTGAAAACTGTTTTCAATATGTGAACCCCAACCCCCTGGTTTTTTTTTTTTTTTTTGTATTTCCCCATTGTGTTGCTTAAGTACCGGACATGGACAGGTCGTGGAGAAAAACACGTTTTTCAACTGACAGCAAGTCTCTCATTTCTTTTTTTTTTATATATTTTTCACCTCATGAAAATGCCTGATGCGGTTTGTTGGTAATAAAGGAAAACCCGTCTCGTTGTCGTCTCTCTTTCTCTCTCTCTCTCAGCGATTTCCCTTTGGTGGAAAAGCCGAAATTGTAGAATTTCTGCCAAAAACGTGTGGAACGTGATATCACTTGGAATTATTGGATTTCACTTTATATATTTTTGTTGGGTCTTTTTTTTCGTTTTTAGCTTCTCGTAATTCATTTGATTTGGTGAAAGGGCATTGAGACAGAGCTACGTGGAGTTCTGGCTTAATGAAAATATTAACTGAAAGATAGGTGACTTGATCAAAATGTGTCATTTTCTAATTAATTAGGGGGATTTATTTATCATGTAGAAGGAATGAGTAATATAGGGATATTATGCTTTCTAACCTATACACAAATCTATTTAAGATCGTTTTAAAATTTAAATCCATGTTTTTTTTTTTGCAATGACAAAGAGTTATAGTAACTAAATGTTATAAACTGCAGAGATCAGATACAAGATGCACTCCAAATGGGTATTATGCGGCTATATAAGCACATGGAATCACCTTGGGCGAGAAATTGCTCAACGCAGCCACTGAAAACAATGGAAAACCGCGGAACGTGTTCAAAATGCCACTCGATCTGATACGAAAGCTAAAGCTACATCTTTATACTACCTATATGTATATATATACATATATGCACATCCCGGCCCAAACCAACCCACACTAACTAAAGCCGAGACGAGATATGAGATGAGATGACCGGATGGATGGTTGGATGGCTGATGATGATCGACTTCTCGGCCTTCCAATGCCGATTGTGATATGATGATATATATATATGTAGCTATATTGTGAGATATTGTGCGAGGTAGTTGAACAAATTATTAAGAGAGACGCCCACGGAAACAGGTTTATCAATGAACTTCAATTCAAGCTGCTGTTTTGCTCGGTTGAATAACCATTTATTATAATGATTTCAGTGAGCTTTATTTCTGATATTTTGCTCTAGGCGTTAATCCCCTAAGAAGGTTAACTTGAGCTTATCTTAGAGTGTAAAAGTCAAAAGGAGAGAACACTGGAAACTATTTCAAAGGCTGAATTATTATATAAATTTAATTTCCAAGCTAAATCCTTTTTTTTTTTTCTAAATTCCAGGCCTTTGCCGCCAAGCATTCGGATGCTGATTCCTTGATGCACAACCTGAATGTGAAATACTATTACTATACCAGGACACGCGGCTTGTTCAGGATTTGCTATCCCAAGGAGCGACCGCCAGCCACTGCGGGTAAGTCGCTGGGCTCTTAGATATATAAATAAATATAGAGATATAATCCTATCCTATCCTATTTAGTGCCCACATATCTCTCTCCCATTGAGACGCACTGCTCGAACATCGACTACTTCCCCCAGGCGGAGGATGAGAAGATTGCCAACGAGGATGCCACCTCGCGCCTGCATTTGGCCCGCTCCTGCATTGCCCTGTTCATCATCAGTTTTGTGACCATCTTTTGTGCCTTCTGGACCGGCCTATCGGGCTGTTGGAAGCGCTCCTCGGGTGCCATAACGGCCACCTCGATCCTGCTGCTAGTCACCTGTCTTCTAGCCGCCGGCGCCATGGGTCTCTGGCACACAGTTGAGTTCTTTGAGAAGGAGAAGGTCGTGGGCGAGGACTATTTCCAGCAGTGGAATACGGTGAGTACTTGTAGCTTCTTCAATATTTAATTTAATATTCTCTTAAATTAAATTTGTTCTATTTTTCTATAGGTTCTGAGGGACAACACAAAGATTGCCTACGACTGGTCGTACATTGTGGCCTGGGCAGGAATTGGAACATGTCTGCTGGCGGCCATCCTGCTCTCTGGAGCGGCCGTTTGCCTGCGCAACGAACGCGAGAAGGAGGAGCAGCTGAATCTGCAGTACCTGATGCCAGGTACGAAACCATACATACATATAGCCATCAGATTTGGAATGAAATTACTTATCTTCGATCTTTATCCTGCTTTTCCCCACAGTTTACTCGCAGAAGCAGCCCCCCTATCCGCCCTACGCCAACTATGCCCAGCCCCAGATCTATCCCGGACCCTACTACCATGGCTCCCAGTACGGCCCCTACAACTACTAGGATGTTAGCTGGAATCGGAGCATATAGTAATCACAAAAACGAGAAAGGAGCAGGAGCAGGAGTATAAGATCAAGGGAACCCCCAGTAAAGCACAAAAAAAAAGAAAAAGACACGCGATGAACTTGAGAAATAATAGCAGCTTAAAAGAAATATTTACATTCGACAATAATAATAATATGAAATATCTTAATTTTTTTTTTTTGCAATTCATCAAGAATTTTAGTTTGTAGTACATATATATACATATATATATATAACTGAACGATCGTAGGACTTGAGTCAAAGTTGCGTCAAAGTTTTTTTGGTGCGCGAAGTGTTTGCGCGTTTTTTTGCAAATAAAATAAAATAAAGTACAGTAAATATATATAATTATATATATTAGAAGGAGTTTATATAATATATAATTCGAATATGCGAGCGAATATAAAAGACGGGAACAATAAAGAGTTAATTTATTGTAGTACGTAGCGTACATGTGTAGCGTATCTAAAATAATAATTAATAAACGAAAAGATGTATGTCTGTATGTATCTAAGCTAAAGTTTTCACTGTACAATGTGTAATATGAATGTAATAATGCGCGGCAAGCTTCAAATTGTCTTCCAAGTATAATGCATATTGTATGCAGAGAGAGAAAGAGAGATAGAGAGAGCTGTACGTTTAATGAATAAAAGTTTTCTTACGTTAAATGATTTGTTTCGTTTAAAATTTTATTGGGGGTTGTGTTGGTTTGTTTTTTTTTTTTAAACATTAATTTAACGTCTTTTTCCGCTTTTCAAGGCAACATCCCTATCGATTGTCTCACCAATAACAGCTATCGATAATGTGTGCCTATCGCTAGATTTCTATAGTATTAAAACAGTGTGACCAGCAATGCGATTCATTTCTCGGCTTTTTTCGCTCATAAAGCCATAACGCCTTGGAGCAGCCGTACGTGGAATTGAATAAAAATAAACAAAAGCGGAAAAAAGGTTTAAACAATGAGCGGCGAGAAGGCCGAAAAGGCCAAAATTAGTGCCCAGATCAAGCATGTGCCCAAGGATGCCCAGGTGATCATGAGCATACTCAAGGAGCTCAACATTCAGGAGTACGAACCGCGCGTCGTCAACCAGATGCTGGAGTTCACTTTCCGTAAGGAACCCATCATTCCCCTTCTCCTACAATTATAATATATAATATATCACTGATTCCGACAGGCTATGTGACCTGCATCCTGGACGACGCCAAGGTGTACGCGAATCATGCGCGAAAGAAGACCATCGACCTGGACGACGTCCGACTGGCCACCGAAATGACGCTAGACAAGAGCTTCACCGGCCCGCTATCCCGTCACGTTCTGGCCAAGGTGGCCGAGCTGCGCAACAACATGCCCCTGCCGCCCATCAAGCCGCATTGCGGCCTGCGCCTGCCGCCCGACCGCTACTGCCTCACCGGCGTCAACTACAAGCTGCGCGCCACTAATCAGCCCAAGAAGATGACCAAATCGGCGCTAGAGGGGCGACCTATCAAGACAGTCGTCAAGCCGGTGTCCAGTGCCAATGGGCCAAAGCGGGCCCACTCGGTGGTATCCAAGCAGCAGGTGGTGACCATACCCAAGCCTGTGATTAAGTTCACCACCACAACGACCACCAAGGCGGTGGCTAGCAGCAGCAGCAGCGCCAGTGGAGGTGCAGGTGCCGGCGGTGGAGGATCTGTGGGGGATGTGAAGAGCGAACCAAGCGGCGGTACTAGCGGCGATCTCAAAATGGAGGTGGACAGCGATGCGGCGGCCGTGGGCAGTATTGCCAGTACATCAGGCGGCGGCGGTGGAGCGGCCAGTGTCGGCGGTTCGAGTGCCTCCGGTGTAGCCGTGAAGCGGGAACGCGAGGAGGATGAGTTTGAGTTTACAGCGAACTAAGGAGAGCGCGCGATAGCAGTAGAGATTAAGACATACAACCGCAGAAATCGATTTAAAATTAAGGTTAACGGAAAAATGTGTCCAAAAGTTGACCAGGGAAGATGTAAAGACCGGAATTCACTTGAAATTAGTATAAGGAACGCTTCCTTGGCCACCTTTGGGTCAGGTTTTTCGATTGATTTTGAAATGCCCAGCGATATCTGTAACCCAACCCCCCCTCTCCAAACATATTTTCACATTCAGCCTAAATCAAAAGCAAAGAAATACTAGTTGGAAATCGAAAAATAAAGTCTGTTTGCCGAAAAAATCGTATCGCATCGAATTTACAACAAGAATAACCACCCAAAAGATCAAGATCAAAATGTAAATGAAATGTAAATATGGAGAATGGAGATCACTCACCAAAACACACAGCATTCAGATTCATTTTAAATATATTTGTATTTTCAACATTCAGCCAGGCGGCCATTCATTCTGTGTAATCTTTTGCAGAAAACGAGTATCATTTCAGGGCCAGGATAATGCAGCAGCCGAGATCCATTATCTGCAGATACTCGGAGCCGCCGTCCTGCAGGCGATAGCAGCATTCCTGCAAGAAAAAAAGAAGAGCAGAGACCATATTAATTTTATATTTCCATCATTTTCTCGTTGATTACCTACACCCAACTTATCCAAAATCTTGGCCTTTTGCGGATCATTGAGACCCGGATGATGGACAATGAACTCGACAAACTGCTCCATCATTTGGCCCACACTGTATGCGGAATAGCCGATCTCGCGGACAAACTGCTCCAGGCGCTCATAGTTGCCCGAGCGGCACACCTCCAGATAGTCCTCTAGGTAATAATCCGGTATAACGCCCGACATCTCGAATAGATCGGCCGTATTGATGGTGTGCTCGGTGCCCTTGAGGCGGTAGCATGACTGCAATGTGGTTATGGCGCGACGCAGATCACCGGCCGAGATCTTAACGATGGACTTGTACGCATCCTCATCGATTTTGACGCTCTCTGTATCGCAGATGTGACGCAGGCGGGCGATTATCTTCTCCTCGCCCAGCGCCTTGAAGCGGAATTTGGAGCAACGCGACGTGATGGGCACAATGATGCGCGAAACGTAGTTGCAAATCAAACAGAAGCGCGTGCTGCGACTCTCCTTTTCCATGGTGCGACGCAGCGCCGACTGGGCGGCATGTGTCATCGAGTCTGCCTCATCCAGGATGATGATCTTGAACGGCGGGCAAGGGCGTCCGTCGGGACGCACACTGCTGGCCGAGAGCTGTGAGAAATTCTTGATCTTGGTGCGCACCACATTGATGCCGCGCTCATCGGACGCGTTTAGCTCCAGAATTCGATCCTTGTACATATCGCCGAAGATCTGTCGGGCTGCTGCCAGAATGGTGCTTGTCTTTCCCGTACCCGGTGGCCCGTAGAGCAGCATGTTGGGCAAATCGCCGCCCTCCACGCACTTGCGCAGCACGGCCACCACCTCGGACTGCTCCACCACATCGTCCACGTTGCGGGGCCGACTAATAAGAGAAGGCCATTACTATAGGAGCATGTGCTTTTTGTGCTGACAAACAAAAAAAAAAAAACTTACTATTTCTCCACCCAAGGAGCCGGCGGCTTGCGACGTTCAACGGCCCCGGCTCCCTGACCTTTATCGCCGTGTCCGGCGCTTGATTTGCCGGTCTTCAAGAACGCCTGCATGCTGGAGGAATGCTTCGAGCTTAACAAACAAAACAAAATAAATAAATAAGGAAAACTTTTTCGCGTCCTGATTGAGCGCCTTTCGATATAAAAAACGCGGGAACCGCCTATCGATTTTAGAGTTGCCAGACGTCGTTCACGAATGCGCTGGGAGGACACCGCAGTTATAAAATATACATTATACATTGGATTTCAAATTATATTTATATTTATTTAAATAACGTTTCCCCATTGCAATGAAATAAACTAAGGCCTTTTGGCTTTTAAAGTTAAAGTTTAGTTAAAGTAAAACCGATAGCGCGGCGATAAATCGGCTTTGCATCGCCTTGCAACACTGCGCCCCGCTTTGCGCCGCTGTTGTGTTTTTGTTTTTGTGGTTGCCTCTTTTTTTTTTGTTTTATTGCAAAGCTGATAACTGCAGGTTTTATAAAGGATATAAATAGAGCGGCGTCGCTGGCAGGGTGGACAAACATGATTAGCCGCCCAGCGCGTGCCTCCCAGTGTTTTATAAGAGCGCTCAATGCGATTTTGATTTGATTTCTGGCTCGTTCGACGTTCCTTTTGTTATTGCTGTTGTTGTTGCCTTGAACACAAACAACACATCCAACAGAAGCGTTTGCCAAAACCTCCGCCGCCGCCGCAGTCGTCGTTGTTGTTATGTAAAGGCACGGAAGCGAAACGTTGGACACAAAGGCCAGAGCCAACGATCCTCTCCATCTCCATAAAGATATATCCCATCCGGAAGCGCCACACACGCATAAAGACAGAGAGAGAGAGAGAGATTGGTGGGCGGGAGCAAACATCACGCGATTGTGTGAAAGTTTTCTTTCTTCAGCGGCGCCCCCGCAAATGTTTGTTTTCCGCCCGTGTTTACCTTTCCAATCGAATCGATCTCTAAGATTCTCGCTTTACTCTTCCAGCTTGAAAGTTACGCGATGGCTGCCGCTGCAACAGGTTCACCGCCCGAGGAATCAGCGACTCCATCATCAGCAACCGGCTCTTCGCCCAGCCCTGCCTCCTCCGCCAGTGGACGCCACCAGCTGCGGCCCGTGAAGTATGACTATGCGGATTCCTTTGCCTGCACCTACATCGTTTCCGTGGTGGCCGCCTCTATAGCAGAGCTGGCCACCTATCCGCTGGACTTGACCAAGACGCGCCTGCAGATTCAGGGGGAGGCGGCTGCGAGTAGCACCAATGCCAATGGCACCAAGGCCAATGTGAGTATAAGCCAGTGCAGTGCCTGTGTTCCAGCTTTTTGCTTGTTTTCTGTCATTTTGTGGTTTTTATTATAGTTGTTCTCGGGTACGCCACACACTCCCACCCTTACGACAATCCCTAATCCCCACATTTGTTGCTCCATCACCCTACATAAGCCATGCATGGAACACAGCCCCCTCCTCTGATTTATCTCGTCGGCGATAAGGTTTTGAGTTTTTTGTGTGTTTTGTGTGTTTTTTTTTGCGTTAAGAAGGAATGGAGAGATAATGCTAGTCGGAGTGGGCACGGCACCACGTCCGTGGTGATGGTGATAAGGCGCTGTGCTTGGAACAGATGTTTGCCGCTTAGCTTCTGCTTGATGTCCACCCATCTACCCATTCCTCTGCCGCATCCTAGTAGTCCTGTATTTTTCTTTGTTGTTTGTATGCCCAGAAAAACTTACTGCCCCCCATATCCTGTGTGTGTGTGTGTGCCTGTTCCATGTGAATCTCAAGTGTGAGATACAGATAATACAGATAATAGCACAATTACCGATGATATCCAACGATTGATTACCATTTACCAGATGCAATACCGCGGCATGGTGGCCACCGCCTTCGGGATTGCGCGCGAGGAGGGCGCCCTGAAGCTGTGGCAGGGCGTGACGCCGGCGCTCTATCGACACGTCGTCTATAGGTGGGCATTCCCTCTCTCTCTCTGTCTCTCTCAAATCCTCCACATCTTTCTAGCATCAACACCAACACTTGCCAGCCAGCAGCAGCAGCAGCAGCAGCAGCTCCAGTCCCAGCCCCAGCCCAGCACAGCTCCAGCCTGAATCAGCAGTCAATTCTAATCCAAGTTCTCCTTGTCCATTCACAGCGGCGTGAGGATCTGCAGCTACGATTTGATGCGCAAGGAGTTCACGGAGAACGGCACCCAGGCTTTGCCCGTGTGGAAGTCAGCGCTTTGCGGCGTCACCGCCGGTGCTGTGGCTCAATGGCTGGCCTCGCCCGCTGACCTCGTCAAGGTCCAAATTCAAATGGAGGGACGCCGGCGGTTAATGGGCGAGCCGCCTCGTGTAAATTCGGCGGGCCATGCCTTCCGGGAGATTGTGCAGCGAGGCGGCATCAAGGGCCTGTGGAAGGGGAGCATACCGAATGTGCAGCGAGCGGCGCTGGTGAATCTGGGAGATCTCACGACCTATGACACCATCAAGCACCTGATTATGCACCGCCTGCAGATGCCCGACTGTCACACCGTCCATGTCCTGGCCTCTGTGTGTGCCGGCTTTGTGGCTGCTATCATGGGCACGCCAGCGGATGTGGTGAAGACGCGCATCATGAACCAGCCCACCGACGAGAAGGGACGGTGAGTAAACAAAGCTGAGAAATTATAAAAAAAAAAAAAAAAAAACCATTGTTCATCGTTCCATTCCCCTTAGCGGCCTGCTTTATCGTGGCTCTGTGGACTGCCTGCGCCAGACGGTGTCGAAGGAGGGTTTCGCGGCGCTGTACAAGGGATTCCTGCCCTGCTGGATACGAATGGCACCGTGGTCGCTGACCTTTTGGCTGTCCTTCGAGCAGATTCGCAAGATGATCGGCGCCTCCGGTTACTAGGAAAGAAGGAGGAGGCCCCAATCGACTAAGTTTAGGTGACTGACTCCCCCCCTGACTCTCCAGATTCCACCTCTGACCTTAACACTCTTCTTTTCGTGCCTGAAAAACAAACCTTGAAGATTAGTAGCATCTATCATCTACTCTGTCCAGTTTTAGTCTGTTATTCCCTCTCTTCTCAAATCATTTGGGTTTCTTTATATTATATATATTTTGTTATTATTGTTGTTGCCTTAAGAAAATCAAAAAAAAAAAAAAAAAGGTATATAAAAAAACAATCAAAGTTTACAATAAAGAGCGAGAGAAACTTGTTATATTTTGAAGAAATTGAAACCTATAATACGATTTTAGCCTTATTTATTTTCAAAGCCAATGCGAAAACGAAAGAGAGAGCCAATGCTTTCCAAAGGCAGAAAATATAGGAAATTATCGACGTTTGAAGCGATAGAAAATAAATTAATTGATTTTTATTTTAATGTCGAAATACTTTTGCTATAATTTTATATTTCGCTTGATGAAAGAAAACCAATATAAACCGAAAAGGGACTCATATAGAACAGATAATATCAAAATGTTATCATTAAATCGTTTTCGATGAACCCGAAATTCTCTTCGATATATTATATCATATCGGACAAATCCTTTTTTCGATATACAACCGCCCTCCTGCTCCTGCTCCTCCAAACACAATAATAATAAATAAGAAGTGCTTAATTTTAATTTAAAATCTTTGTTTTCCTTGTGTAAGAGAGAGACACGGGGTTTAGTTATTTTATCAATCGTCTTCTTGTTTCAATTTCTTTTGTTTTTGGTATGTATATATTTTTTAGACCAGCTCCAGTGCATTTTAAAGTAAATTATCGAAGTAAAAATTGGTAATATTAATACCTAGGAGACATACAAACACACAGAGGCACACGTACATATATTTATATATATAATAATATATATAGACATATGTTATTTCCAAAAAATTGCATTTACGTTTCGATTTTAAAGACTGTGGGAACAATGGAAAAGCAACTAATATTATCCAACTCTTCTGGAGGGGATAGAGCGCGGGAATGAATGGCTGGCGACCGTGCTCGAGTGCGCTGGATCCAAAGTGTGTGTGTGTATTGCGTGTGCTTGACTAGACGCCGAGGAAAGTTAATCCGAGTGCCAGGATCCCTATTCCAATCCCAGCATCCAGTTGATGCCTTGTACTATGAAGAAGATGAGCGGCTGCCAGGCAACCAGCCAACGAATCCAGTCCAGCAGGCGTCCATACAAAACATGCGGCTTCTCCCAGCTATAATTTGGAGACATTAAACAATATTCATTGTCAGAAATGAATTAATTATTATTTGGCTTACGGATTGCGGAACATCTTTTGGAGATCAACCTTCTCCTTGCAGTAGGGACACGTCTGCTTCTTGCCCACAATGCACCAGCCGCGTATGCAAAACTCGTGGAACACATGGTTGCAGGACAGCTTGTATGTGTTCTCGATGAGGCCCTCTTCCTGCTCGGAGACCAGCAACTGATTGCCGCAAACGGCGCAGACATTCTGATCCAAATGCCGTGTGGGAATGCCCTGAGGTGTGTAGTACTACGGAGGAATGGGAATTTCACATTAGCAGAAGCCCAAGGGGGAGCTGGAGGTGGATAAAAACTCACGCCAATAGCCGCTGCCATTTTATCTGAACAAATCTCAGATATATCGCGGCCCAGGACACCGATATACAGCCCATAGAAGCAGAACATCAGGCCCACGTCCATCCACGTGTTCGGCGGCTGCGAGAACAGATAGTTCATCCCTAGAAAGGCGGCCATGATCACCAGATAGCCCACCAGACCCAGGCCGTAGCTAAGCTTGTAGATGAAGTAGAACCACTTGTAGACCAGCCTGTAAAATAAAACCCGGATAAGATATATCGATGGCCTTATCGCCGCCGCCGTCGCCTTTTGTTTTTAGGTGACTCACCTGGGCGTTGTGCCCTGGATCGGCTTGCTGGTGGCCCGGCGCATAACCAGCGCCGTTATGCATGTGAACACCAGCCAGATGATAATGAAGCGCAGCCAGCCAAAGCTGCATGAGATGATCAGCGGGATGAGCCACATGGCCAGCAGGGTGACAAAGGCGTAGGAGCTATAGTGGCGCTTCTTCCACTCCACAAGGATGATCTGGGCGATGAGCAAGGTGACGAATAGGATGATCACCATTTCCGAGTGCATGGCGTCGTGGCCGCGATGCTTTTCCACCATCATCTGGTGCTCGGCACTGTTCGAAGAGGATGAGTTAGGGGCTTTAATTGGGGCTTCTTTAAGCTTAAAATTTACACTCACCGCATGCGTTCCTCCGGCGACATTTCGTCCAGGGACTGTGGCGAAGGCAATGGGAGTATCCATGAACCAGAAAAGAAACCAATTGAAAACCACGAAACCCACTGAATGACGGTGAAAAACTCACCTTATTCAAGTCCACGGGCGCATGCAGGTCCATGTGCTGCTGGTGCATCTTGTTGCCGTTGTATCCACCGTATCCTGCCGCCGCCAATCCGCCGGACAATCCCACACGTCGTCTGCGTCGTTGCGTTATCTTGCCAACGTTGCTTATTCTCGGTTTTGGCCTCGAATTTTTTTATTTCCTGGTCGAATTGCTTGAAAACAAATAATTACATTCTGTGCTTGTGTGCGTGTCCAGCTGCCGCCGTAGCAGTGTTGCCAGGGTTTCCCGATGGCCAAAAAAAAAAAAAAAGCTACAAATCTGGGCTTTTATTTTATATTATTCTATATTATACTCTTGGGATTTTACAAAACTCTGATTGGAAAAGTAAAGAAAATTTAAATATTATCCTATAAAAGAGATTAAAAAAATAAATGGGTTTGTTTTTTAACAACAAACAAATAAAACAAAACAAATGTGACAAAATAGAGCTGACGTGGCGGCAACTCTAAAAATCTCAAGCAGCTTATACAGCTGACGACGATTTATCGATAACCGGTAGCTGACGAGGTCTTCATGTGTTTACCAACATTGGTAGCGGCTTTGCATTTGTTTATATTTTTTTGTTTCGGGCCAGATTTTAATTTTGAAAAAGAGCAAGTAACGCAATGCAAGTGGAACACTGGGGCGCTGTGCCCGCGGAGGACGATGGCGGCCACCTGACTGCGGACAAATATGTGCCCACAGCTGCCAAGAAGCCCAAGCTAGACGAGATACGCCAGCGCGGGGAGTTTCAGCCGGAGGACAACCAGTAAGCCAAGTGCAAAATAGCAAATAGCAGTTTCCCATTTCTACTACCGATCCTCCCCCTCCCCCCCAGCCACCTGGTGGAGCTGAAGAGTTCTCTGGTCACCCAGACCATCGAGGTGATGAAGCAAACCGAGGTGCTGCAGTCCCTAATTGAAACGTATTCGAACAAAAACGTAAGTCCAGGGGGGAACCCCCTGTTTCATAGCACAGAAATAATTAAAAGAGTTGTATCTGCAGGGCTCTTCAAACTACCTGCTTAATCCCTGCCTCATGATACCCGAGGTGGACTTCCCGCCCGAAAACGCTGCCGATCTAGTGGGCGGCCAGAAATTCCAGAAACCCATCTGGTTCACGCCCACAGTCGATACGCCGTACTCCCGCGGTGATCCGCAGCCCTATCCGGAGATCTCGAACAATGTCTGCCGCCAGGCGTTGCGCAAAGTGATGTGCGGCATGCTGCGCCTGGCCGGCTTCACCGACTGCTCAGAGTCGGCGGTGCAACTGCTGACGGACGCCACCGAGGAGTTTCTGCGGAGCTTTATCGGCGAGTATCGTGGCTATTACGATGCAGAGCCTCGGCTACAAAAGTCAACGGTGCTGCAATTGGTGCCCCTGGAGCGTGCCTATACGGGTGTGACGGGCACATCGCTGACCCAGGTTCATAACTATTACAAGCACAAGGTGATGGCCAGGAATCGCGTGGAGATCGGTGAGTTCAACAGCGTGCTGCAGGAGTACGACAAGCTGATGAAGGAGAGCCAGAGCAGCATGCTGCACAAGCAGCAGCATCATCACGAGTTCAACGGCAGCGACTTCCTCAACATATTGGACAACAGTGCCACCGGCAGCAGCCAGAGCATGGGCGGCCACAACAACATGGTGGGCGATATGCTGCAGGATCTGGGCGGCAGCACCGGCTCTAGTGGCACCGTCAGCTCACAGCAGATGCTGTACGGCCTCCTGGATAGCCAGATATCGTCTACCTCAACGATGACGACGGCCACCAGCGGCAATGGCAGTGCGAATGGCAATGGCAATGGCAATGGCAATGGCAATGGCAATGGGAACGGGAGCGGAAGTGCTAGTGCAAGTGCTAGTGGCAGTGGAGGGCATGGAGCCACCACATTCCACGCCACCTTTGAGTCATAATCAAAGTCCAAAGGAGCCTCTTCCAGCTCCGGGGAACTGCCAATAATAATGCTGCGTGAAAAATACTCTTAATTACTCTTAAAATAGAACGACGAGTAGGAGCCGGGCGCCGTCTTACTTAAGTTCTTGTTAGGGAAGGAGCCAAGTGTCAGTTTACAAAATCAATTTGAACCTCAGGAAAGAGAGCCTCTCACAAAAGAAAAAAAAAAAAACCGATATTCAAGCCGTAGGAATATACTTGAGAATTAAATAACTTTCTTATCACAAATCTCAGGCTTTATTCTTTTTCTTTTTTCTAGCAATTTTGGACTCATTCCAATTGTTTTGTCGCCGGCGCTTTGTGAATTCGTTGGTGGGTTCGATGGCCAGCAGCTTGCCTCCCTTGGGATCCCCGCAGGATCGGAAGTGGAACAGCTTTTCCGGCCGTTGCTTCTTCGCTGTCCAGTTCAGCGTGTCTTTGCCCTCCAATACGGACTCCCCACTGACTGCCACGGATTGGAGAAGATCAACGGTTGGATCGCTGTCTTCGTCTACGGCTCGTCTCTTGATAGTGGGTTTCTTGCTGGGACCGGCAGGACCTTCCACCACCAAGTCGGCAATCAGATAGCAATCGGCGTTGGACACCAGCCTCACTCCGTTCGCCACCGCCTCCTCCTCCTTCTTTGTCTCCTGCTGATTCTTTGATTTCTCTTTGTTTTGGCAAAACTCTATTTGACTTTGGATAATCCCACTCAGGCGACTCCAAATGTGGGTCTGCATCTCCTTGGTGATCTGTAGATCGCTGGCCGGGGCATCCTGCTCCTCTAGGTAGCGTTCGCTTTTGGCAGGAGGCGGCATATCCTTGATCGGCACTTTCTTCTCATTCCCTTCGTCTTTTGTGTCGCTTTGGAACATTGCATTGGTGAGCAGCGTGGTGTCCGCCGCCTCCATGAACTGGCGCATCTGGGCATCATCCTCTGAATCCGAATCCGAGTCGGCGGCTCGACTTGTTTTGGATTTTTCGGTCATCTTTTTGCCGTTTGTTTACATTCGGCGGCACGTGTTGTGTTCGACGTTGTTCAACACTTTACTTAACTTAAAAGTTGCATCAGGTTGTAAACGAACACCAATTAGTGTTGAACAATGGCAAAATCGGAAGAGCCAAACTTGCGATCAGAAAATAAAGTAAAACTTAAACATATTTTGCACAAAAAGAACTCAAATTCCAATGCCAGCTTAAAAAAATTACACATTTATTGGTTTTGGGAATCTCTGGAACATCTTACACATCTCCTTTTGCTACGCCATGGAGCTGCACAGGCCGCAGTTGCTCACCGGACACATCTTCATCTCAACATCCTCGCCGACACGCACCACTGCCGCCATGCCGTTCTCCGAGTGCGGCGATATGTGGCAGTGGAACATCCAGTAGCCGGGACTGTTGGTGTAAAACCGAAAGATCGTATAGCCAAAGGCGGGCACTTGAACGGAGTCCTTGAGCGGAGCACCACGGCCGCGTCGCGGCAGCGGTGTCTTTCGGTCAATTTCCTGGATTTGGCCAATCTTCTGCTCGCCTAGGACACCCATGCCCACTACCCGAAAGGTGTAGCCATGCAGGTGTATCGGATGCGGCGTGCTCGACAGGCTGGAGACGACAAACTCTACCTGCTGATTGGCCGGCACCTGGATCACGTTGGAGCAGCGACAGTGACGCTGCCGGCAGTTGAAGCCCAAGTCCGCCTGCTGGGATCGATTGCAGAAGAACTGACCGACGCCCAGGTTGCGGGTCTGCAGCAGCGACATCTTCGGCATGCTGAAGCTAATGTCGTCCATCTGGAAGCGAAAGCCCTCGCCCTGCCGCACCTCGAACGCGTTCATGCTCGTGTAGAAGGTGGCCGTCGGCTGGATTTCTGGTTCCGGCCGCTGGGCATTGAGGGTGGCCAGCGAAATGGTCTTCCCAGGAGCACCACTGCCGTCAACAGCATCGCCCAGCTCATTGAGGGTAATGCCAGGCGCATCGTACGCATAGCTCAGGGTGTGCGTGTCCAGGGTTCGGGTGTTTGCATCGCGATAGTGCAGCACCGCCTCCTGATGCAGCTGGTTCTTCGCACAGAAACTGTAGCCCTTGACCCGGATCCAATAGTTGGCCACCTCCTGATTGGCGTGCAGAACAAAATCGAATCTCTCGGCACCGTGGAGCATAATCCGCTGCACTTCCACCGGCTCGATGTCGTTGCCATCGCTGGCGATCACCACCAGATTGTGGTTGTCAATGCTCAGGCTGATCGGACAGTTGGAGACACCATTGAAGATGACCCGAAATCGGTATCGTCCGCCCCTGACCACCGGAAAATGGGCGTAGAGCGTGGGCTTGACGGCCTTATTGCCTTGTTTCTTGAGGTTCCTTCCCTTGCCATTGATCAGGATATTCTCGGCCACGCTCTCCACGAAGTTATGCACCCAGTCCTGGATCATGATCACGTGCTCGGTGAGATCAAAGTCGTAGAGATGGGCGTGCGGATTGAGCTTCGGCGGCATACGCACCACCAATGGACCGGCCAGGCCGAAGGCTCGCTGGTGCTCGGTGTGGCTGTGCCACCAATTGGTGCCACCGTGATCCACCTCGAAGCGGTAGCGAAAGGCCTGGCCCGCCTCAATCGGATACTGTGTGACATGGGGCACTCCGTCCATGAATGGAGTCAGGCGCTGATGCATGCCATGCCAATGCACGGTGGTTGTTTCGTGCATGCTGTTGATCACGTCCGCCACAACGGTATCGCCGTGACAGACTTCGATGCTCATGCCGGGCAGCTGGCCATTGACCACCATCACCTCGCTCTCCAAGCCATCGGCATACTTGCAGTCGTCGTGCGGGCCCAGTTCCTCGGCCACTTTGATGCCATCAATGAACTCTTTGCCATTCAGCTTGAAGCGGTATTTGGACTGGAAAAGACGGGTAAGTAAGTAAGTATTTCTATGCGGTAAAGATATATCCTAAAATCCGTTGCCTACTTTACAGCGCACATCCTAAACATTTACCTGGAGATATCGCTTGCAGGTCTCCGCCATCGTGTCATCGTAATGCACCACCATGTAGTAGTAGCAGGTCATCGGCTGTTGATCGGCGCAGTCGCGCTTGCAGGGATGTCGCATATCCTTCTCGGCAGCTCGCCACTGCGAGGACTCTGCCCCGCCTGACGACAGCTGTGGATACATCTGCATCACACGCTCATATTTGCTCACGATCCGCTTACCACTAGCATCTGGGAAATTGAACAAAGTTAAATTTCATATTTTATGCCATAAAATCTTTAAATTTTTTAGTGAAATTGATAGCTGTATGAAAACACCTTGAATGCCATGGATTTGAACACTAATTAGGCAGAATATAAAGACCAGTGTCTGCACCAAATTGAATTTCATGCTCGCATCCACTATATCTGTAGAATAGAAATGGGTAGAATAGGAAATAGGAACTAGTGTCGCCTCTGTGGCTCTGTGGCTGAGGGCCAACTGTGACTGTTAATGGGCTTCCGGCATCGGTTACCTTTTTGTAAGCGCCTTCGCTCCGGGTAAGTCACATAGTCACAATTGTTGGAATCGTGGTGGAGTCAGAGTCGGGATGGGTTGCCTTGTCGGCATGTCGAACACCGCGTAGCAGTTAATTGAAGATTGTGAGCCCGACAAGCCGCCAGAGAGATGACGATTACCAATGCCGAGATACACGAATAATTTCCCATGTTACAAAGCCCGTCACCCCGCTACTGTATTTTTTTTTTTTGTTTTTTTTTGTCCATTGGCCTAGTTTTTGCCAATTGCCAAACCTTGAAATTATGCGAGCTTAAAAACAATAAATTCAAAGGAAAACGAATTTCCTGGCAAAGTTTTTAAATTCTAATTGTGCAGTGTTGCAAAACGATTTTAGGTCCAACTGTCAAAATTTCAAAACGAGTTCAAGTTCCTTTGACTTTGTGCTTTATTCCAGAAATATGCAAAATCAACTTGTTTTTGGCAGGCAAAAAAAAAAACACAGCGACACAGTGGCATCGGCATCTGCTGCTATCCCCCCGTATCAGTCCGCTGCTCCCCACACTTTGCCCCCCGCCCCCGCGAATTGCGGCGCATATTTATCTGGCTTCTGATAGGCGAGGGAGCAAAACAAGCAGCAAAAGTTGTCATCGTAGATTACACATTTTAATTTCTGTGACGCTAATCAGAGCCAAGAGTATGCAAGTTCACAGTATTTTCGCCATTGTCTTGGGAGCAGAGCAGGCCATCCACCGCTCCTCCAGCCCCTCTTCGGCCACCTTATTTTGAATTTCGTTTTCATTTGCTTTTATCGCAAGGCAATACTGGCCCCGCCATATATGTAGCTGTGTGCGTGCATTTGTTTATGGGGGGACCTGTGTGTGTGTGTGTGGGCTGAAGGCGCAGGGGGTGTGTTCGCGCGCCTTGATTATGCAAAAAATAAACAACAAGTGGCGCTGTCGAAGAGTGCAGCAAAACATATAGCGGTAAACGTATGTACACACATACATACGAAAAACAAGTTTCAACGCCGCTGCGCCGCTCAAAAATACTTGGCGCTGGCTACCATGGAGTTCATTAGCCAGTTTATACGCCAGGCGAGCAGACGCGCCACCGGATTTAGACCGATCCTCCAGAGAAATCAAGTAAGTTTTCCTTTTTTGCGATTTGTGGCAGCCACAAGCGCTGTTTGTGTGTGTGCGTGGGTGGCAACTCTGCCCGAAACACCGATAACAACAGCCGTTGTTTTTGTTGCTGCTGCTGCTGCTGCTGGCTGGTGTTAAATTTCACAACTTATGTGAAAGAAGTTTTTGCCATTTCCCTGATCGCCAGACAAGCCCCAGCACCATGGACACCACAGTACATTCGGCAGGAATTGCGGAGATCCACCATGTTCCTATGAGCGTGATCAAGCGGCCAATACCCTCCGTCCTGGACGAGCAGAAGGTGGCGTCGCTAATGGAGACCATCAAGGTGAGTGTGGGCAAGGGCAAGGGGTTAATGGTGCTGGTTTGGAATGAGAATACAAGATTTATAATTTTTAATTTTAAACTTTCAAAAAGCAAAATACAGGATTTCTGATATCGATTGTCCTTTCCGATGACTTGCTATGACTATATCTCTCTCTCTCTCTCTCCTTGGACACAGCACGAAGAAAGTGAGGCGGCGGATGTGCCACCCATCGATCTGCTGTGGATAACGGGCAGCGAGGGCGGCGACTATTACTTCAGCTTCGGCGGCTGCCACCGGTTCGAGGCCTACAAGCGGCTCCAGCGGGAGACCATCAAGGCCAAGCTGGTGCGCTCCACCTTGGGGGATCTCTACCACTACATGGGCTCCAGTGCGCCCAAGTACCTGGCATAGGCCTAATCTATGTTGTTTGTGCAATCTTTCATTTGTTTTTTGTTATTTTTTGTTGCCTTTATTTCAAGCTTATCGCTGAACTCTAAATATAAATGCCTTAAATATAAATATTAAGATCTAAGATTAAATACGAGTGCCTTAAAAACATAAATACCTACTTAATGCATACAGATTAATGGATCTACTACAGCTTTGGTGCTCTTCCACTTGCAATTTCTAAGAATAATTCACAAATTCTCTAAAAAAAATATTCGAAAATGCCATCTAGCAGGAGGAGGAGGAGGAGGAGGAGTACATCGCTTACCACAGAAAGGGCGATCTCTCCCTGAGTATTCGCAGACCATATTTTTGCCAGTCGTGCTGCGATATCCACAGCTCCCGGGCGCTCTCCAGAACGGACATAATGGCCGCTCCCTTCCACGCCACCATGCCGGCATCCATGCCCTTGATAACGACATTCACCTCAATGCCGCTGGGCAGCATCTGCTGGCTAATCCGATGCTCCAGCCAGGCTGGTAAGCCTGGCAGCTTGGCGCTGCTGCCCACCAGCAGAATGGAGTTGAACATTTTGCGTTTGGTGTCGTAGTTGGACAGCCGGTTGATTGCTTGGATTATGGCCCGATCCAGGGGCAACACCTGACCCTGATGGTTGTGATAGGAGTCGGAGGAGTTCTCCTTGTTGTTGGTGGGCTGTACTGCCGACGATTGTGGCTGTTGTGGCTGTTGCTGCTGTGGCTGTGAATGGGAGTTGTTGCAGTTGCTTTCGTCTTGGTCCACAACGATTAGCTCCTCATCGTCGGCGGTAACGGGCAGCTGGGGCGGTCGCGGCAGCGGACCCAGAGCTGCCGGCATGGTAGAGTCGCCACCCCGGACACCGTTCTTACGGCCCGTCTCCTTAAGATACTCGGAATCGAAGCAGTCCTCGCAGTCGTACTGCTCCTGGGGCGCCTGCTGCGTGCACACGGCTCTCGTGCGGCCCGTGATGTTGAGCAGTTCGGTGTGGAAGAGAGCCAGGGGTGCCATGATGGCCTCGTCGCCCACTTGGAGCGTGTATTTCAGCCACTGGCCGTTCTGCTTGCGCAGGTTGAAGTGCTTCTCCTGGGCGCCACAAACACTGGCATTTAAATGGCAGAACTTCTCCTTCAGCTCGTCCAGAAGATGGGCATCCACATAGCTGTCCTGGACATTGCACTCGCGATAGGGGAAGCCGCACTTGCGCAGCAGCATAAGCAGTACCTGACCGAGGTCCCCGCCGCCGTAATTAAGCCGCACCCTTGCGTCCATTTGCGAAATGCCATCCTCTATGCAGGCAATGGAGGTCTTCTGAGCGCCGATGTCCACCACACAGCCGTAGCCGATGCCAGCGCCATAGGTGGAGGCGACACTGTCCTGGACGAGAAAGCAGCACCGGAAGCCCAGACGCTGCAGCAGCAGGGTCATGAACTCGCGCAGATGCCGGCGAATGTAGACATCGTTGACCACTAGGACGGCACAGTGCGTGCCCAGGTCGCGCAGCGGTATCTTCAGGCGGGTCTCCAAGGCGTAGGCCCAGATGCGCTCCATATGTTGCAGATTGGCCTGTAAACGGAACGTTTGTTATCTAAGGTGACACAAGGTGAAGGTCTTGGACACACACACACACACCTGTAGCGATCCACCCTTATCCTTGTGCACATTCAGCTCGCCCCTCTGCACGGGAAAATGGATGTCGTAGTCGCGCGCCTCAAAGGCGTTTAGCCGCAAGATTTGATCATCGAACAGGGCCAGCGCCTCACGATCCAGCCACGGCTGATCCTCGGGCTGTGGCGGCGGCACCTTCTCGGCCATGCTCCTCCGATTGAAGTGGGCCAGCTGCTGCGGCGGCGTGGCCACGCGCAGCCGGTTCTTCTCGTCCACGACGCAATGCTGCAGGATGCGCGACACGGCCAGGCGTTGCTCCTCGAACTCCACTTGCAGCCGTGCGGGATTGATGTTGTCCAGCGGCGGCAGCAGGGGATCGTGATGCGGCCAGTCGCCTTCTTGCTTCCGCCGCCGGTAGGCCACCGCATGGAGTATGGTCAGCGGATTGAGGTCGGCCGCCCGGCCAATGCGCAAGTGCTGTGATCCCGGATGAATCACAATGATCTTGGGCGCCTCCAGGGGCTGTACCTGGCGCTGCTGTGCCGATGTGGTGGTCGTCGCCGTTGCCGGCTGCCGGCCGCTGCTGGTGCTGCTGGCACGAGATCGTCTAAAAGGTAGAGGCGACACCTGGGGGGTTAGGTTAGAACGAGCACTGGCTGAGACACCACTCACTGCATGGTTCGGTCCGGGTCCTGGTCCGTGGAGCAACAATTGAAGAGTTTATTTAAACTTTTGTTTCATTTATTCCTATCGAAGTGTGTACACGCTTATCGATAGCGCAGTATGCTTTGGCCGGGAATATATCGATATATCGATGGTGGAATTGTGTTTCATTAAAAATTCGTATTGGAAATATTTATACAAATGGCATAAGGCTTTGTTGGATAAATATTATATATAAAATAACCTAGAAATAATAATTATATATATGTATAGTTCCCATCGATGTTTTCAAAATGATTGACAACATCGATTCATCGATTGTTTCGTCGACGTTTCTTCCAGCTCTACACTGAGTTTTCCAGAGCAACTGACAGAGCATGCAACGTGATTAATTAATTTGCGAGCCCAGAAAGAAGACCGGAAAGAAAAGCGAGCGCCAAGGAGAGCAACCAGGAGCCAGGAGCACACGCCGCAGCAGTCGCCAGCGGAGATATCCACAGAGCCAGAGAGCTAGCGAGGAGATAGAGCAGCCATGCCACGCGGAAAGTTCGTCAACCACAAGGGCCGCAGTCGTCACTTCACGTCGCCCGAGGAACTGCAGCAGGAGTCCGAGGAGGAGAGCGACCAGTCGGGCAGCGGCAGCGGCAGTGACAGCGATGCGGACGACGCCAAGGCGGACAAGGCCAGCGGCTCTGCAGCGAAGCCAAAGCCATCGGCCGCCCGGAAACCAGCTGCTGCCAGTCGCCAAGCGGCTCAGCGACAGAAGCAGCGGGCAGCCGGTGGTGCCGGTGGCTCCTCGGAGTCCGAATCGGAGGAAGAATCCGAGGATGATTCCGAGGCGGAGGCACGCGACGCCAAGAAGGGCGTGGCCTCGCTGATCGAGATCGAGAATCCCAATCGGGTGACCAAGAAGGCAACACAGAAGCTTTCGGCCATCAAACTGGACGATGGACCAGCCGGTGGCGGTGGCGCACCCAAGCCAGAGCTGTCGCGCCGCGAACGCGAACAGATTGAGAAGCAGAAGGCCCGCCAGCGATATGAGAAGCTCCATGCTGCGGGCAAGACGACCGAGGCGAAGGCGGATTTGGCCCGTCTCGCCCTCATCCGGCAGCAGCGCGAGGAGGCGGCCGCCAAGCGGGAGGCGGAGAAGAAGGCCGCCGAAGCTGTTGGCAAGAAACCAGGAGCCAAGTAAAACACCGCCGGCTAAGAATGCGAATGCTCATGCTCTCCAATCAATCCCCCCCCCCAAAAACACAACCCAATCCCAATCCTAATCCCACACCCAACCGAACCGAACAGAACCGATGAAGCAATGGCAACCACTGGGGCTAATGGCAATTAGATAAGTAAATTAACCAAGTACAGTAGCACGATGCGATCCACGATCCGTGCCGATTCAAAATTTCATCAAGTTTTCTATGCCTGTCTTTTTGTAATTGCGAATTATACAAAACAAAACAAAAATAAACCACGATGTATACAACACGATGGCTCCAGCTACTGATAACCTGTCCAGGGGCGGTAGCGCGGGATCGAGGCGTAATCTTCAAGAGAGCAAAGCCTTTAAGCACTGAATTTGCTGCTTTGGCAATCCGGTTTATGGGTAAATAATACTGAAAATTAATATTTACATTCAACGAACGAAAGTTCCTTGAACGCAGAAACCATTCAAAGAAACACTTTTTCGTTTTCAAATCTTCACAAAATGTAATTTGTTAGCTAACTACCACACTAAACTAGGAATATAGTATTTAAAAAGAACTCGTAATATTATATTATAATCAATAATCGTGGCTACACCACGCCCCAGACCTCCTCGAAGGCGGAGCAGAGTTTGGAGCACGCTATGGCCGCCGACAGCGGGTAATTGCTGATCGAGAACAGCTCCTCCGTGTAGTCCGTCTTGAGCACACCGTGGGCAAAGGCACCGATGACCATAACAACGGGCACATCGTAACTGGCGCTGCCCTCCTCACCGTGCGGCACCAGTTCCCGGCAGTTGGACACAAGCTTGCCGGAGAAGCTCATGGCGTACTTCTTGCAGCCAACGGGCAGGTGATCCGTAATGGGGTTCTTGATCACGCTCATCAGCCGGCGGGATGAATCGTTTGCCCGGATCTGGAACTTGTGCAGCAGCTGGACCATTAGGCCAGCGAAACGCTTGAAGGTGCGCGGTATGCGCGTCTGTGGATTGATCTCGATCAGCACATTGTGCTCCGTACGGATGAACACCTGCAGCAGGCCGGCGCGGTTCAGTGGAGAGTCGAACAGCATTAGGAGGCACTGGTGGGTGATGTCCGGGCGGCATGTGCCCGGATCCCGCTGGTTCTTGCGCATAATACCCGCATGGTCGTCGCAGTTCAGCAGCTCGAATTGATTGTGCACCTGAAAAGGGTTTAGATGGTCTTAGGCATTCGCTGGACAGTTGTTGGAGCCTCTCCTACCTTCACAGTCTCCAGCTGAGCGCCCTCCAAGACGATGATCAGACGCTTCTCGCTGGCGTTCAAGTGCAGCACCTTGAACTGTTTCTTGTCCAGGTCGAACTCTGGGTCATCCGCCTTGCGGCCCACGAACTTGCGTTTCCGATTGATTGCCTTTCCTTGGCCTCCCATGCTGGCTGTCTAGGATTGGATATAACGTTCCGATTAAGGTTTCAAAATTCCTGAAATCCAAAAACAAAACGAGCACGCGGCTGGTTTTAGGGATGGGAAAAATATATATATATCGTTGAAACTATGAATACGATCTATCGATATATGTATGTGAATAATATGGCCAGACTGGTTAGACTTTATATTTCCATTATTTTTTTTTAAACTAAAAAATTAATAATAAGAAAATTAAACCAAAATAAAATAGAAACACGCGTTCACTTACACACACACATACATACATACCAGGGAGGGCAAGAGCGTAGAGCGAGCAAATCCATCGGGCTCTTTCTCTCTCTTTTCGCACCCCCCCCATCCCCTGACCCACAAGCTGTAGTTCAATCTGTGGCCGCTTGATGGCATTTTCGCTCTTATGACCCTCTCAAACTATATTTTAAAATATATTTTAACACCAAAAAGAGTCATTTTTAACCCCATAAATCCTATATATTCTTGATCAGCATTAACGGAACAACCGATCTAGCCATCTTTTAAAATTTTAAATGGCAAATGGCAAAAATAAAAAATCATATCTTGGTCAAAAATTCACGAATTCGGAAAACATTGCTGTGTTTGTTTGTGTTTTTTAATTCATGTTTAGGAAAGCAACATTTTTTTTGGAATTTAAATCGAGGGGAAATGGCTGAATGTAGTCGTTTGTTCTATTAATGATCCATTAAATTAACCACTTTGTCGTAAAAAAACAATTTTTGTTAAAATTTTCCTTTTATTTAAAACTAAAACATGATCAAAAATAGTTTTACTTTTAAGTTCTCTTTTAAATATAAGATTTTTAAGCTATAAACAGATTCATCCAGCGATATTGAAGCTTTAGCGCATGGCTCTTCCTTCCAGTAAAGTCGATCCACAAGGATAACTATTAAAAAATTGTTATTTTAAAAATCCTTTTTTTAATATTATTTATTTCATTTTATATTATTTGCCCCCCCTTCAAATTTCTTCAAAAATATATACAAAATCTAAAAGAAGTCTTGAAAATATGAACATTTAAAGTGTGTCTCTTTATTTTTGCTGTTTTCTTGCAGGTCAAATATATGTTTACATATGTATATACCATATAAATTATATACATGCATTTATAAATTTGCCCAACCTGGTGTGTTGTTATCTTTATTGTTTCAATAATCTTTAAAAAAAAGACTTCATTTTTGGCAGAGATGACAAATACAGGAAATGGTAAAACCCCGATGCAGTGGACACAGGATTTGACCCTTTTGGGTGGTGATCTAGGGAGCTAGGATTCTACAACTAGATGTAATGCAAGGATATATATAATTCTTAATGGATAATGGATGATGTTATGGGTTAATGACGTCCTCCAAACATACTGTTGTAGTGCGGGGCATGGGGCTGCTGCTGCTGGTTTAGGTAGTTCTGAGGCATCTGGTTATACGGCGGCTGGGGTGATCCATTGTTGGCCCAGGGATTGATTTGAACTCCGCCCATCCCCCCTCCACCGTAGGGAGCCACACCTGCTCCCATGGCCGCCGGATAATTATTGCCCGCATATGGATGATAGCCGGCAGGACCGGCGCCACCGTAGGGATACTGATGAATGGGATCAGGTCCACTGGTCACATTTGTCATGATTTGTCGTGGTGGCTGCTGCTGCTGCTGTGAAGCCGGAATGCCGGGATATCCCGGATTTTGATAGGGACCCGCCGATCGATTTCGATTAGGATTCGGTGGGTTGGACATAGGTGCTTGCTGCTGCTGCTGCTGCTGCATGAAGTTGTTGCCACGAATGCCAGCAGAACCGCTTAACCCAGAGCCCCCCGCTCCGCCGCCCTTACCTAGGGTACCCATTAGGTCGGCTATGATGCTTTCGGTGTCCTTTATGGAGAGCTTAGGCGATGGTACTGCCGGCTTGAAGGTTAGGGCATTGGGTGACGATTCCACAGGTATAATGGGTGGCGTGTTCTTCTTGCCAGCGCCACCATTCGAATCGCAAGCCTTCATTACCAGATCATCAAAGTTGTAATCATCATCCTCGTCGTCGTCATCATCGTCGATAAGGAAACCCGGTGAATTCCTCATGTGTCGCTGCTTATTGATGGGCAGATTGTTTAGGTCTCGTTCCGCGCTGCGACGGCGTGAGGTCAGCGTAGAGAGGGTTTCCATTGAAGGGATGACGCCGCTGCCTCCGCCGATGTTGGCCTTTGAGGAAGTCGCGGCCTGGCCGCCCGACACCGTGGCTATGGCCTGTCCCATGGCCGTTTTCTCAATGGGTTTCGACAACATACCACCTAAGCTGTTACTGTTACTGCTGCTGCCGCTGCCGGTTGTCGATTTCTTAACCACGCGCGACAAGAAGTCACTGCAAGACTCTCCATCCGCACTTAGCTCTGCCAGGTTCACAAATTTGCGCAGACGCTGAACGCGCGTCGGCTCCATTACCTCCAGCTTACGCAGATGCCCAATGAGATGCACCTGCTCCTCGCTCGACAGAAACTTAAAGTTCTGCAGAAGAGTCTGTAAATCGGAATCGGTCAGCGACTCCATGGCATTGTTGCCGCTGCCGCTGCCGACGCTGGCTGCTTCATTGGCTTTGACAGTAGCTGCTGCTCCTCCAGGGCCAGAAACCGCATCCATCGACTCCTTGTGCAGTTGGTTCTCCACCTCCTTCATCAACTCGTCCAGATCGATGTCAATGTTCTCGGGCTCTGGACCTCCGACCTCCGAGTCCTTCAAGCCCAGCATTGTGCAGACCTCCGGAAAGCTAAGGTTACTATTTATGTCACTCTGACGCCGCTGGTGATCCGTTTTCACCATCAAAGTGAACAGATGGAGGAGCTTGGTCATATCCTCGGTGCTCACGTCATAGTAGCCCTTGAGGACCAGGGCATTGGCCAGCTTGGGGGCCACCAGGTTCCGTTCAAAGGGCAGCTGTATGGGCAACGGAGCAGCATTTGCCTTGTGCTGGCCATCGGAGGATTCGTTCATACCTAGAATCGTCCAGATCGTGCACGGATTGGACGCGGAAGGGAAGGGACACAAAAGAAAAATCAGTTAGGATTTGACATCACATAAGGGATCTGAATTGTGGGTTGTATTTTCTTTTTTTTCGTGTGTGTGTCGCGGTCGTAACTATGCAAATTACATTTATACTTATGGATGGTGGTGTGGACTCGATGGCGACTGGACAGACAGCTCACGGTTCGTCGTTGGCACACATTGTTCACACACCCGCCAAAAAAACAGGGAAAAACTGACCAAGAACGGGGTAACTCGAACTCGAACTCGAACTCGAAAGAACATAAACTGGCAGAGAGTTGGCTCTGCTTCTATAACTTCGAAATGACCGATTTCTTAAGATAAAACCCCGATAATCCCGATAAATCACGAAATGCTTATGATTCGATAATATAAGTAGCTTAAACTCGTTTTTTTTTTTATCAATTAATCAATAGAGCATAAACCCAATGCTCCTTTAACTAATAACGCGCTCCACGAGGATACGAGTGTAAGTGTTAATTTTAATACCGAACTTAACATACATAGATTGTTTGTTTGTTAAGATATGTTAGAATATGTTGGGATATTTCCAAATTTTGGAATAAATCTAAAATTTCTACCCGCCCTAATGCCATAAAACAACCGCAATATTTATACTTTAGTTAAGTATTTTTAGGCGGTTGTTGTTAGTAGTCTAGAATAAAAGAACACCAGCTTATTAAGTTTATTTTTTTGTAAAAATACGAATTTGCAATCTAATTTTATTTATTTAACGCGAAAAAAACGAAGAAAATAACTCATGTTCGCAATGAGAGTCGCGGCGCTTGACACGAAACCTCAATTTTTAATAGATTTTTATTTATTTTTTTTATATCCTTGCTACAGGATATTTCGTTTTTTTTTTTTTGTGACACTCATACTTACCTAATGGTTTACTTAAAAAAAAAAACAAACAAACAAACACGAAAACAAAAGGGATAGACTTACCTCGCGAGGTGACCTGAAATATGATAGCCGCTATGTTGGTGATCACCTTCTTGACAACGCGCACCTTCTGCGGATCGTCGAGCACCTCAGCGATGAGTATGCCCTTCAGCTTCTCCTTGGTGGTCTCCAGGAAGACACAATTGTCATCGTTCAGTAACAAATCATCGGCGGCATTCGGCTGCACCATCTCCATGGCCAGTGCCTTGCTAAGCAGATTAGTTGCCTTTGGGCCGAGGCTGCCCAAGTGCTCCTCCACGGCGGACAGCATGCGCAGCACACTGACCACTGTTAGGGGTCCCTCCTCCACCGATTCGGGTGCTTCGTCCTTGCTGTTACCCTTGCTATTGGTGGCCGAAGCCGCCGGCGAAATGGAACGGATCTTGGGCAAACCCTGATTGTATTCGGGATATACGCGCGAATCCATTATACGGAAGGTTTCGACACGATCGTAACGACTGGGACGGACATACGACTCGGAGCGATAGAATTCGCTGGAGCGTTCCCTCTCTATGCTGCGGGAGTGTCGCCCGTAATCACGGGAGTGGGTGGAGCCACCACGCTCCCTGCTGGAAGGACGGCCGCCATCATACCGATCACGCCGCTGCTGGCGGTGATAGTAGCTAGGCGTGCGGGATCGATGGGATCTAGCGTCACGCGAATTCGACCGGGAGCGTGTGCCACGGCGGAAATTGCGGCGAGACGAGCGGCTGCGGGAACGACGCACCGGACGACGTCCCACAGTTCGCTTCGCCGATATCGAGCGCGAGCGAGATCGCCGATAGGAATCGGGACGATTGCGACCCGGAGGATCGTTGTCATCATCGCTGATATCAATCACAGTAACGCCACCGCCTCCGCCGCCGGCAGCATTCGAGGACCGATTATTATTGCGAAAATTCGCCTTGCGTCGGATGGTCGCTTTTTCCTGCACGCTTGGCTCACGCGATCTGGCCACCCGGATCTTGTAGGTTTCCATTAACTCCTTGGTCTTCTCCTCGTCCTCATCGCCCAGCTTAAACTTCTCCTTCAGGTCCTTCTTGATCTTATTCACCGCTATATTAAAGAGCTCGATGCGACGATCCTTCCAGTAGCTGATCCACTCGGGCTTATAGTCATAGAGATTGGGATCACACTTCTTCTCCTCCTGCAGCTGCTTGTAGCGCCGGTTCCAGAACTGCTTCCACTCATCAGGGTAATCCGGATGCTTCTCCGGATTGGTCTCGTAGGTGTCCGTCTCGTCGCGCAATTGCTTGAGCTGTATCTCCAACATGCAGCGGAACTTCTCCCACTTGTAGCGCTCTTGGGCGATATGCGAGGCCTGAATGGACAGCTCCTTGGGCGTGGGCAGTGAATGTATCTTTGGGCTAGTTCCCGGCACCGGTGGCGAACGATTGGCGCCGCGACCATTGGCCGACTGATCTTCGCTCAAGTTCTTTTTGCGCTGCGACTTCTTGCCGGAGTCATGGATCATTGTTGAGGCCCCAAAACTCTCGTCATCACTGGAGATGGCATCCAGAGCGATGGTATTACTATCGGTATTAACAATACGGTTCAAGTCTGCCTCGGTCATCTTCAGGTTGATCTTGATACCCTCGTCCAGCTTAAGGTCCGCGAGCACAAGCTGCGCCTCTGCCACGAAATCGGGGCCGGCGCACTCGTCGAAATGGTAGTAATCCTTCACTTGACTGCAGATCTTGGCGCGAAAGCGACGGAACTCCTCACCGGCCGCGGTCCGCAATTGACGCGAGCGCCCAAAGTGATTCTCAATTAATTGGACAAGTTTGCTGGTGGCCTGGACCAGTATTGGGGCGCTGTTCGGCGTGCGCTTGAGCTTCTGGAGCACCTCGTAGGCCTTCTGGAAGTGTGTCTGTAGGTATTTGGCGCGATGCGCCTGCGAAGTCCAATGCACGAAGATGGAGCGACTGTCGTTGCAAGTCTGGCACAGCACACAGAAGTAATCGGGGCGCGGCTCGCCGGCTTCATGCAGCTCAACGGTGTACTCCGTACCCAGCAGCGGGGCGCTGTTGTAATTGTCGATCTGCTTGAGGACAGTGGCCGGCCGGGGGGACTCTTCGTCCTCCTCAAAGCCCGGCGGCAACGGCTCGCCTGGCAGAAAGTTCATCGCGCGGAATGTGCAATTCCTTACAATATCTGCGGGAGGGAACCACAAGAGAAGCCAGGTGAGGATTTCCCCCTGAAAAATCAGTACTTACCTTTTTGCGTTTTTCTCTCCTCTGCCCCACGGTTCGTCCGTCCTATTTCCCCTCACTCCGTTACGCTTCGTGTCTGATTTTCTTTTTACACGTCGCTATGCGATGCGTTCCCTGCGCTTGGGGATCTTTTCGTTTCACTTGGTTTTTAGTTCACAAACACTTAAAATTGGTCGGCTTTCGCCGTTGTTGTGTGGCTTTACTTACTTCGTTCCTTTATTTTTCCTCTTTCGATAATTCTAAAATGACGGGTGGTAGAGATATAATACAAATCGATGCTTATTGCTGCGGGGGTATCGATATATATCTAGGTTTCCATTGCAACCTGAGAACCAATCGCATTTGGTATTTTTTTCTATGTGGCTTTATGAAGAAAATTAAAGTTTAAATAAATAAATTAATAAAAACAGCATTAATTTTAAATTTAACTTTTTAAAATTAATAAATCTGCATGCGGAATTTGGAATTTAAAATCCCTTAAGAAGGACTTTAAATATTCTGTATATCAAAACTTAAAAATAAAAATAATATATGAAAATTTGTTTTAATATTTTATAAATTATTAATGTTTTGAATGGCGAATCAGAATTTTAGAATTTAAGAGATTTTAGAAAGCACTTTAAATATTCTGTATATCAAATTTTGAAAAAAATAGAATATGCAAATTTGATTAAATATTTTCTTAATTATTAATGTTCTATATGTCAAACCAAAATGTAGATTTTAAAAGCCCTTAAAAAGGACTTTACATTTTTAATATTTTAATAATTAAAAATGTTTTAGGTGGCGAATGTTTTAGAATTTAAAAGCCCTTAAGAAGGACTAGAAATATTCTGTATTTCAAAGTTGCAAAATAATAATAAAATATGCAAATTTGATTTAATATTTTATTAATTAATAATGTTTTAGATGACGAATCAAAATTATAATACATTTTGGCAATCACAGGCAATTTTCCCATATTTTTCGCATTGATTTTCCCAGATATTGTTTAAAATAAAAGCGTTATTTTCAAATTAGAAAAACGGTCATATCTTTAAGTAGATAAAACTAAATTGAAAAACATTATTATTCTGAAAAGTTTGTTAAAAAAAAAACTCGAAAAGGGAACTTGCGCAGCATTAATCCTTCCTCATCGCAACCCATCCTCCCGAAACTATGACTGCAATCGGGCAATCAATATACATAGATATAGTAATAGTTCTCTTCAGATTTAATGGTTAATTTACCGTCTGGCTTCTTCCATATATTTGCAACATTCGAACGGATAATATACATATTGATGTAAGTACAAGTGGTGTATAAAAGTTCGATGAGCAAAATTGACAAGAATTGTGTGTGTGTGGCAGTAAAGAGTTGTTCTTGTTCATTTCGTTAGCTTATATTTTTTTGTGATATATGGTATGTATATATATATATATAATTTAAATATTGAAACAATTGTAGGTGTGGTGTTTTCATTTAATTATTGTTTGCTTTGTTTTGTTTTTTGTTTTCTGTTTTCTGTTTTATGTCTCCTTTAATACAGTAGTTGTTACATTGTAAAGTTGCTCTATAGGCTAAAACTGGAAGGAATGATTGCAGTTAATTGTTGGACACAATGTTCACAAACTTAATAAATAGGGGCCTTTAAAATTAGAGGTGGAATCGCAGGAGTATAGAGTGAGTGCAATAAAATAGTCAACAATATATAAATAAGGCTTTATAATAATTAACTAACAGACACAAGTGAGTAGTATTACTGGTTATTGAGAGAGCTGGGGGGGAAGGGAAGGGTGTGTGAGATGTTGTGGAAAAATGGGGGAAAAAAAATTCTGCACTTAGGATCTAAACATACACTAAATGTAATTTTGGTAGTTTCGTCTTAAACTACTTAGTTGATCTTTTTTCCTTCTTTTTTTGTCTTGTTTTCTATTCTTTGTTGCCTATCATTAGTAAATACACATACATACACACACGCTTAAACGCTAGAATGCTACTTAATCATTATTAATTAATGATGTCTGGTTAAAAATATGGGGAAACAAGATACAAAATATATAACTAAAGCGAAGGGAAGAAGATTAAATCAATAAATAATAAGGAGTAATGTGGGACTTCCAACGGGAGAGGCCGGAAATTAAAGCTTTGTATGTTTGACAGTATCCGTCCAATAGTTCTGTATTGTCATCGCCTCCAGCGAGTTCAAGAACGAGTCGTTGTCCAGGCTGTACATCTCATCCGAGTTGTCCTGCAAAATGGAAAAAAGGTAAAATTAAATCAAGTCCCTCGAACTGAAAAAACAATTACTAAAACTTTGGTCGACGAATCCTTACACTCACCCGCATGGTGCTGTCATCAATATAGACACTCGAGTCCGGTTCGCTAAGCGCCTGCGGTTTGTTTACATATCGTCGCCGGTACAGAACGATGCCAATGGTGCCCACTGTACAGCAGACGCCAAAGACAGTGAAGCAAATTGCCGAAATAGCGCCCGCATCCAGGAAATATGTTCGCTGAGGAAGAAAGTTATAAAATGATTAAACATATATTATGAATTTAATAAATTTAGACTAAATTTATAAAGATTCGGGTGCAAAAAAGAGTTATGCATCTTCTTTATGTTAAAAAATATCTTTATAAATATATTAGATATACGAAAGAGACACCCACCTGTATGGCCAGCGCCTCGGATGAGATATTGCCCTCGTCGCCAGCGGCAGCGGTGGCATCATAGAGCCCAGCTCCATCCCCCGAAACGCTGGGCGCCGCGGATGCTGACCTGGTTAGCAGGCTCTTTGTGTCGCTGGAGAAGTTAATGTAGCGATTTATATGCTTGTACTCGGCCGACAGGACCTTGGATTTGCGTGACCTATGCTCGCTCTCTGCCCGCCGCAGCTCGTCCTCTTTATTGGCATTTTCCAGTGTGAAAGGTGCCTTCTCGCCATCCGCATTGGCGGCTCCGGCCAGCAGCTCGTCGGAGAGCCACTCCGTGTTGATTTTCGGCGTGGACGGAGTGGCTGCTGCCGATCCCAATGGCGTCGACGTGGATGGAGTAGCAGTTGCAGCAGCAGCAGCAGGAGCAGCCGCTGAGCCTGTAATGCCTTTGGCAGGCGGCAGTGTTCGCGATGCTGCTGTTGTTGGAGATGTGGCTACCGCTGGTGCTGCTGCTGCTGTCTTTGCCGTGGTTGTTCTCGCGGCCGGAGGATTGATGTTGCTAATTGGGACTGGTTTTGTGGTGTTGCTGCTGCTGCCATTTGTACTGGTAAATGAAAGAGATGCAGTTTTTTAGTATTAGGTTTTTTTTTAAGGAAAATGTAAATACAAATAAAGAAAATAAAATAGATAGATTTGTGTTTCAATTTTTAGGCATATCCTTTTTGGGAATAAATGTGATAAATGAGCCTCTGTTTATTATTTATAAAATGATTATTTAAATTCTTTCTAAATTTTTCCTCATAAATATTTAATTTTCTTAGCCAGTAATGTGTGTTTTTGGTAAAAAGTTCATTGACTTACCTAGTGCTACTGCTAAAATTCGTAAAGTTGTTTAGCTGCTCGGAGGTAAAGTCCGCCGATCGCTTGAATTCGAACTGAGCCAGTTTCTCGTTTACTGCAGCTTCCTCGGCATCCACATCCGCATCCGCAACCGTATTCGGATCGGCCTCCGTATCCGGTTTCTGATTCTGTTCCGGACCCTGCTCCTGATCATTTAACAGCATCCGATCCTCCTGCTCCGCCGCCTCCTCCTCCTGCTCCTCATCGTCATATTGCGACATTGTCACATCACCCAATTCGGACATCTCCTGCGCCCGGGTAACACTGGGCGTAACCGGTCGATTGGTGGTGGGTCGGTGGGTCAGATCCATGATGTTGCTCTGGGTGGCTGTGGCCCATGTCTGGCTAACGGTCGTCTGATAGAGCTTGGTGGTGCGCACGGGCTGGGGACTGGAGACCAGGGATTCACCTTCCTGGCTGGGATATGTATGAACATGGCGGCACAGCAGGCCAACTGTTGGTGATGGAGAGAAGACATGATTTCTGGGCTAGTTACATGGCGGTGGACGGCGGCTTACCACTCAGGACTAGGGTTATCCAGAACCAATGTGACCACCAGTAGAAAGTCATGATGCTTGCCGTTCTGTGATCTTGCAACGACTGCTCCCAATGCTGTAAGCCAGGAATGAAACGAAAGGCAGAGAAAGAGCACATATATGAATGTATATTTAGTAAGTTAAGGATGAGTCAGAGCCAGAGTGATCGGTGGAAACAATTGGTAGGTAATATGTGTCGCGATGTCGGCCCGCGGGGATGAGGTCATCGAAATCGCGTTTTGCGTTTGTTCGAAATTCGCTTTACATTCTGAGAAGCTCAGAAACGGGTTTGCCGGCGCCCATCCCCGGTGGAGGAGGAGTTGCCATTTTTGGGCATTTCTGGGTGCCCCCCAACGTGTCCACCCCTCCCTCCTTAGGCCCCAGCGAAGGTCTACAACTCGTGTCATAAACAAAGGCCTTCTTCATCAGACGCATCTCTGCCTTCAATAAATACACTTAGCTAACCTGATACGTTTTCTAAAACACTTTTCACTTTTCAACACTCAAAAAATCTCAATAATATTTTGTATATCGATTAGTATATAGTAAGTGATCAGCCCAGCTCTAGGATAAAGCTCCTTGACATTTGATAAATTCAGTAGCAAATTTATGCGCTAACAAGTCGGGGAAATAATATTCAATAATTCCTTAAAAAGATTCCGAGTTGAAATTAAAAATGAAGACGCTGAGGGATAAGGAAAACTTGTGGTTTTTAAATGATGATAATATAACAGAGGATGATGAAGAGGAGGATTACCGCATAACGCTGGCCAAGTAAGTTGTTAAATATATCCATATTTTATATATATATATATATGTGTGCAAATAACAAATTACTCAAATTTGTTATGAAAAAATACAAATAAAATAAAATAAAATATTGAAGACTTTTTACCTCAAAAGAATTTAAAAGTTTTTTAAAGTTTATAATGAAAAACGTACAGCAGAGTGTTTAAATGTCTTTTAATTGTTCAATTGTTTAATTATATTTATTTTGTGTACAACAGAGGCTGCTCGGCTGTTTAAAATAACTTTTAAGCCAATTTTCATAATTTTCCGAATTAGATCAAATGCATTTATCTATAAATATAATATTATATCAATATGCTTAATTTAATATGAATTTTAATCAGATTTTCCTGGCAAGCAAATTTAAAATTTTAGTTCTTGTAATATTCTAACAATTCAACTTCGTAGGCTCTATGAAGAAGTGGAATCTGAAGACGAAGATGATGATGATGACGATGAAGATGACGATGATGATGATGAAGAAGTGGACGAAGACTTGGAACAAGAACTGGAAGATCTCGCACCTGGGTAACCATTCTTGTTTCAATCAGAATTAATTATATTTCTTAAATTATATATAAACAATTCTTAGGGAAATTATTTTAAAGTCAAACTTAAAAAACATAAAAAATAATAATAAACAAGAACAGGAAAAAAATGAAAAGGTCAAGGAAACTTTAGATGTTGATGATGATTCATGGATTACTTCATTTCTCTGTCCCATATCCCAAGAAGATCCCGACTCTGTTGCCGATATGACCAAAGAATCATTGAACCCGTCAAAGCCGACCAAGGTGAGTAAGGACGATGTGAAGGCCCTTGAGGAATGGGTCGTAAAAGAAGGCATAAACGAGCCTCTGAGTGATATACCCGAATACAATCTGCTCCTGAATTTGGCTGCAGACTATGAGAAAAACTATGATATTCTATTGAAGGTGCTGACGCCCGCAAGTACGTTTGAAAATGAGGAAGATAAGGAAAACGTAAGTCAAGTACCACCAACTCCTCCGAATGAAGAACTCGGGGAGGGGGAACATGAGGAACATGAGGAACAGGAGGAACAGAAGGAACAGGAGGAACAGGAGGAGGAACCCGAGGAAGCCGGGGAGCCGCAAGAAGTGGAGGAAGGGGTGGACCTAGAGGAACTATGGGAACTTGATGAGCTGGAGGAACCAGGGGAACCTGAGGTACCAGAGGAATCAGAGATAGCTGCTAGTCAGACCCCAATGCAGGCGCCTCTTGGTGAAATCAGAATCGATAATGAGAGACCCAGCACTTTGCCGGAATTCATGAATATCCTGGCTCCAACCAGCAGCCCTTTAAAGGAAGCCATTAAGCCAATACCCATATTAGGAAACATCAAAAAAAAACGTCCTGTTCCTTTCATATATGCTCCAGTCGAACCTCCTAAAACGCCCTGGTTAGTAGTACCTAAATCGCCTGCGGTACCTCAATCGCCTCGGGTACCTCAATCGCCTCGGGTACCCCAGTCGCCTCGGGTAGTGGTACCTAAATCGCCTGCGGTACCTCAATCGCCTCGGGTACCTCAGTCGCCTCGGATATTAGTACCTAAATCGCCTGCGGTACCTCAATCAACCTGGGTAGTAGTACCTAAATCACCTGGAGTACTTCAATCGCCTCGGATAGTAGTACCTAAATCGCCTGCGGTACCTCAATCGCCGCGGATATTAGTACCTAAATCGCCTGGAGTACCTCAATCAACCTGGGTAGTAGTACCTAAATCGCCTGGAGTACTTCAATCGCCTCGGATAGTAGTACCTAAGTCGCCAGGGTTACCTCAATCAAGCTGGGTAGTAGTACCTAAATCGCCTGGAGTACTTCAATCGCCTCGGACAGTAGTACCTAAGTCGCCTGGAGTACTTCAATCGCCTCGGATAGTAGTACCTAAATCTCCTGGGGTTCTTCAATCGCCTCGGATATTAGTAACTAAATTGCCTGGAGTACCTCAATCACCTCGGGTGCCTCAATCGCCTCGGGTAGTGGTATCAAAATCGCCGGGAGCATTTCAATCGTCCTGGCCAACAGTACCACAGTCGCCCCAGTTGGTGTTGGCTAAACCGCCTGGGGTACCTCAATCCCCCCGGGTGGTAGTAACTAAATCGCCTTGGGTGCCTCAATCGCCTCCTTCTCCCGATGGAAAGCCAGCAGCGCCAGCTACGCCAAGGACGCCAGCAACGCCAAAAACACCAGCAACGCCAAAGACTCCAAGGAAACCAGCAACGCCAAAGACTCCAAGGAAACCAGCAACGCCAAAGACGCCAAAAACACCAGCAACGCCAAAGACTCCAAGGAAACCAGCAACGCCAAAGACGCCAAAAACACCAGCAACGCCAAAGACTCCAAGGAAACCAGCAACGCCAAAGACTCCAAGGAAACCAGCAACGCCAAAGACTCCAAGGAAACCAGCAGAACCAAAAACGCCAAAAACACCAGCAACGCCAAAGACGCCAAGAAAGTCAGCAGAACCAAAGACGCCAAGAAAGCCAGCAACGCCAAAAACGCCAAGAAAGCCAGCAACGCCAAAAACACCAAAAACTCCTAAAACTCCTGCGCCTAGAAGGACTGTACAGAAAGCAGAGACACCTCAACAAAACACCCCAAAGAAGGCGTCTGCTGGAGGGATTAAAATCGATGATGAGCAACCCAGCACTTCGAAGGAAGCCGTAAAGACCCCGACTCGTAGCCAAGTCGTGAAGGGAGGAACCATTTTCGGCCAGAACCTCAAAAAGATGGAACCGTCAATGCCTCAGCCAGACTTTTCCCTATTCCCTCGGCCAGACTTTCTTCAGTTTTCCAGGCCCCAATTGGCTGAGGGCGAGGTTCTCGCATTGCCGAAACCAATACCACCTCCCCCGGCAACTGAAGGCGAAGATAAAATGGAAGAGTGGCTTCAGCTGGCTAGCAACACCGTTGCCAGACAAATGCTATATCTTGAGGCAAATCATAAAAAGGATGCACCTGTTGGAGGGCCTTTGATTAAGCCGTCCGTTTTGGGTTCACCGAAATCTTCCCTCTTTGACGAAGATATTCTAGGCTACTCGAAGCAACTGGTTAGGGTATTGTCCGACAAGTGGCATCAACAATTTGGCCCTGAATCGTTGAATAATTTACGCAGAACCGTACCCATTCCAGCTCTGCCCAGTGACTTGAATCTTTTCAATCGTGGCGTCATGTGCGTTGAAATGAAGTACACGAATATCTATTGCTCTGTCCACGTTAATTCTAAACTGAATCTACGGATTGCGGCCCGCTCGCTCGACTGCGCGGTCTACAAGCACCACATTGATGTGATCCAGCATTCATTTGACACCATTCGCTTGACGTGGATCTGGTCCGATGGCAGTTTGATAATCATCAATGGGTTAACTCAGACCGCCTTGGACGATACCCATACGACGCTGGTGCCCAAATTGGTGGATTTAGATTACAAGGGCGCCCCCATACCCAAGATTAACTATATGCGCCTGGTTTCTCATACACATTTTCCCTGGACCATTGATTTGCGTAAATTCAGCCAGGCTGATGCCCTCTCTGGACCACTATTTTCCGAACGCTGTGTTTACTATGTGGCCAAGGATCTGCCGGGCGTAGTTGCAAGGATACACGAAACGGGTGATGTGCAAGTGTTTGCCTTGGGCACGCCTCGTGCCGACATAATTCTGACCAGACTATATGCCATTACGTTCAAATATCGTGTGAACGATAGTCTCTTTTAAAGAATACGATAATCAATGTGAATTAAATTTTAGGCTTTGGTTATTATTATTATTATTATTAATTTTTAAAACGAAATAATTTCAAATTACAGAATTAAACAAGAAGCTAATACGTAAATCTGTATATGCAGCTTATTACGCATACGCATTTGTTGACATCACAGGCGTTAAAGGTCGCAAAAACAATTTGGTTTGGCTTTATGGTAATTCGAGTGGCCATAAAGCAAAACATTGTGATTGTTTAAAACTTTAATGCCTGCCGGATTTGTTGGCAACAAAAAAACAAACGAAACGCAAAATAAAACAAAGAGCGGAGAAGTTCTGCGAACCATAACGAATGACATCCATACTAGACTAGACGCGGCTTTGGGTTCGCCTTCGGGGGCTGTAAAAAGCTGAAACTGAAAGCCCAGTCAGTTGGTAGAAGAAAAGAGAAGAAAAGCAGGTAACTTTGGGTTTGTTTCTATAAAAAAAGAAAAGTGAAAACTACAGAGGCTCAAACAGGGCAATCCAGCAGCACAATTTGATACTTAACAGTCCTCTGTTATTGTTATTTTTTATCGTTTAGTTAAATAACAAGAAACCCGATTTATCTGAGCGCTACCCTTTTCATACAAATAGCTGATGTTTCTTAATAAAATAAATAAATAATTACTAAAGGAATACAAATACATTTCATTTAAATATTATAAGCCTCAAAATTGGCAATAGTTAAAGACAAACAATGACAGTTAATTGTTTGCTGTCAGTGCCTTCGAAGACACACCCACACTATGGTTGTCCCTGCTAATTTCCCGGATTTCTCTTTCTTTTCTTTTCCCCACTGAGAGGCCTTTCTTTGATTTCCAGCCTCTGGCTCACTTATCTAACAAATAACTTCCATTTCTGCCTTTACTCGCACGGCATGCAAAATGCAAAACGAAAGTGAAGGCGGCTGAAGGCTGACTCCCCCCCCACAGAACACAAAGTGAAATTTGTTCGTTTTACATGCTCCCAGCATAGGGTACAGAAAGTGTCTAGATCGGGGTCACTGCTGTCGCCGAAAACAATTGCCTGGCAAGTGTGAGTCTCATGTGTAATTGTTCAGGTGGCATTTTCATTTAATGCGGGTAGCAAATGGAAAAACTTCGACTCGACTCCTAAGCTGAGCATCGGATATAAAGTTTATAAAACTGAATAAATTATTTTTATAATTTTCCAGTCACCAGTAGATATCATTTGAATATTAAATAAATTCCATAATTGATATTACACGGGATTGATTGACTGATTTGATATATTAAATCGAAAGCAATGATGGGTTGATGACTCTTCACAATACACAATAAACATAAATCTTGAGGTGTGGAGTATGAAATAAAAATAATGTAATATAAATAAAAAAGATTACTCTTTCCAAAGCGGAGAATACAAAAAATGTTTAGAGTTGCCAATGACCTATCTTTTGCTTACATAATTTGTTACGAAAATGGTTGAAAATATTAATATATAAAGTATAAAATATATAAATAATATTAACATTGACAAACGTATTTTTAAGTTGCATAATTTTTCGATATTTCAGTCTTTATGCATCGAAATGTATAATATTTTCGATATCATTTTAAGCGCTATATCATATAATTTTTGACTTTGTTTTCTAAATATAGATTTCTGACAAAAAAAAAATTATTTAAATAATGTGTACTATTTCTATATATATATATGATTAAAATTATTAATATTTTCTATTGATACAGAATCCTAATACAAACCATAGCCATCCATTTTTAAAGCTTTTATTTTGGGAGGAGATCTTTTAAGCCACACTTTTGCTTGGCCTTTGGTTTGGTAATAATAGAAAACGAAGCCAACTGCCAAACAATTGATGCTGACAAGTCGGTTTCTTCTGTCTTCATTTGCCAGTAAGCTGATCTTTTCATTATTTATTTTTCGCAAGAGTATTTCACTTTCTTCAGCGTTCGAGTTGAGATGAAAAGTGAAATACAGTTTTGTTGCCATTTTTGTTAGGGGTTTTTATGAAATATATATCATATAGAGAGTTGAAAATAATTTAACATATAACCCTTTATTCTGAGACATTCGTTCCCTTTGCTCTTCTATATTTCAACAAGTATTTCCATTGCTAGCTGTAATAATTTAAATAAATGCAAAGTACAAAGTGCCAAGTTCTCGGTATTCCCTATTTTTTTTTTCTTTTTTTTTTGGAAATTAAATCTGATTGGAGGTGGTCCTGCCATAGGAATGCGGCGGTGCTGCCGGTCGTACATAGTTCGGAATACAGTTGGGATGTACGAATACAGGGTATCTCGGCGGCTGCAGACCATATCTGGGCACAAATCCCGGTGGTACCAATACAGGATATCGCGGCGGGCCATATCTGGGAATAAATCTTGGCTGTAGGAATACAGGATATCTCGGCGGCTGCTGAAGATAGTTGGGATTATAGTTTGGCACAACAAATCCAGCTGGGTATCTTGGTGGTGGCGGCTGTTGACAAAAATTCGGGTTAAAGTTGGGCCGCAAGAACACAGGATATCTCTGCGTCGGATTCCTAAAGCTCGACGGAATCGGCACCATCTGGGGAGTGGGCAATAGGACCATACGGGGTGTACCAGCACCAGAAGCTGGTACTGATCTTGGAGCAATATCAGTGGTGGGCGGCACCGATTCCGGCCCAAAACCAGCTCGAGGAGCCTCTTCCTGCTGTTGCGGCGACGATGACGATGACGACGTCGTTATTTCAATGTTTCCATGCTTCGAGTAAATTTTCATGGTTGTAATCGGAAGGGGATGGACCGCTGACGGCTGTTTCATCTGGGCATATTCCCTGCGTATATCCTGAACAATGGGCGCAAGGGCATTCACCAGGGGCACCTCCTCTTGCAGGACAGCGGCCTGCAAGTGATGCTGCTGATGCATGGTCAGCATCATGGTGGCCGAAATCTCGGCATTGTAGGTGGTGCTGTTGGGATCGGTGGTTTCCCCATCTGTTGGCGGCTCTGGCCTAAAGTCCATCGTGCTGAAGGTCTGAAAGGCCATGTTGAGGAAGCCGGGTTCCAATGGTGGAGCCTCGTAGGTGCCCAATGGTACCACGTCCATGGTACTGCTGACTGGCGCCTTTTGCTGCTCTTGCTTCCCATCGGATGTCTGCGACTTGGGTGTCACGGTAACAGTGGTGCGGGGCACAGCGCTCGAATCCAGCTGATGACGCTCCGGATGGGCAAAGAAGTCAATGGCATACATATAGGAAGACATATCGGGCAGACAATTGGTAGTGGGCAGGACCCCTGGGGGCAGATGCACTTTGGCATGGGTAATGCCGGGACGGGCCTCAATGCGGGCCAAACTGGGCTTGATTTCGGGCTTGCCTTTAGCCTCGGGAGCCTGATCTTCCTCTTGACGTTGCTGCTCCAACTGCTCCGACTTCGGCTCCTGCTGATTCTGCTCCGATTCCCCGGAGTCCTGTGGCAGACACTCTTGGCCTGTGTACATCATCTCAATGGTGGTTCCTTGGGGAAGAAAATGGTTGCGGAGCACGCGCCAGTCCCTATTGGCCTGATAGGGTGTGGATGTTATGGTTGGAGCCTCCTTAGGCGGCACTGGGCGCTCCCCCTGTGGCGCCTGTGGTGAAGTTTTGGTTTTCTCGACCTTGGGGGACGACGACGACGACGACAAAGACTGCTGCCAGCACACTCGCTTTGCCTTTGGTGGTGGCGGAGGCGGCGGCGGCGGCGGCGCCTGTCGTCGTCCATGTGCTGGTGGTCGTCGCCTTGTCGGTGGCTGACGCCGTGTCGGTGGTGGCGGCGTTGGTGTCGGCTCTTCTGATGGCAATGGCAACAACGTTTTCTTCTCACTTTGGGCCTTAGCCTGCAGCTTCGCCTTTTTGTGCTTTCGATTAGGCATTTTTGCTCAAATATAAAATGTATTTTGTTTGGAGAAAAAACCTCTGTGTTCCTACTCAGATGTTAGAACTTGAAATGAATGACTGGCTATAACCAACATGACAATTGAAAAATAATAACCAAAGCCAACTAGAATGACACCATTTCAAGGGAAACAAATTCAAGCAAAACCAAGAGCCGGAGACACATCGATAACATCCTTTAAAATGCATCCCTAAATTTTGAAAGAGTCGGAGTCAGATTCTAGTAATATTTTTTAAGCTATTTGAATTTATGAATTATTATTTTCACTATAAAATGTTTCAATAAGACAATCTTTAAAAATTGTTCTTACGAATATTTACTATACTTACTACCTATGAACAAGAAAAACAAATTGTAGAATGGCAGCTTTTACGTTTGATACTTTGTTTCTTTAAAAACGTATCGATGTCTTATCAAAAACTAAAAGAATCTTTTGAAATCGAGTTGCTTTATTTCATAATTGTTTTATATTCAATTTTCAATATCAATTTCATCAAGAATTATCGAAAAAACAAGAGCAAACGATAGTTAGTTAGCTTTTATGCTAAACACATCGCTTCTTTAAATATAAAACGATGCTTGAATGAGAGTATCCTGAGTATCGATGTTAAAATCGATTTAATCAACAAGTTTCTTAGATAAGCTCCGGTTAATATCACAAAATCAACTGAAATTTCTTACAAACCAAACAGAAACTATAGTTTTATATAGAATTTCGGTCTTCAAAACAACTTTGTGGCTGTAGAATGCGAAAAAGCTTGTGTCTCAAGAAGAATCCAAATGTAGCGAAACATTTTGGAACTATCTACATTCAGATCGCCCCGATGTGCTGTGAATTCATCATAGTTTTACGCAATTTCCCCGTAAGCAAAAAAAAAGCCAACAATGCCAAGATGAGATTTCCATTGGACCCACAAACAACAACAACAAGAAAAAGGTACAAAAACAAAGTTGCGTTTTCATCTCGAACCGCTTCTCGTCTCTATTTTTGTTTTTGTTTTTTGCTGGCTTCCTATTGTTTTAGTGGAAGCTGCAAGTTGCAACTGCCAACCGGATATGGTCACAAAAATTTTGAAGTTTCATTCCCATTCCCATTCCCATCTGCAAAAGCCAAAAAAAAGCCTCCATCTACGTATGCACATGATTTTCTATTTGTTTGCGGTTGTACTTACAGTTGTTGTTGGTGTGGTTCCTACTTTGATTTCCTCAACTGCGGCTTTGCTTTTCTAATTATTTATTTATTTTCCTTCTCCTCCTCCTCAGTCAATGGATTGAATGGATTTCCCTCTTGTTTCAGGTCCAACTGCAAGGTAAATAAATAAACTAATTACAAATCGGCTTGCTGAAGATCGATCATCTATAATATTATGTGAAATGGTGAATATATGTACATATGTATATTTTAGCACTTAATTATCTATATCCTATATATATTCAGGATCAATTTAAAGCTTGGCTTAGATGGGGCACTTAGGCTCCACATGAAATTGGTTTTAGAAACTTAATTTCCTACAACTGGTTCTGTTTCTCTTAAGAATTTCATATTTTAAGCCATCATTTAAGCTTAGCTTTGACTTCAAGTAGTATTTGTATCTCTAAGATCTTTGCTCTGATTTGGATGCCCCGCTGACTTGGTCACCCTCGGTTGCGCTCCACTGCGGATCCGTATGCCTGGCTGGGCCTGATCTGAACCGATCTGAACAGATCTCCACCGTGCCACATAATGTTATAAGATTAAGTTTCAGCTGCTGCGTATTATTTTTGTATTGTTAATCAAAATTAAAATCAAAACGTGCCGCTGCCTTGGTTTTGTTAATTACAATTGTAATTTTGGCAATGGAGGTGAGGCTGTCACAATATGATATACCCTATCTTATATAGGATTATGGATTCTTTAACTATAATTATTATAATTTTAGGTATTTCAGGCGTTTTTGGAGCTGGTATTAGGATAATTTATATATCCTGTCTTATATAGGATTATGGATTCTTTATTTATAATTATTATATTTTTAAGTATCTGGAGCTAGTATTAGGGCATATAATCTTCGGCTCGCTGGAACCTGGACGACTCATTACTTTAAGTGATCTCCGTCCAAGTTTTTCAGAAGCTTATGCAACAGCATGAGGCAATTAATTCGCCGTGATAAGAACGTGCTTGGCTTGGGGTTGGGTCTCGAGCATCATGAACCATGAAGTGGCTTAAACAGCAGAGGCGAATATAATATAACTTCAAGCTAAGAGAGGATAAGTATCAACATAATCCGTTTTTCTTTTTCTTTTTAAAATATATAATAATAATAATAATAATAATAATAATAATAATAATAATAATAATAATAGTAATTCTTGACATCGTCGCCTGTGAAAAGTGAAACGAAACCAATTCCATTGACCGGGTTTGGGACTGGCGCTTCTTATTCCTATTCTGTTTTGATTTCAACTTCAAGTTTGTTTTCCCTTTTCTATTTCTATTTTTCTATGGTATTTTGTGTTCTCTTTCCATTTTTACTATTTCCAACCGACGCGTTTGGCATGACCAAGTGGGTTCGGTTAGGTGGCTACATTCCTATTGGGGTCACCGGTTTGTTGTGGGTGCGATTAGCTGACACCGATTCCCGGCGGCTGATAAGGCCAATAATGGGTTGTGGAGCGCGGGTCAAGTCAAATTTGATGGATGATTTCCCATTGATTTTTTACCAATAATTTAGCTGGGGTATTTTTTAATTAATTAAATATCGATTTATATTATAAATTCGTTTTAATACTATTTAACTGGGTCTGTTTGAAGTCGGTAATATTTATAGAGAGTACAAATTCGGATTAATATATCTACAAATGTATCGAACATATTATAAACTTGAATAAATTTAAGAGTAAAACATGGAAAATCAATGATATCTCAATGATGTTATTTAATTTAATTCGTTTTTATACATGCAATGTTTTGATTTATCAAAACAAATAACATTTAAATATTTATTTATAAATTGAATTTCAGGTCAAAGTATCGACTTATAAATATTAATAAATAGCTTTTTGAGCAAATAAATTCCATGGAAATAGATAAATATGACTGCAGTTATTAGAATGCCCATTTAAATCGTAAATATCAAACTGAATAGCATTTAAACCTGCCATATTAATATATGGCCTTAAATAAATTTATTTAGTCATTCAAACTGGTTAAAATCAAAAGCCACGAAAATAAATTAATAAAATTATGGGTTTTGGGAATAATTCTAACTAGAAACTAATTTAAACACAAACGATTTGGATTTGTGAAAAGGTGAATGCTTTCAAACAGATTAGACAAAGTCCAACTCAAGCTGACATTTAAAAATCCCAATTTATTCCTTTATTAAATTTAGAATCTAAAATATTTATGAGTATTTAAAGATGTTCACAGATTCTATTTTGCAGCTAAACTACCTCTGGCTCTTATTTTCCGCTTGTCATCTTTAAAATGTAATTAATTTTTAACCAGTGCTTCCCATGTGCCTGGGCCTGGGGTTAAATCCGCTTAAGTTGAGCCAACTATGTGCAAAACAAAAGCCACAAAAATTTGCTATATATTTAATAACCATAATTAGGTGTTTGGGCAGAAAATTGCATAATTATTTATGTTTTTCCCCCTCCTCTATTTTGTATATATTTTATTTTGTGTTTTATCATTTTAAACAAAAGTATGCAAATGCTGTAAAGAAGGCAATTCCCTTAATTATTTTATATAAATATAGGAATAGGGATGGAAAATCCATGAAACAATGATTGTGATAAGTGGAATATATAATGAAAATAAAGGCCTATATATATATATATATATATATATATATATATATATATAGTGATCATAGTATCCGTTCTATATATATATATACGAGGTGTGTTCAAAAAGTAAGGTGACTTTTCAAATTTCGCGGGCAACATATTTTCGATTATCAATTTTTTTGTTTTGTTATATTGGTACACTCTTCCCTAACATCTGTACCAAGTTTCAAAGGAACATCCTCTTTTGTTTGGTTGTGAGAGGCGTAAAGTTACAAGTTATTTTGCGAGCTCGGCGATTTTTTGCTATCGAAAAATATGGATCAAAGGATTTGCATCAAATTTTGTGTAAAAAATAAAATTAAGTGCTCTGAAACACTTGAAATGTTGACAGTGGCATACGGTGAAACTGTTCTGAGTAAAAAAAATGTGTACAAGTGGTACAAACTCTTCCAAGATGGCCGGGAAGATGCCAATGACCAGCCTCGCTCTGGACGCCCAAGCACGTCAACAACTGATGAAAACGTTCAAGCAGTGACGAAAATTGTTTTGGAAAATCGTCGAATCACTATCAGAGAACAATAAACAGTATTATCTGGAAGTTATGCGCCGTTTGCGAGAAGCAATACGAAAGAAACGTCCAGAATTGTGGAAAAACAATTCATGGCTTTTGCATCACGATAATGCCCCTGCTCACTCATCTTTGCTTGTGAGAGATTTTTTGGCCAAAAACAACACCACAATAATGCCTCAGCCACCATATTCACCGGATTTGGCCCCATGTGACTTTTTCTTGTTCCCAAAACTGAAGAGACCTATGAAAGGACGGAGATTTGCAACGATTGAAGAGATAAAGACTGCATCGCTGCAAGAGCTCAAGGCTATACCGAAAAGTGCTTATGGGAAGTGCTTTGAGGATTGGAAAAACCGTTGGCATAAGTGTATTGTATCTGAGGGGGATTACTTTGAAGGGGACAACATAAATATTGATAAATAAATTAATAGTTTTTCTTGAAAATACAAAGTCACCTTACTTTTTGAACACACCTCGTATATATAGTGATCATAGTATCCGTTCTCAAGGTGACTAATTTGTCCGCTGGGAAAAACTTTCATATCGACTAATGTTAATGACTCTAAGAGGGGGGCCTGGGGAATGACTGGTTGGGTTGAGAGAAGTCTTGGCATTGAAATCTGGTTATTGATGATTGCACGCAAGCCACGAAAATGTGGAAAGATACAGATATAAGCGAACTGAAGCTATCCGAAAACATTGCATCGCCACACACATCATCATCATCATCATCATCATCATCTCCCATTCAAATGGGCTTTGGGAAAAGGAAAACCTTTCTATTCGCTACCGTTTCAGACAATGGTATCATGATATATGGCGTATATGCATTGAATTTGGTATATATATGACCGATTCCCTGCAGAGCAGTACACTTTTTCTTTTGGCTAATTGCACTACTTGGCCAGCAGCAGCAGCAGGCGGTGCCACTTTCCCGAACGGCGGACACAAAAATTATTAACAATATATTAACAATGATATATGTATATATATTTATATATATAGATGTGTGATATTTGAAAAGGGAGCAGAAGAAAGGTTAAACAACAAATGAATGGCTTTTGGGGTGACATAATGGACTTCCCTCTGGCCACTTACAGCTCCTTGTAATTAATTACATTTAATTGTGATTAATCAATTTGCCATCTCATGACTATATCATGAAATCATAATGCGTTACATGATTTTAAATATAGATAATTGGAGGTGGAGAGCACCACCACCACCAACAGTACCTGATTATCAGTTCCTGTTTCTTCAGCGTATTTTTTTGCCCATCACATTTCCTATGCGGATGCGAAAGAGGGGAATGACTGCTAAAAGGGTATAGCAAAAGAGGGAAATATTGAGATAAAAGAGGCATAAAGAAGAGATCAATAGATGAGATGTATAATAATTGCTAAATTATATTATAGTTAAATGAAAATGTAACATTTCCTCTTTCATCTTTACTATATATCTATATTTTTTGTTACTTTTAAATTTGTAATTTGTATTTTTAAAAATTCCCTACAATCCCTACAGTTTAGTCCTCTTTTTTGTATTCCTAAATATAATTCAAAGAAAGAGAGCTTAAGACTTCCCAGAGGTAACCCTAAGCCTTTAATAATAGCAATTCTTTTATGCTCAATACAATTTCCAGCATTTATTTGTTGCACAACATTTTTATAAAAGTACTAAATAAAAGGGGAAACGAGAGCGGAGACAGGAGGGAGAGAGAGATAGAGAGGGAGAGGAGAAAGAGATGGTTAGCCCCATTCGCTGCACAACGGGACGTATGAGTAACGTCAATTGAATTGACAGTTTAAACGAAATTACACAACACACACGGCCAGGAGGAAAAGCCGGGGGAAAGGTTCAGACAATAGTTTAGAGGGGCCTTAGTAAGCGCTTAGAGTGGAAAATGTCTGTGAGCTAATTATTTCTGTGCTCCACTGAGAGAAAAAACAAAGCCCGATTGGGAAATTAAAATGTTATTAGCCCCCTGAAAATATGTACATACATATATATATTTCTTTACCAATAATTTTAAAGAATATAAAACTGAAGTTCAACGTATGTATATTTATTTCTTTGTCATGAGTCAATTATTTTTTTCGCTCAGTCTTATTGTTGAATTTTAGCATGTGAGCTCGACTTTCGATAGCTTCGTACATGTCCGCAGTCAGGCTAAGGAATGCAGCGGTGACATCACAGTTTATATAGGGTTTTTCTATATAATACCTTTACCATATAGACGACTTATAAGCACGCCCGCCCACCTGTCAATCTGCTTTTAGTTAAATAAATTAAGTGGCGATTTACATAAATTTTGGTAATAAAATCGAGGTGACAAAGTGTATAATTTATGCGTTACGCTTGATAATAACAACAAAGGTGGCAAAACACAATAACTATTCAAAAAAAAGTATATATATATATATACATACATATATACATATGTATGTAAATAAAATGACAATGAAATGTGTATTTTTATGTATTTTTACTGCAACTGCAACGGCTGCAACGGTACTCGTTCGTATTTGCTTTTTCACTTAAAAAACCAAGGTAGCAGCATCATTATTCCCATGATTATGCTGGAATCTGACAAAAAGACGAGTCATCCTCAACTGCCTTGCCATGAACGATAAATTAAACTTTGCCAAACTGAACAGGATAAATAATATCCAAGAACATAGCGAACTATTGACAGGAAAAAAATCTTAAACTGGGATTAATGTTAGGAGTTTATCTAAATACATTTTAAATATATTACTGAAATATAAATATAAGCAATATATTATCACAGATCTTGTTTTGTATTTGTTTTTTTCGTTAGCATTATTTATCAGATATTTGCCACATGCATCTTATTGTTTTTTTCTGTTATTGCTGACACCATTTTCGAAAGCATCTCATTTGGTTAAAAAATATACATATATGTATGTATTCCATGTGCCAAGCAGCCTATTGTGCGTTCAATAAACTAAACTATAAACCATAAACTAAACTAAATAAACCATAAACTAAACTATAAACTATAAACTAAACTATAAACCATTGTTGCTGCATTTGCAATCCGTTGAATTAATATCTTTTCTTCTTTATTTATTTATTTATTATTTTTCTCTCCATTTGTTTTGCTGTCTTCGAGGGGGTATAACTTAGCCATAATGTGGCAGCATTTGGGTCAAAACGGATGGAAACAAAACATATAACACCATGGATCGATCCTAGAGAACTTGCAAGGTCAATAGGGCCACACGATCTTCATGAAGATGCCAAGTTCAAAGTCAAGACAACAAGGAAGTGTGTGAAGTAAATCAAACAAATTGAACACTCAACCAGAAGGGAAGGTATTCTCCAGAAGCCGAAGTGTGTATGCTCTTCAGGGTGGATTGCGTTTAGGCTGCAGATATGAACTTAATAAGCCTTTTAAAACGTGTAAAACTCCCTTAAATGGTAACCGTTGCTGCTCAATTAAATATCTAATTATACAAATATATGCATTAAAGGCCTACAAAAAAAACTGCAAACTTCTTAGTTAAACTTGAATACCCTCAGCTAAGGGTACACGAACTCAAGAGAGGTAAATATCAAGCGCAGCTGTTGAAGACTTGAATTTTTCAAAGCTCCCCCAAAATTTGAAGTTCAAACTGAAGCTGCCATCCTCGCCGCTGGCAACACACTTGCCCCATTTGATCACTCAATGTTCAATCATCTTTTTATTTTTTTGCAGTAAATTATTTTGAATTGCGCTTTAAAAACAAAAACCTCCCCCCCACCCATGTCTCCTGTTCTGGCATTGGCCTAAATTCAAATGTATTATTTGTCAGGGCTTTTTATAATTAAAGAGTTACACAGAGGTTAAGCCGGTGGGAAAACACCGTGAAGCGGAAGAGGCTTTACACGGGAGTGTCTTGAATATTTTTTTAAAATAATTTTATAAACGCTCATTGAAGGGAAGTTGCCCCCAATGGCACGCTTCATGCTCATCTACATATGCACATATGTAAGTATATACCGATCACTGTGTACCCTGTATAGACCAACAGCGCCACAAACCTCTCTTCTTGTATGTACCTCCTTTTATCATATTTATAAAGAATAATTATAGAGAAGAGAAATTAATTAAGTTTATATTTATTTTTATTGAAATTATGATGGGACTTAATGTCTGATATACCCCAGTAACATGGATGTTTACAGGGCCCCCCAGAACAGTCACAGTAAGTAGCTATGGCCGTAAGATCCGCAGCTGATTCAGCGTCAGTTGATTCTACTTACTTAACGCGGTGGCCTCTATGCCCGGACCAGTCATAAACTGGTTTAACGACTCAAAGTTCTCCTCTCCCCCTCTCACACAGCCAGAGAGTGGAGAATAAGATATAGTATGTATATGGATAAATAGTTGTAGCCAGGTTGGCTCTATAGCGGTTAGAATTTCATTAATTGCAATGCAAACCATTTTCTTTTGATATTATTATTATTATTTTTAGCACGTCTCTGCTAAGAGTCCTCACTGTGTGCACCTCTGCTTCTGACGCACTTGAACTTGTCCACAGTGAAACTGCACTGAATGTGTGACTCATTTCAGCAATAGATGTGTGGCATAGGAATCCTCCCGCTTCCGATTAGATAAAGCCACAATTGATAGCAAGAAAATATACAATGTACTTAAAACAAAAAGAAGTACACATACATACTATATATGATTAAAGAAAGAAAACTGGAAAAAGAGAGGTAGGTAACATCAGAATCAGTGCATGGCAGCTGGCAAAGTGTAAATAATTAAAAGCCAATCCAGTTAGGAAATGCATTAAAAAACAAGCTGCCGGCTGACTGTGCTATTAAATAAAAAAAGTAATAGTAATAATAATAAGAAATCGCTGTCAGTGGAGAGATAAAGTCGGACACTAATAGGGGTCAGGCTAGGGGATTACTAAAAGCTATAATAGATCACCTCATGTGGGTTATTGTGTGTGGCTAAGTCACGAATAAAAACAAGAACAAAATCTATATCAACATGTAACAAATAATAAGATTATTATAATAATAAGTGAGTTTATAGGCACTAGAAAATGGCATGGAATTGTATTCTTTATTACAATAAAAATAAATATTATTAAATATAAAAAAAAAAAACAAATAGAACAGAGAAATATTTACATTGCGAAAATCAATTACAAAATTATAACTTAAATATTGGAAATATTTTTAACCAACGAATAAACACTTAATAAATAGCAATTGGCTAAGCACAATCACTTAATTACCGTTAACTGTGGCTTACTGTAGTTTTATTTGTTTTTGGCCCGCTCTTAATTGGCAACTCCAGTGTTTTGGCCATGCTCGACTAACTAAGTGAGCCTCGTTTAACGGTCTTTTATTAACCACCACACTTGTACTCATTGGGAAGCACAGCTGCTCTTCTCTGAAGAAGAAGATTGCAATTGCAAAAGTGCAGACTGTAAACGCTGCTCTCTCCTTTCTTTCCTTCTCTCTAAGATCCTTGCAGCCTGAGTACAGTGAACTCTCTATAATAAGATCTAGAAAGATCACTTTAAAGTTGCTTATTTTCGAGCTTTTTTTATGCAATTGTTGCTATGCCAACTATATGAACTTATAGAAAAATTATATGCTGTTAAGCTGATCATCAGATATATAAGAATTAGACGATAAAGATAGGGCCAAATATGACTGATTTTGTGTAGTTTAATTTAAATTTTAATATAACACCCTCTTGAGGGGCTTACAAAGATTTGTTTATAACTTTAAAATGTAGATCTGGGTGAGCAACATAGTTACAAAAAATAAATCTTTGTTATTTTATTTTTACAGGTTTTTAGATACGTACATACATTATTTTAAAAACAGTAATTTCAATCAGGATATTTTGGAATTAAAAATATATTTATAAAACACATACCTACAAAAATTTGTTTACAGAAAACTTGAACAAAAAAATAAACAAACAAATCACTAAACTCACTTATGGGACAGAACCAAATCCTTTTCCAACATTTCGAGTGACCACTGTGCGTATAAGGACGTGCACTTAGTGTTTTGACTTTTGTTTTATTGATTTTTAGCCAAGAGACAGGTTCAAAACGCAAACACACACAGGCTCAGCCACACAACCACCCACACACGAAGGAAAACACACCCTTGCCTGTGTATCCCTGAGAAAAAAAACAACACTTGGAAACAGGAGCTAATTAAGTCAAGAGCAGCTTACTCCTAGAACCAACCTGTATTCGGATTATATTGCAGTTGCGTTTGTTTGGAATCGATTGCTTCTCGTTGAAGCCACTATTTTGGCTTAAATCTTTAGCATATTCCGTTTTCGTTTTGCCAATAAAGACGCGCGCCGCACTAGAACAACAACAACATCGGTGGCAGCACGCGAAACACCCACAACAAACGCACACGATAAAAAAAAAGACGCAAAAACGCGCGAGAAACCGCTCGCAACCTGTCGAAACGAACGTTATGTAAAGTGTGACCGAAGCCGAGGTCGCTTAAAAACCCCATGGGAATCGGGGAAAATAACAAAAAACGATTTTCAGCAGGAAAATACTATACAAAATATTCTTGATTTATAAATTATTAATTGTTCAATAAAACGTGCCAATATATGCCTATATATCTGAGATTCTTCCCTTACATATATCTAACAATTAAATTGTTTAAATAAAATTCTAAAAAATTTAATGATTCAACAAGCTGTATTTTTCAGTATTTTACTATCGGCCGGGCCACTGCCACACGCCATTGTAATTGTCATATCAAAAACGACATGCGTTTCGGACTTTAATAAAGGTAAGCACCGTTGCATTGCCATCTTGGCAACTGCAAAAACAACGGAGACTTGCCGCTCCAAATATATATATTTTTTATTTTGTTGTTAATTTTGATTTTCCGCTTTCAGGAAAGATGTACTACGCAGTGCACATACCGCCATGCAAGGCGGTATATCAAGAAAAGGAGTCGCATTGTGCGGAATCCATTGCAGCGGCGAGTGCTAGCCATTCCCCCATTCCATGTAAGTCTCTTGTGTGGCGGTGGGTGTGTGTGTCAGCCACAAATTCTCATCTCATTCTTCACACATTCCTCGGCTCGTGCTGCTTTCGCCATACATACGTTCCCCATGATGAGATGATGGCGTGACCGACCAGACCCGGGCAGCTTAACTTACATATATGTTATTTTGTTTATCCCTCGATCGCCATCGGACCATCATTCGAGTAGCCGACTCTCCCCTTTGGCAGATCTTCACTGAAAAAATTCATGCACTGAAAGTCCTGCGTCACTTTAAGGATGCCCGAATGCGTGAGTTTAGCAACCAGGAGCAGGCCGAGAGCTACGTCCAGTATGGATTCGAGAGCATCGAGTCCCACAATAGTAGTGGCAAGACAAAGAACCCCATCAGCAGTAAGTAGCCTGAAAATTATAAATAAACAACACTTATAGTTTTGTTAAATTTCTTAAAGAGAGCATCAGCATCGGCTCTAAGAGCTCATCAAATTCCATTGACGATTCGTATAGCTCCTTCTTGCCCACAGGAAACCACAGCAGTCCCATCGGCATCGGCGGCATTAGCTCCATAGTCGGCAGCTTACAGCTGAGCAGCTCGCCCACCTCCATGCCGGGCAATGGCATCATTACCAATGGCCAGCAGCATCAGCAAGAGCTGTCGGGTAGTGGAGGAGAGCGTCAGCAGTTCCGGACACCCAGTAAACAGGAATTGCAGGAGTTTCGACGGCAGATCGAGCGTGGCAACCTGGAGAGGGTGAAACAAATTGTGTGGGATAATCCCCGCTACCTTATAAGCATCGGCGATACGCCCACTTGCCTGACAGAGGGCTGTCGTTACAATGCACTTCACATCTGTGCCCAGGAGGATCAGCCAAAAATAGCGGAGCTGCTGCTAAAAACAATTTCGGACCAGGAATTTACGCAGCTGTATGCGGGCAAAAAGGGCAGCAGTCACATGTTGTCCTCCTTGAACCGCAGTCTCTTGGATTACTATCTGAATATGCCGGATAATGTCCGTGGCGAGACGCCGCTTCACCTGGCGGCCAAGCATGGTCATGCAAATGTGGCTGAGGTGCTCGTTGCCTATCCGCAGTACAAATCGCTAATGAATATCGATGGAATGCAACCCAAGGATGTGAGTATTTAGGTTGTATTTTATTGTATCATCTATTTTAATATAATTTATTATGCTTATAGCTCATCTGCAAACGAAGTGCGGCGGAGGCCATCAGGAAACTGGAGGTGCTGTTGTGTGATCCGTATTATGTGCCCGTGCTGAGGTCCGCGGCCAATGAACTGCCACCCCAAGTGGGTAAACCCTTCTCATCAAAACACCCATCGGTGAGTGCAGCAGATGGTTTACAAGGGTTAAAACCACAAAACAAAATTTAGCTGAAGTATCTTCGTCTTGCTGTAATTCAATGCCTTTAGAAACAAACAGTTTGGATGGAATTGTAGGATGAAAACTTTATAGAATAAGGACTTACTGACTGATATTTCTCTTTCCTCTCCCTGCAGCCAAAGTACGAATGCGACATTCTCGGTGTACGCTTGTTTGTCAGCGCCATGGCAGGACCAATGTCCCGAGAAAAGGCCATTAACTTCTACAAGCGCTGGAAAATGCCGACTAGTGCTGGCAGCCGTGTGATCTCCCCAATATACTCGGCATCTCGCACACCAAAGCAAAAAACCAACCGCAGTGCCAATGGTAACTCTAGTGAATGGAATCGTCGTACTTCAATGCGCAGGCTACTCTTTGACTCGAACGGCAGCACCGGCAGCAGTAGCAACAATGGTAATCTGAGCGAAAGCAACAATAACGATATCGTTAAGATGTCAGACACCTTTTTGGTCGATGAGAATATGCCCTTAGATCTGAGCCTGAAAAATCTAGCGGGGGAGCGACACATCAAGAACTCGGATATCGAAAAGGGCCTTGAGATGGTCGGTCGACAGCTGGCCACCCAGGAGGTGGTCGGGTGGCGGGAATACTGGGACTTTCTGGACGCCTTCGTGGACATACGTACGCCCGAGGGCCTGGATCTACTGGAAGCCCAACTGGTGAAGAAGAGCGAGCAGGCAAAGAAGGAGGATGACGTGATGAACTTTACCGAGCTGATTCAATGTCTCAATGTGGTGGCCAGCGAGGAACAGCAACAGTTGGACAGATCCGTGGCCAGTACCGCTCAAGTTGTGCCCACCTTCACCGAGTTCCAGACGCCGTACACCTGTGTGGAAAAATCGCTGCAGGTGTTTGCCAAGCGGATCACCAAAACCCTGATCATCAATCTCCAGGAGGTGACCATTAACGACATGCTGCTCGGTGAGCTGAAGAGACTGAAAAACCTAGTTGCTAGCTTTAAGGTAAGATGGTAATCGTCAATATATATTTGTTTTTTGGATTGCTTTCAATATGTGAATATTTCTTCAGATAGACGACCGCTTCACCCACGTCGACTTCAGCAAGGTGCACTCACGCATTGCCCACCTGGTGGCCAGTTATGTGTATGACTCGCAGGAAGTGCATGAGGCGATGCGTCTGCATCTGCTTCAGATGCTGCGCAAGCTGATCCAGCTACTGGCCGCAGACGAGCGTGGCCGGGAACAGCATTTGGGCTGCTGGTGTAGCAGCCTACTGCAAAAGCTCGAACAGACACCGGGGTCCACTGTCATCAATCAGCTCCCGAACGCTGTAAATACCGAGAAGTTATATATTAACGCCTGGGAGGCGGAGCATAGCTGTCCCTGCCAGTGGGTTGTCCCGCACAATCTCAGCCGCAAGAGCAGTCGGCGCAAGCGCACGGAATCCCTGCGAGCAGCCGTTGCTGCCGCCGCTGTTTCCGCTTCGGAAGATAACGACAAGACTGTATATGTAAGACAAGTCTAGTACTTAATATCGTTAACATAACTTATCTTCCACGTATGCTTGCAGTATGACTGCCTAGAGACATCGATTGCATGTGATGATGGAACGAGCAGTGAGGAGGAAAACTTTAAAACGCCGCCAGAGAGCATGACTCCTCAATGGACATACCAATTATATATATATGGGTGAGTAACCGCCCAGCCTCCTGTATTTGAATTAAATTAATATATGTATTCACATTATCATGCAGCAAAGAGCCAACGAAACGGGATGTTGACGTTCTGAATGCCATTATTAATGTGGATTTGGATGAGGAAACGCGGCCGCATGTCTGTGCCTGGAGGACCAACATGGAAAGCTTCTCCGCTTCAGAGCTGGAACTCTTTCCGTCGCCAAAGATCGTGCAGAAGACGGTCAAATCCCAAAACTGGTGGCCAAGGAAAAGCCAGCATTCGATGCCAACAAAGAAATTACTTGCTAGCCCCAAACTCATTATTCAGCCACCAGCCAGGGTCTTTGGCAATTTTCCATCACCGTTTTTGTCATTTCAATCCATTTCGGGCCCGATAAACCCGGCATTCCCGATCCGGGGAACCTTAGGCAAATATCGCACATCCGAGCTGGACTCGCAGACTGGCAGTGGTCGCTGAGACTACTTGTGAATTTAAAACATTTTAAATAAAATATTATAAAAATAAAAAAAAAAATAATAAAAATTAAAAAATATTTTTAAATTAAAATTACTTTTATTTATGAAACAAGTGGTATCTGTAAAAATGGCAAAAAATGTTAAGTTTAACGAAAAAATTCAATTGAGTTGTAGTTTTTTATACTATACTTGATAATAAAAACATATAACACGAGAATTTATTAATATAAATACTGAGGCCGGTTTGATTGGAAAACTGCTCGTTCTACACTCTTACCCTCTCTTCCATCTCGACCACAAGCTGTAGTTCAAACTGTGGCCGCTTGATGGCGTTTTCGTTCTTACGACCCTTTCAAATGGCAAATTGCAAAAAAGAAATATGTGAGAACTTGGCTAAATTATTAAACAAAATTTAAATAATAATAAAACTCGCCAAACCAATGACCCAGTAGGGGCATTATATGTATTATTAATTAATAAATAAATGAGAATTTAAATAAAATATATAAATAAATATAGCTTAAATAGGAGCAGAAACTATAGCCCTAATTTTATATAATATTCTCGCCTTTCCCTCTGCTTCCATTCCTTTTAAAGAGGAAGTTGGGGAAGGATGAAAGGAGATGTAAGCAAATTGGTTTTTGTTGCCATTTCGCGTAGTGGTCCGACCACTTTTCACTGGCAAGGCTTTGACAAATGATCGCTGATAAGGAACCGAACCAAAGTGAATCTACCTGTGCCTGCAGGTGAGGAATACATTGGTAGGAAGGCCATCAAAAAGCGAACGTAAAGTCTTGGAAATAAATCAATGGATTAATATTGTTAATTGATTTTCTAGGGAGTAATTGAAATGAGGTCCTAGGAATATCTTTTCCTCCCCCCAACTCCATCTCCGTCGGTTCGTTCTGGGATCTTTTGGGGTTGGAATAACTTAGAATGGAGCGGGCACTTATCCCCGACAGGCGCCAGTTGCCTTGATTATCTGACCACCGCCATCAGGTTCTTTTGTTTGGAGCAAAAAAGATCTTGAAAATCCATAAAATAAAAAAATAACCCTTCTTTGCACTTTTGTGAAACTTGAGAACACTTAATGGCAAAGGTGAGGAAGGGGCAGTAAGGGGACCAAGACGGTCTGGGCCGTGCCAGAAATTCACACAAGACTTGTGAAGTTTCTCCGTGCCGTGGACTGATGTGAATGCAAGTTGAGTGTGGTGTGGACAATATGGCAGCGGGTTTTATTCTTAAATTTCTTATTTTATTTTATTTTATTTATATATATATTTTTTTTGTATTCTTTTTTGAAAGCAAGGCGGCGCCGGAAGCTGGTCAGACAGCTTTGACCAATTAAATCAGCTATTCATCCAGGCATTTATTCTTTTAGGACATATCGTTCTGGGTTTCCTTTCAACTCGGATCAGTTTAGCTGAGGATGAACCAATTAAACCAATTTCTAAATTTTATTTATTAATTACATATTATTTAAATTTTTGTAAATGAGAGAAGATATACTGGATACTGTCCCAAGAATCGACCAATAATTGTCGATATCCTCTTCAAATAAGAGAGCCCCAGTTAAACTTAAAAATAGCGCATATTTATGTTCTATATCCTTTTTAATTAATTTGGAAAACAAACATATTTATATGGAAAATGAGTAGTTACTTTTAAACGCAGGTTTGCATCAAGGAAATGTCTTGATTACAGCGTGAAGGCTTCTTTAAATCCATATAAAAGGGCGAGTTCTTCAAGGATATTATTGATGTGTGTGTCTTGATCTGCTCCAAAATTCTTACCACTTCATCGACTTTATATTCGGAGCTGACATTGACCGCGGAGCGGAGATTAGTTTTAGACCCATCTTTGGCTTTGGTGAGGATCCATCTGGGGTTTCCAGTAAGACCGAGACGGGAATCGGTACCATTGCCTGACGATAAGTGCGTGGTTCACCCATTGGCGAGATCTTCTTGGCGTTCGAAGTCAAATCAGTTGGAGCGACCGATGCCTGGCGATAAGTGGGTGATCCACCCTTTGGAGAGAAGTCCTTGGCATTCGAGCTCATCTTAGTTGAAGTGTCCACTGCTTTGGCACGAGTTGAGACCGGAACGTTCAAAGGGGTCCATTTGGGTGTCTCGGTTAATCCTGTATCAGGGATCGGTACCATTGAATGAATCTTCATCTCGAAATCAGCTGGGTTTACAGGAGCGTTTTTATTTTGAAATTCCCACGATGTCTCAAAATCAATTGAAGGCACTGGCATATCCTGCAATACCTGGGACAGGGCGTCACGCCTCTGGAACGGGTTTCTTTCGGAACGCAGCAAGTTCATCATTTTGTTTAGATTCTTTCTAAACAGATTCAACTTGAGCGTCATTCGACGAAACATTTCATCTAAATCTTGAGTACAGGACGACTCCAAGAAGGGATCTTAAAAGGGGAGTGGAAAGGAAATGCTACTGAAGAAAATACTCCCTCAAAAGTTGGGGAACTCTATGGCAAGTTTGCCAGTTTAAAAAAATCTTACCTGCAGTTTCGATTTTTAGCTCTGCCATTTTTTGTTGAATATCAAATATAATATTTTTAACGTGCTGCTGCTGCGAGAAGAATTCAGAAAGTGAAAAATAAAATCTCGAACGACGTTATTAATTTTGACAAGTCAATGTCTAGGCTTACTAGATGATGAATTAACAAAAAACAAGCAATACAATTGTAAAAAGAACAACGTCAGAGTTGCCACCAATTGGCATTGTCAAAGCAGCAAGTCAATCTCAACGCGATAGTGATAGTAATTGAAAAATTAATAAAAATGAGAATACTAACTTTAACATAAAATATTTGTTCTAATTTACAAGAAATATAAATAAATAAAGAGCTGGGCATTACTAAATCGCATTTTCTTATTATGAAATAACAAAATATAATTACATATGTATATACATATTTAAGGGGGAAGGAAACTGTGCTTCCTTCTGCATTTTCGTTTGGCACTAAGATTTAATACCCTAATAAGGATCCAACGGGTACATGGTTTATAAATAGTTCCTTGGTTAAAACAACAGATTTTCATAGCGAATAACTTACGAATCAAGTTCATGTCGAACCTTAGTTCTTACCAATATTCCTGTATAACTATAATAAATATTATTTTAGCTATGACAGTCCGTGTTTCATACTATTCCTGGTTAGAGTATAGCCATCAAGATATGCCATATTAGCTGTCCCAATTCAAGACTCAATCAGAGGCATGCAAGCGGCAGTGCATAAACAATGAAAGGCTTTTAGGGTCATAAAGGAAAATCCCACCACACGCAGCCACTAATGACCCACGCATCGATTCCGAACCCCGGGCCAACCCAGCCAACCAGCCAAAACTCTCCTACATTAATCCGGCTTCGGCTCAGTCATTGCGGTGACTTTGGATTGTGTGCTGCGTGGTCGGCGAGCGATGTTCTTGAAACGGAAATGCCGCAAGAGAAACGCCATCCGGTTGCGGCAATGCCATCCAGGCGGCAGCGCGCCCTCGAGACTTTGGTCATCTTCCGGCGGAGTCTCATCTACCAGACCAAGGAGTTCTTTCAGAATTCAACGCTGCACGGTGTGCGCTATATAGCCGAATCGGGACGACCCATTGGCGAGAAGTTTATGTGGTTCTGCTTCACCTCAATTGGAGCGGTCACCGCTTTGGTTATCATTATGAGCCTCTGGGAGAAGTTTCAGACCAATCCCACTATCACTGGCCTGGACACGGACTTTCACAATCAGAATGTCGTCTTTCCCACCACTGTTGTGTGTCCAGAGGCAGCCTTTGACCACGACAAGACCGAAGCGGTTGTATACAAGACCCTGGCGTGAGTATCGATCGTGAGCCTTTGACCTTTGCCATAGAAAGCTGTATTAAATAGTGTTTTATCTATGTGTATAATCCATACCAAAAACAGAAACTACGACACAGAGGAGGTGCCGAAGTACACCTCATTTCTGGAGGTTTTGACCTCGCTAAGCTTTGATAGAATTGGCGATGCAAAACTCCTGGCCCAATCGATACCCAAGGCCAAGCTGGAGGAGAACTCCCTCAGGCAGTGGGCCTTCGAGGCCCACATAAGCTGCGAAAGCACCTTTGTATCCTGCAAATACCGGGACGAGGAGATACCCTGCTGCGAGCATTTTGAGCCAATTTACACGGAGCATGGTTTTTGTTATGCCTTCAACAGTCGCTTCAAGTCTACGGCCACCGAGGAGTGAGTTCATTTTATACATTTTACATAATTCATTTAATTAATATGATTAATTTTATTAAATTTCTTTTATTTCAAGTGTTAAAACGGGCGCACCACATGACCTTTATGAGACGGACAAAAAGTGGGCCCTTTTCTTTGTGCCCAACAGCACTTCTAGGGTGAGTTACTCCAACTTTTTTTTTAAATTAATAGATCTATAATCCATCCGTTCCCTGAATAGATCTTTATATTCTCGAATGAGGAGTATTTCGGCTCTGATTTTAATGCACAGATCGATTGGTCGGAGAGCCAGCTGGTAGAGGTTAGAATATCGAAGAAGAATACCTATACGACGGACGATGCTCGTCAGCTATCGATTGGCCAGCGAAAGTGCATTTTCAGCGATGAGGTCAAGCTCAACTATTTCCCGGATGCGTATACCTTCTCCTCCTGCATGAAACAGTGTCGCATGAACAAGGCCATTAAGCTCTGCAAGTGCAATCCGCCGTTCTACAAGCCCATAGGTAAGCCCATAGGTGAAAGATAGTATCAACAATAAAATGCATAAAGCCTTGAAAAGGCCATTGATGTCCTCTGGCTTGTAATGCATTTCTAATGATGGATAATAATTACTTTAATTATTGCCCCGTTTCAGTAAATGTGCCCATGTGCATGCTAAAGGACCTGGATTGCCTCAATGAATTCAAGGCAAACATCACCAACATCAAGGACTGTCTTCAGTGTGAGCTCAGCTGTTCGAAGACAGTTTTCAACATTGATAAGCTGATCAAAATGTAGGATTTCCTTGTTGTCTTCCTAGAGATTATATTGAAACCCCTTTTTATATAGTATGGACCGGCCAGAGAGCACAGGTGTGCTAGTGGAGTTCCTTACATGGCCCATTATACGGTATAAACGTGAAGTTCTCTTTGGCTGGGTGGATCTGCTGGTGTCTTTTGGCGGCATAGCCAGTCTTTTTCTGGGATTCAGCCTACTTTCAGGCGTGGAGATTATCTACTACTTTACCCTTCGTGCCTGCTGTATGGTCTATAAAAATCGAGTAAGTAATTAGGTTTACTTAATTTTACCCTTCCTTAAATATCTGGAATAATATTACAAATAATTTGCAGCAAGAACTTTATGAGATCGAGGAGCGGATTCGACGGGAGCCACCGCCCAGTATAGATCTCAAGTTGAGTTTGAGATCACATTCGAAGCCTCGATTTGGTGACAAGCCGACATCGGCAGTGGTCCAGGTAAAGCCAGCCATCGAGGGTCAGAATATGGGATCCCAGGGTCCTTTGTGGGTGCATCAGAGGAGAAACGAAAAGGTTGGTATTAAATTATAGCATGGAAAAGAGTTATTTATAGCTTGAACCCTTGCAGGATTATATTAACCAAACAAAGAACTACTATCGCACACCGAAAGTTTTGCCCGATCACGGTTATACCAATAAAACAGGCAATCCTTGGACGACCTATGATCATTCACAATATATGCCCTGAAGCCCATACAGAAAATAATAATTAAAAAAATTAATAATTCAATTAATAATTATACCTCAAGATAAATAATATGGTTTAAGAAGAAACAAAAAACAAACTAATTATACAGAATTTTTTTGGAAGCTTTAAAATACTTATTGAATTTAAAATAATTTGGCTTATAATAATAACTTAATAACCATATAAATAAAAACCAAAAGTAAAGATTTATTAAAGTAAAAGTTGTCATAAATGCTAAACTTCAGGAAATAGTAACCACAAAAACATTTTACAACAAAGACTACAAAGTAAAACAGATTAAAGTACATTTTGAATTAACTATTTAATGGAAAATAAGCGTAAATAGTCTTGAAATATATATTTATGCGCACCGCTTTCCTCTTAAAGGATTCAATTTCAAATCCTGAATGAGCAGCTGCGGAAAGTAAATAGCAACTAATTTCTCCAATTTTCTCTTCTAATTATTTTTTTTTTTAGCACCTCAATGTATTAGCCACATATTAAATAAAAATCTAAATAAAGTATATTTATATCCGTTAACGAAAGCGAATGGTGGGAAATTGTTTCCGATGAATTTGGCTACCAATTAAGCTCCTATTCCCTGTGTTGCATACTTAACGGCGGGCGGCGGGTTCATTGCACCCATTGGTGGAGGCGGGGCGGGGCGGGGCCAACTAACCGCCTACCGCCGACCCACAGACACCGCCAATGCTCCCATCTCCAAATTCCAGCTCCAGCTTCAGCTTGGGCGCCAGCCCCGGCTCCATCCGCTAAACCCAAAGTCCCAGGGGCCGAGGACGAAAGCGTACATACCTCAAAAAACTCACTCCCAAATGGCATTCACAGCCACAGCCACAGCTCAGCGAAAAGCATTTTCCAGTTAACATCGTTGCCAGCTCATTGTTAATTCCTGCCACTATTGACTGCACTGGGAGAAAAGAAGTGGAACGACTAGCCAATTTGCCATTAAAAATGTATCAGAAAAAAAATCTAAAAAAAAACGCTAAATAAGAAAATCAGTAAAAAATAGAAGAAAAAGCTTACAAACGGAAACAACCAGATCGCCTCGCCTGTTGCTGCTAATGAAGAGCACCAAGAAAACACGGGGTGGGGTAGGGAAAGCCTCCTCCGACTTGTAAAATGCTTCAAAAATTGTTTAAATTTTTAATATTTGTATCTCAGTGTGTCAGGTGTATCTGTGTGCTCGTAGTTTTCACTGCGTATGCGTGTGTGTGTGTGTGTGCTGCTTGATGCGTGTGTGCATGTGATCTGCTGGCTGCGATTAGAAAATGATTTACACCTATGACAGAAATCCGAGAGAACTGCAAAACTGGTTAAAGGAAAACGAAGGTTAAAGAAGCTGCCACCGAAGCAGGACAACAACAATAACAACAAGCAGCAGAGCCAGAAATATTCTTGTTCTTGGCAATAAGCACATTTTATTATTATTAACGTTAATGTCGCCCCTGGGATGGCACTAACTCCCGGCTACACATAAAAGCCTCTTATTAATAAGAAATTGCCATAAACTACACGGTCTAGTTTGTGCACTAAAAAGAAAAATGTTTAAAGCCAATTATAAAAAGTGTTTGTTGCTAAAATGAATAAAGATCATATGATATCCTGAGCTGAGCGCAAGAGGGAGAGCATTTCCACAGACAGCGAGAGGGTGATCGTACTAAATATTTAGTTGGCTTTCTTGTTGCTGTAAACAAAAAATAAAGTATCTTTTTCTATCAGTGATGCAGGCTGTGGGTAAGCAACAGCTGGTGAGGGAGCGAGAGGCTAGGGACAGTGAGTGTGGAGAGGGGGGGTGGCGAGATCCCAGCCGGCAAGGCAAAAGCCAACAAGACAGACAGAAAGGAAGAGAGAGAGATATAAAGAGAGAGAAGCTCCGTGAAACAGCTGGCAGAAGAAAGTCGCTCCTTTTACGCTGCCTTTCCTTAGCCCTTTCCCACAAACATCTCCTCTGCTCACCCACTCGGGTTGGCCTTGCTGAGAGTAAATCAAGCGACGCTCCACATATTTAAGTGAGTTGAAAACCAAAAGTACAAAGCTCACTTCCAGCTGCAGGCTGCAGCTCACCAACACACACACACACACACAATCGCATGGAACCAATGCTCTCTCTGTCTCAGCCACGTTTTGTTGCCAGATTCTTCCTTTTCGTCCTCTCGCTCTCTCTCTCTCTCTGTCTCTCTTTATGTTGGTTGATGGTTGTTGTTGCTGCTGCAGAAGATTGCACCCAGGAAAATGCAAAAAATTGCAGGAGCGGAATGAAGGACTACCAGGGTGCTGTGGGCTGAAATTTAATTTATGTAAATTATTAAATGTATGAGTTTTGTGATAATATAAAATAAATATTAGTTTTACTAAGAACTGTGAAGTACTAATTATTTTTCATATTCATTCACACCTCCGTCAGTTCGCTTACTCCCTCTTCATTACTTCTTCTTACTCCCCCTCCCCCTCCCCTCTTTCACTTTTCCCGCTCCTGTGTTGTTTGCTAGGCTCAAAACATGCGCGCCTAAACAAAAAAAAAATGCCGGTTTAGCTTTTACGTTCTTTGGCGTAAACGTAATACGCCTCCTCTGTGGTGAAAGATGGCAGAAGGAGAGAGAAATAAAGAGTGGGAGTGGGAGAGAGCAACGCTCAGCAAGCCGCTAGTTCCTTTTTGTCTGATTGGAGCTACTACCAAAACTCCTCTGCTCAGAGCACAGTATTTGCCTGTGGTTGTAGTTGTTGTCGTCTTTGGTGCTCTGCTCCTTTTCCTCCATCTGCACTATATTCGTACACAACACATACACAAGCGCTCACAGGAGCACAGCACGGGGCAACGATATAGCAGTTTGTTTTACTAACAATAATAACTTAAAGACATAATTCAAATGGTTCGTTTATATCCTCAATACAGTGGAATATTAATAAGATAAAATATTTATATATTCTCTAAGCAAAAATATTAATTTTGTAACTCGGCCGCTACTATTTTGAGCGCGAGTGTGTTGTGAGCTGCATTTGCGAACGCAGTTGGCGACGCTATCGTCGTTCCGTCTTTCGTGCCGCATTTGGTTTTCGGCGCTGGTTGCGCGCGTACGTCTTTTCTGCTTCGCTCCTTGATTCGCGCGCGGTAAAAAGTGATGTGCGGAGAAGAACGAAATGTTTTACTTTCGCCTTTTAGTTAATATAGACGCGATCGAAAACAACAACTATAGAACCACAGCTTGTTGAACAACAGCAACAATTAACCATAACAAAAAGTAGTTGCATTTTATACATACATGTGCATGCATATAATAATTTTGTGAGTGCGCTAGCATGTGTATGTGTGTGTGGTTCTCCTTTATTTTTTTCGTGTATTGCTTTTGCGATTTTTGTTTTGTGCCAAACTAGTTTCGGAGTCAATTGAAAAAGTTTTTTTTTTTGTTTTTGCTGGCGCTCTTGCAGCAGTGGCTAATTTGCTCACAAAATGTCTTTGTAGCTAACTGATCGTCGCTGAAGTGTAAGTGCAAAAGTATGGTGAAGAATACGAAGAACATGATAAAGAAACAGAAAACGAAGTACATGTAAAGAATGCCGCAGGACATGTGCGTCACGTGGCAGCTGCCACTTGAGGAATAAAAAAACCTGCAGCCGACCGCAAAACGGAAAAACCGCCAACAACTTGACACCATCGCGATTAATTAGGTAAGTGATTATATTTATTGTTATTATTATACAATTTTGTGATTCCAATAAGACAAGAAAATCTAATTGGAAGAATACGTTGGATAATTTGTATTTGTAAAAAATATGGGAATATTTGAAAATTTTTATGATCGCAGTGTAGACAAAATAGCAAACGGGGCAAGGCTTCGGGCAGTTGGGATGCGATGTCCAACCGCAAACCAATAGGCCAAGTTTTATCCCATTTTATTGGAGGCCTAAAATGCCAACTGGTTTTTGGTCAGGAGACGAGAGCCTGCAAAGAATGTGTCGTAGGTTTTCTAGAATTTATGTATGTATGTATGTCGGGTATGTAGTTTAGTGTGAATTTTCTTGGCTACAAGAATTTCTAAACATATTTCTTCCTATATGCCATTTCTAGCCCTCTTTGCCACCCACTTCTCACTTCTCCTCCCACGCTATTTTTTTTGCGCTCAATGAAGCTTGAAACGCGCTTCTAAGTAATGGCAATCCGCTTTGGCTTTCAAGTTTCTCCTCTTTCCTCCTTCTCCCCTCCAGCTACTTACTTACTTTGCATATCTTGCGCTGTGTAAGGCTCTAGGCCTTCTTTTTCAATCTTTCCCAATAGAGGAACAGAGGAACAGGAAGCCTTGGATCAGTGGAACTGGGGAAAACATACAGCATTTTATGGGATAATGAATTTAAAGTTACAAGACAGTTACTAGGCTGTTTTCAGAGGGGGAAATAAGCATTGTTAGTGTGGAAAAAGGAATACAGCTTAAAGAAATTTAAAAAAAACATATTAAATATACTTTACATATTAATTATACTTTTAGAAACCCTTTCTAATTAATTATTTTATTTTATTTGCAGACAAAATATAATGTAAAAAATACATACAACATTTAAAACTAATAAAACAACTACAACATGAGTTAATTTTAACAAAATGTTTTGCTTAAACCTAATACATTTTTTTTACTACTTGAATAATACAATCTTAATAATGCCAGAAAATACCAAATATCAAAATATAATGCCAGAATAAAGGAGCAAGGCTGTGTAACCAAAATATCGAAAAATTATAGTGCCACCGAAAAATGTCTTACCATTTAATGTGATTCCAATTAAGCCAAATTCTTATTTAAGGCTTTTTTCAACGAAAACGTTACACAAAAGTCGGTGTAAAAACAAATAAAACAAAAGCAAAGCCAATTAACTGGAGTATGTAAAATTTAAAAATTAAATCAATTAAAATAAAATAATAAAAGGATCGGAGCTTAAGACTGAAATCTGGAACGATATTTACTGCCGGAATCTAAAGCGAGACAACAAGGACAAAAATGTATTAATTAAAGGTGAGTTTTGACTCTATTGGCTAAAAAATTGTCGTTATTTACAGCTAACTCATATATTAAATTAAAAATACAAATTAATTAAAATTTTTTTAGGCTAATGGTTATTAAAATTTATACAGATAGTTTTTTAGCTCATGATTAAAACGGTTTTTGATTATAACTCTGTTGCTTGTCTTTACTCTAAATTTATCTGGATTTATTCGAGATAATATACATATATCTTAAAAACAGATTTTATATATTTATTATTAATAAACATGCCCAAGTTTCGCTGCACGCAACTTTTGCCTGAAATAAAGGAGCTTGTTGCACTTCTCCTTTTGTGGCTTGGATTAACTAACCACCCCCGTTAGCCACTTTATCCGGCTGTTATGTGGCAAGATGTGGGGGTCCCATCTAGAGGGTGTGGGTGTGGGTGTGGGGGTAATGTGCAGTATGTTGGTAATAAAAGTTTCATTGACTTTTGCACTAGAGTTGACTTCAATGGCTTTTTTACTGCCGCTCTTATTTGAGAGGACTTTGCAAGCATATATATATCCTGTTTTAAACATCTTTTGCCTTTGGTTTATGTTTTATTTAGATTTCTTTCGTTATAATAATAATAATATAGAATTAAAATAATTGATAGCATCTTTTTAGGATTTTTTGTCTTAACTTTTTTATAGAGGAAGAGGTGCGCAGAACTTGAGACTTGCCCACCGCTGTCTAAGATTTAGTAAGCCAACAACTGTTGCTCTTTTCTTATCCAATGAGGTGGGCGCACCTAATTAGCATTTTACCATCCTCCTCCTCACCTTTGATGAGATAATAAGTAGTAGCGAAGTGGTGTCATAAAATGTGTACTTCCCAGTGGCAGAACAAACATTGTTGCCTCCTCAATAAGGATCCTCGCATCGCTCTGCCTTTTTCTCTCCCGTCTAACCATCAATTCCAGCTCCATCAATTCGAGTTAGTTAGTGGCCAAAGAAATGCGGAACGAAGTTAATCAACAATTTCCACCATTAAAATGAAACGACAAATTAGCCTGGGTTTTTGCTGTTTCTCGAATTTAATTCCCTTTTTCATAAGTTGGAAAATAAAACTAGTCTTTACTGAAAAATTTTATAGTTGTCGAAGGAAGCTTCTTGTTTAACATAAAAATAATTTAAAATAATACATTTATTAAAGTTATGTACAAAGATATACTTAAAATAATGATACATTTTGGGTCCTATAAATCCACCTAATAAGCAAAAAAGTAAACAATTCTCTATGGAATAAAGCTGTGGAAAATCCGGGAACTGGAATCTTCCACTATTTTCAACTGGGCATTTACTCCATCCAAGGACTGTGCGAAAATAGTTCTCATATCCTTGAAGTTTTTCTAAAATATGCACTACAATTTATGAGCATATATTTCTTTCTCTTTCGCCTAAGTGCATTTTTAAAGCGATAGCTGATTAACCTTTATTTCATTGCTTTGTCGTCTTCTATAGTTTTTTTTATAATCAACACTAACTGGAATCCTTTTTACGGTTTCCTTTCATTCAGAAGCAAAACCACTGCTGAATTTTAGTGACTGGCTGACTTTCAGCAAACGTTTGACTTTGTCTCGGGTCGATGGATTCTCGACAACTGACATCTGGCGTATATATATACGTATGTAGAGTGGATAATATGTAAACATAGCTGGTCCAGCCTTATGTCCCTCTCCAACCTCAGACTGTGCCTGTGCGCCATCCTGTGTGTCCTGTCCACGGCTCCTCTCTGTTTGCGGCTGCTGTTTGCCTGACTTTCATTTTGAAAACATTTTAATTTAAATGAATTTGTGTAATCGCTTCATTTCGCTCTTGTTTTTGTTGCTTCTCTTTGTTTTTTGTTTTTTTTTTAAATCATTTTTATTTATTGTGCCAGCCAGGCACAACCTGGCTTGTTTGCACATTTGTCACTCGCTTCTACTGCCGCACTTCATCAGCGTGTTTGTCAACACTTTTCATTCACTCTGGCTTCCAGGCGTTCCTGCTCGAAAGCGCCAGTTAAAAAATGAGTCCAGGACAGGCGACAGGACGAAGGAACTTTAAGGAGCAAGTAACTTGGTGTTTAACTTATTTTTAGTTGGAAAATTCAGCAGTGAAACTGTGTTGAAGGCTTAAAAATGTTTTCAATTCACTACAATAAAAAAATAAATATGTATAAATTTCAATAATTAACCATTTGGAAGCATAGTCAAGGATTTTGTTAAAATTATATTATAATGCTTGACTAAATAAAATTTAAGCAATAATTTATTATAATTTGAACGCTCTTATAGAGACTTTGATTAATATTCCTGGGATTTCTTTTGCATTCATCAGTTTACAAATGGACTCATTAATTTTTTCTGCATTTATTTAGCACTATAAAAGTTGCGTTGTTGTTAATCGCTTTATATTTTAAACTTTATTGTGCGAGCTGTGCTCACAAGTATTTGTTTCGAGTGGCTTTATGTTTGTTTACTCCTAGTCCTCGTCTCTCGCCCAATGGACTAATGTGTCTAGACGTCGATCAAGTGCAAAACTAAAGTTTGGCCAAAGTTTGACTTTCCTGATTGTTCGGTTTTTAGGGACGAGAACCACCAGGAGGAGTCCACTTGTGGTTTTCGCGCCACCCAATTGTAGGCAGAAAAATCAAACAACTGGTCATTAATTGGAATTTTTTTTGTACTGTTTGATTATTATTTGATGCGAAATTCGCAAATTGTTTCGGTGTAAATTGGCTTATCAAGTGAATAAACGTATTTTATAAGAAATAACACGGTATTATTATTTTACAACAAAAACAAAAGAAAAAGTGTAACCTCGTTATGCGCTTGTTTAACCTTTACAAAATTCAACTGAAAAGCGACTTGAAATGAATTATTTTTTAATTTAGTTATGATATTTTAATATTTAAAATTTATCTAAAAAATTATCATATAAAAAATATAGATTTTAAGATTTGCACAATGCACATTTTTAAGGTGTTTAAAATAGGTAAAAAGCAAAGGATTGCCAAAAGTCAGAAATATTTCGATTTATTTTTAAAATCTTAATTAATAAAATATTACAAAATTATGCACCATAAATGCAGGCTAATAAAAACTAGTTCCAAAAAGTTTTCCAAATTAAAATAAATTAAGAGTCGCGTCTCTGTGCTTTTTATTTATTCAAAGGATTAAAATCATTTCTTAAGAAATGCATGGTTAATTCATAGGCAAAACAAAATAATACAAAATAAATTCGCACAGATTATCTCAGTGCAAAATAACAGAAATACACACCTTCCATCTCGCCTCGCCTCGCCCTCCCTCCTCTTAGTGAGCAGCTCTGATTTAGAGATGTGTCTGCTCCGAACAGATGAGCCACGCCCCCTTGGCCGCTATGGTTAGGGGGCAAATCGAATGCAACAGAAATCGAACGAAAGGCAACAAAGTGCTTACAAAAAGGCTTCTACCACTTTTAGATACGATGCCCCGGTGTTGGGTGGTCGTAAATTATTATGATTATTGGCAGAGGAGTTAAGAGTGGAGGCTAAGAGCTCAGGATCGGGGCAATCGACAACTTGTTAGGCTATAGAAGAGTACACTGTGAGGGAAGGGATTTTAAAATTCCTTAAATTCTTCAAATACCTGAAAATATAAATAAATAAATAACCAGTTTTAGAAGGTGTTAGATCGAAAATATTATAAAATGTCATAATGATCATGACTACATGATCAAGTGCCGCTAGAAAGTAGGCAATATAATTGAAGGTACAATCTATATTCAATGTATAATAATATTTAAAATATGAAATATGATATTCTCTGTGTACACGAGCACCTCGATCGTGAATTTTAGCTACTGCCTAGGAGTGAAGATTCTCCACCAGAGGAGAACGGGATCTCGCCGAGGATATCTTTGGCGATTCGAGTAAAATTATAAATGAGTCTCTGGGTAGGCGTTGCCCGATATCCGTGCAACAGGCGTTGGAGGAGCATTCATTAAACGGCTGTCACTTGGATCGAACATATATATGTATATAAAGAAAAAGGAGCTTGTTCAGTGGTGTATCCCCTGGAATGGAAAAAATATTAATTCGTGACGAGAGCCGAGTTCTTCGACTTTTATTAGCGCCTTCAAAAGAAATCGAATCACAAAAAATAAGAAAACAAATTAAAAAGGGAACACAATTTTAACACCTCAAAAGTAAAGGTAGACAGACGTGATGAAGCTATTGGATTACAGTACAAAAATCGGGGGGAAAAAAAAACAAAAACAAAAAGCAGACAAACTGAAAAGCTGAAAAGCGACCCAGCGAGAGGAGTCTCATTGATAATGATCATCAATGCCATATTTAACGCCATTTAGGCACCAGGATCGGAATGCCTGGCGGGCAGAGAGCAACGCGAAGCGATGGCTTGGTCCCAGGTTGGAGCTTGAAGCTCAGACTGAGACTTGGGTTCGGTTTGGGGCTCGAAGAGGGAGTGTCCGAGGGTGTCTGCACCGAACAATGAAATGTAATGGCAATACGTGCATTTATTTATAACGGTGTTGCGGCTCAAGAAAACAGTTAACAAAAATATTTGGCTATGAAAATAAATATAGAAATAATGCCATCAAATTAATTTCTTATGGAATTTATTTCTCAAGATTGTTCATTTTATAACTCCGAGTTTAATTTAATATTTATATTAATTCAGGAGGGTGTAACTGTAAAATAACAAAAAATTTCACATTTAAAACATTTAATATGTATATAATCGGAAAATATTTGCAAAATGTAATTAAATTTATTTATATTCATTTTTTATAATTTATTTATTAATCTAATAAGGATCAGATTGACAGGAAAAGTCCAATGCATCGACAATAACATCGTAATATGTGATATATCAAATTTTAAAATATCCAAAAATGTCGCATTTAACGTTAAAATAACAATATTATTGGAAAATAACTGATAAATAGTCTGATAAAGTCCGATTTCATGTATTTAAGTTTTAAATTTTTAAAAATATAGAATTCAACGGATATTATCGATGTGATTAAAAACTAAATAAAACATTTATTTAATTACATTTTTTATTTATTTATTTTTGCTTATGTTTATATTTATTAATATCTATAATTATTTATATATATCACAGAATATGTATAGCAAAGTGAATTGAATTTTATTTTTTTTCCCCAAGTGCATGGCTGGTAAAGGGCCATGTAAACTCGTTGCATCTTCCCTGGTGTATCTATTTTCTTTTTTTTCTCTCTCTCAAAGTTGCTTTTTCTTCCCGGTTACTTGTTAGCATTTGTGGGCGTCTTCAGCCTCGGCTCGCAGTCTTCTACAGATTCTCCCAGAAGAGGATATTTATTTCGTTCTAAACGGACAAAAAGTAAATCAGCTGAAAAAGAGGAAACGTGATGAACTCATTTTGTGTGGAGAGAAGCAAGAGCAGCAAGGAGTAGCTTTTTCAGTCAGTTTTCAGCCAGTTCCCCCCTCCCGTCCTCCGTCCTGCGGCCAAAGAGGAAATACTTTATGGGCATTGATAATTCGAGCCATAATGTGCAACGGAATTGACTCGATTTATGTGTGCCGAAGGCAGAAGAGGGCTTATCCATTACTGGATAAATAAATAGGGGGTTTTTTTTTGTTGCTTAGTGAACATGAATGGGAGAGAGTGAGAAAGTCAAATTTTAGGTATATATTCTTTTTAATGTGATAAAAGTGTTTAAGAATTTTAAATTTTTATATATATTTTTTATATACAAAAATTCGTATACTTTTTATTGAGAGTACATAAACATAACAGCCTAAGGAAGGCCTTCTTCCTTTTAAAAAAATGCCACACATTCAGCAGGACAGGGTATTGGAAATCAAGGAATCCCTCGCTAAGTGGCCAGCAGCAGTTGTTGTTGTTGCCGGTTAAGTGGCTGGTATGCGATGGTATGCATCGCCTTACAAGCCAAGCCAATTAAACCTTTGCTTCCGCAACTTGGACAAAAGGGAAAGTGTAGCAGCCAAAAGTAACAACTTGCCATTAAAAAAATAAGATAACAATTGAAATTTTCTTTGGGATCTGTTTTAAATTAAAATAATAAATATATTAATGTGGAATATCAACTAATTACAAATGGTTCCTCAAAGCTTGGCTTTAGCCTTTTCCAAATATATAGAAAATTGTTCTAAAAAATCCAAGAATGTATTACAAAAACCCCTTTTGCAAGGCTCTCCAGCTGCATATATGTATATATCAATTGGCGAGATGCCAAGTGTTGTTGCTGTAACGTTGGAAAAGTGCGTGTGCTGTGTTGTCGCTTGTTAATTAAATTTTAACGCAACGCACTCCTGGTTGGTTCACCCCTGGATGGCTGCATACATAGACACCCGGTGGTGGAGCCCCGGACCATTGACTTTTGTCGTGTGCGCTTTGTCAGCGCCACTAAGTTTTGGAGTGTTACCATGGATTCGGGATGGAGTCGCGAACTGCCTGGGGCTACAAAAAAGAAAACAAGCTGAAAATATAGGGACGAAGGATTCACCAGTCTCCAGTAACTCTCCCCTCCCGTTCCCCCCCTGTAGTTGTTTCGGTTTCTGGTAGGCGAAGAAGCGAAAACTTCGATGCTTGAAGGTTTAACGAACTCGCAATGGGCTGATGCGAGGGCCACAAACGTCAACGTTTCTTTCTTATTTTGCCTTTGACTTTCACGTTTGCAGTACACAAATACTAAAAAAAAAAAAGAAGAAAAAAATAGAAAAGCTGCGGAATGACACCCGCTGCAAGTGTAATTTTTACGTTTACCCCTAGCTTGGGACTCAGGCTTTCGATAAGGGTTCGGGGCGGGCTTGTAAAGTCCCCCATGTGGGCTTCCCTGTGCAACACTTGTCTTTATCATGCTGAGTGGGAAGTATGGTGGGGATTCTGACGATGAAGATGACGACGAGATGATGATATTCATTCATGCCCAAGAGCTACTTCTTGGGTAACATATGTACCCGCGTTGGTAGGGGTTGGGCATCATTAAAAACAGTGGGAAAGGAACTGAAAATGTTAGATTCCGTCAATACAAACTTGGTTCTAATACAGTGGTTATTAATTTCGATATATGATATTCGTTTCAGTTTTAAAACTATATTTTAGTAAATAATATATATAATATCTTAGAGCCCAGCTAGGCTTCAACTATTTTTCTTTCCCTAAACTTGCCTACAAACACCACATTTGTCACCCAACTAGCACCTTTTTTTGTCTCTAAGAAACTAAATCTCTCATTTAAGCCCTGGCATAATTCTCATCTTCTGACCATTGACAACTGGTAACATAGCGCCTTAGACCCGGTTAATGACCTTCCCAGGCCCCACGAAAAATAAAGGAACTCTGCCTACAATCCCCCCACATGGGTCCAAGAAATTATGCACAAAGTAAAAGGCGCTCCAGTGCACAAAAAAAAAAAAATACAAAATAAAATAAAGAAGATGATGAAGCTGCGACTTGGACTGGGACTGGGATTCAGATGCAGATTCATTTTTTCCCGCTAGACGATGAGAGGGGAAGGTGACCCCTGCCCAATGCGTGGCATATGGCATTGTCTTGTGACGCGTTTCTGAAGAGAGGAGCAAAAAAAAAAAAAAATACAAATAAAAAACGGGGAAAACAATGGACTTGGGGAAATGTCCCTTCAAACTCAAATCCTTAGCCATGTGATTATGTGGAGCATGTGATGGTTGAGTGTAGTTGGCTTTTAACAAAATTACAAAACAGGGAAAAGTAAAGCCTTTCATTCTAATTTGTGCTTAAAGCCCTGCTTTTTAAGCAAGCAACTTTAAGTAAACTTTCAGGGCGAGCTAAATCGAAGTCAATTTCAATGAGAAGAAAAGGAAGAACTTTGTGTGCGAAAAAGTGAAAGCGAAGCTATTGACAAAATGTTCAAATGAAAACGACACTTTAGCATGCGCAGAATCCACAGTTTTTTTTTTTTTTTTGAAGTGAAATAAGGAGCGTGAGGAAGAGGGAGGTAGGGAAATTGTGAGGCTAATGCCTGCCCATATAAAGCCCTAGACATAGCGCTAAAAGATGCTAAATAAAATCACGAGTCAAAGGGTGTACCTACATACCCACAGGGATGTTGCAAAGTACCTGCAGTTTATCGGGTAAAAGGAGAATGAATGAAGTGGGGGAGTTGCAACGGGGATGCACACATATAGTGCCTGCTATTATCTGTATTCCCCACAGCCCAACTTCATCATCATCATCGTTATCTTTAGTGTCGTTAGAACGATATCACTTTCCTGGGTACACAAAAAAGTACAAGCCTTTATATTCTGACAACTTCCTTGTTCATTGCAAAACTGATGTTGCAGTCGTTGCATTTTATATAGTTTGAATTTAGGAAATTTTGCGAAAATTGTAAGCTATAATATTTTATAGAATTTCTTAAGATATTTTTTTAGACAGTAAAATTAATATCTAAACTGTTTTTATATTTTCAAGAAGGTAAATATAGGGAAAAGGAATTCTTACTTTCCTTAATTTATTGATCAATTAAAAACAAAATTAAACGGATTTTTTTTAAATTATTTATTCTATAACTTAACTAACTAAACTAAAGTTAAGCAATAAAACATATATATTTCTGTAACGGATTTAGCTACATCTTTCAACTAAGAATTATCAGAACATCAAACGATAGAAATACATTTAAGAATTTCCTGCCAAAGTCGTTAAAATATCTCTGGCATCGCTCGTTATGTTTTTATATATTTTGCTCAGCTGAGTTGAGATGGCAAAACAATTTCGAAATATGTTTTCTAATTACTTGTTCGCACTCGGGCCATAAATGGTGGGGAGAGTTTTACAGTAGACGCGGCAGGGCTGAGTAGGAGTCCCACTGAATTGGCGACATATACAAAATGCGAAAATGCAAATATGATAAAAGAACACAGAGGGCTCGCACACACACTCTCTTGCCGGGGGCAGCCGCCTTGGGTTGACGCTGGATGCTGTTGCACTTGCCGCTGCTGCACTGCTGGCTCAGCATATAATTATCGCAATGCGTTTCTGTTTGTTGCTGTTGTTCGGGGGGAGGGTCCGTCATTGTGGCAAAAAAAAACAAAAAAAAAAAAAAACACAATAATAATAAAAAACACAAGCCACACAGTCACTTCAAACCGGGGGCTATTCACTCACCAAGAAGTCTTTAAATCAGAAAAGAATTTCAATTTTAAAACAATTTTATAAATATGTTTGGAAAAGTTGTACTTAACGAAAATAAGTTAGAAAGTTTAAGCTAATTATTGGGTTATTTTAAAAAAATCAGAAAATCTAAATTTAACCAAAATCTTAAATGTTAATAGGCATAGGTTGCTAGGCATATGTTTCAGGAACAGAGTTGAGCAACATACAGAATCTTAATAATAAACAAGGCACATTGTAGCGGGCATATGTTGCTAGATAATGTTGTTAAGCAATGCTGATGGGAAATGTTGTCAGGCAAAAGTTGCTAGGCAATGGTGCTAGGAGCATGTGTTGCTTGGCAATGTTGCTTGGTAATGTTGCTAGGCAGTGCTGCAATACAAAGTTGCTCGAATCATGTTGAGTACTGGAACCTTATAATAACAAGTTGCTTAATTTTTCGTAGGCATATGTTGCTAGACAAAGTTGCTGGGATCAGGTTGAGCAACATGCAGGAGTTAAAGATCTTTTAATAATAACAAACTGCGTTTTTTTTTTGTTTTTTGAAGTTTTAGAATATAATTTAAGACTGAAGCATACATCTCCACTAATATATATACCATATATCTTCCCAACGTATGGTAAATGGATGCATGAACTGGAAAAAGGCGAGAGAGATTTGCAGGAGACAAAACCAAAGTTGGCAAACTAAAAAATAAAAAACAAAAAATCAGGAATTTATGTAGCCACGCATTTTGAATTAAAAAATTCAAACAAGTGGGTTGAAGCTAGTACAAAACAGAAAGTTTATCCTCGAATCCGGAAGCCTGTTCTCTTGCTAAACATGTGCGAACCTCAGAACCTCGACTGGGGTGGCCAGATACCATCAGCGGGAGGTGCTCCTCCTTGTTCCAGAGTCAAGTCAGAGGGGAAAAATAGGAATATATACACTTGCCCAGCGTGTTTCGAGTGGCTTGCTCCCTTGCCTGACTCTCCGATGTAAGCACACACACCCACTTTCATCCTGTCGTCCCTTCGTTCGTCCTTCCGTCCATCCTTTTTCCCCTCCGTTTGCCATTGTTGTTATATCTGACTGTTGACAATGTCATGCGTTAGCGTTAGGGGTTTCTTGATGTTTTCCCCCATGAAGCTGGAAGCCCTTAATCCTCTTAATGCCTTCTTCTCCACATCTCTTCTTACCTTCCCCGGGGGTACCTCAAGTGCACGCAGAGCTTTAAAATTCAAGGAGTAACTCGGTGGAATTGATAGGAAAGAACGAGCTTAGAGGGGACTGTGAAGTCGACATAAGCTGGGCTCCATTCAATTTGTTGAGTTGCTAAATTTAGACGCTAATTTGGGGACCTGCTGGGCCATCGAGATCGTGTCTAGCTCTCTCTCAGACTTGGCTCAGTTTACGACGAGAAGCTGCGAAGAATTGGGGAGCTGAAAAGAATCAGAGAGATGGCGTCAAAGAGTGAGAGATGATGGGAGAGAAAGCAAAAAAACAGGAAAGCTGGCTTCAGGATGAGTGAATCGAACTTGGGATACCTTTTAAACAAAGTGATTTCCGCTTAGCCTTAGCCTTAGCTATTGCATAAATATATCGACTCGTATTGAAATCAGAAGAAATCTATATACCCTTCAACCCATACAGGGTATTTGAAATAAAAACCAGAATCCGGCTGGACCTCTACTCAAATTACAAACAGAATTTCAAGCTGCTACCTTAACGAATCCTTGGGGATATCCACTCAATAACCAGATTTTGGGCATTATTTTAGCTTTAGTTTATAACAGTTTTCTGTAACTGTAATAATCTAGCTTAGAATTATCTGGAAATTCATAAGGTTCGCCCGGATTATGGCCCAACTTATCAAGTAAAACTATTGGTAACTTTACCCTTTTAAAACCTTTGGTTTAATGGGAAAAAAAGAGTCTGAGTCTGGCTTTGATTTAACCTTCCCAGCAGACTCTTCAGCGACAGCTGCTGCGCCCTCGGCGTCCTCAGGTTCCGCGTCTCATTTACGGCCAAACTCATTTCTCGACCAGCTTGCGTGCTTTTTCAATTACCGCTCGGCCAGGTCTTTGAAGCGGGTCTGTCTGCAAAAACAAAAAAGGAAAAAAACAGAAAAAACAGAAGAGGTAACCCTTTTTGCTGTCCATTATATGCCTTCGAAGTAAAAGGGGTCCCGACTCTCTGCTGAATTAGCGGCAATTAATCTTAGCGACATGTGGATTGTGGCAAGGAATCTTGGCTAAAAAGTTCCGGGAACTAATGTTTATATATATTTATATATTACCAACATTTATTTACTAATTTTATAATTTTATTTACAGATCATTGGAATTTTTTTGTATTTTTTGCGGCACTGGAGCGGCCCCAACATGAGCCATGGAGAGCCTGGGCTTGGGCAGCAGGCGCAACAATGGCGGCAACTCATCCGCCGCCACGCCCACGGTTCCATCGACAGCCGGGGGCGGTGTGGGAAAGGTTTTGGTGCATTCAAAGCTAAAGACACAGCCGCAGCAGCAGCTCTCCAATCAGAATTATTATACGCAGCAGCAGACTCAGCTGCAGCGACTTAAGCAGCAGCAACAAAAGCTGCAACAACAACAACAACAGCAGCAGCAGCAGCAGCAACATTGCCTACAGTTTCCGCCTCCGCCGGACTATCCGCCACCTGCAGCTGCGGGCTCCCCGGTCAGCGGGTCCAACCCAAACCGACGACAGCTCCTGCCTCGCTATCCCGATCCCGATCCGGATGCCATTGAGGTGTGCAATGATCCCAGGCAGGAGACCTCGCCACATCATCTCAAGCAGCTGGCGGCGGCGGCGCGGCACAGCAAGAGTCTGGGCAGGCTGCAGGGCTCCACCATATTGGCCCATCAGCCGCATCATGACTACTCCTATGCCTACTACGAACCCGGTGCCGCCATGAGGCACTCGCCTGGCACAGCAGCAGCAGGAGCTGCAGGATCTGGAGCAGGAGTAGCCTCTGCAGCAGCTGTTTCCACAATGACCGGTAGCCAATCGCCCTCCTCCTCCTCTACAGAGACACCACCGCCACCGCCAAACTCCATACGAGCCCTACTCTCCAAGGGCAAGAAGAACAAGCAGCTCGTGAGTCCCGCCACCCTGCAGTCCTACCAGACGCGCTACCACAAGCTAACCACGGCCCGAACGACTCCCGGTCAGAGCGAGAACTTTTATGAGGAAATCAATGCGGCTGCGCTGCACACCACCGCCACCGCCACCGCCACCAGCAGCAGCAGCAGTAAAAGCATCGCCATCACCTCGTTGCAGGGGACAGTGGGCTCCCAGTCGGCCGGCTCCCTGGGCCAGACCCTGGTGGAGGAGGAATTGCGCCGGGTTCAAAATCGCCATCATAAGATACTCGGCGAGCTGAATCTCAGTGTGGAGGCCATGCTAATGCCAGAGAGTCCGCCCAAGTCGATGGTGGATCAGTCGGCGGGGAGCACAGGAGCACAAACAGCACAACCAGAGCCCAGCGTGAGTGTGACGGCAGCCAGTGGACAGCCGCCAAGCATTCTGGTTCGTCTCAATTCCGCCTCGGCGGATAATATCTGTGATAGGAGGGAAGGAGGAGCAGGAGGAGGCGCAGGAGCTGGAGGAGGAGGCGGAGGAGGAGGAGCATTAGGACGGAGAGGACTTCCTGAGCAGCTGCTAGCCAGTGCCGATCTAGACAGCGGCTTCAGCGGCAGCAGCGGTGCCAGCTACATTGGCAGCCTGCGTCTCAGCAAGTTCCAGCACATCAAGTGTGCCCGACAAGCGCCCACAGCGGTCACCCAGAGCTGTCGCTCCTTCCAGCGAGCGGCCACGGTGTACGATGAGACGGGAATGGGCATCGGTTCGGGTTCGGGATCGGCTTTGGCTAGCACCTGCGGTAGCAGCTTCCTGGCTCGCGCCTCCTGCGGCCGCAGAATCCTTAGCTGTGCCAAAATAAGGGCCGCCGAGGATCCGGGACCCAATCATCATCATCATCGAATCAGTGGACACCAGACTATGCCGGCGGTACAGGCCACGGCCACAACGGGCACCGAGTCGAAGGCCAGGAGTTTTTGGAGTCGCAAGGGATGGCGGAAACTGCCGGGATTTTCAACCTCCACTTCTAGTATCAACGATGCGGGTTTAACGGGTGAGTGGACATATTTTACTTTGGAAATATATAAAAAAGGGAGGATTTTATATCATATAGATAAATAGATTAAAGGGGAAGAAAACGAAAATATTTGAAATTTTTTTAATTTTATCCGAAACACGCCCTCTGGTGGCATTGTTATACTTGAATCTTGTTTAAAGTTTCTTTCATACGCCGCTGGTGTCGGATAAAAATGTATATCCTTGAATTAATCTTGCTTAAAATTTCATAAAATTATTTCTTTAACTTGCTTTTTATTGGTGTGCTAAAATGTTAAAAAAATGCATAAACAAATTGGAAATTTATTTTAGAATAGTCAACAAATCTTAATTTATTTGCTATTTTTGAGTTTTTGGCTTTTCCGCTAGATGGAGCCACCTTATGTAGCAAGTGTAAAGTGGCAAGGAATTGACAAACTATATACATTTTTGATAAAATAATAACAGAAAATAATTGGATAAAATAAATTATAAACCTATAAATACACATAAAAATTGAGAAAAGTAAAAATCCTAGTGAAAAGAAATGAAAATAGGAGTTTCATTGCCTACGGAATGCCATTTATTTTTTGTATGTACCGAGTTTCAGGGCTTAGAAAAATTAGAATTTGTATAATTTAAATTATACCATAAGAGTATTTTTGCGAGTTTTTTTTTACCCCGTTATTGTTCATTCATTTAATATTGTTTTCACATAAAGGGTTTTTTTTACTAATGTAAAAAAGTTTTATTTATATAAATTCATTAGTTTTTAGCTTGCAGAAATTATAAAAAATATATATTTTAAATTATTTTTGATAAAAAAGAGTGAAACAAAATTGAAAACAAAGATTTGGCTGGAAAATCAGCTTATTTGCTATTATCAGAGGCTTCGCATGCGGAGCGCACATCAGTGAGCGCCGAACGAACCCCAAAGAGGCATGAGCCTGGGTCTGGTCTTGGGCACATGCTCCGCTGGCTCCAGTCTCTTTTTTTTTTTTTTTGGTGTATAGCTATTGCCTTTTTGTATGTGTTTATTTTTTATATATTTTTTTGTGGGTTTTTGCTTACTTACTTCGGTGTGCTGCGCTTCGGGTATGCGATGAATTGGATTCGTGAACGCGGTTTCAGTAGAATCGATCTTGCCGCGGATGCTGCATGCTTTTTTCTCGTGTGTCCTCTGGTTTAAGCGCGGCCTCAGCGGGCTCTGTGTTTTATTTATTTTTTATTTTTTTGTGAAAGAAATTTAGGCAGAGATAATAGAAAAAACACCAATGAAATAGTTAACAAAAAAAAAAAAAAAAAACAATCAAGAACCATGACCTTCCAGCAGCAACAGCAGCAACATTTGCTACGACGTCATAGTCACCTGGGATTGCCCCATCAGCATGCCGCAGGTGTTGTCCTGCTAAAATGTAGGTGAAATCGTATTTTAAATAAATTATTATAAATTACAATTAATAAACAGAGACAATATATTGAAACAAAATGTGAGCAATGCCAGTGACTCAGACAGGCCATTTTCCCAATTGTTTTAAAACAATTTTTTGTTGTTAGCTATTTTTGTGCGTAAATTGTGACTCACTTTTAGCCCGATTTGTTTAGTGTTGACAAAAACAAATATCTATTTGTACAATTTTAAATCGAAGTGAGACAAAGGAACTACATATTTAGGCAGGATTTTTTTTAATCTTTTATAAACAGCTTTTTATGAAATTAAATTAAGAAATGAATTAGGAATTCAAAAGCCAGAAACCTTTTATTTAAAAATATCAATCAACAATAATTCTTTATTTAAAAAATATATATTTTATATTTAATAATTCCTAGACAAACAGTAGTCTTTCTGGATTACACCCTTTGCCATAATTTATACACAAATATTTCAAAGTTTATCAAAGTTTTCTGCTCTTTTTTTTCTGTTCTTCACACTTTTGCATTTTATTCCTAGATTCCTTTCAATTATTCATCATTTAAAGTGTGCAAAAAAAAAAAAAAAAGGAAAAAGGGAAAAAGAACTTGAGAGAAAAACGATTTATTATTATTGCACTTTTGTGTTATCATTTTTATTCGCAGTTATTGTCCATTTTGCGATTGTCGTTGGCTTTTGTGCTCGATGATGTTGATGTTGATGTTGGATGATGCTGCTGCTGTGTGTCTGTTGACATCTGTGGCATTAGCAGCTCGTGTTTGAGTGCGTCTAAGCACTCGTTAATCAGGGTCGCCAAGGCGTCTCCCCGGTGGGGGATCTCATTTCCTACTCTCTGGTTATTGTTGCCCAGAACACAGCCGCCTTAGTTCGTTAGGTTAACCCACTAAAGCTCTCCCCCGCCCCTGGAAATTGAATCTCAAAGTAAATCAGGTTGCAAGTTTGCAATGTGCAGCACGAAATTCGTGTAGTTTTTGGTGCAGTTTTTTTTAGGTGAAAGTATAGTAAACAAAAAAATTGCTTACTTAATATATCTCATTTCTGAAACACACCTGGGGAGGTACAAAAAAGAAACACAACAAGGAACAGCGACAACACCTTTGGTAATTTGCATAATAACAAGCGCAGCCAGAAAACAATATCTGAACGACAATCTTTAAACTCGGATTATCTCAAATTATAACAAAAACCCAACTACACAATGCCTAAAAACTATATTTGAATGTATCGATTGTAGATTACTGTCGCAAGAGTACTATATGATATTCGAAATCATATAAAAAGTATCATTAAATTTGTTATATCGGAATTATAAAAATTATGTCACATTTTAAAAACGTTAAACAATTAAAATATTATAGAAAAAATATTAACTAATTTATTTAAAATGTTTACATATAAAATATCACCAAGTTTGAAAAAGGTCATATTTAACCATAAAATATTATAATTATTTGATTATTGATTATTGATTTTTGATTTTTTTATCAATGACACATAAAATTTAAATTTTAAAATATCGAAAAAAATAACTTCTTGTGTTATAAAATGATTTGTTTAAATATTTTTTATAGTTAGAAAGGGAAAGTTTCTAAAGTTCCAAATGCTTTTATTTATAATATCTGTTATTATTTATTTGTTAAGAAATCCAATCTTTATTTATTTTATAATTTCTTTTTCTTGTACATTTTCCTCTTGAAATTACATTAGATTTTTAGGCCATGGGGCAGATGATTAATGGTTAACACTTGGCTGCCGGTATTGCTTCTGCCCGCGTGCTGTCAATATGTCGAATCTCTGGGATCCAGTTGGCAATAGCAGCTCCTTGTGGCCTCTTTCAGCTGGCCCCTCGCACCTCCTTGTTTCCTGTCTCGGCACACACTTGTCCAATTATCGCCAATTGAAAGCCATAAATTTGTCCAATTTCGGGTACACTATTTCTTTTTTTTTTTTTTGGCCAATGTGAATCAGCTAAGCGCCTCAATTTAGTCGGGTTATCGAGTTTTTTAAGAATTTCAATTTTTTTACTCTAACTATAAACTCAGAGATCAGCTTCTCTTTTTATTAACTCTCAAAAAGCTTTAAGTAAAGTTTTAACTTAAAAAATTTAACTTGGGGTTAAGTTGCATCCTTAACTTGTTGTTAATTCCACTTATCTATCTAGTTGGTTGTTTGTCTTAGTTTTTCTTGCAGAATGACATTGTCTAAGCCAAATAGTTGCACAATTATTTAATTTGTTTTGTTTTCCCTGCTCCACTTGAGGTGGATGCCCAGCAGAAATGCGAACAAAAATGCGACAAATTAAATTGGGATCAGGCAAAAGTCTTTTGTCGCCGCCGGTTGCATGCCACACTGAGATTGTCCGAGATTAATGAGGCAAATATATATCCGTCACCTACACTTGGGATAATTAAAGAAACCCATCAAAATTACAACTATTTTACATATTTTTTTGAGCTTAAGAAAAATAATTCTTTGGAAACACTTTAATAATTAGAAATTTAATTGAAATCTTTATTCTTTATATTTTCCCTATATTTGTTTATAATTTTAGAGTGTAGCCCAACTCCCCCTCCCCCGAGATAGCCCATTTTTTTTTTCGTTGGCTGATGGCCATGCATTTTTAGCCGCATTGCGCATACGCACCGTTGACCCAGCCGCTTTACTTTCGTCTCCGAATTTCGATACGAAATTCGAATTAGAATCCAAACAACAAACTGGGCCAAGTGAGTATAGATCCCCCCTCCTCCACTCACTCATTTGATTTGCCCCACTCTGTCTCCGTTTTGGTTAATTAAGTTTTTGTGTTCGGCTGTCAGCAACTGGATTGACTTGAAATAGTTGCAAGCAAAATGAGTGAGGAGAAAAAATAAACTAAGAGGAAAACTACTACAGAAAAAATAAATAATAATGTGGCTGTGCGCGACGAATGTGTCTAACCAAAAAGCGTATGGCTAGCATTTTGTGGGACAAAACGTTTTTGGCACGCATCTGTTGGATGTTGGCTCTTAGCTGTTAGCTGTTAGCCGTTGGTTGTTGGTTTCTCGTCTTGGATGCTGACAGTGGGCTGCGGCTGCCGTTGTTGTTGAATTGGTCAACAACATGATTTATGTCCAATCTGTGAGCCTGGGCGTGGCCTAGAGCTTTTGAGCCGGAAGCAGACGAGCGCCGGACAACCTGGCTGGTTGGGATGGATGGACAGATGGTGGGGACCCCAAGCACACATGACAGACAGGCTCCAGACAGAGATTCTGCAGTCAGATCCTGAGTTCTCTTCTTCTTAAGAAGTAGACAATGGAGCAAATTATGCAGCAAACGGCGAAAATTCTAAGAAATTTTTAGCAACAGTAGTTACTAAAAGGGAAAGAATATATACATATATTGTTAAAATATTGAAAACTATATTTTAACAATATTTATTTTGTTAATTTCGCCTTGTCAATTTCCGCCTTGTGATAGTTTTTCTTTGATATTTTTTCGTATTTCGAAATGTTTTTATATTAAAATGTACGTTTATTTTCCCTTTGGATATTTGTAAATATATTCTAGATTTACAAATTGTATTATTTCTTTTACAACATTTTTTGTCTGTGCAGAATCTTTAAAATATGAAGACAGCCGCTGAAATTTCCTGCTTTTATTAGAGATCTAATCTCTCAAGTTCAGGTTTTTAGTTTGATTTACTTTGTTGCAGCGCAGCGAATGCTGAAAGTTCTTCAGGTTAGGTTAATGCCTTTGGTCAGGGACACTAAGGATTTTCCTATTATGTTTATACCCTTGCAGGGTATTATAATTTCAGTCAGAAGTTTGCAACGCAGTGAAGGAGATATTTTTGACCCTATAAAGTGTATATATTCTTGATTAGAACAGCCGAGTCGATTTAGCCATGTCCGTCTGATCGCCTGTCCGTATGTCCTTCTGTCCGTCTGTCAGAATTTCGATTTTTTCTTTTTCTCTATCTCTATCTCGATCTCTATCTTTCTCTCTCTCTCGATCTCTATCTTTCTCTCTCTCCCGATCTCTATATTTCTCTCTCTCTCGATCTCTATATTTCTCTGTCTCTTGAGATCTATCTTTCTCTCACATTCGATCTCTATCTTTCTCTCTCTCTCTCTCGATCTCTACTTTCTCTCACTCTCTAACTATCACTTTCTCTCTCTCCAATTTTCTCCCAATCTCTGCTCAGGGGGTATAAATAGAGGCGTGATCCTCGAGCCTGCCTCAGTCCGCCGTTGAGGCGCAAGGCGGCGTGTGGTGCCTTTCCATCTAGACAACCCGGAGAAGTCTCGCTGGAGGTGGAAATGTGCAAATTCTGGGAAAAGTCCTGCTAAACTATAGGGATAGAGTTGCCTAACTGACGACGACTGGAATTGCCTCTAAAGGATTACATACAATTATTGTTAGTCTACAATCAGTTGGGTGCCTTTTCTACACGCGAGGAATCCGTAGAGATCGACATTTGAGGTTAGGGATTCTTTGGTAACACAACAGAAGAGATGGGGGAAAGTGATGAATCCAGCATTACTCCTTGGAAAATCCCTTTGTTGAATATCCTCCGTTAAGCTATTCAATTAAATATTTCACTTTTTCAGAATTTCGTTTTAAATTTAACAGTTCAATTGCAATCTGCAAGGGTATATAAACTTCGGCGCGCCGAAGTTAGCTTTCTTTCTTGTTTATATATAATTTTATTCTTAAAAAATATGCTTTAGTCTGCCATAATTTCATAAAATTTCCTAATTTATTCCAAAATTTATTCTACAATTTCGGTTTTAATTTTTTCATTTAATTCTGCGAGGGTATACAAGACGAAGTTAGCTTCATTTCTTGTTTTGTATATTATTTTATGCTTAAAAAACATGCTTTAGTGTAAGCTTATTGTTGCGAAAATATTTATTCTCTCTCAAAAAAATAAAAACTCACCAAACTCAAATCGAACCGGATGGAAACTACCCACAAAATGTATTAAGTGAACCACGCAACCACCACAGCATACAAACTGCTAACTATATATATTGTATATACATATATATATATGGCATATATATACATATATATTGCATAATTGATTGCGACTTGTCGTGGGGGGACGAGAATGGAATGTCCATGTAATAGCATGCCAGGTGTCATAAAGTCATAAAACTCTTGCAATTTGCACTTGAAGGCCCGCCCAGGCAAGGCGGCCAAGTAGTAAAAAAGTGTCAGCCTACAAAACTAGAGAGTAAAAAAGGAGTATAAAAAATAAAGGTAGAAAATTAAAGTAAAGTAAAAGTAAAGTTAGTTGTTTAGGAAGGTGATTATATTTTTTTGAATTGGGTTACTCAGACAAACCTTTCATTGCATTTATCAAATAGGGGAAATAATTGATTATATTTTGCTATTATATATATATATATATATATATATACATATATATATATATATATAATATAATATATTATGTCACTACATCACCCCCCAAAAGTTAAGCAACAAAGCCTCTTGAGGGAACGTACAGGCCGCACTTTCGGTTTCTGTTTCTTCCGCCCGCATTTCTCAGACTTGTCGCCTGGATCGATGTACTTATGTTTGTACAAAAAGTAAGACTAAATTGCAACCAGGCTGTAGTTTAGCTAGTTTTCTTTTATTTTCTAATTTTAATAAGAATAAGAAGAGGAAATAGCGAAAAAAGTGTCATAGCTGCAGTTCTGTTTGTTGTTTTATAGCTCAGGAAATAGGACTTTGATTTTTTGACTGTTTTTATTTAATTACTTGAAGCATTCAGGGTAATTTTTATTATTACTCCTCATTTAAACACCCATTAAAGGGTATTCATAAAAATTATTTACTTAACTCTGGACCATTCCTCCTGAAGGGTTTCGTATTTCCTTTGTTTGGGCTTTATGGCAAAAATAAAAAAAAAGGGGAAGAGAAAAGCTCAAACAACAAAGCAGTACAAATTTAACAAACAAACAAATGCCAGAAAAAATATAAAGGATCTGCAGTAAAACAACGAGAGTCCTTTATTTATTATTTTTTTTTTAAACTTACATTCTTTATTTTTAATCTATATATAGTTTTGTCACCCAATTCGTTTTAATTTGCAAGTCTGTCTGTCAAAGATTTATCAACTGGCCAGGCATACAAAATTGCCGGCAAATATCTGAAACAAAAATATAAAACCCATAAAAAACAACCAAAAATCATATAAAAAAAAATTTAACCTAAAATTCATTCCAAAAGGTGAAATATAAAAGAAATTCATGCCAGGCGAAAGGGTTGGTTGGTGGGGGTCTTAATACCTGTAAAGAAACAACCGAACGAAAGGCTAAATCAGATTGCATGAAATGCGATTTGCATTTCCCAGGAACAGACGGGGAAGTGGAAGGGATTCGGGGAATGTACCGCCTTTGTGTATGTGTGTGTCGGGGTCGTCCTCCAGTCCTGCTCCCCTCCTGTCCTGCTCTCGTGTGCTTCTGAATTTCCAGCCTCCCGATTGTTTTGTTTTCTGCGTTGTTGTTCGCTTTTGCCAAAAATAGAACGTAATTAAGAGCAGGAAATTTCACTTTTGCGTTTTCTATTGAAAGTGCTCATAGAAACAGCTCAAAGTGCAGCCATCACACGAATTATATATATATATATACATATGTATTTATGTACTGTACACATGTGTATGCATTTTCCTATACAAATATATATTTGTAAGGAAAACAAATAAGCTCAAATTTAAGCTCAAATATTCGGAAAAGGAGTAGAAGATAAATCTGGCTTGAAATTTAAAGTTATTTTTAAAGCATTTTTTTTTTTAACTACAGAATACCAATATTTATGGATATTTATTATATTACCTAAAAATTAACTTTAAACTTCAAGCCAGAATTTTCTTTCATCAATATTTTAATGTTGTAAAAGGATAGAGAAAATTGTGGCTTGAATTTAAACAATATCGAACATAAATATACATTTTCATATACATTTTAAAAAATATTTTTTTAATAATATGTATATTCCATACTTAATCTAAAATTTTCGTTTATTAAAGTTTAAAACATTTTTGATTTAATACAGGTCGAAAATCAACATTTTACCTTTACAAAACGTATGTGATAAATGTGATAATCTATTTGAAAAATCGCAAAATTATCATATTAATAATAATAATTGTGATTTATTAACATTAAATGCAATATATTTTTAATAATTCAAAGTTAAGAATATATTCAAAACGATATTAAGCACAATATTTGTATATATATCGGTGATACTTTCCCAGCTTTTTTTTAGCATTTCTTAAGTCAAGTCTTTGGTTCTGAGGATTCATTGCGCAGTTCGCAGGACTTATGACCTCGAGACGACACCCTCCTTTCAAACCCTATCCCCTCGTATCCCCTTCCACATACATACACGTATAGTACCATATTCGGGAAATCGCTTCACAATAATTGAGAGCACGCGCACAGGATTACACGAAATAATTTTATTGCAGGACTCGCATGTAGGCAGGGTTGCATGCTAACGAGGGATGGGATTATCTCCGGCAGAGGGATGCTCCTCCTCCTCTCTCAAAAATCAAGCCAGTTGATCTTCCCATTCTTTTATTGTTTTATTCCAAGCCACTGGCACGAATCAACATCACCACCACCACCATTATCCCCTCTAAAATATCATCTGCAAAATATTGATATCACTAGAGTAAACATTATCGATATATGGATGTATAGAGCCAGCCCATTGATGGTTGCTGCCTGGGCCATAAATAATAATACATTTAACGATGTCAGGTCCCGGATCCCGTGACTTCTGTTTACCTTTTCCAATTGTTATTGTTATTGTTATGGCGAGCTAGAGAATTTTCGGGAAGCCATTAAGTGTGCAAAATACATACACAGAAATCCCAGACGATGTAGGTAATTAGGTTTTTCTCAGATCTTGTGGTGGTGAAAAGTTCAAATCTTACCAGTTTTTCCTCCAAAATAAAACTATCAAACTCTCGAGTCTCTTAGGTTTCCAGAGATTTCCTGCTTAATGCTTTTATTGATGCTCTGAGACAGGGAGAGCGATGAAATTAATTGTCTCCTCTTTCCGTCCATCCGCCACACGCATCGATTTCGGGTTCCATTTCTTCAGGGTGGTCATCAAGGTGTTAACACCCCGCTTCTCCCCTTTCCTTTTTGTTTTTTTTTTTATCGCCCGCACCTTAACACTCAACGTGTGTAACCTTAGACAAGGTAACAAACTTGGCCTAGGCCAAGAGTTGTTGCGTTCAGGCAACAAAGGAAAGAAAATCGACAACAACAAAAAAAAAGAAAGGGAAACCGAGTGAAGTTGAGTTTCCTAAACGTTTGTATGTGTGCGAGTTTTTCAGCAAGATTTTCCCTCAGCTTTTCCAAACACAAATTGGAAGCTAAGTCTAAGATTTATTTAATTGAAATTCATCGGCCATACTTTGGGAATATATGTATAGCAAAATATCGATAATATATCAATAAATTTATTGACATATCGAAAATATTGTAAACTTTAATATAAAAATATCCATAAAAATTTTAAAAATCTTGATTTATAATTTTATGAATCTCTTTTTAATTATTCTCGATTATTATGCTTCAAAAACCATATGGAGGTAGAATATATTTTAATATTTTTTAAAATATATATTTGATGATTTTAGTTTTTTAATATTTTTCTATTGATATTTAAAAAGTAGTTCTATCTATAATATATTCAAACATTTTGCTATCTTTGAAGCAGATCAATGCTCCTCGAAGTGTCCGTTGACCGTCAGGAGCAATTAATTGCCATCAATTTTACGCCTCGTTTGGCCTGATAATAAAACAAAATAATAATGAAATAGAAAATGCAGCTGATAATGGCCAAGATATAGGAGAGGGGAAATACTTGGCTAAACAAGTGTTAAGTTGGCCATTAATATACACTAACGCCTTTGGCCAACGCATTCACTCGCCTTTTGATATTTCCAAAAATATTTGTTTTATTTTTTTTTTCATATTCGAATATTTTGTGTTTATTGTTGTTGGAAAGTCTTCTCCAGCTCCAGATCTAAGGAATTTGTTTACATATATGTATATGCATGTCGTCGGTATATATATTTTCGTTCACATGATTTGCCCATCTCGCATTTTCCTCGACCTTCTCTTTTAGCTCTTTTCTTTTTCAGTTTTTGTTTTGTAATTTTTTTTTGTATGTGTTGCCTTTGGCAAAGAAAATGTTTGTGTTTTGGCCAGCTCTTATTGTTGTTGTTGTTGTTGCGTTGCCAATTTGGCGATTTGAATGCCAGATACTCTCGGACATAAACGATGCATACCCATAATTTTTTTTTTTACTAGTTTTTCTTACTGAATGAGATTTATCGAAAAAATGTTCAATGCGGCCGCAGGCCACGAAAAGCAACCGAAGTCAGCTTGATAAGTTGTCGTCGCTAAGGCCATATTATTGGCCTTTTGTTGTTGGCCAGGCCAATAGGTAATTTACATAACAACCGCAAGGCGTGCCAATAATAATTGTATGTGGCACCTATCAAGGGTTTTGCGACTTCCGGAGAATCCAGAAATCTCAGAATTTACCTCAATCAAAGCTGAAATTTTATTGTAAATAATTAATTATTTTTTTTTTTAATTATTTGCTTAATAATTCCCCAAATATACCCCCATATACCCATAGCATTAGCCTCATCGGGCACAAGCCACGGCACTGAGCTATGCGGAACTGCGTTCGTTCGTTAAAGGGCGCATTGAACTTTTGCTGAAAGCAAACACAACAAAATCAAAAGCAAGAAACGAAACGAAGAAATCTGCGGAACAACTGCGGGTCGGTCACTGCCATCCGCAGAATTGCAACCTCAGCCCTCAGATCTTTAGCCAGCATACTCAGCAGCAGCATCAGCAGCAAGCTGCAGCAGCAACAGCAGCAATAGCACCAGCAGCAAGCAGCAGCTTCACTGCCAAATGCCAAATGCAGAGAGACACATCCAACCGTCTATTTCTGGCAAGGGAAATTTCTCTCACATGGTGTTTGTTTTTATCCATAGTACATTTCAATATAATTGGGAAGAAGAAAAAAACTTGCTCAGCACTTTCAGAGTTGAAGCTTAGAACAAAAGATACACAAATATATCTCTCGTTCGCTACTAAGCTGATACATTGCAGGCAAAGCTTGGAAGAAGGAGCGAGAAAAAGAGGGGAAAATGGGATCTATACCCTTAAGTATCCCTATACTATCCCTATACTATACCATCCCCATACTATATTATTCCTATACTATATTATCCTTATCTATTTCTATATATGTGTATTATCCCTATCTATTTCTATATATATTATCTATCCTTATCTCCTATATATCCTTTTATTTATATATGTATACATGTACATATATATCCCCTTTCGTTCCAACTTTCTATCAATATCCCCGCGAAACATCAATCGCCTGCAAACAAATAGGCTTCCCAATTTGCTTAAATTCAATTACGTTATCTGTTATCCTGGAATCCTGCCTGGAATCCCGACGTCATTTGTCCGATTTTGGAAAAGTCTGTGTGTGGGGGTAGGGAGGCAGGGCGGGAAAAGTGAGTGAAATCAGCGTGAAACGTGTCCCGACAACGTGTGTGTGCTTTCTGTGGCCATGCTTACACTATGAAAAATAATCAAAAATAATTTCTCACAGATTTATGGAAATATTGTGGATAAGAAAATATGTCCTGAACCTGACCTGACCCACATTATAGTAAAAGCATACCTTTTTGCATCTTTTTCTCCCGGTGCAAAGTTGTTGTTCATTCATTGCGTAAAAGAGCAATTTGTCGTTGCTTATTTTACGCTTATTATTCCATTGGCATTGCCAGGCGGCCACAATATTTGTTCATATTTTTGCATTGTCCTCGGCCCTCCCACAGCCACGCCCACCTTTGGATGGCCGCTTGCTGGGAGCGTGCTCAACATGAAACACGAGCTTTTAATTGAGTTGACTTTTTGTCAACGTACAGAAAATAATAACAAAAATAATATTATGTGAAATTGGCAAGGTCCTGTTTTTTGGGTAAAAATGTCATTTAAATATCTTTATGCACGGATAAGAAGTTTTAATATATTTGATAATATGTTTTGACAATTTAAACCCTTTTAATGGGATTTTAGAAATGCAGCAGCAATAATAAATAATATTTTTTCGATAAAGTTCTTTGAACTAAGCTCTAAATAGGAATGTTTTTATTGAATATATATACTTTAAAATTATTAATGAAAAGAATTATGAAAGTGGTTTTCCTTTTGCTCAGCCACAGAATAGAAAAGCTACACGAGAATGCCGAGCAGTGTCTGCTTTGGCTTAACGGCCACATTTTATTCTTCGTCGGCCACGTGTCTCAGAATATGGCTAGGAAAGTTGTTGCTTTTCCTTCTTCTGGTCGTTAGTTTAAAGCCATTTGCCATTTAAAATGTCAGGCCGCAACAGGCAACAGAGGAAAAAGAAAGATAGTGAGAGGGGAAGAGATTTTCAATGTCAAAAAGACGGTGTCTTGCGTAAGGCAGAAAAAGATGCAAAGTTTTCCACAGGAAACTGTGATTGGCAACAACTATTTTAACTTGCGTAAATAACAGGTAGAAAATAATGTTTAATATATATTTTTTAATTTGTTATATTGTTATATTAGCTTTAAAAGGTATCCAAAATTCTACAAAAAAAGTATATATGTACATTTTCTCATTCACTTGTCCCTGGATTAGTTTAGCTTCCGCTCTATATATTTTTTTGGCACCATTCAATTGCTTTTCCATATTCAATTCCTTTCCCAAATTCATCTTCATTTCGGCGTCTGAGAAGATATTGCAATGCCAGACGACGGCGCTCGTCCTATATATTTGTATCTGCATCTGCATCTGCATCTGCATTTGTATCTATATCTGCCCGAAACCCATTTCTCAATAGCATTCCCGATTTAGAGCTGGAAAAGCGCGCACACACACACACACACACACACACACACACACACACACACACACTCGCTTAATGGCATATTCCTGATAAAGATCAGATGCTGGGCTGTGGTGTGGTTGTGATTCTGCGGCAGACGGCATGACCCATATCAAAAAGTAGAGTACTTGCACACCTTATTTTCTGGGGGGAATTGGCCAGACGTTACATAATCCCAAAAAGAAGCAATTAAACGCCGATATACCCTCTCTCTGTCTCCCGCGTCTTTGTTATCTTAATGAGCAAAGCTACTTAAGCTTAATGTGGAAAATATTTTGGGGATTGTATTGGATTGGTTTTCTATTTTGTATTTTTTATTGTATTTTTTTTTTTTTTCTTATATGCATCTTAAGTGGTCTATTAGAATATGAATGCTCTGAGGCATAGCCCAGATTCCCCTCCATCTTCATTATTATCATTATTATTATGCATTATGTATTATGATTATGGCATTGTCCACTCAGAACCCTGATCCCGGGAACTCCATGGGGAAGGTGTAAAAAGAGGACAATGCTTGGTAAATGGATCGCTAATGAATATGCTTTATGTTCAAGTCCACAGGAACAGAGATGTAGGTGTTAAAGACTAAAAAATTCAACAGGATAATTAATGTTTGTCACTAATAAATAACTCTCTAGACGAGGCAGGTAGTGAATTATAAATTTTAGTTTCATTTTTAAAAGGAACTTGTATAACTAGAGCTTTCTTTCCTTTTTTGCTCTGATTAAATTTGTATAATTAATAATTAAAAGAAATTAAAATGCGGCCACAAACGAAGATCAAAGAACTGAAAAAGAAAGGAAACTGAAACTGAAAATTGAGTGGCAGTTAACGCTGTGGATATATGGATCTTAATTGAATTAGATCCATCTCCACATCTCCATGTCCAATGGCAATCGAATTCATTTCCTCCCTGCTGCTCAGTGCCAGTCTCTGTGTTTGTTTTTGTTTATATTTATTTTTTTTTATCATTGAGGAAACAAACAGTTCTGGCCAGCAAAAAAAAAAATGTTATTAAGCGAATCCATTGAGTTTTGTAAAATTATTAATGAAAGGTTTTCCATTTGGAAAAGTTATACTAATTTTTAATTATTAAAAAAAAATTCGAAGTTTCTTAGTTCTGGTTGTAGAATAATTTTTTTTAATAATAAACGATTTAAAATGCTTCCAATATGGTCTGTTTTTTTTTTTTTTTTTTTTTTTTGCTTAAATGTTGCTCAGTGTAATGCAATGTGAACTCATTTTTTGCATTTAATTGCATTTGATTTCCGGTTGATTCGATCAACTTAATTCTCAATAAATAGCAAAGGAAATAAGCCTTGAAAATAAACTTAAAGATTTTCTTCAATATTTAATATTTTCTTTCTAGATCGATTTTTATTTAAGCAACATTTTCCATTTCTCACAGTCAAACGTTTTCCCTAATAGTATATATCAGCGGCCATAATCAATTAACGAATATTTTCACTTTCGGTCACGACTTGGAAAGCTTCTACCGATCCATCTATCCCCTCCCTATATAGCCAAAATAACCATACATACATATTTATAACACTTTCATTCGAGCTGGGACCGCCTTATGGTTTATAAAAACAAATCGAAAATCAGAAGAAAGAAATGATTTCTGTGGAAATCCCCGTTATAAATGCATAAAATCAAATGAATTCTTCTGGGACAAGTCGAGTAATAGTAATAACAATGATCAATAATAATAATGCTTAGATATATACATATATATATATATGTATGTATTGGAGCATATCAGACTTTCAAAGTGTTTTCTTAGTTTTTAAAAATTTTTTTTTTGGGAAGAAAGAACATATCGCTCTGTGTGGCGTCTTTAAGAGTGACCCAAAAGTGATCTGAAGTGATCTGGAGTAAAGTGGTGACCCCAACGACTTCATTATGCAAATGCAGCCTCAGCCCCGCACTTCACTCACTTCAAAAGCCCCCAAAGTAAAGTGCTGGCCATAATTATATGACAGGGCGCCTCCCGTTCTTTATCTTAAAAAGAGAACATAAAAGAGCACTTATAGACCTAATGATACCCATTACTGCAGCTATATATATATATATTTTATTTTACAATATATACATCTTGAATATGTTTAAAGTAAATGAAATTATTTATAAAACTATTTTTTATGTCAATAACTTTAATTATATTATATATACACAATATACCCCATTTTACCCTCGGTGAAAATCGTTTGCAGGCCTTTAGACCAAGTTAATAACGAGGCACCTTCGCTTCCCTAACATCTCTAGATCTTAGTTTTCATGGGTTTTTAATTAGCGTTCGATTCGGAATGACATCTCTCTTCTGTCTCTCTCTGAACCATCGGATTAATTGAAAGTTTTATGTTCAAGTCTAGAAGCATTTTTATGGGCGAAAGTTGTTCAGAGAGGGGAACTTCAAGGGATGATTGCTCCGATTGCTATATATCCCAGACAGCCCGCATAAACCTTTACCCAAAACGACAAAACCCTTCCTTGTGTGTGGCCATTCCTGATAAGAATACATACATATATACATAAAAGGAGTTCTCCTTGTAAATCACTTCCTTAACTGTTCCTATTCCTTCACCTCGTTTTGGAAATGTGAATGAAAAACATTGTGTTTATCACAGAATTAATGCCTTTCACCAGGTGTAAACAAGTTAAGCTGTCATCTAATCTACTTTTCCCCCATCAAAGGCTGCTAGCTCAGGTTTGCTGGGGGATTCATAATTATTTTCCTTTGGTTGGTCAATGTCAAGGTTTCCCCATAATCATACCGCAGCGATCTCTCCTTTCAGTCCTTCTTCCAACTAAACGAGTCACGCCATTTGCATTATACTTGGATTTTGTGGGTTAGTTTTTCCTGGGTTGTCCACCTGTTAATATATGTATATGTATATTTTTCCTTGTTTTTCTCTCCCCGAAAGCAAACAGCTTTCCTTCATTTTGAATGGGGCTTATGACGCATTCGGCGGTGAGTGTTATCTATGGGGTTTTAGTAGTTCTGTTGCGCTGAATGGATTATTTTTTTTATCTGTTTATAATTGTAGTTGGGTGGGTGTATTATACACATATTATATATCCAAATTCCGCTGACTTTTAGTTACAATAACATTTATTAAAAGATAAAACTACACAAATTCCCTTTTTGATGTGTTTTAATTACCCGGAAAAGGGGTTTTATTCCACATGCCTTAATATCCCGATCCTGTCATTAGCGGTTGTTTTCTCGCCGCCAAGTTTTCCATTTCCCTGTTACCTCCTCCTTTTACCCCTCTCCCACCATCAATTGAGAAATGACTTGTTAATTTTCTAATTACAAAATCATTTTCCTTGGCCTTTCGCTGGGAAACCTCTTCTCGTCTGCTACCTGAACCTGAACCTGTGACTGTGGCTGTGTTTCCCATTCCCCTCCCCCCCTTGTTTATCTTTTCCCCCTGCCGTCTGCCCTTTGGAGGCGGCGAGGCTTTTGAAAAAGGAAGAAGAAGGTTGTAATGGGAACGGCGGGATGATGAATCCCAAGGATCTGCGAGAGAAACCAGTTTGGTTTTGTCTTAATTTCTTACACCAGCCGAAAATTCACATTGCCCGTGGCGTTTGCCTGCACTAAAAAAAATAGTTGAAGTTAATTTAGAAACTGTTGTTGAGTTTAAAATATAGTTTTTAAAAATAATTTATAGGACTTAACGTAGTCTTATGAGTTATAACCTCTCTGAGGCTCCTTTTGATTCCTATTTTCTTGATTACCAAATATTGTATAATTGAGAAATATAATATAATGTTTTAGGAATGCCAAATAATTAAAACGGCAGGCTTAGAAAAGGAATTTAAATATTATCTCTTCCTGTGTTTAGTACATTAGATTTAATGTTGAATAATTTGTATTTATCCAAGGTCCATGTCGGCGTCTATAGCTCTATATATTTTCAACCATTTGTCTGCGTATAAAAGAAAAAAATAAGGATAACTACGCATAAAAAAGAGCACAACAAAAAAAAAACACAACGATGAATGTTCTTTACCTGTTCCCGAGTGCTCGTTTGTTGTTCCTGTGTGTGTGTTTTTTTTTTTATCATAATCATTTGTGAACTGAAGCTGTCTCACTGCTGGTCGCTTTTTTTGTGTGTTTCTCGTACCCAGTAAAATTGTATATTTTGAGAATATTTGTGCTGGAAACATGCAAATATTTAAATGTATATTTAATTTTCAATTCAATAAACTTACAGAATTCGCTTTTTGTAATAATTTAAGATTAGATACAAATCTTGTTAATAATTTTAATTTATCCAAAAATAATAATAGGTAATCCGTAGTCTCAAAAAAATAGCTACTCCCTGGCCCTGTGAATTTGTTCTTCTTTTTGTATTTTGGCCCTCGGCTATCCATCCGATGCGTATCTTACGGATACATGCATCCACTAACACAGGCAGCGCACAGTTTGCGAGAGGGAATGTCTGCATGAATGATTTCTGGCTGGTAAACTTCAAGTGCGACTGCTGCCTGCTTCTGTCTGTTTGGTAATCACAATTATCTTAAATTCTTAGCAACACAACACAAGGCAGGAGGCAGAGGTAATATGAAGTAGGAATTATGTGCATCAACAACAACAATAAAAAGCGATTCTGTTTGAGAGATCAAACTATATAATGCTCCGCAAACTAAGGGCAAGAAATGGAAAACTAAAAGCGAAATTACATGAATGAAAGAACAGACAAGAGTCACGTAAAAACAGTAGACACTGTTTGGAAAGAAAATTAAATATATTTTGTATAGCATTTTAGGTATACATATATGTATATTGTAGAATATATTATAGTTCTCTCTTATTCGAGGTTGCACTGTTCTTCAGTTTTTTTGTCTCTCCATGTAAATCTCCTTGATTTCTGTGTCTGTCACGTCACAACCTTAGCAGGTGTATCTGAGAAGTAGCTGCAGCAGCAGCAGCAGCAGCAGCATCACTTGCTAAATACATATTTACCTGGGGGAAGGGGGTTGGGGCTGGGGTTACATTGCCTAGATCTCTCTGGCCCTGTCACAGTGCAGGTGCATTCATTGCCTGAAAGCTCTAATCATGTTATCACTGAGCCAACAACACACATACGCCCCGTGGTACCCAATGTTTGCGCTTCCAGCAAAAAACTGGAACAGTCGCAGAACAGTTACTAAAAACTATTACTATTAACTCGATGCCTTAAATATTTAATAATAATAATTTTTTGCATTCATTAAAAATGTAACACATCTCGCACATTTTACTGCCAACGCACTTTTAGAATTCCCTTTCTTTTCATTTACATACCTACAAACATACTTAAAGCATATTTACTTGTTTTTTGTTTTTTTTTTTGTTTTTGTTTTGTTTTGTGGCCACAATTGTAAAATTCTGTGGAAAACCAGAACAGGAACAATGGGCGAGAAAGGGATGGGTAGAACTGCTCAAGTGCAGCGACAGTTTAGCAGCGAACACAACAACAAAAGGAGAGAAGAATACAAAATAAGAGAAGTGTAGAGTAGAGAAGACGAGGAGTACAAAAGAAGAAGCAACAACAAAACAACAACAGATGCAGCAATTTCCGGTGCTATTGTTCTCAATCGGCTAACGCCATCTATTCTCCCACTCCATTCTCCACTGCCGTCGCCTTCTATCTTTACCCCCTTTTCCTTCGTCATTCTACATGTACATATGTATCTCCATCTCGTTCGTTTGCCCCGGCGGTTTTATTTGCGCAGACGCGACTGTTTGGTTGTATCTTCTTTTACATGCGGGTGTGCGTCATGGCCCAAGGCGGAGGGGGATGCAGTTGGGGCGGGAGATGCAGTGCATGTGCAAGGGAGATGGGAGGCACACAGACCCATTCTCTTATCTGAATGTTGTTCCCTCTCTCTGTCTCTTTTGGCTTTGAGCGCGGCTGCGTCGTTGAATTAAAATAATTTCTACTTAATTTTTAGATATTTTATTAAATTATTATTTAATCTATAAATAAAATAATAATAATAAGTTAATGGTTTCATTTTTAAATATTTGAAAACTGCAGTAAACGTTTATTTTTTTTGTAAACCTGTTGGTTCATTAAAGTTCTTCAAAGAGTATTTATTTAAGTCATTTTAAATATTTAAAAATATAATAATATAATAATTTAATTTTCCTTGAATTTACCAAAACATTTATTATGGTTTATTGTTTACTGATTTTATGATATCAAGCTTATAGTAGCTAAAACATATCCGTAGTGGCATCAGTGGTGAAGAGAGAAAGAGAGTGCTCCGCATGGCGGCTGTCGCGAGAGCACGACCGACTGTTCCTATTTTTGCTGTGCAGTGTTCCCAGTTTCTGACCCCTAAAGCTAGATCTGGTGTTAAAATAGCTAAATTAACGCCGACAGCGGCCTGAATCTGTTCCCATCCTACCAGTTTGATTTTCTCATCTTTTCCCAATTCATCGTGCCGCTGTTAGATTCCATAATCGAAACTCTGTAAGCTTACAGCCGAATGTAGGTTTACAGCGTTTTGCTTATGGAATCCAACAGAGCTGGAACTGGAGGCCAAACAAAAATTGAAGTGTGGCCGAGGCGGGAACTTTGAAATATACCGATTGGCGCGCGTGTGGAATAGAGTGACCTTTGCGCATGTTTCGTCAACACTCAACATATAGCCATATCTGTTCCCACCTACCGATTGGGAATCCACCGCCATATAGTAAATGTTTTCCAACTTTCGTCGTGAGCGGTCCGTTACTTCGCCTCGCGCGCAACTTCCGTTTGTTTAACTTGTTGAATTGATGCTTTATTTTTTTGTGGCAACAAGTGCATACCAAGAATTTTGACCATTTTCGAGTGCGTGCCAAATGGAATTTGTTAAACAAATTCAAGCAAGAAATACCAAATTGTAGAAAAAAAGAGCAAAGAGAAAGAGCAACAGCTCGAAACGTGCTGCAAGTAATTATTGTTTTTGTGCGGTTTTTGGACGTTCTGTGTTTTCTGCAACAACAAACACAGCTGTCAAAGCGGTGGAGGAAAACAAAGGAGTGGAGTGTGTGAGTGCACTTTATAGTTGGTTTTATTTAATTGCTTCTTCTCCATCGCTCTTATTTGATAATTGCTGCTCGGCTCCTTTTGCTCCCGGCCTTATCTCTCCGTATTCTCCTTCGGTTCTCTTTAATTTATGATCAGGAGTCCAAAGAGAGGGGCGTGTACTTTGAATTTTTCCCTTTTTCTTCCTATATGCCCTTTCCGACGACCTGTATTTATTATTGTAATATTTCTTGGCTTTTAAAGAAAAGAAGAAAAAACCAACAAAAAAAAAAAAAAAAAAAAAACACACAAGAAAGCGGCCGACAAATTCAAATTGTTGCATATTTAAAAATTCAACACGCAGCTGCATTTCAATTGCTTTTATGAAAATGTTCTTAAGCCAAAGAACGGGGTAAAGTAGAAGGAAAGGAAGAGGTACCAACAAAGTATGTCATATGCCTTTTTCATTTGAATTCCATTTAATAATAAATATATTTATTTATTTATTATTATTTAAAGGTGTCGCGGAAATCTTAATACTCCAGTGTAGTGTCTTAAATGAAAGGGAACAAAATTATCTAATTTTTTGAGCTCACATCAATTTATTGCATTTTTCTACACACTTTTTTTTTTATTATGGTTTCAAAAATCAAATCAAGCAATTGCTAAATGAAATAAGAAAAGAAACACCCTTTAAAAGGAATGGTCGAGGAGAGCACTAGGCCTAAGGCTAAAATCCGAGAAAAGGAGCATAAATTTTGAATATCTTCAAATCCCCCCCCTACTTCTTACACTAAATACTTTATTTTTCGTATACAAATAAATATTAAAAATGTTAAATCAATTGTAAAATGAACTGCATTTAATCTATGCAATTACATATTTAAGAATTTAATTTCATTGAATTTTTTTAAAGTGTCATATTTTTGTATCAGCTAATTCTGTGGCATTCTTGGGGTGTCTTTATTAAAAGTCGGTTTTGTATTAATTCATTAATTTAATTGTGCTCAAGTCATTATCTTCATAGGAAGGGTATTTTGAATTCTGATAAAAATTTAACCAAAATGCAGCAGCAAACCCGATGATCACCATAATGTTTAGGTTTTGGCCTTAGGCTGAAACACAATAAAAAATAATAAATAATCTGAAATTATTGAACTTGCATATTGATGAAAATGATCATGTATTTCAAAATTAAATATATATTGCATTAAATGTTATTTAACTAATTCCACTTAAATCTCAAATAATTAAAAACCAATCAAAAATGTTTCTAGTTACGCAGATAAATGTACATTTGTTAAGGTTTCAACCAATTTACATAATTTTTTTACAGTGCAGCATTGGCTGTACTCCAAAGCTAAGCTTTTCGTCGCGGCTTTGTTCGCTTTAGGCCAAAAAAGAACAGCCCAGGCCAAGACGTAGCTTGAGAACTGCAATTGGACTCGTTGGTCGGTTGTCGCGCTCATCTTTGAAGGTTACAAGTTTTGTGTGTTCTTTACTCAATATTGAGGCCTTTTTTTTTTTTCTGTTTTTTCGATCAGAGGTTATTATTTTCTTCTTGGCCGATTCTTTCACCTCATATTTTGTGTGTTTGCCCCGCTGGCTAAACTCTGCTTGTCAGGCTTTAATCAAATTAAATGGCAGGAAACGTGCAGAAGAGTTTGGTGATTCCTTCAACCTACCTTTAAAAACCCATGCTCCCTACCCATGCCTCCTACCTCTTGCTACTCCCTCCCTCCCGCTTCTACTCCTCCCAGTTTTTGCCTTCCCTGCGGGGCAACGGATTCGGATTCCGATTTAACTTGAGATTCAGATTCCGAGGAATGCTCAATATGTCGCACGTTTGCCACACATGTTTGGCATTTGTTGTTGTCTCGCATCTACAAATGGACAAGAAGCATATATACATACATAAACAGGAAGAAACTGTTGAGTATGTATCATATATACAGATTTTCTGTGTGTTTATATAGCGCAACTCAAAGAACAGAGCAAAAGTCGTCGTTGTCGTCAGTCGTCAGACGTTGCTGACGTTTGACAAGGCTCGGGAAACAAATTGAGTTATTTGGCAATACACAAACATTTGGTTCTTAACAGTAAGATAATATTACATTAACCCACCAACGAGTTGGTTAATATTAAAAAGAAAACATATTATAGAATCTGTAGTTGCATCATATTTTAGTTTCCCCGTAATATATCCGGACCTAATGATCTACAAAATAAGAAACCAGAGAAAGTGATATTGTTTTCTAATACCAAAAACTAAAAACTTGAAGAGAGAGAGAGAGAGAGACGCGTTAAAGTACATTAAAAGAAAACCCAGGCAGACAGAAAGATGATTATTTTTTTTTTTTAATGGCTTTAGTACGAGCGCAGGAAAAACGAAAGTTGTTTTTCATTATTAAATGTGTGCATGTGTGTGTATTTTTACCCATGTGCTTTCTTTACACATCTCGTTTTTGGAAGTAGTAGAGTCACAAAAAAATATATGAAATTCCGAACCATTTTCTTCCATATTTAGAATTCTTAAGTATAAATTTTAATTTATTTTTAATGTGATGTAATTTCTTACCTCTAGCTAAGGGATTACCTTAAAATGCCTCCGATCTCACATAGAACTATATATGTTCATATATGTTGCTGGGATTTTTCTCTAAAAAAACAATTTAGGGAAAAAGTTTTAATTACTCGAATGAGGCTTTTCCTTTTCGAATCTTTACCAGCTGCTGGCAAACTTTTCTCTTAGCCTTATTAATCCGCTTAAACAACTTTTGTTTTGGTGACACAAAGGACCTCAAAGGGATACCGGAAGGGGTAACAGCTTTGCGGGCCTTGAAAAAGAGGAAGTTTTCTACACTATTTTCATTGAGAAAACTGGAAAATGAAAAAGGAAATGAAAACTGCCTGCCTGCCAATCATCGTTTCAGAATTCTATTGTTTTCAATTGAGCGAATGCCGCCGCCGATTGTAGAGAAAGTAAAGTGACTCAAAGTCATTGATAAGGTGGAAAGGGAGGGAGGAGGGTGATTAATTAGTTGTTTTGACTTGCCCCTGAACTACTTGCAGTTGAAATTGAACTTTGAAATGCAATTGGCATTGGGACATTGACCCCTTAAGGGCTGAAAAGCTGTTTGTTTCATTGTAAAATCGTGCAGTTTTATAGGGTTTCAATTCATGATAATTTAATTAAGATGTAGAGAAGGTTTATTATTCTCTATCCAAAGCTGGAGAGCAGGGTTACATATATTTTTTTCAGCTTGATTTTCAATATATTCAAAATATTTTCATGTAGATGAAACACTTATAGCATTAGGTGAACCACAACCTTAAAGAAAAAAAAATCTATCCAAAATTAATATAAATACCTAATTAAATATTTAAAGTATTAATCAAGGAATCCAAAAAGTTTGTAAGGGAAAATGAAAGAGCTTTTCACATTTTTTAACCATAAAATGGGTGTTTTTAGAATTTAGAATGCATTACTATGCATTCTATATATATAAACAAATTATATATAAACAAATTTTTAAATAGTTTTAAGTCTTTTTTCGTAATTCAAGTCCTGGCCTTGCATCTTTTGGAGTTGACATAGCAGGCTGGTCAGCGTGTTGTTTGGTGCTTGGCCAGCAACCCACCCACCACCCGCCATGCACCGCCCTGCCCACACACCCACACACACCCTGACTAGCTGTGTGTGCGTGCAAAGTGTTTTGATGAGCGTGTAATGGCCTCTTGCTGCTGTCAGTTTAATTGATGGGAAATGCCCTTTCTATCCCTCCCTCTTTGTTCCCTTCCGTTCAGAAGTGGGAAACACAAGAGGAAATAAAACAAAAGCAAACAACTTGTTGAATTATTAAAATTAGTTTTATTTTTCTCAATTTTATTAGCTTTAAAATTCAGTTATTTACTATGTTTTTTAAATTTCCCAATAATTTATTGCTAAATTTGTGAAAAATGTTTCAAACTTATTATTGCCATGTTTTCAGTGTATACATGCGGGTGTGAAAAAAAATTAAAAAAAAAAGATCGAAAGGGAAAGCGAACCAATTTAGTTTTATTTGATTTTATTATTGTCTCTGCCCTCTCGTCCACTTGAGCTCATTAACTTGCCATTTAGCAGCGTTTCAGCCAGAAGCTGCGGGTCTTAAATAAATATAAAAATGGGGTAAAGAATATAAATATATTATCCAAGCTTTTGCCAGTGTACTTGAATTTATTAATATTAAATAAATATCCTAAAGTTTAACCATAAATGTAATGGAATAAAATCCGCAATGGCAATGGAATTGATAGTGAAAAAAATGTTATTTTTATTTTTAGGTTCTTAGACATTTAACTCTGCAACTAAATAAATATAAAAAACAAATAAAAGAAGAATTTCAACAATACAAAAATAAGAAATTAAGTGTATAATGTTTGCTGGAGTTACTTTGATTCCTGCTTTATTTAGTAAATTCCTGAGATTAGTTTTTTGTTTATTTTTTTTTTAATCAGAAGAAATCATTAAAAGTTAAAGCAAAATCCATATGTACTTGCTGTTTTTTAAATTATTTTCAACTATTTTTTATTGCCACAGCGCCGAAAAGACATAAACGTAAATCTTCCCAGCTGTCACCGTACTGCACTGAGACAAATTGGTATAAATTAGGGATTTTAATTCAAAGTTTTCAATTAAAAAACACTCATAGAAAGTGAAGTATATTTCGTTTTTATTTATTTTTATTTTATTATATAGCTATAAAATTATGAATATTTTATAGCATCAAATAGGTAAACCTTTTGTGTTTCGTTTTTATTTTTAGAAAAGGAAATTTTTGATTTCCTATCTCCGTTTTTTTCTCAGTCTCTTTAGCTCTTTGATTTCGCTGGAGCTCTTAAGATAAGCTCCAAGTCACCGTTGCCTTTCCATGAGATTTGTATCTAATTTTGTTTTTTTTTTTTAACGACAGTTTCTTTCGTCACTACGTGATTTTGCATTTGCTAAGGGGGGAAGAAGAATAAAAAAGGGAAAGGTTGGAGATCAGCAAATTATTACAGATAAATATGATCATAACCATAACCATCATAACCATCCCAGTGGGATATGGGAATACGCTCATATAGAATAACACCTGGGATCCAAGCTATCCCCCAGCAATGAATCCCATTTGCAAATTCGATATCAATCGACCCGAGTGCCAGCGTTGGATGAACGAGGTGTACGACAGGTGTCGAGATCTCCTTAGTAACCAAAAGGCACCGATTAATCCATACTCCCTGTGGTACATCTACGAGACCCCGGCTGTCTACAAGGATGTGAATGTAATGACCGCCATGGACTGCCATAAGTTAAAGCGGGAGCTGGACAGGGAGCTGGATAGGGAATTGGAAGACGAAATGGACGAAGAAGAAAATACGCCAATCGTCGTCGTGGCACTCATACTAGGCGCTGTCGCTGTCTTCGTTATACTTTTAATTATTTTGTGGTGCATAAAGAGGCGCTGGAAGAGGCCACAAGCCGGTATACAGGATGCTAGTGGTAACGTTAATGATGGTGGCGATCTCGAAAAGCAGAAGGATCATGCAGATCATCTGCATGAAATTCCTCTAGAAAAGAGCAAGAAAAGGAGGTTCCACTTTAAGAGGTGGATGCGCGCACGGTTTCGTCCCTGTTTCCTGCACAGCGACAATCAGATCAAGGAGTTCGAGCTCGCCACCGAGAAACAGGTGGCCACCCACAATGAGCGCATGAAGCTGAAGATTGCCTTGTGGACAAAGGCCCAGGAGCGGGATGCAATGAAGAAGCTCCAAAGGAAAAAGAAGCGGGCGGATCAGCAACAAACAAAAGAAAACAAAAATTATAAAAGTTTTATGCCGACAACATAGTTGATTTTCCAAAGTTGATCAGAAGTTTAACTGTTTTCTTCGGTTTTTTTCTCTAGATTCTAGTAAAGAAATAAGAAATATTTATATTGAATATATATACATATATTATCTAAGCCTATTCTCAAGTTTTCTTTTCTATATTAGGTAGTGTTGTGTCGATAAATTTGTTGATTTTCAAATGAGAAATTTTACTGCATTTTAAGCTGCAAAAAATGTATTCTTTGATTTTTTTGTGGCACAGTAATATAAAAAGGTTATATTAGATTTATATCGAATTTAATCTATATAAAATATTACTACTATATATATTTATATTTAATATTATATAATATATTAAATACAGATATTTATATTTAATATTTTATATATAGAAACCTATTTCCAAGTCTTTTTTCCCCGTTCTTATAAATCCATTCAATTAAAAATCCGTTGACAGCCTTTCCAACTGTTAATTTATTTATTTTTTAGCTGACACTTTCCTACAAAATTAAAGGAAAAATTCACACCGCCCTTCCACCATCACCACCACCTTTTGCTTTGACACTTGGTGTCTCTTACCTGAACTTTGCTTTGTTTTGTTTTGTTTTTCAAGTTGTATTTTATTTCTCTTGTCGCCGGGCTTGTTCCTTCGTGGCATCATCAATCATGCGTCCATGGCGCAGGCGCAAATGCCAAGCTGTGGACCCAGGTTCAGAGCTGGGAATAACCTGAAAATAATGTTTTTTTTTTTTTTTTTGGGTGGGAGAAGGGGGTCTACCTCAGAGGTAGTTGCTGCCAAATGTTTAACAAATATTTAACATTAACCTTTTCCATTGATGGCACTTAATTAACAGCTTTGCTGACTGCCTTTTGACAGGACTGAGTAAAGGTCTAAATATTATTAAAAATATTTAAATATTTTAAGAGACAAAAATTTTATATAATTAAATTTGGGTTTCTGATTGCCTTGATAAAATTTATTCCTGTTTTCTTTTTCTAAATAATCTACAATAATAATTTATTATTAATTTTGAATTACTCAAAGGCGAAATTTGGGTCAGGGAAGTCGATTGACGTCTGTTTTGATGTATAGTATACTTGAATATACTTGAATATCGGCGATATATAGGCATATATATGGCATACACATGTGCTGGCCACTTTTGTACCATCGATGAATTTGAGCCATGGTTGGGAGGCAACATCATGGGCCCATTTTTCCCATGTAACCAATTAGTGCGGAAACAACAAGTACACAGAAAGAATTTATTAGCAAGAAACCATTTCTAAATAACATTAAATATTTCATTATATGTATTATCCAATTGGCATAAATTTATCGTCTATAATTGTTGCTTCGATTTTTATTTCGAGTTTTAAAATTGACCAAAATGATCTCAGTGTAGTTGCCGCTTATGACTTTGGTTCCAGTAACCTGGCTGTGGGTGGTTGGGCGACAAGACTGGCTGCCGGGAAAGCCATTAATTACGCCACACAACAACGGGGAGGCCCAATGCTAATGATGCTCAACTGTGATGAGGCTGATGGAGTGGGCTAATAGGTTGCTTGGTAACACTCGAGCATAACCCGAAGACCCTGAAGTTCCTAGAGTTCGCAACATGAAGAGTATGCTTCTTACTTTCCTACTGTTTCATAAGCTTAAATATTTCGGAATTTACTTTAAACTCTTCTAATCGATGACATAATTATCCTTTCATCACTTCCTATTCTGCTCGATTGGTTTTGTCGAAGGAGAGAGAGCTTGAATGTGTTTTTAATTGGCTGCCAAATGAGCTGGAGATGGTGTAATCGATTCAAGTGGCCCCTCCTGATGCAATTTTTTCCATTTAATTTTTCTCAATTTCCCTTTGCCGCCCCTAGAGTATCGTTTTTAAATTAAAAATCTTGGCTTTTTGGGGGGTTAAGAGAGTAACAACTGCCTTGGCAGCTAACTTGTTCGGAATACACTTAAATTCTTTAGCCCTTAAGATATTTCAAACCATATTTAATATCAAGTTCCTTAATTTATATTGATTTATGCCCCTTGTGATAAACAAGCAATCACAAATTGATTTTCCTGATTTCCGAGTTTGTAAAAGACTGAACTTTGCTCTGTTGATATTTAAATATTCTCTGACCTTTATACAAAAATACATCTTCGTTGTAATACATAGTTAATTCCACTAATTAAAATTTTTTGAACGTTCATCAAATCAATGAGTTTGTTATTTATTGTTGCCGCTTTTGGGTGTTGCTCAAAATGTTTGCATAATTTTAGTTTTGTTGGCTAAACAAGAAAATATTTACCTAATGCGACCTTCAAAAAAATATATATACATATATGTTTGAACTGAACTCAACCTGCATTTAACCCGCCTTAACCTTAACCTTTCTCTTTCTATATTTTCATCTATTTTTTATATTTTTACTTTTGTGTTTTTTGTGAATGACTGAATATTTTTTTTTTTTAATTCTCTGTAAGAAATATCAGCTGCACCTGGTTTATTTATAACGAATAATTTCTGCTGGGAACTAGTTGTGCTTGGGGAAAATTTATTCAAACAAATTGCAGCGAAAACCTTTTTAGCTTTCCCCCCATTTTCCTCCCTCCACTTGACTGTGTAATCGCTGGTAATGAACCGTGATAAGAACCAATAGAAATAAATAGAGAGTTCTTCCTGCTAATATATATAAGATAGGATATATGTATTAAGGATGGGGCTTAAGGTTTATTAGACCTAAAAACAAGGTGTCAAGGAAGTCACAGGATGGTAGTTCTACCTTGTTGACTTCCTAGTTATCAGAAAGCCAGGAAAAAAAAAACCATAAACAACTGGGGAATAAACGAAAATAGAAGAGAATTGTTCATTGTATATTGAAAAGATATACAGAGCGAGAGAAAGAGATAGAGAGACGGCGGGAAATGGAAAAACTACAACGGGAAAAGCAATTGAAAAGTCACGGACAAAGTGTTAACTTTGTTCGTTCGACATCTGCCATCCGTCGATGTTTGTCGATTTCTTATGCATTATTTATTTCACCAACGACGACGACGACACGGGCTGTGCACAGCTGTCAAGGCTATTGATTCCAAGTAATTCTAAAAATATATATAGTCAAGTCAAAGGTTTTAAACAAAAAAAAGAAAACACATTCGAAATAGTAATTAAAGGTGGGATTCAAACTTTAAAAGGGAAATAAATGCAAAAGAACAAACACACTCTCAAAACTCTCATTAAATATTAAGTTAATTCTTTTAAAATATAAACTTAAAAATTTAACTCACACTCAAAATTCTCATGAAATGTAGAAATTATAAACTTTATATAAATTTCTTTGCATTTAATTTTATTTCTTGTTTGGACTCTGCTCGTTTGCCATTAATTACTTGCATCTCGCACTTTAATTGACATTTGCGAGCTCGCTGATAGAACTGTTTGCTGCTCTCTATCACTCTTAACGACGATGCCAATTGAGGCAGTCAGTCAGTTAGTCAGTCACTCACTCAGTCACTCACTCACTCACTCACTCACTCACTCATTCGGTTACTGAGCTACTCATTTACTGATTTCGACAGGCAGTTACTCTGAGGCGTTGGCACTCGATGCCTTTGTGAGGCTTGTCTTTTGTTTTCCACTTGGGTGGCACTCTTTTATTTTTTTAACTGCCATTGTAATAAAAATAAAACAAAAAACAAAACAGGAAAAATGGAAATGGAAAAATGCAAAGTGACAAATGAGCGATTTTTTGTTATTGCAAGCCAGACTTGGACAACTGTTGCTCTGGATTCCAGCTGGTGGTGAGGATTCAAGGCAGCTAGAATAATAAATAAACAAGGAGATAAGGTTTTAAATTAAATTAAATCTGATCATGAATCATGAAATTATTACAGCTCTACTTATTTACTTAATTATTAAAATATTTAAAGGAATTTAATGAATTGTTTTATGTTTTTTTTGCTTATATTTGAGATACTCTAAAGAATTCGTTAAAAACTGGTTCCCTCTGCGTTGCATCATCTCAGTGGATAATGATACTGATGATGACAAGTTATATACAAGTCCAAATTCGTTGTATTCTTCAGCATACAAATAGTATATAAAGAGTAATAATTTTTACGAGTTAAATAAATGAATATTTAAATTTAACAATTTGAGATAGGTATTAAATAGGCATTAAACAAAAGTTTTAAGATTTAGTAACTTGTTTAAAAAAGGCAATATCAAGTGAATAATTATTTAAATAATTAATGTTGATTAAAGGATAAATTTGTTTTTTTGTTTATTAGTTTGATAAAAATATTTTTCTATATTTATTTTAATTTAATTTTGTTGTATTTTATTTAAAAGAAGTGTAAAAATATGAAGTCACCACTGTTTATAGTTAATTGGCATAAAAGTAACTAATATTTACTAAATTCAAGAAAGGTAAAAAGGTGTAAATATCCAAAATCCAATTTGAGAGAGAGTGAGGGGTAGGTGGTGCCCCCTTTTTTTTGTATTTGTTTATCGATTTGTAATTTTGTCAGTGGGCCACAATTTGTTCCTCTCCTCACCTTTCGGTGTTCCCCATTTAACCATTTGCCTGCCTGGTTTTTCCCATTTGCATTTCTATTTCTACTTTTATTTGCCCTTTTCACTTTCATTTGGAGGTCTAAGTTATTAACTTTGGTTCCACCTAAGTTTGCCCTGTCTCTTTGGGTTGCCTGGTTGCTCGCCTGCTTGGCTAGTTGTTTGGTTAAAGCATTTCACTTTTCCCCCGATATATATTTTTGTCTATTTTCTTTAATATTTCTTTGTGCCACGCCCACACGCAACTTGCGCTTTTACTTTCTACAAAAAATAAAATGAATAAATATGGAAACAAAATCATTTGTTGCACTTTTTATTGTCTTTCTGCTGCGAATATATTATATATATTGTGCTAATTGTGATCTCTTCTCTCCTTTCGTCCCTCTCTTTTCAGGTGAGTAAGAAAGCCTCCTCCATGACAGAGAATTCCCATCATCATTCCCACCGGCAATCTATATTCTCAGATCTCTTGGTAAGTGGACTAACGGTCGCCGTGGACCATCCATTAATCTTCCTTCTTGGAGTTTTTTGACAATGACTCATGGGTACACTCGATTCGCGCGCGCAGTACCTTTCATTTGGTGTTGAGTCTAAACTGCAGTGCCTGAATGACTCACACACATGCCACGGGTTGGGGTACATATGTACAGATAGGAGGTGGCAAATATATTTATATAAATTATATAAATTATATAAATTATATAAATTATATAAATAATATAAATTATATAAATTATATAAATTATATAAATTATATAAATTATATAAATTATATAAATTATATAAATTATATAAATTATATAAATTATATAAATTATATAAATTATATAAATTATATAAATTATATAAATTATATAAATTATATAAATTATATAAATTATATAAATTATATTCATACTTATCCTGTATCTATTCAAAATACCCTCGACTGTTCGAACGGCTCTCTGATTGTTTTGGTATTTTTTTTCTTTGTGTTTCTGCTGCTTTTGGCCATTTATTGCCGGCCCGACTAGAACTTTGCAAAGACCAAAACAAATGTAGATATATACATACTATATCCCAGATTCACTCGGATGAGTCAGCCGCCGCAGATGAGATGGAAATGCAGCTGACATCAGCAGCAGGGGGGAAAAGGGGTCGAGCAGAGCAAGTGAGATGAGTGTTGGAAGAGGTGAGATCTCTCCCTCAGTGTCTCCTGTTTGCATTTTCTAATTAAATAAAAACCATTTTCGAGGTAACCTTGCGACCCCCCCCCGCCTTTGCCTGGGTCACTCACAGCTAAATAAATCAACAGAAAATGCAAAAAGAAACAAAAAAAAATATATATAAAGTACAGCAGAAAAGGGCAGCATTGAAAAGTTCACAAATTACCTTTCACTTTTATTATTACTTCCAAGAAAAAAAAAAGGAAAAGAAACTATTAGAAATATTGCTCTTGTTAACAACATTTAAAAACTTCTTTTAATCAACTTTATACAAAAGCAAATACTTCTAAAAGTGCGCCATTTCCTGTATTTAGTCGAGCATTAATTTTAATGAGATGCTAAAATAATTTATGATGTTTGCCATATGTGTCTTTGGTAATTCTTTGCGTTCGTTCATTATTTTTACAGCTAATTTAATTGTATTCTTTTTACGACACTGATGAACGAACTGTTTATTAACGAATATTTTAATTGCTTTAAAGTTCACAGTGGTTATTAGCTATTTTTTTTTAAATTATTTATCTTGTGCTGTTTTAGTTTTAAAATGAACATTTGTTGGTTCAAGTATTATTAGAAGTCTTATTATTCCCAACTACTTTGTCCATGAAATGTAGAGTATTTCTTTATAGATCTTAATCATTTACAAAATTTTTCAAGCTGTCATATTTCCCTTTTCCGAATAACTTAAATTTTAATAAGCAAATTTTCTTAAAGTATTTAAAATATAATTTAAAAAAAATGGTAAAAATCCGTAAAAAATAATTTACAGTAAAAATCATTCAATCAATTTATATAAATAATTATTTAATATTTTCGCCCGCGCCAGGGTCATGAAAACAATCTGACCAATTTAAGATCTGCTGGCCAAATTGTTTATTAATTTTTGCTGAATAATTGCTTGCATTTGGTGGCACTGTGGTGCGGCGGTGCGGTTGTTGGTGGTGCGTCATCTGCGTTTTCATTGCCGTCAGATGTCGACGGTTTCTTGAACTCGTCGGATGTCATCTTGCGCCTCGTTCCTCGCTCGTCAAACTTAATTGGCAGCCACCCATCCACCCACACCCACTCCACCCACTCAGTCCACACCCCCCCCGAAAATTGCCACCTCGTCAGCGGCTGCCTAGCGATAAATGCAAATTAAATATCATTTAATGCTAAAAAGATGAGAAAAAATACGAAATAAATGATGCCTTGAACCTTTCAACACAAATATTTGTTGGCAGCTCTTTTTTCTACTTTTTTAAATCCGGAAGTTTAGCAAAATGTTTTTCATATTTTGTTGTTGCTTATTTTATGGCTTTTTAAATGGTGCGAGATTTTGTAGATTATCCAAAGAGAATCTATAAGTGTATTTCGGTTTGTTTTGCTTATACCCTTACGTGGGGTATTTGGACTTTATATGTTCTTATTTATCAATATTTTTGATTGCTTAAAGTTTGGTAAAGAGATAGTAAAGCACGAAAAAATACTACTACCTTGGCATATTTAATTTTATATTATTAATATTAATTCCATATATAAAATTGTATATTACATTTTATATACAAATTTATGTCTTATAAATTATTATATTCAATTCTTTAATGCGGAAAAATACGACTTGCATGGCATATTTAATTTTATGTTCTTAATATTAGTTCTATATAAAATTATATATTAAATTTTGTATAAAATTGTATATTAAATTATATTTTAAATTTTATATAAAATTCTATAATAAATTGTATATCAAATTCTTACAATTCAAAATTCTGTAAATTTCCCATAATAGAAGCTTGCTGGCATATTTAATTTTATATTATTAATAATTATATTAAATTCTTTCTTTTCTTTAATAATTCTATTAAATTTCTTCTTTTAAAAATCTTGTCCATTTAGACAGGGAAACAATCTAGAAATCCCTATATACTTGTGTGTATCTTTTCATCTTTGATCTACTTCAGAATATACTATATGTTTGGCTGTATCTGTATTGGCATCTGTATCTGCATCTGCATTTGTATCTGTATCTGTATCTGTATCTGATCTTGTGGCTCGGCTTTATAAGGAAAGGCAGCCATACAGCTGGTCGTTTCTGGCTGTTTGTATATGTTAATTATTTAGCCTGAGCCGCCTTTGTTTTGTCGCAGCATTTGCCATTTCATAAAATTTCATAAATTATTGCACAATTAACCTTGGATGCCGCAGAGCAGTTTGTTTTTAGCTCTCTTGCGGATATGCTTCCCTTTTTAAGTTTTTCTCTAGTGATCCCCCCCGAGTCTAAATTCTGAGATCGCGATCTTGAGAACTCGCCGCTGCGTTGGTCGTCGGTTTTTATGCGGCCAGACATTACCATTACCAGATAACCCATTTGACACTCGGCAGCAGTTTGCGACTCATTTAAAGTGTATTAAGTTCTTTTTGTTTTTGCCATTGCCTTTTGCGTTTTGCTTTTCCCTGTTTTTTTTTTGTTTCACTTTTCATTTCAGTGCTTTTTGTGCTCCCCATCACACTCATAAATATTGTTTTGTTCTTGGGAACTGAGGCTGTGCTCTGGTCATGGTCTCCTCTTCTTTTCATCATTCTCATCTCCTAATGTCCATGCTTTTAGTATATATAGTATATATATATATATATAAGCACTAGAACTGCGAACTTCAGTTTTCTAGAGGTCTTTGAATCATAACAAGGGTATTTCCTCTTTCAATGCTGTATATACTATATAGTTCTTAGTTTTTAAAGACTAAAATAAAATAGTTGTGCCAGAAAATATTTTACAGAAAGGGTATTTGTTAGTGCAAAATATATCTATAAATAAAAAAGCCAGCTTTTTATGCAAATCACAAGATTTGGTCACAGTTCTAATAATATCGCTTATTATCAGTATTTTAAGCAGGTTTTGCTGCTTATTTGGTGCTTAATTAAGGCTTAAATAAAAAATTAATCCAACATTTCATTTCTATACAAACAAAGAAATACTTTAAATGTATTTTATACAATTGCCCAGGTAATTAGCCCATTTTTGATTTATTTTCCTGGTTTGGCAATCTCCAGTTATTTATTTATATTTCTTTTACCACACATTTCTTTATGCCAGATCTTAATTAGACCAACTAACTTATGCCTTTTTCTCTCTCTCTTTATGCTTTGGGAAATTTTGTGTAATGCTTTGTTTTTTTTTTTTCGTTTCCCCACTTGATTTTCATGATTAATCGACTTTCTTGCCCAAAGTTTCCCAACTCTTTCATCTTGCAAATATCAATTCCTTTTCCTATATAGGGAAAGACTTTAAAATGTATATTTTATTATGTATTAAAGAGGTGAAACCTTCACCATTGAGGTCCTTGCCCAAAAAAAAAACACTCCCTCTTTTCGGCAATCTCCCAAACAATTTCCAACCCATAAAAGCTGCACCCAGCATTTGAATCTGCCACAAACAAATTATACAAAAAAAAAATCTAGCCAGGTGAATAAAGTGCATTGAAAACAACAGACAATGGTTTGGAAAACAAAAAACTAAATAAAAACCAAGTTGAATGCAAAAAAGAAATGTAAGATGAAAGGGCAACACGTGTAAATTCATGGCATACACAAGGCCGTTTATTTAATAACTTGTAATGGGAAATGATTATTAAAAGTATGAACACAAATATTGTTGTAATTAAAGACCCAACCCAAAACCAATCCCAACCCCATTCCAACCCCCTTAAAAGCCATTTGAAGTTTTGCCAACATTTGCAATCCCCCCCCAACGGGGGGGAGGGCAGCCTCTCGACTTTGACTCCCCAACAGGTGCCGCAAAAAAAAAAACAAAAAATGTGACTGGTTTCGATTTCGATTTCGATTTTCGACTTGAACTTGAATGGATGGTTGATTTTTTAGTTATTTTCTTTGTTTTGTTTGGGGTCTCTTCAATTATCGGTGTGTTTATATGGTATATGGTGGGCAAACCTCACCTGAGTAGGTGGACGAATGCAAAAAAGTAGCTACGTCATCATCGTCATCATCATCATCAAAAGTTGAACTGCGTGCCGAAGGGCAAACTTACTATAAAAGTCACGTCCTTGACTTAAATATGTTTCGCCAGCTCCCTAGGAAATGTACAAAAGTGTAATGTGCATAGAATGTATTAAAGAACGAATAATATATATTTTTAAATTAACATTTTTAACAGAGTTTGAAGTGGCAAAAAAGTGCTTTAAAGTTGAAACCAGAAAGAAGAGGGTTGTGTACGTTTTATTATATATTTTTGTGCATAAGTATTTTGCAGGTATTTAATTATATTTAATTAAAATAATATTGAATTTAAAATTATAAAACCTTGAACAGATAATCCCAAGTGAGCATTTGGTTAATGACAACATTATGGGTCATTAATTTGATATTCCTGGAAGTTCATAAGTACACATCATATTTTATTTATTTATCCTACTCTCTTTCTCTATATATTCTCTTGTTTTCTTTATTCCTCTTTCTCCCTCGCTCTCTCTTTTCCCCTCCCTCACTCCCTACCCTTATCTATTATTTCCCATTGAATTCTCTTATCGCTTTCATCAGCTCGCTTCTCTCGATTCATTCGTTTCTCTGCCAAAGGTTCTTGTTTATTTTCATACCCAGCAATCATTGTAAATTTAAAGGGTATACAAGACAAGTGGCCAAGTGTCTGACAGGGAAATATGAATAACTTAAGGCTGTTACAAATTACTTGGGGTTTTTGTAACCCTTAAAGTACACTTAAACAAAAGTAATCCTCCATCGACATGTGAGCAGAAATTTGGCATGTAGCCTTATCGGTGGGTAACTCATAGTCGAGGCATTCTCTTCTCTTTCGCTTGGCATTGCGAATTTACATATATCACTTTTCCGTTCTCACAGATTCGTGTTTGTTGTTGTGCCTTTTGCTTCGTCGTTTTGCTGGGGGACTGACCAGGTGACTCACATTCATTTCATTTCATTGACAAAAGTGTGCCGGCCAAAAATTCGAGGGAAAAACATTGCCAATTAGAAGAAAAAATACATGCAAACTTACTAATCAATCAATCAAGCTTAAAAATTGTATAAATATTTTATTTACTATTTAATATTCTAAAATTTAATCTCTATAATTTCAGTTTAATTTGTTTTAGCTTAGAATTACTTTTGGGTATATTTTTCTTTTTACTGGGCATCGCATTGTCGAGACCTTTAGCTTTATACATATATCGGGTTTTCCAGATAAATTCTCCTCCCCCTCCTGCTCCCTACACACACACTCCCACAGAATTTGCAGAATTCTCTTTTCATTTATTTAGCTGATTCCGATAATTGCGGAAAAGGGGTTCCAAAGTATAGTTTGTGTGAAGAAAAAGGGGCGATTCAGCCATTGACCCTGAGACTTCAGTTCCTCTGTATGTCAATTACTCACATTTGGGATTTAAATGAATCATATAAACATATATTTGTATATAATAAATATAATTGTTTGAGAACGCGAATAAATAGAGCCATTCAAAAATTCTCACATTTTACAGTTTGTTTCCATAGGAAACAAAGATACATACTTAATCTCGAGATAGAGAGGATTGAAATCATTTTATTTTAATAGTAAATTTTTAAATGTAGAAAAATATCATATTTTACATTAAAATTTAGATATTTTCAAGAATATGAAAAATATTTGCAAAATTGAAAATTTATATCTTGGCCAAAAATACACCAACCAAATCGGAACGCTTTGCCGTATTTGTTTGTGTTTTTTTTAGCCATTTTTGTAGAAAAAACGGTTTAACATTTTTTAATAATTGTAAAAATTAAAATTAAATTAATATTTAAAATTTGGCTTTCAGAACTTTGCTTTTTTGAATACTATATACTCATCAAATTTGAAATTTTTTGTTATACTTGAAACTCAGTTTTAATTTTATAAAAATCTAGCGACTATATCCTATAGCTGCCATAGGAAAAATTAGGAAAATGATAAACAAATAATAATTTCTTTGCTAACTAAAATGCTTAGGTTCCTAGTTGAAATCCTCTCAAAATGTAGTACACTTTCGCAATTTCGCCGCTTTTCCCAGCCGATGAATTTGAGTGATTGACAAACTGCCTTCCATTCGCTTGACTCGTTTTGACTGCCACCGCTCGAGTCGCGGAGCTTGAGCTTCCGCTAATCAAATTGCCTTTGACGCAACCACGCCCCCACTCGCACCCAAATGTGCCATCCGCCTCCCCCTGCCCCCTGCACCACCGAGACCGCCCTTTTTGGTTTGCCACGAGTGGTAACATCAACTAAATTAATGTAAATTGAATGACACGCAGTGGGACCGCAAAGCAGCCGCCGCTAGCGAGGGAGTACGGGCAGCAAGGGCTCCTCCTACATTTCCCTTTTATCCTGGCGACGAAATATTCCCAAGAAGATAATGAGGAAGCGGCCAAATTCTCTCCCGACTTGCAGACTTGCCAAAAAAAAAAGAAAGCGGCAATGCTTTAGATAATCTGTATAATTTGTTGATTTATTATTTCAGTTTTTATAGATTTTGAGTGAAATTCAAGAATATTTTATTTGTTTAATTGAATCTGAAGTGTAATCTTGAACAGGAAGCTCCCCTCCCTTATTTCCCGCATTCCAGCTTTTCCTTTATCCTCGTGTTCCGACTTTGGAATATGCTAATGAGTGTTTAATTTGCCGCCGCCGCTGTTGCTGTCGCTGGAATAAACCAAAAACGCCTTAAATTCACTTTAAACTCCCAGCTTCCTTCCCGTCCTTCCGCTCAAGCATCGCGCGCGACCTTTACTAGCTACTAAATTCGAATTTCATTTGAATATTGTCTTTGGCATCGTTAGGTTTCTCCCCTCCCTCTTTGCAAATTGCTGTATAATTAAATGGCTGTTATTAGGGCCCGAATTTTGGCCAAAAGTCTGTATACAAAACGATTTCCGAAATAATTTTAATTAATTAAAGTGCTTTATAGATATTAAATTGAAAAATTACATTACATTAGGGATATAAAGTGTAGAAAAGGGTAAACAAGGGTCTTTGCTAAATGTCTTAAATAAATTTCAAATATATATAGTATATGACTTCCTGTGTCACCGATTACTTCAACATATATATAATATTCTCTATCAATCAATGTCGAATTCAATTGTAACTCTAAGCCAGACTTTGCTGTTGTTCAGCTCATTTTTAATCGAGTTAATTGCTACTTTTTATGGCTACATATATTGTATGTTTATATATATTATATGTATATATATTGCTTCTATTTGTATGTGCTGCAATTGGTTCTATCTGCGTTCGATCTTGTGTCGTGTTTACGGCACTCAATGTCAATGTCGCGGGCATTGATTCGAGTTGAACAGGAAGAAGGAATGGGGTATACTCTAAGATTTATGGGAAATAAATAAGCTGAGAATATGGAATTCTATATGATTTATACTTGATACATTTAATAAATAATATTTAATATATATTTGTATATATAATAATCGCCTTTTTGCTGTGGCAGTTTACCTCTCTGTTTATTTGCCTTTGAAATATAGTTGTTTTATTTTTAATTGATTATTTGTTATTTTTTATGTTTGACTGAATAGAAAAACGAAACTGACAAAAGCTCAAAGTAGGAATTGCAATTTGTCAACGCTGCATAAAGTTAACTAAGAAAAGAAAAAACGAAGCTAGAGACAAGTCATTAATTTTTGGTTTGTGGTTTTTTTTATTCATTCACATGAAGCTAGTGACCGTGTGTGCACCCGGTTTAAACAGTGCGTGCCGGAACTGTAAGGTCTTAAAAAAGTAGCTATGTTTTGTGGGTAAAATAAAAGAGAACAACAGAACAGATGGTCCTTTGGGGAACTTTTTAAAAAATATATTTAATTATTTACACGTAAAAAATATATGTATTTTAATATTTTCATTTAAAAAATATATATTTAAATATTCAAAAATAAAAATATATGTATTTTAATGATTTACAATGTATATCTTTTATATATTTTAAAATTTACAATTGAAAATTATATATTTAATTATGTACATTTGAAAAAATATATATTTTTAAATATTTCCATTTAAAAAATATGTAATATAATATATATATTTTAAAACTTAAATTTAAAAATATTTAAATGTATGTTAAATATTCAAAATTGAACAAATATATTTTTTTTAATTTAAGTTTTTAATTCATTATATAGTTTACATATTTAAAGCTACGAAACGCACTGTATATGCAAAGTATCTACGAAATTGATTTAACATCTGGACATGACATATGTTGCGCCCCCCCACAATACACAGGAAACAACAACTTTGTCATTCAATTCAGTTCGATTTGCATGTTGCCCGCCCACGTTTTTTTTTTGTTTTTATTGTTTTGTTTTTTTGTCAACTTGCATTTCTGTTTCTCCCAGTTTCTAAGCGCCTTAAAAAAAGCCAAGACGTTGACGGCGTTGCTGTAATTGGCAGGTTGTTAAATAGAAAAATAATTGAGTCCCTGTGCTGCCTTTGACTAGACTTTGTCTTGTAAAACTAATTAAAATTATTCCTTCTGTTTGTGTCTTTGCAGGTGAGTCCAGTCGATGGGAAATTATGGTTCAAAAACACTCGCAAGTTTGAGTAGAAAAATAGCAAGGGATAAACTGGTATTTATTGAAAGATAAGAAGTTGAAGGGTAAATTGATTAAGTAAGATCTGATAGGTATCCCATTGCTTACATTACCTATACTTTCTGTTTATGTTTTGCGCATTTGAAAACTGATATATTTTCCCGGGAATGTGGCCACGTTTTGTGTGACACACATTTAAGGGGAAACCTTCTTCTGGCGGTTGGTTTTCCCTTACACACATTTACACGCATTTGCATTGACGTGGATAAGTTTTAGTTAACTGCCCAAAGTCATGAGAGGGGGGAAAATGGGGGGGGGGGGGGGGAAATGTGTAGAAGAGAAAGGGTGAGGGGTTTCGGGTTTGGCTTGGTTTGTGTTTTTTTTTTGTTGGTTTTATAGAATTGAACACACCCCAAAACAAAACAAAACAAAAAAAAAAAGAACAGCATGCGCGTTTTTGACTCGATTTTCCTTTACAACATTGAGACAACATTGTCATGGTCTATTTGGCTTTTGGGTTTTGTTTTTCCCTCAATTTTTTTTTGTACACTGAAGATAAAGATGTAGAGTTGGATTGTACAGAAATTAAATGTCACGGCAATCGTTCGACTTGAAATATTAAATTTATCTTTACGCTATTTTATATTTAAATGCCAATAGACCTGACTTTTCTCTGCTCTTACCTTACCGCTGAAAACCTTAGAAAAACCTAGAAAAATGCAATTACCAGTCAAGCAAAAAATACAAAAATGAGAATAAAAAGCAGCGACTTAACTAAGCCTGGGCTTATGAGTTTTCCGGCTTGAAACCAGGCTTCTTGGGACTCTCCTGGCCTGGGCCAGAAAACGACAGTAATTTTCCCCAGCTATATTTACCTCTTTAAACCCTAAACTCCGCAGTTTGGGGGGAAAGCTTAAAAGATTTGCTTTGTGCTCCTAATTTTCCTTCTTGTTTTTTTTCTTCTTATTTTTTGGGGGGTTTCTAATAACTTTCAGTTATGAAACGGCAGGGCCCGGGAGATGCCTGTATTCTAAAATTACAATGCAACATTTGTGGCTGGATCGAGGAGGAGCACACCAAGACACACACACACAAACACACACACAAATCTATATTAAGCATAATTTAAAATTATTTTACATTCAACACCCACCCATGGGGTAAAGCCAACCCGGCCCTCCCCTTCCACCTGGCTTGTTTGCGGTCTGCGTAAGTCAACCCAGTGGAAATTAGTTGGAGTTAAATCGCTGAGAAATTGACTTAAAATGAGGCTAATTAGCCCAAAGGGTTTACCATTGGGGTCAGGTCATTACCGGGTAGTACGCTGGTCAACAAAGTGAAATATTATTTTCAATTCATAAATGAGTTTTGTTGGGTATTTCTACAAATATTAATATTTTATTGATTTAATATTATTTAATTAATATTATTTCATAAATTAAAGATCATTTTGTTGGGAATTTTCTACAAAAAAGATATCTTAGTTCTTTAGAAGTGTTTCCTTGACTGTTTTATCCTGACTTTATGGTACTTTCAGGCAGTTGGGGGCATGACCTTGGCTCCCTTAGTCCCTGGTTACGGCCTTTGGGTCTCAAATATTTATCCCATTTACATGCCTAAACAATGTGTGTGGTGCCTCAATTTCCCTATTTCCCACTGACAACGACAGACATTGGCTATGGGTATCCTCCTGTCGAGACCCAAAATCAAAAATGCTGGCCAGGCTCAATCTAATTAGTTGTTGTTTTTTTCACTCTGTTTTCTGTTTCTATTTTTGGCTCGCACACAAATTAAGTTTGGTTTTGTCTTAAAGGAGCTCTGCTCCTAGCAGGGCCAAAACGGTTGTGATATAAAGGAGAAGATTTAAAGAGGGTTTCCACTTGACTAACTATACAAATATTCTATTCGAGGGGAAGTGAGTTCACCAGGGAAATGAGTTGCCTAATTAATATTGTGGTAATTTGCATATTATTACTAGTTTTCGTGACAATTTCAGGGCTCCACCGCCACCACACCCATTTTCACCAGTTTCTCCTACGCTCTGATTAATTGTGAATTATGTCATGATTCCGACGAGTTATCCGTTTATATAAGCGGATAATTTTATTTGGGAAAATGCAGCAGCATTTATGCATTGATATCCATATATTTGATTAACTCCGCTAATGAAGCTATAGCCATAGCCCGACCTGAAATCCAAAGTTAAAACAGTTTGTCTGCTCATTTAGCGCAGGCCAAGAGTTGCTTTGGCTTTGGCTTTGTGGCCCAAAGAAGTTGGAAAACCAATATGCTAATTTTCTTTTGGGTGCAGTGTTGGTTGGAGTTGGTAACCCTTCGGCAAAGCGTTTACCAATTCAATTAGCCCCACACTGATTGTCTGTGGCTTACAGAGTGTGGCTTAACCTGAAAAAAAAAACGATAAAGAAAATCGAAAAATAAGCCATCTGTGGGGGAATGTGGATACTCTGCAAAAATAACAATTTTTAATGACCCTGTAACTCCATATAATATTAGTAAGAAATTACTAAATATTTTTTTTGACTCTATAACCCCTTATAAAATTTGTTAAAAATAATACTGTTGAAGCAGATCGATTTATAGGATTGCAAATGGTTTTTTTACTGCCATGCAAATTTACAACTAAAATTATAATACCCTGTAAGGCTATATAATAAGGTATAGCAACCTGTAATCCCATCCTTAAACAATTTTCTTGTTATTAGATGCTGCTAAAAATGTTTTCCGACACTTTGTGTTAGTAACATTTATTCAATAATGTTTTCTGTGGTGTTAGATTTACCTTACAAATTAATTTATATTTAATTTTAAACCATAGGGCTTTGCTTATCGGGTATCTTATAGTCTGTAGCTCCTCTCATCTCCCATTTATTGTCTGTATTTATTTTTCAATCGCAATTGAAATTCGGCTCGAAGCTCCACAAAGAGACTTCGGCTTCAACTCGATCAATGTCAATTGCACCTGCAGCAGCAGCAGCAGCAGCAGAAGCAGCAGCAGTTTCGTTGAGCGATAAACCGGTGATAAAACGATAAACGATTTGCTGTGCATTGTCAACACGACATGTTTGGTGAAAAGCAACGAATGCGCCAAGGTAGCTGCAAGACTTGAAACCAAGGCACCTCCTCCGGAAATCTCGAATCTCGAACATCTCCCCAGACCCGCGGCGACTTTCAAAGTCAACAACAACCAGATTGAAATGAGAAAAGTAAACGGTTGCTGCTGCAACTTGTTGTCGCTGATGAATGTTAAGTAATTGCATTGAATTGTTGTTGTTGTTCAGTCAGCGCCGGATAATCGGCTAAGTTTAAACAGAAACATCTGCTGCGATCGTAGATATATATATTATATTGTGTGTGTGTGAGAGAATAGTACGTGACGAATTTGTAAAGAACACACGGGTGGGGGGAAAAACAGATGGCATATATGTATTTTTTGGGGTCTGATTACAAAACACAAAACTTTTCAATATAGATATATATTTAACTTGAATAATTGCAAGCAAACAGTATGCATTAATCTCCAGAATCCCTTTGAGATTGCAACAATTTATAGCCACTGTATCTTTGAGATACCCAAAGTATCTATTAGTTTGTGCTGTGTCTAATTTAGTGTCTCTCTTGGTGGCGCCACTCGATTTTGGCATTTGTTTCTCTGTCTTATTGCCAACTAAAAATTCTTTTTATAAAATCACAGCCGCCACCCACTATTACAAATTGTTTTCCTTTTGCCAGATTGCACAACAAACAAACATGCATACTATTAGTATCACAATAAATCGTAAAGCTTGTCTATATGTTCTCTGCTCTCATCTGTCGACGCTAAACATTGACAAGAGGCTGAAGAGGTGGAGGTGGAGTACTGCTGCATGGAGGTGGTGGCTCATCATCATCATCTCGGGCAGCTCAGGCAGCTCAGGTGCTACAGGTGTTGTTCCAAAGAGGTGATACATCTGCCGCTGCTGCCATAAAAGTTAAGTGGCCAGCAAATGTGGCAATTTCTTCATCATTATGGCTCCTATTTTCCACTATGTATATTTATTTTTTCTTCGTTTTTTTTTATTATTTATTTTTCTCAGATATACCCCCCCACACGCAATAATAATATTATTTTTGTAGGTTTTTTTCTTCTTCTATTTGTATTTGTATTTGCTTGTGACCAACTCGAGTCGATAGTCAAGCGATATGCAGCGAATTAAGGTCAAGTTTGTCGCATGTGCGTGCCATCGTCATCATTATCATCATCATCATCCTCATAATCGTCGTAGTCGTAGTCGTAATCCTCATCGGTGGCGGTGCGTGTTGCAATCTTTTTACTGCCACCACCACATGTCGCCAGAGAAGAACTAGACACGGGCACAGAGGGGGGGGAGAGAGAGAGCGGGGGTATCAATCATAAAAATTTGTAGGTTTATTTGTTGCTATTCTCACCGCTGCCAGCAGCTTTCTCAGGAAAGTCATCAAACTGTAAGCGAATAGAAATTAAACTTAAAGAGTTCAAAGCGTTGCTATCCTAGAATAAATTTTAAAAATATATGTTAATGGTTATATAATGGTTATATAAATTAATGAGAGGATATTTAAATATTCAAAACAAGGCATTTAAAACACACAAAATAATATATTTTCATTGGGAATGGCTAGAACTATAGCTATATCGGCACCGCAGCGATATTTAATGCAAAATTAAACATTTTAATTGATATTTTAATATTCATGTATACAAAATGTGCGATAAATATATATTTTGATTGATAGATCATCCGAAAAGGATTAAAAAGTTAAAAGAAATAAATTAAATGTAATTTGTTGATTATTTTATTAAATATATTATATAAATATATTTATATTTTAGCATTGAATTATGCTAATCAACAGTTTTTGAGTAATTTTCGATAATATTGTATCAATTTTGAATACTATGGCAATTTTTAAAATACTTTAAATGCGATTTGTGGATATTTAAAATTTCAATGAGCCTCAGTTTATTGATAATTAATCATTACATTCAATATTAATTGATTATATTACAATAATATTGAAAATTTAACTTTAAATACAACATTTTCGAATATTTTACAATATTTTCGATTATTTTACAATTTTTTTTTTTTAATTTCGATACTTTTACGAATTAAATAGTTGTTCATATTTTCTCTGTGCTAGTTTATTTGTTGAACTTTGTTTTCTTAATATACATATATCCCCTGTTGTCCATCAGAACCCCATCCCAGGGTATTATCGACAAAGTTCAGCATCAGTTCAGCTGGAAAACCCATTAATAAGTATTAGCAATACTTTGTATTCATTTTACCCATTTTTTTACACGATTTGTTATTGTTTGGCTTGCTCTCGGCATCTTTTAATATTCCCCAAACGAGCTGACTGACTGACTCCATCGTCATTGCTCAACTTGTTGCCAAAATGACAAAGTAAACACCGAACAAAGGAAAGATAATGAAACCGTATTCGAAGGCATTAGTTCTTGGCCAGTTTGAAGTCATTAAGTGATTATTTTACGCCAAATGTTTAACTGATTTGTAACGGATATACATATATGTATGTATCTATGATATATTCACAGTGAATCACAGCTCAAGCTTTGAGATGCACTCATGATATTTAATATCTAAAATATGTAATAGAGGGAGGAGGCTGCACTTTCCCAAGATAAAATGCAACAAAAAACAAATAGGAAGAGCGGGAAAACCGGGAAGGGGTACGCAAATCGGGGCAGCCAGGCAAAAATGATGGCAGGAAAAGGGCATTGGCTGAAAAATTAATGTGCAACGACGACGCAGAAGACTGCAGACTGCGTGCCGATGGACAAGAAACCGCTTCAAGCTGGAAAATCATTGAAAAACCCGATGGCAAGCGAGGGGAATTTTTTTTTTTTAGGTGGGAATGGCAAATGCATTTCAAAGGTGGCCCGTGTGTGTTATTGTTATGTAATAACAGGGAAGTCACCGCCGCCGCCGCCCTCACGCACAAAGCCAACAACAACAAAAATGAAGTGAAAAACATAAATAATACAGAAAAACAAAATCACACAAGATAAATGCCATAAATATGAAGGGGAGGAAAAAAGGAAACCAACGCAACCACAACCAAAGCTGATCAAACACCCAACTTCCGATGGGTTTTAAGTTACACACACAACTTGCAAACGCAAACAAAGAGTACGAGCTGGAAAATCAAGAAATTTGTCGCTCATTTAATGGGAAAAATTCTGCTTTAAATTTGAGTATTCCCTCCATGGCTAAGGATATTCGAAATCAATCAATGCAAGTGTCCGAAGCCATTGGATATTGAATTATTCAGAGCCTGACGGGCCTCACTTTTGACAGCCATTATTGAGCTGAATAACTAAGCAAAGCAATTTATATGAATGCCACCTAGCTCTTGTTTAGATCTTCAACATTTTAGTGAATTTATTCCTATTTTATAACATAGTTTTAAATATGTTTAAATATGCTCGTTCCTCTTTGTTTTTTTTTTTAACTTTTCAACATCCCTCTGCAGGCTGCAAGCTAGCTGCACTGCATCATCAGCACTTGGCTCTTGTAATTCAATGGGACAGGGCAGCCATTGATGTGGTGGTCCTGACAGGAAATCTAATTTCCTTGTAAGCCCAGCAACGAAAAGCCTTTTAAATTTTATAACAAAACAAAAAAAAAAGGGGGGGTAACTCCCTGCGGGAAGGGGAGGGTCCTGTATGCAGTCGAGGTTCCGTTTTTCCACCACTGCCTGGCATTGGTAAATTAAAGCTATGCCGGAAAACGGAAAAGCCAGAGAGCTGTACACATAGATAAAACAATGAAAATATATTTATTTTAGATAATAATAATTATAAATTGGAAATTTAATAATTATTCTCTGAGGGAGATCTTTAATTTCGAAGGATCTTTTGCGAAATGAAGGTATTTTCTTTGGAATATCTTTTGGTGCAGTGCAAGGAAAATCGCTTGTGGTTGTTGCCTCCACCATAGCTCCTGGCTGTTCTTTTTTATTCATTCTGATTTTTTGTTCCCCCTTTTTGTTTTTATTTTTTTTTTTTGTCTGGGGTGTGGGCCACTTGAAGTCGCCAGCATTGTTTTCAGCTCAGCGCCCGCTAAAAATAGTCAAAGGCATGTGCCCTCCATCTGTATCTGCATTTTCATCATCAACTGCACACCAGCATCGACAAAAAAAAAGAAAATAAAACGAGAAAAACAGTGAAGAAAATAGCTTTAAATAGGAGTTGCGATTTGCGAAGTAACCAGAATAATCCATAATAATAATCCATAATAATAACTATAAATGTTGCTAAATATTTTACTGATCTAAATTAACGGAAAAATGTCTAGATTTGTTTGCCTGCTCATGTTGATTTATTATTATCCCCGGAATTACCGGCTTTTTATCATAAACTCCCAACACAAAATACCCTTTAAGTGAGTCTAGAATAACAAGAGAGAGAGAGTTGAAGCTGAAGTTTCTCCTCAATTTGTTGTATTCCTCGATTTTCCTCCTATATTCCTTGCATGGACCATGGGCATCCCGGGGCGTCGTCATCAAGTGCATGGCCCTGCGTCAAGTTGCCAAAGCAATTGAGTTGAGTTGACTCGAGTTGACTTCGCAAGAGGCCGGGGAAAATGCTCAGGGAAAGGCGGGAAAACTTGAATAGACCGCGACGAAGCCCGAGACCTAGACCCACTCGAAGAAAAATCCAAGTGACTTTAGGAACAAAGGCAAAAATCATATACCAGCGGCGGTTGTGTTTAATTGGGAATCTGGAACTTTTCACATCGGGCCGCATATATCCAATCAGAGCAGCAAATAACTAATTCATGTGGGACAATGGATATCTGTACCACTGCCTGACTGACTGACTGCCATTTTCCCGTTTTACATTTACCATTTTCCCCCATTTTCCAGTACCTTTCCTACTGCCTGCTGCCTGCTGCCTGCTGCCAACGGTACTCGGATGTGCACAAATGTGGAAAACTAGTTCGCAACTCGATGGCCATTGTTAATGACTATAACTATAACTGCCTCAAGAGTAGTACTAGAAGGGAAGAGGTAAACGGGGGCGTAGGTGGGGGGGAAAGGTCGGAAAAACTTGGAAACTTGCAGGCCGCAAACTGAGTGACATTAGCAAGGCCATCTAGGGGGCAATTTGTAATCGAATTTCTATAACCAAGTCACCATTAATATTGATGAAGGTGTCGGCCAAGAACGATTGGCTTGCATTTTGGTCAAGAAAAAGTCAAGGCATTCTCTAGGGTTAACTTTTATGGCAAATTTCAGGTGCAGTTTTCATTGCAATTTCCCATAATTAGCACTTAAAAAAAATTAAAGAAAATGTTCCCAAATTGGCAAGTGATTTCTTTTTTAATTGCAAGCAAAACTGAAACTAAAAAACGATTTAAATATTCTAAAAAAAACATAATAAAAACATTAAATGTAACCGTTAAGCTTTATTTTCCATTTAAATGTAATTATTTTACGTTTTAAAAGTGATTTGTTTGTGTTGTTTATATATTCTCTATTTTCCCTTTATTTTTTATTATATATTTCTCAACTTGAAATCGCCTGGTCATTAGCTTTGTATTGGTTTTTCGTCAGTTTTCCATGAAAACCTTGCACAACCTCTCACCACCCGCCGTCTGTTGTTCCCCCCAAAAATTCAGCACATTAACACCTTGTTGCCCTGCTCTGCTCTTATTTTGTTTTCAGCATTGTTTTGTGGCTTTTTATTTTGTGAGAATTTAAGCATAACACTTTTCGGCAGCACAAAATAAAAATCGAATAAAATTAGTGATGATAGCCAACGATTTTCACACTAAATTGTAAATAGTTGCAATTTGATTTTAATTGGGGATTTGTGAGATGTGAGTTGGGTTGGTAATTGGGTTGAAGAAAAACTTTGAGAAGAAAGTTTGATAGTTTTAATACTCTTATCTGATTTATTATTATTATTATATTAAATATTTCCTCATTAATTGCAAGTTTTTGTTAGTTTAAAGCCAAGTTTATTTACAATTTAGGGCAGAGATCGGCATGAGGATACTGAAGACGAATCTGGGCTTTGCTGCATATTTTGTAAATTCCCCAGTTTCCCAAAGACGCTGGCCTAGGAAATTTGCCAACTTGGCTTAAAGAATTTCTGCCTCTGAGCCAAACTTGTCCCCAAAAAGAGAGAAGAGGGGTGAGGAGGAGGACGAGTAGCAACAGAGTGGGTGGAAATGAAGAGAGAAAAAGATAGATACGAGTGGGTGGGATGTACCCCTTCCCCGCCACTCAATTTCACACACACGTCGCACGTCGATGCCTTGTGGCCTCATTAGAAGCCCTCCTCCGGTGAGTGGGAAAATTGGAGAATGGAGGAGCAGGCAGCCACGCAGGTGACTACTTAACCATTCTGGCCTGCATTTTCTGCACTCTGCTGGAATATTTATAAAGCCAAAAGCGAGACTATTTCTGGTTAATTATAATTGTTATTCCCTTTTATACCCCAGCTCATAAAATACAATTTAAATATTATATTTTTGTAATACTTCTCTAACCTGGCGGCACTTGGCTTGTCAAATCAATTAGCAATGGCAACGGGGCTCGAGCTTTGGCTTCTATGAATGACTGTTTCGACAGCAGACATGAGTTGGCAAAACAATAATAATAATAATAATATTATTATTAACCATAATAATAGTAAGGAACTTATGCATTCTATATATGGCTATGGTGTGCTGTGTGATTTTGTATAATTTGTGCGAGATTTGAGATTTCTTTGTTGCCTTCTGCATTGGCATTAATAAGTGGCTCATTAATCACTCCCGGTAATGGGTACACTCAATGGTTTCGAATAGAATGAATAATTGAGAGAATGAGCAACTGCGAATGAGGCTGGGAGACTGATGAAGACCGATGAAGAGTGAAAACAAAAGACGAAGGCGAGACGACAGACTCCTCCGCTTGGCTCACAAGGCTCTTCTTAAGGCTTTGTAGGCTCCTTGGGCTCACATGGCGTATGATTAATTTTTCACAATCATTTACCATTTACGATTATGCAAAAAGTTACGGAGGTGGCTTAGGTGCTTGTTTTTTTTTTTTGGTTAGCTTTCGGTTTCCGTTAACTGTTGCTGCTGTTTTGTAATTAATGAGGCATCGGCAGTGCGTGTGCAAAAAACATTGAGATACATTGCAACACATTCAAGATAAGAAAAACTGCATAATATGCGTGTGCTTTTTGGGATTTATAAATAAAAGGTTTAAATAAAGGATAGTGGCCTTTATGTAACCTTTCTCAATCATATTACCATATATACTTGTCAGTGCGTTAGAGAGGCGTTTTGCTGGTCCCCGGAAAGTTACAAAAACTAAATTTCGGTAAAGTGAACGGGAGGATCTTCTTTTTTTTCCCTCTCCGTTTATATAAAGTAATTTTGCAGATGTTTTTTTTTTAATCTTTATATTTTTTTAATATTTATACATTATTTTTCCCCAGTTTCTTTCTTTTTGAATTCCTGTTTTCTTTTATTTTATAAATATTTTATTTTTCCCCATTTAAAATGAGGATTAAAATCGGTTAAAGTCTTTGCTTTGATTCGAAACTCGGCTAAATTGCCTTTTCACATCCTCCAAAGGAGGATCGCTTTCTGTTCCAGAAATTAACAAATTTCTACTGAAAATGCCGAGATAAAAATAATAGAAAAATAAAAAGTTTGCAAATAATTTAGAAAATGATAATTATATAAATTGGAATCAGGAGAGCAATATTTAATATAAACTTAAATCATAAATGCACCGAATATGAATAAAAATCTAAAAATGAGTGGTCTAAGATGAATAAAAATAATGTTATTCTTTATTTTACAAATCAATTAAGAATCATGTCACTAAATCAAATTATAAATCAAGAAAATTTCTATTATTTTTCTGTTATTTATTATGCAGCTAACTATACCTTTTTTTTTTATTAATTTTTCAATTTAAAAACTTATGAGTTTTGCCAATGTCTTTCTTAGTTCACTTGTAATTTCTTCCAGTGCATTCTCTGGGCCTGGTCTTTCTTGTATTCGAGCATAAAGCTGGCAGTAGTGACAGCGGAGGGGCTGGCGGCGGAGTGTGGGAGTTGCTGCTCGCCGTTTGTGCTGGAAACCCACACAAGACTGGCCGCCGGAATGAGTCTCGGCCAGAACTGTTGAGTGGCGGCATTCTGGCTTTGATTTCTGCAAAGTTCCAGGCCACAGAAATTGACGGCAAAGGCAATGTCGCCACGATGAGGGCCATGGCCAAATCCTGTTTCATTTGCATACTGACCCGCAGATTAAGACGAATGACTTCATTCATTTCCAGTGGATTATTATTATTTTTTATTTATAGAATTATGTACCTTGTATTCAATTTTATATTTGAATTTATTATTTATGTATTTAAACTAATACATTCCGTTTGTTCACCTTTTCAGATGAACACAAACTGAACTCCGTCTCATGGGAGGACACCTTGGACGAGCCTCAGCACCAGCAGCACCAACACCATCTCCACACTCATCTCAGCCAGAGGCGGCAGCAGAGCTCCTTCATTGGGCCACCACAGTCCAGTGTCAGCATCACCACCGCCCAGCTGCATAGTGCTTTTAGCCGAAGGATAGCCGAGCAGCGTGAGCGGGATCAAAGGGACCAAAGGGATCGTGATCAGCAGGGCTATATCGCCCCCTATAGCGGCACCACAATTGCCGGCGGAAGCTTCAGCGCCAACGGTGGCCAGGCTGCCGTTGGTGTTGGCGTTGCGGACGGCAGGAGTAGCTGCAGCAGCAGCAGCGAGCGCGACAACAAGTCCCCCTGCAGCGAGAGGGACAGGGACAGGGACAGGGAGACGGACAGGGATCGGGATCTGGAGCATAAGCCCGTTCTCACCGAGGAGGAGCAGGTTCTCACCGAGGAGGAGCAGACCAGCAGCAGCGTGAGTTCCTTAAGCGCAGGCAACCAACGCAATTCGCAATTGCGTTCAACCTTCAACAAGGCCAAGCAGCATTTGTCCTTTGACAAATGGCGCACGGCCGCCATTGGAAGCACCACAGGTTCCGGTTCCGGATCCGCTTCCATTTCCGTTTCCGGTCAATCGCCATCCACTGATAACAGCACCAACATGATTATGCGCCGTGCCAGCGCCTGCACCATGGCCTCAACTGGTGGCAGCGCCAATGCAAGTGGCACCCAACGTGAAGATGCCACCACGCCGGGCGAGTCACCTGGCGGCCGTCTATCCCGTTGGTTCTCCATAAGACGCGGCTCCTCGCATCAGTATGACGTGGGCGGACGCGATGGTCGCCACTCTACAGCCTCCAGCTTCGATACGCCCGACTCTGCTTCGACTACGGGCAAGGGCGGAGGCGAAAGCGGTAGAGCTGCAGGAGGAGGAGGAGGAGGAGCGGGCACCACTGAAGCTGCGCTGGACGCTGCCTCGTCCCAAAAACTGGCAAATTTCGGTGCCAGCAAAATGATGCCCGGAGTGCCAGAGGTGAGTGCAAAGGTTTAGATTTTTTAACAATACAAAAAAATATATTTATTTATAATAAAAAAATATTTATTTATAATACAAAAAATATATATTTATAAATTAAAGTATAATAATAATAATTATTTATTTATCTTTTAGTACGAGGATGATGGAGGCAGCAGCTCTGCCGATGGCAATCGCTTCAACATGGACCTAATGATGACGCCGGGCAGCCGGGCCAATGGAACAGCTCGTATCGCCCAGAATCGTCTAATCGTTCCAATGCTGCCGCCCGCCCCCGTCGGACTGTCCCAGCAGCAGCTGAAGCGGCGTCACATTGTGGCGGCAATTGTCCACAGTGAGAACTCGTATGTGGCCACCCTGCAGAGACTAGTCAATGTAAGCGTTCGATCCTTTGGTCCTTCAATGTGCATGTGTAGTTAAACCTTAAAAAAAAAAAGATAAATAATTACCTTAAATTTGAATCAGCAGAGTTAATCTAGTTTAAAGGTTATCAAAGTAAAAGAGCTCTTAAAATCATGTTAACCAAAGGAAAATCTAAAGCAAAAACTAGCTATCTGTTGGGAAAATTAATTAAAACCCCAAATTAAACATAACTCTTAGACCTATTTGAATTTTAATGGCGCTGTAATTTAGTTTTTGATTGAAAATTGCCTAGAATTTGTACAAGAAAGTAATCTAAACTAAAGTCTAAGCCTCATTGTTTCTTAGACTTTAGGCTTTACTACTGTATATTTGTGATGAAAGCATGAGATATAACTTAGTCCATTCGCAGGTTCATCTGATTGCCTTTGGCTTTCGCCGCTTCAGTTTCCAGGACGACCCTCAAATTTAAATTGAGTTTGGGAATCGTAAACTCATGCCTGGCATACTGATTGCTGACTTGCTTCTGGCCAGGCTCCATGGAGTGCCCATTGGCCACCTCCCCCTCCTCCTTATCAAGATGATCCTCGGGAGTCGGCAGGGTGTCGGGATCAAGCAGAATGTCAATATCGATGGGCAACAGCATATACAGTTCCCCAGTTAGCTCGTCAGTTAGTGTTTTTCCCAAAAAATCCCTCTCCTCCTCCTTGATTCGGTCCACCAGCACAACCTCACTGCGATTCCATCGATCGATGGCTATGTCATCCACTACGTTATTATCCATTAGGTTCTGGCTATCCGCCGGAGACTGGTCAGTGCCCGTTGTTAAATTGAATCTGGTAAGCTGTGGCGGCTGTATTTGAATGAAAGCCTCCTCCTGATTGCCAGTTTCCACATACAACTTGATGTTGCCCAAAGCCTTGGCAATGACTCGATCCATTTCCCTCTGCTTAATATTTACCTCTGGTTGAGTGTCCATTTTGGCCAATGAAAATATATTTGAATGCTTCGAGAAATATATATATTTATTTAAGCTTTCTTTCGGTTGGGTTGGGTTGGATATACTGTAAAAAAGGATTGGAAAGTTGGAAATGTTAAGGAAGAGCCTCTAGATGGGGGGGAAAATGTCTGGATTTGTTAGTTGTGGACAATTTACGATATTTTTTAATGGAGTAAAAAAAATCTTAAATCGTCCATAACTCAGCCAAAAAAGGTCCAAATTCAATTTGGAAACCGTTGCTATTCTAGTTTTTGACAGCTTAACAAATCTGCATACTTACTTTCTCATTTTAACGAAAAACTAAAATGTCCAATGTTCTAAAATTTTTCCCCTTTGAGTTTTTTTAAATTGCAGTTTGCAGATTTGTTAAGCTGTTAAAAACTAACACAGCGGTACTTTCCGATTTGAAATTAAGCCATTTTTGGCTGAGTTATGGACGATTTAAGATTTTTTTTACGATCTTAAAAAAAATCTTTAATCGTCCGTAACTCAGTCAAAAAAGGTCCAAATTCAAATCGGAAACCATTTCTATTCTAGTTTTTAACAGCTTAACAAACCTGCATACTTCGTTTCTCATTTTAATAAAAAACAAAAATTTCCAATGTTTTAACATTTTTCCCCTTTGAGTTTTTTTAAATTGAAGTATGCAGATTTGTTAAGCTGTTAAAAACTAACACAGCGGTACTTTCCGATTTGAAATTAAGCCAATTTTGGCTGAGTTATGGACGATTTAAGATTTTTTTTACGATCTTAAAAAAAATCTTTAATCGTCCGTAACTCAGTCAAAAAAGGTCCAAATTCAAATCGGAAACCATTTCTATTCTAGTTTTTAACAGCTTAACAAATCTGCATACTAACTTTCCCATTTTAAACAAATTCAAAATTTGACCATTTTTGCAAAAAATGGAAAGAGGTACCTCTTTCCAAATTTTCGAAAAATCGAACGAATTTTTTTTTTCCAAAAATAGGCCCAATCGACTCGGCTGTTGATGCTGATCAAGAATATATATGGTTTATAGGGTCGGAAATCATTTTTTCAGTTAGTTTTAAGCTTTCAACTAATTATTTTGTACCAAAATAAACCGCCAAATTTGAATTCATATTCAAAAAACCGTTATATTTTTTATTTTCTGTAAACGATCTGTTGTTGTTGTAAAGGAGATGTTGTTGTTGTTGTTGTAGGCACAAATCCAGATTTCAATCTGGCCATTTTCATTGCAAATTCGTTAATTTTGGGATTTCAGATACCAGGCGAACAGAAGGCAGCAGCAAGCAACCGAAAACTGTTATAAACTGTTATAAAAAGTACTAATATCGTAAATCGTATTTGAATATCGTAAACCGTATTTGAATATCGTAAACCGTATTTGAATATCGTAAATCGTATTCGAATATCGTAAACCGTATTCGAATATCGTAAATTTTATTCGAATATCGTAAATTTTATTCCAATATCGTAAATCCAATATCGTAACCTTCCAATAACCAATAAGGTTCGAAACTTGGCTATTTTATAACAGTTTATAAGAGTTTTGCGTTGCTTGCTGCTGCCTTCTGTTCGCCTGGTATCTGAAATTAAAAAAAAACGAATTTGTACTGAAAATGGCCAGATTGAAGTCTGGATTTGTGTCTACAACAACATCTCCTTTACAACAACAACAGATCGTTTACAGAATAAAACAGAAAATAAAAAATATAACGGTTTTTTGAATATGAATTCAAATTTGGCGGTTTATTTTGGTACAAAATAATTAGTTGAAAGCTTAAAACTAACTGAAAAAATGATTTCCGACCCTATAAACCATATATATTCTTGATCAGCATCAACAGCCGAGTCGATTGGGCCTATTTTTGGAAAAAAAAAAATCGTTCGATTTTTCGAAAATTTGGAAAGAGGTACCTCTTTCCATTTTTTGCAAAAATGGTCAAATTTTGAATTTGTTTAAAATGGGAAAGTTAGTATGCAGATTTGTTAAGCTGTTAAAAACTAGAATAGAAATGGTTTCCGATTTGAATTTGGACCTTTTTTGACTGAGTTACGGACGATTAAAGTTTTTTTTAAGATAGTCAAAAAAATCTTAAATCGTCCATAACTCAGCCAAAAATGGCTTAATTTCAAATCGAAAAGTACCGCTGTGTTAGTTTTTATCAGCTTAACAAATCTGCAAACTGCAATTTAAAAAAACTCAACGGGGGAAAATTTTACAAAATTGGAAATTTTAGTTTTCCGTTAAAATGAGAAAGTAAGTATGCAGATTTGTCCGATTTGAATTTGAGGCTTTTTTGACTGAGTTATGGACGATTTACGATTTTTTCGTAAACGATTTACGATTTTTTCGTAAATCGTCCATAACTCAGCCAAAAAAGCTTCAATTTCAATTCCGAAACCACTGCTGTGCTAGTTTTTAACAGCTTAACAAATCTGCTAACTTCGATTTGAAAAAACTCAAAGGGGAAAAATATTAAAATATTGGACAATTTTGTTTTTTATTAAAATTAGAAATTAGGTATGCAGATTTGTTAAGCTGTTAAAAACTAGCATAGCAAAGTTTTCCGAATTAAATTTAAGGCTTTTTTGACAGAGTTATGGTTTTTGTAAACCTGGATTTGTCTTATACTTTTTATAATCTCAAATTAAAAGGTAGCTTAGGCGTCTTTGGGGGCTTGTAGATAGCGAACGAGTCATTTGCGATCCTATAAAAAGAGAAAAAGGAAGAAAGAGTGTGAATAACTTGTATGTTCTACGCTAGGGTATAAAGATTAACTCTGCTGTTATATACCCCAAGTATTTATATGTCGCATAATGCCTGCTTAACTTGTAACCCCTTGTCAACATTATTAACATTAAGATTAACATTAGATCTCATTTTAAAATCGTTCCATCTCTTTACATTCCATGCTCTCCCCATAAATGCAATTAATGCCGACTTCACCGTCCCCAAAAATAATTAAAACCAACCAACTAACTTTCTCTTAAACCTACTAACTATCTCATCCTATGTATCACTAACTGAACTACCTATAAATCGAACCTGAAACCCATCAACATCATCATTACTCCCACAACTCCATCAACTAGTCGCAAAATTAGAAAAACAAAAAAAAAAACAAATATTTTAGGTAAATTTATTTAAAAAAAAAAACCCTCTGTCGATGAGAAATTTAAAAGGTTATAAAAATTGCTACAGCCAGAAGTTTGTCAAATTTTAAATATTTAAATTACAAATTTGTGGAATTCGAAAAGAACATTTCGATTAAAATTATTAATTTGCTGAAAATGTAAAAAAATATATAAATATATATATATTTTTCAACAGAAAAAAGTAAATTTCTGGCTGGTTTAACCCTTGAGATATAATCCTTCTTTTATTGTTTTCCGCCATTATTAATAAAGCCTCAACTCTATCTCCTCCACCCCTGTAGGATTACAAGAAACCCTTGGAGGAGTGCAGTCCGCCCGTGCTGAATCCCGTTAAGATTGCCACCCTATTCCATTGCCTGCCGGATATCCTGCATTCGCACAAACTTTTCCGCATCTCCCTGGCCGAATGCGTTCGCAACTGGGATCGGGACGAGAAGATTGGCGACTGTTTTGTGGGCGCCTTTGGGAAGCCGCAGCTCCTGGAGATCTACTCTGGCTTCATCAACAACTTCTCGGCCGCCATGGAGCTGGCCAAGATGGAGGAGAAGCGTAAATCGGCGCTGGCCGATTTCTTTAAAGTGAAACAGATCAGCGCCCACGATAGGCTCTCCTTTTTCGGGCTAATGGTGAAGCCAGTGCAGCGTTTCCCCCAATTCATCCTGTTCCTGCAGGATCTGCTCAAGTACACGCCGCAGGGTCATCACGATCGCATGTCCCTGCAGCTGGCCCTGTCCCAGCTGGAGCTGCTGGCCGAGCTCCTGAACGAGAGCAAGCGGGAGGCGGAGCAGTATCAGGCCTTCAAGGAGATGCTGGGCCACATATCGGGCACCTTCAACACCCGCTCCCTCAGCCTGAGCAGCGTTAGTGTGAACGATTCGGCGGGCGGGCATCAGAGACCCAGGTACCTGCTGCGCGAGGACAATGTCACCCACATGGAGTTCAATCAGGCGGGCTTCATGGTCAAGTGCAAGCAGCGGCGCCTGCTGCTGCTCAACGATAAGGTCATCTGCGTATCGGTGGCTCCCAAGCAGTCGCATGACTTTGGGGCCACCGAGAAGCTAACCTTCAAGTGGATGTTCCCCGTCAACGATGTGGAGATTGTGGACAACACCACCTCGGCCACTCTCTCGAGGATTCTGACAGCGGGTAAGTTGTAATCTGCCGTGGCGCATCCGTTCCTATTAAACTATTAAAAATCCTCCCTGACAGGTCTCAACCGCGGTGGCAGCCTCAAGTCCAACGGCAGCAGCAGCAACGCCAACGGCGGCACTCTGCCAGGTGGTGGTGGCGGCGTTGAGGGTCACAGCTCCCGATCGCCGGCCGCCGCCCAGGTGGCCAACGGGCAGGCCGACAATCTGTGCAGCGAGATGAGCACTTTGATGTATGACTACGAGGTGATTTCGCGCATCCACGACCTGGTCGGGAGCCTCAAAGGCAGCTACAAGGAGCTGAACGCCAACACCACCCGCAATGTGCTCAATCTGATCCAGGGATCGATCCAGCGCAAGGACGAGGAAATGGCCTGGGTGGACTCGTGCTGCCTCACTCTGAATGGCCGCCACAAGTCCGGCAAGGAGGAGTCCTTCACATTCCAAACGCAGACGCCGGCGGTCAAGAAGGAGTGGATCACCGAGCTGCGTCTGGCCCAGCTGGCCCTCGATCCCAATAATTCGCCAGCCTGGGAGCGTGGCGGCTCCCACCCGCAGCCCGCCATCCATCACCATCAGCACCATCAGAGCTCGCCCCACGCAGCCCAGCACCATCAGCACCATCAGCACCATCAGCTGCAGCATCATCCGGGCTCGCCCGATTCCCGCCAGACGCACGAGCAGCAGCAGCTCCAGGAGGCCGTCCAGCAGAAGCAGTCGCGCAAGATGCCGCTCTTTGTCAAGGCAATGCCAGTCTACAAGTCACAGCATCAAACCGAGGTAAGCTCTCGGCAGGATAGCAAGATAAAGGATTCATTTCCAATCATTTCCTCTCTTTCAGGTGCGCTGTGGATGTTACTACAGCATCGCCAATGACACGAGACAGAGCGGCAATGCGCGACGCCGGCACAAGCAACTGAATTACCTGTGGATGTGCAGCAGCGACGGCACCTCCTCCCACATCACCGTCCTGGCCCAACATCCCCAGCAGGCGGGCAACCTGCGCGAGGCCGGGGCTTTTGATGTATTCGAGACGCAGGTGTCGGCCATAGAATTTGTCAAGGGATTGGATCAGGCGAGAGGAGGAGGTGCAGGAGGTGCAGGAGGATTAAGCGGAGGCGCCGGCGCAGCTGGTATGCGTGAGGAGCCTGCCAGCCTGCTGGACGATCTCGTGTGGCTGGGCACGGACAGCCGCAAGATTCTGGTGTATTCCGCAAGGAATCCAGAGCAGGAGGAGCAGCTGGGCAGCTATTCGGTGCCGGGAGCCGTGCAACGCATCCTCTACCATTTCGATGCGGTATATGTGGCCCTGGCAGGCGCCACAGTCCTGATCTTTCGCCGCGGACACGACGGTGCCTGGCAGCTGCGCGATCCGCAGGCCATTAAGCTGGGCGATTCGGAGCTGCCGGTGCCCAGCCTGCTGCCCATCAATATGTGCATCTATGCGTCGTGCGGCAATCGGGTTTACGTGATGAATGCTTTGAACGGCGAGATCCAGCGCAGCTTTGAGGTCCAGCACGGGGCTAGCCAGCAGGTGAACCTCATGGCCCATTCGGGCATCGGCCTGTGGATCTCCCTGAAGAACTCCACCATGCTTTGCCTGTACCACACGGAGACGTTCAAGCATCTGCAGGACATCAACATTGCCTCCAGTGTGCTGCGCAGCGACGGCAAGAAGGAGCAGCCGCTGAATAACAGCGCCGTCTATGTGACCGCTTTGATGGCCTGCAAGGGCCTGCTGTGGGTGGGTACCAATGTGGGCATTGCGGTGACCATACCGCTGCCCCGCCTGGAGGGCGTGCCCATTATTAGCGGCGGCATCAACATGTCCTGCCACGCCCACTTCGGTCCCATCACCTTCCTGCTGCCATTGATACCGAAGGTTTATCCCGCCTACAAGCCACCGGCGGCCATTGCTCCGCCAGTGCCCAGCATGGGCGAGGATCTGCAGCTGCCGGCCATCGATGCGGACCCCAAACTGGATGCGCTGGATCTAGACGACACGGCTGTGGTGGTACTGCGTCGCGACCTGGCCAAGGAGGAGGCGCCAGCTTTGAGTACCGGCGAGGGCGGAGGAGGAGGAGGAGCGGCGGCAACAGCTGAATCCGTGACACCAGTATCAGCCTCACCCCGCAGCTCCAAGCTGGACAAGCAGCACTCCCTGGATCAGAGTTTCACGGCCAAGATTCGGGCTTCGCTGGCCAATTCGCCGGCCTTCCATCGCAAGCGTTTCCGCGATGATCCCAACAGGATGTCCAAGACCCTGCCCCGTGGCCTGGGTGCCACTGGCTCAGCAGCAGCCGCAGCAGCTGCAGCTGCAGCTGGGGCAGCATCGGCTGGCGGAGGATCAGGCAGTGCTGGTGGATCAGGCAGCACCTCACAGCACAGCGAGCATGGCATCTGCGATGTCTACGGCCTCTACGGCAAGCTGATATTTGTGAAGGAGGACTACGATGCGGAGGAGGGCAATCAGGGCAATCTCATGGACATGATGTACGAGGGCATGCGGCGTTCCGATCCCGAATTGGCTGCCATACCGGGCAAGGTATGCACCCTGGACAGACGCTTGCGGATGAAGGCCTCGCGACCGAGATCCCTGGACCTGTCCAACTGGTCCGTGGACTCCAAGTCCTCCAGCCTGTACACCTCGTCGGGCAGCGAGGAGAGCATGGGCATTAAGCACTTTGGCGGCAGATCCGTCTCCCGGAACAGCAGCAGTGCCAGCCACAAGACCTCCGGCACTGGCAGCGATCTGGGCAATATATCCGAAAACGGGCTAATGACCACGGCGGACATTCACCATCATCAGCAGCAGCAGCAGCAACAACAGCTACAGCAGCTCCAGTTGAACATCACAGCCAAGGGCAGCAGCACTCCCGAGGAGGGCAGACTGGGTGCCGCCGCCACTGCGTCGGGCCTGGGACTGGACAAACCCGCCGCTGCCGCTGTGGCCACGCTGAAGCGCAAACAGAAGCAGAACTCCAAGCAGCAGCAGCAGCAGAGCGCCGATGGGCCCCGAACGGTGATCACGCTTATGGGCGGCCGTGGATACTGGCGTCAGATGTGGTACAATCCCGCCAGCACATCCAGCGGATCGCCCGGCCACAAGAACAGCACCGGCGGTGGCGGCGGCGGCAGCGGGAGCAGCGCACGCGAGGCCATGCAAGCGGGCAGCGGAGGCGGCAGCTGCTGCTCCACACTGACGGCCAACTCGAACGATGCCCACATCGTGGTCTGGGAGAAGAAGTTATAATCGCAGGAGCTGGTGTGCTGCTGCACCCTTCAGCAGCATCCGCACCAGCACCATCCGCCGCTCCAGGAGCTGTGGCGCTGCCAGCAGCAGCACCAGCAGCAGATGCAGCAGCAGCAGCGCAGGGGACGCGGTCGAGTCCGGTTTCGCGGTTCCTTTATCCAGCGCGATCGCAGTGCAGGCCACACAGAGGAGGGCTCTGGGAGCGGACCGAGCGCCGGAGGAGGGATGCTGAGCGCCAGCCTGAAGCGGCTAACGAAGCTGAAGCGCGGCGGCAGCCTGAAGGAATTCTAAATTCTAGAACTAATTGCACTCTTCCCGCGCAACCTTTATCTGTATCTATTCTTCGATCTGTTTAGTTGTTAGTGCTTAGGGTTTGCACTTAATTAGGCACAAACCACATTACATACTAACTCCCTCGCTCGAATATGATTTATATTATTATAACTTTCGTTCATTTCTAAACTCAGATAGATGTATTATCTGGTGAAATCTCAAGTTATGCATTATGTTTTCTCTCTCTGCAAAAGCAAAACATTTCTCGACTAAACAAAAGTCAAAGCCTAGAGCCATAGGGGAATATATATATAATTATTTTTTTTTCTCTCTTTTTTTTTATATAGCTGATAACTGAATATCCAAATATACAAATGTTTTTTTCCTAGTTGCGTAAGGAATATGTTATATAGGTTATAAACAAAAGGATCATAGGGCAAACGAGGGGGAGGAAGCACACTTGGAGAGCGGCAAAGCCAACCAGCTAAGCGAATAAAAACAAAACCAGAAACAAAAACAAAAACAATGTTAAATATACAAAAAATATTAAAGAACGAAAGAGAGTTGATCACCACCGAGATCACTCTGCAGCAGCTGGCAGCACCTTCCTTATATTATATTATACATGTATCATAGTGAAACTAGAATTAAATATATTAGTATACCCTCATCTATTGATCAACTTGTAGGGAAGCAGCCGCCGTTTGTAGGGCTCTGGTGTCTGTGTATTTGTAAAGATTTACAACAAACAACAAACAAACAAACAAAAACGAACAAAATGAAATGGTTTTTTCGGCACTGGGCAAATATATATTAAATATATGTATACAAAAACAGCAAAGTAGAGGATCATCTTGTATCTTGTATACACGAAAACATAATTATATACGATTTACACCTAACGAAATATACATGTGCGAGTGGATATTTAGAAACGGAGCCAAGGAGAGATATTTTTTTTTTTTGTTTTTTGGGATACGAGAAATCTTTTGGGGGCGAAGTCAGGCATAATGCAATTATGCAACTTTTGATATCATTGTGCATACATATACATATATATATATATTTACACAAACTCTTGCAACACGCACTCATCTCTACACATACATATATACATCTATATGAAAAGTAATATATTTACCTATATATCTACACACACACACACAAGCATACATATTTACGCGTTCCCCGGGGAACACCTGTACATGGTCCATCACTCATTTGGTGGAGCCATTTCTATCCCAAGAAATGTTGCTATCGAAGAGCAACCAAGAAAAAAAGTAATAATAATAATAAATAATAGAACACGGCAAAAGCTAATTGATGTATTCAAGAACAAAGAAAAATGTATTAAAAAACAAACAAAAAATATACAAACATTTACAGCATTTGTGTTTTGTCGAGTTGAAATTATAAAAAAAAAGCCATAAAGGATCGTTCTTGAGAGTTCGAAACTCTCTTGAGGCTGCTTGCCTTTTGTCAAGAAATTCTACGAGTTTTGATTTGAATTTTAGGTTTCAAAATTTGTAAAAAAATACAGAAAATTGAATTTTTGTTTAATTTGAAAAGCTTATATGCAGATTTGTTTGCCGTTTAGCATAAAACATAAAAGAATTGGTCCTTTTTTGACCATGTTATTAAGAAACTTTGAATTGCCCAAAAAAGTGAGCCAAAAAAAACCTTAAAATAATTGACAATTCAAAGTTTTTCAATACTCATAACTTGGCCAAAAAAGATCCGATTTCCAATCGGAAAGATTTTCTATGTTAGTTTTTATTAGTTTAACAAATCTGCAATTAAGTTTAGAAATTAAACAAAAATTTTTTAGTAATTTTTGACAACAAAAATCATGAATGAAATTATAATACCCTGCAAGGGTATAAATATATTCAGTGTGGGGCACAATTTCTTGGTTTATCTCTCAGAGTTCCTCACGCTGGGAAGCTTCCGTTTATGTTTCAAGTTTTACACACACAACCTGTGGCATTAATTTTGCGTAAGTGCCACCGAAAAGCTGGGCAGCAAGAAAGAGTCGTCTGGGGGCGTACCAAATTGATATTATCAGTAATGAATAATAATGCCCAATAATACAGCAGCTGATAATCATGATGTCGGCGGAAGGTGATGGCCCATTACATAAACGAAAGCACATTGCACCGCCGCCAGCTTATTAGTGTTAATTGTTGGCGACACTTTTATTTCCATTTTTCATTTTCATTTCCATTTCATGTTTCTTTTCTTTTTTCTTTTTTTTTTCAACGCTCATTTTTCAATCGTCGAACTTGGCAAGTGTCTGTCCCCTTAACGCTTAACGAGATTGCCTTTCGGTTCGATTCAGTTTTGAGTTCAGTCTGGGGCCAGACATTATATAATTGTATGGATGGCCCAAAGCGATTCGGAACGCTACCCGAAATAGTAACCAAAATACGCAACCAAGATGCCCATTAACTTAGCCTAAATTTCTTCTTTCTACATGTTTTCCCACTTGAGAAAATCTCTCATTTGAAGCTCGAAATACCGCATTGGTCACTATTCTAGTCCCACTTGGAACCCATTCCCGAAATGGTAAAAAAACGGCACTGCCAACAGATGCCAACAGATGCGCCAATTGCAGCGATATATCAGCCATGTTTATGGGAGGCCGGAGTTAGTGGGCACAACAAATAGCTACCAGCTACAGCAGCGGACATTGCTGTAAATCCAGCTCCTCTTACAGCTCCTCTGTGCTCCCTAGATTCCCAGTCTGGCCCGGAGTTCAGAGTTTGTTGCAGGCCATGACCTTAGCCAAGTGCTTTGCGTAACAACAACGACACCATCTCTTGAGGGGTTGACGAGTGTTGTTTTTGGCTTTCCCAGCCAGTCACGATCGTCGCAATTTTCTTGTCACTGTCACACCGAAAAGACGACAAAAAAAATCTAAAAAAAAAAAAAAAAACAGAGGCAAAGCGCACGCAACAAAACAGCAACTGCTGCAGCCACATAGCAGCCACAGCAGCAGCAGCAGCAGTGGTAGTAACATCGGGCCAAAACACATCTATAACATAAACAAAGCGCCGGTCTTAGGAAAAACGAAAAGCATAACAACAACACATAAACAGAAGCACTAACAGTAACAACAGCAGCAGCAGCAGCACCCGTAGTACTTGCAGCAACTTTGCTGCCAGCAAGAAAGCCGCAGCAGCAGCAGCAACTGGTAACTGCCGATTTACCACGCTGATAAGAATAATAAATTACCTAAAGCTTCGAATTTTGTATGCTCTAACTGGGGGATAAGCCGAAAAAAAAACATAGAAAAACATGAAAGGATATAAAGCTTTGTCCCTTGAGTAGTTGTGAGCTCTGCCTGGCTAGTCCTGGTTTTTATATTTTTGTAGAAGGAAAATCTTCTTGGCTAGTAAGGCTACCTTGTCGAGGATAGGGTATAAATGGTTTGCTCGCAAAAACGAGCTGCTGTTGCTGCTGTTGCTGCTGCAGTAGTTGTTGCTGCTGCTGCTGCTGCCGCTACGTCAGCTGCTGCCTCTGCCAGCTAGCCAGCAGTTTTCATTTCTTTTTTAAGCTAACGCTTGGCGCGTTCAGCGTTTTAATATTTAATTGTCGTCGATCGCGAGCGGTTGTCATTGCTTGAGAGTCGCTGGAATTACGGTTGCTATTCCCCGTTAACATTAAACGTTGATCGTTGAACGCGAGTTGTGCCGAGTCGCGGCATTCCGGAGAATTTCCCGCGGGAATCAATTGCCTTTTTTTTTTTGTTTGGTGGTGATCTTGTTTTGAGTTTTGTTTGGAGTTCCTTGAAGGAAGGATACCATGATGATGCCCACTAGGCTCTCGGCCACCTGTCTGGCCTTCCTCCACCTGTTGGTTGTGTGCCCCATTCGCATATCCTCGCGCAGCTACAGCAATGGCCTGATTTTCTATGAACTCAACTCGCACACACCCTACCTGCCGCCCACTGTCAGTGTGTCCCGGGGCCGTAATCTGGCCAGCGTCAAATACTCGGAGAAGGGCTCCATCTGGTCAACCTTTGGGCAGCCCTGCGACTGCAGAGGACCCATGTGCTCATGCTGTGCCGGTCTTAAGGTTGATCAATACGGATTCGATCAGAAAGGTGAGTAGGGAATCAAAGGAGAAACTTTTAAGGGAAATTTTCGGTTAAAGTTAAGATCCTGAGAGGGGAATCAATTGATAAAAGTGAGAAGGAATCAAAAGAGAAACTTTTCAGAGGGATTTTCTGTTAAAGTTAAGATCCTGAGAGGGGAATAAATTGGAAGTAAGACCTCGTTTATCCCAATTATTAATGATGTGAACAATGAAATCAAATCGGAATCCTTAGCCAAGTGCCTTTTTGCCTGCCTTTTTACCCCATTTGGGCCTTATTTAGCATAATTCATGACTTTATTTACGTTTTGGGGGGCACAAATTGAGACCGCCTGGGATCACTTCCATTGAAACCAAATCGTGCCTCCTGCAGGCTCTGGTTTTGGAAATGAAATAGCACTTGGAAGTCGCCAAAGTCTTGGCAAGCAAATCTCGGCCGAGCGGTGGCGGCGGTGGCGCATGCCAGAGACAACAATGAGAGCTGCTTTTATTTTCGCTTCGTGACATGCCTGCATTTGCCAATTAAAATGCCGCAAATCGTTGGCGCTTCCAGCGATGGTGATGCCCCAACAACTTACCACTTTCATTCATTGACTGGAATTCAAATCGCTGTATTTTTCCCTTTGTTTTTTTTTTTTTTTGGATTTGTGTTGGATTTTTCTTAAACATTTTCTAACATTTTTCAATCATTTTCTACTTTGTGCAGTCTGCGCCAATGTGAGCTTTGTGCCGCAACTGGAGGAGGCCCGACTGGAGGTCTTTCTGAATGACAGACCCTCCGCGAAGTATGGGATTTCGGTGCGAAATCCGGCACCCTTCTGCATACCAGTCATGATGGGCGTGCCCATGGCCATGTGCGTCCAAATGACCGATGTGGCTGTGGTGGGCAGCAATCTGAACATGTGCATGGACTTTGTGGTCCGCATGGCCACCACGGATCTCTTTGAGATGCATTTCCAGTGCATGCGCATGGGCACCGATGGCCTGCAGTATGTGGATAAGAATGGGAAGCCAGTGTTGCCTCAGGGACAGCAGCAGGGCGATGATCCCGAGGAGTATGAGTATGCCGAGTTGGAGGATCAGCCGGAATACGCTTCTCAGGAGGAGGAGGAGGATTACCCAAGGCCCGAGGCGAATCCTCCAGCGGAAGAGCTGCAAGCTGGGGAGCCGCAGAATTCAGCACAGATTATTGAGGAATTGAAAAACCATACACAGATCAAGCAGGAGGATCAGGAATTGATTGAAGATCCTCAACCAGTTGGCTATCAGCCTCTGGTGCCTTTGGTAATTGATGGCCTCAAAGGGGAACTCCCATTGGCAGATCAACGACCCCAGGAAGAGGCTGAGGATCTCGAGCCGCTGCCGATCGAAAGTGAAATGCTAATGGCTGGCGACCAAAGCGAAGATTCAGCTACCGAAGACACAGAGGCCACAGAGGAAGAAGCTACAGAAGATGGCACGGAGACAGAGGCGCACACAGAGAAAGAGAAAGAGGTGGAGACTGGGACAGAGACAGAGGCGGAGGCGGAGGAGGAGGCACCTGACAATGACCACGACAATGACAATGATAACGACAATGGCAGCGAGAGTGGCCCCAGGCCTCAAGTAATTGAAACAATTACCAATTCAATAAAAGCCACTGAGGCTCCTACAACACCAACGACAGCAACTCCACCAACGACAGCAACTCCACCAACAACAACAACAACCACAACAACAACGGTAACTCCACCAACAACTAAAATAACACCAATACCAAACATTGCTGGTATCGATTACACAAACAATGAGGCCAAAACAGAGACCGAGGAGGAGTTGCAGGAGGATAAGGTGAAGAAGTCAAGCGAAGCACAAGATGAGGGAGAAGGCGAGGAGTCAGAGTCGGAGTCAGAGGCAGAGGCAGAGGCAGAGTCAGAGCCAGAGGCAGCAGCAGAGGTGGATGAAGGCGGTGAGACCACGACGCTGGCCATTGAAATGGAAAACGATAGCGACAATGAGATAAATGTGGATGATGATAATGATGACTATGATGAGGACCAACGCCAGGTGAAGGAACCCCCAAAGCAACAGGATGACAATGAACAAGAAGACAACGACGACGACGACGAAGAAGAGGAGACTGAAGATGACGAGGAGGAGCCAGAGTCCGAGGGTGAGGGCGAGGAAGCGGCGAAAGAAACCGAGGAAGCGGCAGTGAAATCACAGCGACGGCTTCGTCGACGGCGCAATCGCGGGGGGAAACTCCTCTAAGCGCTCCTTAATTTAATTAATTTAATTAACCGTAATTCGTAATTGTTAATGAATTGTTAATGCAAAACGTTGTTGCCTGTTAATTAATACGTATTTATTTTGTATTTATTGAAACCAACTCAAAGCCAAAACTCAAGCGAAATAAATGAAATAATTTTAATAGAACTACGAGCCAGATTGAGAATATATATATTTTTTGTTGGTTGGGAGGATATGCTTTCAGGCAGAAGGTAACAGAGAACTTCTTTAGGAAATGTTGCAGATGGTAAGGTTTGGCTTTAAAAATAAATTAAATTAAATAATTTAAATTAAAAACCAAAGCCCAAAGGAAGTACCACTTGTGAAAAGGTTAACTTACATCCAAAGTCTGTAGGATGACTTTGAAGGCAAGTATTCTTCACAACACAAAAACCAAATAATAATGAATAAATTCACATCGAAAACTACACATTTCTTGGGTTAGAATTCAGCTTGGACTTTGGAAATTTCCCCTCTTTCGGCAAAAAGTCCACAAAGAGCGCCTCCAACTAATTGAAATGCAGCTGGTGGCTTGCTTTCTGCTCGAGATTGCTTTTGTTTTTTGGCCAAATTTCTGCAACACCCCGGATCGTTGGTGCCAAAAAAAAAACTGATACGGAAGAGGCAAAACATTTAATTGTCCATCTCACTTTTTCCAGCCACTTTCTTTCCGCAAAAAGTAAGTAAAAAAAGGTATATATATGTATATATATTTATAAAAAAAAGTCCAATTGCTGTGCGACACCCACATACTACAAATGAAGAGTAATCGCCGAGGCCCGCGGCACTTGGCATTAAATTCACAGCGCGATTATGCAAAGTTAAAACAGAAAACAACGAAGGCGCGAAACAAAAGACGGATGATGTGAAAAATAAAAGCCATTAAAAATGATAAGTAAAAATGTAATAATTGTCGCTACCGAAAAATAAAACAAGAAACTAGACTGGTTTCGGGAAACCGAAGCTTGGATGCCCTTGCAGCTGAGAAGGGGATTGAAATTTTAAATCATAATTAAGCCAAAATAAAAATGAAATGAAATAAATAAATATAAATAATAAAAAATAGATGACATTATTTTTTTGATAAATCAAAATTTAAAAAACTCATAAAAATAAGCCAAAAATTCATTAATTTCACTTCTGAAATCGTTTCTATGCGTATTTGATAAATCTGCATACTAAATTTTCCAATTATTTAAAATTAAGTTTTTGTTTTAAAATTTTTAAAATATATAATTGTTACCCCTTAAGGGGGGGGTAAGGTTTGTAATTTTTTTTTTCGAAATTTTTTTTTTATTTTTTTTTACAATTGCACAAGATGTAAAGAATATTGTGTAAAAGTGGCAAATCAATCAACTTAAAATTTACAAAGTTATAGCTAATTTAATGGAGGTCGCTTAGTGTGCACTGCATGTGCTCACAAAACTTTGAAGCGCTGTCCTGAAAAGTAGCCTTTTCCAAGTCGGTGAACACGATTACAGAAAATCTACTGATCCGATCGATTAGAAATTTTGCACAAATATAGTTTAACTAATTCTACAGGTACTCACGTGGCCCTTTTTTTAATTTTTTTTTTAATAGTATTTTCTTTTTAACAATTTATCTTTTTTTTTTAGTAAAAAATCTGACTTTTTGCTTCAAAAAGACATAAAAAATCAGGAAAAAAATTAAAAAAAAAAAAACGCTTCGTGGTTACCTCGGGGCATTTATCCCTTAAGTAATGCAATTTAGTTTTTTTAAATCGGGTGATCCTGTAGGCTGTAAGGATGTTCACCGCAAACCACCTTTTTTCGATGGCGGCTTAGGAAATTCTTAATAGCTCTTAAGTCTCTAATTGTTTCTTAACCAAAAAATACTAATAAAATAGTCAAAATATTGTGTTACTTTATGGTGCTTAAATTTTTACGCTAACTTTATCCGTTTCGCCACAAAAAATTTTCGAAAAACGGTCATTTTTGCACCGAACAAACCTTACCCCCCCCTTAAATTTTTAAATTTAATTAAAATTTTTTTCCCCTAAAATACGTTAAATCGACTCGCCACTCGATGATGATTAAGAATATATAATTTATAGGGTCTCAAATGACTCCTTTATACCCTAACAAGCTTCTAACTAAAATTATAGGGCATGTTTCAGGGTATACATAGTATTTATAGGGTATAAAAAAATGATTTATAGGATCGAAAATTACTCTTTTATAACCTATCTAAGTTTATAGGGTATGTTTCAAGGTATTCATAATATTTATAGGGTATAAAGAAATGATTTATAGGGTCACAAATGACTCCTAACAAGCTTCTAACTAAAATTATAGGGTATGTTTCAAGGTATGTACATAGTATTTATAGGGTATAGAGAAACCAGAAAAAAAAGAGAGAGAGAGAGAGGGAAAACAACGTCAAACGAAAACCATAATTAAATAATTTTTGGCAGCCGGCTGCTACCAAGTGTTGTATAAGATGGCCCGATAATTGGGGCAGGTCTTAATTGCACCTTGCTTTTCCCCCCTCCCACCACTTTGCCCAGCCATTTTGGCAATTGCAACATTTCGGGCCGAAAGCCCAGGTAAATGCTGTGAAAATCCAACACTTTTGTCGTGGGAGAAAACAAACAGCGGCCAAAAGGTATGCGGTAATACGGTTTAGACCGGGCTAAAAAGCAGGAAATGTAACAGAAACTGAAACTGAAACTGAAACTGAAGATGAAATACAAGTTTTGCCACATTAAAATAATTATGTAAGGTTGCAGGTCGTCTTGTAGTTTTGTGATTTATTATAAATAATTATAACAAATACACTGAGATACTGAGTCTGGCGGAGATTAAGTTAATCAACTCTCAAGTAGCATTTATAAAATTATCTGCATTTATAAAAGATATTTTGTATCCCTGCTTCATCACTCGAAATTCGAAAAAATATTGATTGCTTCCGATTTATCCGATTTATCCGAATATCCATTTCCGATTCAATCAAATTTTGAGCTTTGTAAAATTGTGAAAATATCGAGAGTTAGGCGAAATTCTCAAGTGTAAATCTCTTTGCTGAGATCGGACCATGTCCTGGTCGAGCGGCCTGAACCGGACATCCCTGCTGCCCCGGCTAAAGCCATGGCAGCGCTTCGACTGGCGGGCCTGCATCCAGGCGCAAATCTACCGCGACTGGGGCACCTACTACACCCGCCGCCTGATGGGCAGGACGGCGCTGGCGGCCTTCGGACGGGCAGTGGATGTGTGCAAGGAGCCGCGGCTAGTTTCCTGCCTGGCAAAGAGCTGTGAAGGCCGCGTGACTGGCGTCTGCATTGACGACTACAAGGCCCTCTTTCAGCGCAGCCGCTGCCAGCGGGTCCTGGCCCGTCCGGATCTGGCCTACATCGATGCCCAGCGGGCCGAGCAGGCTCTGGCCGCCATTCAACGCGATCAGCCGCTGAGCATCCTGACGGCGGATATTGTGGCGGCGAAGGGCGATGCCCTCTACGACATGAAGGCCTTCGAGATGGCTCTGGTCACGGTCCACAATGCCGAGCTGCAGTTCATGGAGAAGCAGAAACAGGAACGCTTTCGGATGATGAAGAGAAAGGTGAGTCAAATTTCTACCTGCCAGTCGGGGCTTTAATTTAATCTTAGTGACCCTCCTCACAGACCCTCGCCGTGTTCGACAACACTGTGGGCGAGTCACTGCCTCCGTTCCTGCAGCAGAATGCCAGGACCCTGGAGGAGGCTGCTCGGGAACGCCAGGAACTGATTGATCATGATCCCCAGCGTCCGCTGTGGAAGGTGCTGCGCGATCGGGAGGAATGCGATGTGCAGAGTGTACCAGATAGGCCGCCCGTCTGGCTGACGCCGCTGGAGCGGGCCAGGAGGCGCCAGAACGAGACCCAGTTTACCCACACCTACATGGGGCACAGCACTGTGGATGTCATGCAGCTGCGCGAATTGCGAAAGGACCTCAACTTTCTCGATCCGCACAAGCTGCGATCCACGCCGTATCTGCGGCAGCTAAGCGCCGACAAATACGCAGTTGTCCGGCGATTCATGGTGAGTTTCCTCTAGACAAAACTTGATTCCCCTATAAATCTGATTCCCCTGATCTGATTCCAGAAAATGCTGCATGCCCAGAATCCGCTGTACAACCAAAAGTACGCGCGGCACTTGAGCGAGAAGGAGCGGCGACGCAGCAGAGAGAAGCACCTGTTCCATGTGGCATACCAGACGCGGCGGGATTGCCTGCGAATGCTCGGCGAAGTGCGAGCCCGGCGGTACGCGGGGGATGTGGAAAAGCTGTCCGACTATGTGGAGGACATCATGTCCAGCTGCATTGAGCTAAAGACACACCGCACGCTGCCCTGGAAATGGGAGTTCCTCAACGATGTCTACAACATCCTGGCCTTGGCCCACCTGGATCGCTGCGCCCTGCCCAGCAATGTGGACTTTTTGGAGCCGCGACATCGTAACCTTTTGTATTTGCTGCGCCCGGAGAGATACCGGGAAATGCATTTCACCTTTGGGGGTCCAAACATTCACCTGGAGATCGATCGAGAGGAGAGGGCACACAGCCGGATAAAGTGAGTTCGTTGAATGGAGTGAAATTTAGTGGATTTAGGGGGGTTACCCTATCCGGTTACAGCCAAAAGCTGGAGCAGCTGGAGGATCGGCTGCGACACTCTCGGTACGCCATCGAGCGATCCTACCTCCAATTCGAAATTGCGCGCTGCCACTTCAAGGAGTCGCGCTACGACAAGTGCCTGGCCATGTCCCGCAAGGCCTTTAACGGTGAGGCCTGAGTCCTGCCCCTCTGCGTAATGTTCAATTTATATCCCTTCTCTCGCAGAGGCCCGCATTTGCAAAAGTCTGGTGTGGCGCTTCAATAGCATCTTCCTCATGTGCCAGGTCCATGCCCTGCTCAACAGCTACGAGCGACTCAAAGAGTGCCTGGCCAAGGCCATCCAGCTGGCGCTGGATCTGCGAGCCCAGCACCTGGTGGCCTTCATAGCCATTTGCATCAATGTCAATGACTACGATCTGGCCCTGCGGCACATACGCCTCTCGGAGATATATATACGAAAGTCCCGCCTTAGGAGCGCGGCTACATCGGGGTACTCGTCGGTATCGGCCACAACTATCAGTGCGGAGAGTGTGCATGGGCCATAGGATTCATCTAATGTCCAGTTGCCCCTGTTGACCCTTCAGCCAACCACAAATAGAGTGAGTTGGATGAGGGGCCCATGGGGCAGTTGGACAATAGGTGAGCCGCTTTTTAAGCTTGTGAACTAATTTTAATAAATATTAACTTGAATTTATATAAAAATCTAAATGAATTTTGAACTTTTCAACTCATTTTAATAAATATTAACTTGAATTTATATAAAAATCGGAATGAATTTTGAACTTTTCAACTCATTTTAATAAATATTAACTTGAATTTATATAAAAATCTAAATAAATTCTAAACTTGTGCACTCATTTTATGAAATAAAACTTGAATTTATACAAGAGTCCAAGTGGTTATTATGATTCCTTCCTGCTCGTTGAACTCTGAAGATTCTGAGGAACTGATAAAAACTGTCTCAAGATTACATTTGCCAAGTGACTTTCCAAGTCTTTTATAGCCTTAGAAAGCAACTCAACCAAGTGCACCCAGATGACACTCGTACAGGTGTGACTCCACGTGCAAATTGAGTTCACCTGAAGCAGAACGTTGAATGTTGAATGTTGAATGCTGAACGTTGACTTTGTGCCAACTGATAACCTTTGGCCAACACATGCCGCTCCCCGGAGACTGTGTGACTGGGAAACGGGAAAAGTGGCGACATGATGGGGAATATATACCAAAAGATGTGGCCAAGAAAATGGATAAATTGTGGCATAAACCAAATTCATAATTAAAATTCATTTTCTATAAAAAGGTTCTCATTCAAAGCCTTCTCTCTTGGCATTTCCCTTAAACTCACAAATATTAAAGCCATATTTCTAAAGTCGCTCCTATATACATGTATCTTTTCATTTCATTCCATTGAAATGAATCAAAACATTATCTTGAGAGCGAAAGTTTTATGTGCACCGCCACTGTGGCTCCTGCCGCGCGCAACGGCCATCACTGTTCACTGTGTCCTGGCGCCTCGGCACCGAGCCGAGGCTTTGGCTTTGGCTTTGGTCTCGGGCCCCGAGACTGCATGCTGCGTGAGACTTTCAGTTCAGTTCGCTTCTGTGTCCCCTTGTGGCAGGTCGTGTGCTTCGGTCTGTCGGCAGATTGCCTCGTTGCCGTCGCTCATACGCCCCGTTGGCCAGCTTTCCGTTGAAGATTCGAAAGTGCGGCTAAAGGCGTTGCCTTGCGGAATTTTTGTTGTTGAAGGAGGTGAGCTGAGGATTGTGTGCGATTGTTGTCAACACTTTGGAGGAACCGGGAATGGGTAATATTTTCCCCCCAATCTAATCTCTGGCAAATTTATTATTTATCCGCAAGTGTCAAGTGCGTAGATGCCTACACTATGTGTCTTTCTTTTTTGGGCTGACGAAAGGCATTAACATGAATCTTTCATTTCATTTACTTTCTATTTTTGCTACAGTAACCAAGTCTATATTATACCAAGTATATATTATAGCCAAGCGGGCCAAGGAGGGCGGGGGAAACAGATATTTCCACTTCGCACATGGCATTTTTATGAGGCCCTCCAAGTGTGTGTATTCCACTTGGCCAATGGCGGAAACTTATCCCAGCTATGGTTGGGTCTGGTCTTAGTCTCGGTTCAAGTTTTCCGAATTTCCCTCGTCTATTATTTGTTTTTGTTTATTTTATGTCACAAAACAAACATATAAATCGTAATAGAAGTGTAAGAAACGCAACAAAAATAAAATGGAAAAAGAGAGAGCTTAAAGAAGAATTAATAAATTCTTTCCTTGAAATGCTAACCATTTTTTAAGGGTTTAAAATATCATTTCCCATATTTGAATTCCCTTTAACACAAGCCTAAGATTATCTCAAATCTAATTTTTAATTTTAAATAGAGTACAAAATTTGCCTGTATTTAACCCCACGAACAATAATATTCAACTCAAGCTAAAGATGATCACTGAGAAGTATACATAATGGCTTTATGTGCCAGCATGTCTTGTACATTTCCAACGAAACCCTTTGGGGGATATCATTATCATCATTGTCATCATCTAAGAAGCGAATTGCAAATGCAACTTTTGCCTTCTCTGAATGTCTGAATGTCAGTTATCCCATTGTCCTTGGAACGGCCATTTAATAGGCAATGGGTGGGTGGTGGGTGAGAGAGTTGGGTGGCCAACAGAATATATATCTCCAAACGTTGGATAAATACTCGCACACATCGCTGCACTTTTCCTAGTTGCCATCAACCCAAACCACATTTTCCTTTACAATTGCCGGGCTCTGTCAGCGTTTTGGTAATCAGCTGCCCCACCTGACAATGCAGCAACACCCAGAGTCCCTGCACGACTGATTGGCCCAAAATGTTGGATGCGAGAAACTGCATAATGCCGATCCAATCATCCGTGCCGGGGCGTGTGTGTGTGTCTGAGTGAGGGGGAGGAGGAAGAGGGTACTGGAAATTGCAGCGGAGTGCAGCGAGTGGAAAATGTTGCTCTTCGGGAAAGCAAAAGGGAAAGCAGGCGTTGGCCACATCATGGAAAATTCATGACGGGCGCCGCCAAGTGCTGAGTGATTCCTGGGCGCCACCTGTCCATCTGCCTTTCCATCTTCCTCGATAAGGCAAGGCAAAGGCAGGGAAAAGGCATTGTATCTTCTTCTCCACCCCATGAATAATGCAGTTCTTTCTCAGAATATATATAGAGTACACATCATCTGGTCTGTTGGAGACCATTATCCCCGTCGCCCCCAAGGTATGCAACAGTTAACAGTCCGACATCTAATTTAATTGCCGCAAGTTGAGCTCCTGGCTTAAGGTCATCGCTTCTCGTTTTTTCGTTCGAGCTGAGCTCCTTCGGCTTTGCAGCGCCAACAACATGGAGAGCATTAACCTCTGGATGGCTTGACGCTAGGGGATTTCCCACTAAAGCATCGTAAAACGCTGCGTATCAAATTATCGTTAGATTTATTGCCCGCTAGCCAGGCAGTTGCTCCCTTTGAACGCCGTTTTATGGTAGCGCAAAAGTAACGAAGAACGAAGAAAGTTGCCCTTAGAACAAGTGTCGGCGGAGTGCACAAAATAGCATTTGGATTATCTGGATTTTGTAAGCAAGTTGGGGCTTAAATGTGGCTTAAAATTAAATATAAAAAACGAAACTTTAGAGCAAGATACCAAAGACTTTGCATAGAGATAATAGTTCTTTAACATCGTCTTGATACCTTGAGGTATTTTGCTGAAAAGTCTGGGTAAAATAAGTGAAATATGTTTCTCGTGTAGCTGAAAACTTTCTCATGTTTCTCGCCCTTTTGCACACTTTTCCACAAATTTTCTGGTTGCTACTTGTTGGTAGCCATTAATTTATGATGATTGCAAGAAGGAAACTTGGCACCGGCAGGGCAAACTTTTCATCGCTTCTATCTTTATCTATATACATATATACAGGACCCCCTTTTGGTGGTTTCCCCGCAAATTAACACATTTTGGCGAATTTCGGAAAATCAATGCGTGTTAAGGGGAAAATCTTATCAAATTCATTTGGTGTGAAAAGTGAAAGTCTCGCAGTTATGAATCAATAAGATAAGTAACGCGTATAGCAATCAGAATTCACAGAACACGTTTGGCCTTAGCTTTAACATCTTAATTACATTTTTCGAAGAATTTTCCTACTCATTTTGTTAGACTTAAGTGTCAAATGCCAAACGACCTTTTAAAGTGACCCAAAAATAGCACATACTTTGTGCATGCAGTTAAAATTGTATCTATATATCTGTAGCCAAGGGGTTTTGGGAGCTCAAGTCCCCCCCCAAAGGGGCATCATCTGTGTGAAAACATTCAGATAATGCAAAGCAAAACAATGCAAACATCTCGGGTTTGGGGGCGTCGTCGGGTGCTGCCCGAACTTTGGGGACAATGGGGATACTGGGGGTGAGAGGAGGAGGAGAAGGAGACGGAGAAGGGGTGTGGGCAGACAGCTCTCTTAGCACTTGAGACGTTGTCAGACAGACAGCTTAAGCTTAAGCTATTAGTTAAATCTGCAAAAAGGCAGGCAAAGCAGTAGGTGCCTTGGTAAGCAGGCAACTATCAAAGAAATATTTTTATTTTGTATAATATATTCATGAGAATTTGTAGTGCTTCCTGTTAAGCTAGAGATTTTTATTGTACCCTTGTTAAAGCTACTCTTCTCTCTCTCGTGGCCTGAACTATGTCGTCGCTGCGAATTTATATATTTCACTGCCGCAGAATTCACTAAAGTTGCAAGTTTTCTTCTCAAAAAAAAAAAATGAAACCGAAAACTTTGCCAAGTTAGCAATGCAGCTGCAGCTCACTGCCAAAATCATTGCTGGCTTTGTCTAATTAAAATTTTTGGGCCAAACAGTGGTCTAAAGTCTGGCAGGAAATAAATGTTAAACAAACAGTATTTGGTTTAATATAATAAAAGAACATTTCAGTTTTAATTTAAATATTAAAGCAGCTGATTTATAAGCTTTAATTGAAATAAATTTAAGCCTTTTTTTTAATTGATAAACCATAATTAAAAACCATGTTTCTTAATAACTTTCGTACTACTTAAAAATTTCATTTTATTTATTGCATTTTGTGAGCAAATTCTATTGAATTTTTTCGTAGTAATTCAATTTATAAGCTCACATCCTGCCCCACTGTGCAACATTATCCCTTATCCCCGTCACTGTCATTTAAGTCGTTCGCCCGCACCCGCTGCCATTTCTGCCTTCCTGCCCGCTGGGAAGTTAGTGGCCAGTTATGATAAGCTGGCGGCATGGCCAATGGCCAATGGCCATAGATGTACCATAATTTGGAATCTCGCTACATGAGCCACATGACCACGGAACTAAAACGAATGTCGATTAGCAGGGATGACAATATGGCTACACCACATACTATTATATAGCAGATTCCCAAAACTAACGAAAATTCATTAAAAGTTGAAAAACAAAACTTTACAAAGGATTCTGAATAACAAAACTTTACCAAGTCATTTTCTTAGCCATAAACTTTAAGAAAATGGCCTTAAATGTGACTATAACGAAAGGGTTAATCAAAGAAATTACGACATTAATCCAATAAAAATCCATAAAACAATTCTCCAACTTATCGAAAGTTTTCAAGTGTCTTACGCGTTAGACTGAACACAGATTCCCATCGGATATAGCTATATATCCGGATGCAATCCGGCTCACCTTGTTTGGCCAGGAAGAGGAACTGGCACGCATCATGGCCTTTAGCTAGACGCTTGACTTGCTTTTTTGACGTCTGTCTGTTTCTACTCTCTCTCTCCCTTCCGGGTAAACCGAGACGGCTTTTCTCCTCTGACCTTGTCCCGGGACAGGCAGTTGGCAAGTGCCGGGCTTCTGGGTAACTGGCAACAATGTCCTGGCATCGGTCTTGACAGTTAGTCAGTGTCAGGCTCTGATATTCCTTGCCCAGTCCTCAAGTCTTTTGATTTATAGGCCCTTTTGCATATGACGCCGAGAACACACAAGGACACACACACACAAAAAGAGGTTTGCCGAAAGAGCTGAGCTGAGCTGTGCGGACGTAATCGAAGGTTGAACGGACCGGGGACCGGGCCAAAAACCAACTCCAGATAGGCCAGACAGTCAGGCATCTAAGCCCCTATTTATGGCGTCGCACAGTGGAGCCAGTGCAGTGACAGAATAGGTTTATTTTTTCTTTTAAATATTAATATATACTTAAATAGAATTAATTAATTCATCTGCTGCTGGCACCAGAATCTATAAAGTCTAGGAAATGGTTTCAACTTTAATTCCGAATAACTGCCATGTTTAGATTGCAATTTCTTCCACTTAAAAGCTATAATTAGTCCAGCTTCAACATAAAGTCAAAGGCCATCTCGTTTATCAAGCGTAATTTTCACGCATAAAAGCATTTTCCCCATATTTTCTTTATAGCCCCGACAGGATGACTGACGTCAAAGAGTCCTTCCCCATAATGCCGGGCTAAGACAGGCAGTAAAATTAAAGTCCCACTGGACTGTCCAAGTTAAAACCTTTCAACTAATTGATGAGGCCATTAGGTCAAGCAGCAGTCGGTGCATAAAGATGCAAAAATTAATTAAAAAACCAAAAGCAAGGGTATTCCAAAAGGGGGCAGTGTGTGATGGCAAAAGGGAAAACTCTGACTCATGTCGGCTGGCAGGAGGCAGGCGGCAGGAGGCAGGAGGGGGGGATGCAGCCAAGGCTCTTTGTCAGCCTGATAAATGACATGTTATTGAGTGACGTTGAGCTGTTCCAGGGCAGGGCTAAAGGCCCGGGAGAGCAGCAGCAGACACTTGACGGAAAGCAGCAAACTTGAGATGGAAACTCGCGAAATCCTAGGCTGACTTCCTGGTTTTTACTTATTAAAGCTCACCAAAAAACGGATTGTGAAGAACTAAAGTTATAGATTCAAGCTGTCTGTGTTTTTTTTAAACACAAGTTCTGGGTTCCGTGTTTTGGGAAATTTATGGTGAAATTGTGTGGAAATGGGACTCAATTCGAGGCCGCACTTTTGCCCATTTTTCATTCCCTTTGCAGGCAGCAGAGCGTCAAATCCTTGAGGCTGGCGCTCCTTTGCTTCGCTTGGATGTGTTAAACCTTTTCTTTTCTGTGAATTTGTGATGCCTTTTAACTTTTTCTTTTCGCCCCCGAAGACAGAAAACTAAAATTCAAAGAGAAAAAAAAACATAAAATATGTGAAAAAACAGGATCTTGTCTGTGGTCTTGAGTTTTGTTTCCACAATTTATGCGGAATCTCATTTCTAGTGGTCGCATAAATCTAAATAAAATAGAAAAAAAACAAGGAAAAATGGGAAAAATATAGGTCTATCCTGTGGCGATTTGTAAGTAAATAAATGATTTGTTTCAGGGAAATCCTGGTAGGTTGGTTCAGTGATTGTTGGCTAGCGGACAGATGTGCATGCCACAGGTGAGTGGACTCGCAGTTCCACTTGAGAATGAAAGAGTGTGTCTTTAGTGCTTATGCTAAATGCTAAACAGTATAGAATTAAATGATTTGCCATTCAAATTTTTGATTAAAATGTAAGAGAAAGGTAAAAATAAACATTAACATTTCATTATTATTCAAGATAAATCATTTCGACTTTAATGTCAATTAGATATTTAATTAATTTTCCATCATTATGCCATTTTTTGATTGGTTTTTTGCGGCGTGGAAATTCGCATCTTTACAAAGGCTAAAGAAAGTCATGCTTTTATTCCATAATTTTAATTGGGAATTTCGAGCACTTTTATTCATATTTTTTTATGTTCATCATTTCTCTGGCTAAACCTCAGATTATATATCGAATTGACAGAGATTGTAGCTGCTTCCGCCATGATGGTCAGAGGCTCATTTTTTAACAAATTTATTGCATTGCAAGTCCAGCGAAAAAATATGGCCAACATATACATACACACAACATCAGGCTGACCTAGATATAACTTTACGGGGGAAAATCCCAGGCATTCAGGTGGGGGAGCTGCCCTTAAATACGGAACTGCAACTGGGGATTTTATGCATTTAAATGGAAATTGAAATTTAATGCGCCAGCAGGTCTGCCTGCTGAAGGGTCATTGTGGCTTTGATTTTCCATTGAAGAGCAAATCAGCAAAACATTGCATTCTAAAATTATTTAATGACAAATGATAAAAAAAAAAACCAGGCGCACATAAGTACATACATTATAGCCTCGTTTTCAGCCCAAGCTTATCTCGTTGAATTATCGCTTTAATTTTGCAAACAATGCCCATGGATTCCAGCCTACATATGTCGTTAATCTATGCCAAATGTGGGCCATGATGGGCCATGCCGCACAGATAGATAGCTTCCGAAGAAGGGGATAATAATGTGTGTCGATCCCCCGATCCACCCGCCAGGCGGGAACTTAATTAAAGAGAGCAGGCGAGGGACGCACATGGAGGGTGGGTTGCATAATTCCCAGCCTGCGCGGAACCGCCGGAAATGCCGCCTCTTTTTCACGCTTCCGCTTCGGCGCCCCCCAAAGGGAAGCGAGCTGAAAGCAGCTGAAGAGCAAGGCCAAAGCTTGCCAAAGTTAAATAGAAAGCGAAGGAGGAACCAAAACAAATAAAATGACATAAAACTGCGAAAAAGTCGCTGTCAGGGGCGGGGGGTCAGGGGGCAGGTTCTGCACTTGCCTTCGCCAAAATGATGTCAACAGAGACAAGAACAACTAAATCTCTAAAAATCTGCATTAAAATCTGTCAGAAAATGGCACAAACTAAGGTTAAATGGGGCCGGGGACTAGGCGAGGGACATCGAGGGGCAGCTGCAAATTTAAATGCAAATTTTTCGGTCAGTCGGACACGTACGCGGCCAAAGATTAAAATGTTCGTGTACTATATACATGCCCTGGACTGTGGGGCTTAAAACGGTATACATAAACTGGGTAAAAATATATAAAAAATATAGATATATACATATATGTGAATACTTAAAAACTTGTAAATTATCAATGCTTCTCAATATTTATTGATATATTTAAATGATTACTTCTTTTTTTTGACAAATCGCAATTAAAAAACCCCTCGAAAATCAATAATTTCAAAAGCTTTCCTATTTTAATGTTAAATTTAAAAAAATAAAATTTTTTTGACGATTTTAAGTCCTTATACAATTGAGGAAAATAAAAACTTACTCAGATAGACTCGCGTTTGAAGCTTCTGACCAAAATTTGAATTATTTTTTAAGGGTATATCTATATAACGCTTGAAGTAGATCATTATTTTGTTTAAATCTCATCAAGTTTCGCATGCATTTTGTTTGTTTACAATTTACGAAAAGGTAAACAACGACAGCAGCTGTTTAAATGCCAAAATAGGCATCCACAAGAGTGGATCGAATACCTCCTATACCCTCATCACCACTTTCAAGGTCGAATACATATTTATAAGCCCATGAAGACAGAGAAAGATGATGGTTACAGATAAGGGAAAAGTAGTTTTTTTCACTATCTCGCTCTTGGATCCTACTCAAGTAACTGCATTACTTTTCTTCTACACAATAAATATTCAAGGGCGGAAAAAATAGTAAACGAACATAAAAGAAAGGAGAATATAGTTTTGTTTCACTCACCCCCTTTATATATTGTTGTTGTAGATCCCAACGGCAAATTATATTATATTTTCTATAAATATATTCTATTGCACATCCAGTTTAGTATTTGATTCTGATGTCCATTAGCGGTCAAATTCTAATAAAAAAAAATAAATAATAAATAATTTAAAGAGAAACTAAATTTTTGATTATGAATATAAATACCTTATAGCGTCGAAAATGATTATAATTATAATAACAAAAACCTTCATAATAAAATATTGCTAAATTTGTAGTGAAGAAGCCATTAAATGCCTGAAAAATGTAAAAAAAAGGGTAAAATACAACATTAAAAAGAGATATAAAATGTATCAAATAGCTAAAAATATGTATAGACATATACAGGCAATTCAATGATATATATTTATATGTAAATAAAATAAATTACCATCAAACACTTAGTTCGTCACAGGGCTTCTCTTCCACATATCCCGGCCGTATACATAGATTTCCGCTTTCCGCTGCGACCAAGTTGCCGCCCAATCTTCGAGGCTGGGACCCTCAACGAAAACAGCGCCCAGGTGAGCCTCTGCCTGGGATCCTGCCGGTCTGTGGCACTTTACTGCTATGTCTTCGACCCGTATGGGTCCATCGAACTTGGCCAGGAAGTAGGTAACACGCCAGCCCTCTCCCTGCGTCCGGTTATGTTGGGGCAGCTTGGCATGAACTATGGCCGGGGGCAGGGCATCCTCTATCGGTGAGAGAAAGCAGCGATGCGGCGCCATAGTCGATCCAGTCTGCTCGCTGCAGACAAGATACAGCTCCTCCTTCAACCGATAGTTTCTACGCAGCGGCGTCACCCGGACAACCAATTCGAAATCATGGTTATCACTTCCAGCTCCTCCAAATTTATAGGCATAACCCAGTAGAAGAACGCCGCGGGTTAGCACAAAGTCCGTGACAAAGAGCCTGAAGGCTCGCTCGTAGTTTGTCACAAGGAGCGAACAGCTGCCCGAGAAGGCCGTTTCGAAGTCGTGCACAGCGTTCTTGTCCAGCGGAACCGAAGGCTGCAGCGACTGCCGCGACAGGTTGAAGAAAGGGCGCCCAGAGTCCGTAATCCTAGTGCCGCAATCATAACTCCGGCGACCAGAGCCCACGCAAAAGTCCGTGTAGAAGGGCAGCGATCGGTAGGGATGAGTGGCCAGAGCTGGCCAAATGCGGGCCCACCAGGCCTCGTTCCTGGCCAAAAAGGCGGCGTTCGTCTGTTCGTCTCCGCTGGAGTTCTTGATGTTATAGCCATAGGAGCCAAGGGTCTCGAAGGCCCAGGCGGGAGCAAAGATGCCAGCCGAGAAGCCCATTTCAGCTATTTTGCTCATGCTTTCCATGGTCTGAAAGCCGCCCTTTCGACTGCGGCCAAAGATATCCAAGCCCATGAATACGCGATGCCGCTGGGACTTCTCCTGCTCCACTTGTTGGGCACTGCGCTCCAAATGCTGGTCGCTCCAGGCATAGTTGATCAGCGTTCCATGGCTGCGGCGAAAGAACTCGGCATTGCGCCCGTTTAGCTCGTTCTGCCAATTGAGATCTCCGCTTTCGGTGACGCTGTCGTACCAGAAGACACGGCCGTGTAGCACCCGCGACTCTGTGTCGTTGGTCAGTTCCTGTACAAAGCGACTGTGAAAGGAAACAGGTTAATCTTTACCTTTTTTTTCCGTTAATAACAGCAATACTTACTACAAGTTTGGCATGTTCTGCTGGGGCACTCGTACCTCCACGTTGACCAGCCATCCCTCGAAGCCAAAGTGCAGGCACAGGCGGGTCAGGGCCGCCACCGTTCGACTCACACTCTCCTGACTGGCCAGGACCTCATCCAGCGGCCCGGCAGCCTCCACTATAAAAGTGCCCAGAACTGGGACACCATGGCGATGGGCGGCATTGAGCCAGCCGCTGGGCGGAATGGTCACGTACTTGTGGCTGAAGTAGCAGAAGTAATCGACGGCCGACCAGTGCTGGAATCTGTAGTCGTCGTACTTCTCCGAGCTATGAAAGTGCCTGAAGGAAGAATTCATTTACAATTAATGTTACAGTTCATTAAGCAGATCCCCGGCTGTGGTACCTACCGATCCTCAAGATAGTTGCCCATCATGTCATGGCAGACGAGCAGCTCCCTGCGGTTCTCCTCGGTGACCGGGCGCCGGGAACTGTACAGTAAGTCCGCCTGGTGGCCCAAATAGACCGGATTCGAGCGCACACTTGTGTCCAGCGGCTGTACAAAGCGGCTCCAGTTAATGTCCCTGCTCCGCACTCGAAACTCCAGTAGCTGGCGGTTGTCGTTAATGGCCTCCGCCTCCAGCTGGGCTGCAAGGGAGCGTATGGGAAACATATTATCCGGCTTTTGCTGTGGGCTGTGTGACTTCCCAATGCGCAATGGGGAGTGCAAAATCTTAAAATACTTGTTCCTATTAGGAAGTTATCTCTGGCCTCGTTTTATCATGAAATGTAGTGGGTGGGCGGACGGACTGAAGGTTGTTTGTGCAGTTTACAAAAAAAAAAAAAATAGAGGCACTACTGCATTTAAAAATCACTATTTTCTTATTTCAGCCTCAGTAAATAACTAAACAATTTTTAATTCATTTTTGAAGGAAACTTAATAATATTTTTAAAATTTTGGGTCAGTTCTTCTGGCAACCTGTAAATAATTTTGTATTTAATTACCTAAAAATAACGTTCAGCTTTTATATTTAATCCCTAGTATTTCCTTTATATATAAACGCTACTTTTTGGAATATAAAAACTCGAAAATCCACTATTTAGGATGTGTTCCAAGGATCTGGAAAACAGAAATTCTATGTATATAGCAGCTACTCGAACCATACTAACATATGTAGTCAAGTTTTAAACCACTTCCCATATTCCAATACGCCGAGCTTCGAATCTCAGAAATTAATTCGTAACTAATTCTTAGCAATCTCAACTTAATAATTATAAGTAATAAACAATATAAACACTCACGGCATCGGCATTCTTCTTGGCATCTCTCTACTTCTGCGTATAACTCCTCTTCTTGGCTTGGCGGAGCTTGCAACGATTCGTTCGCCGGCTCCTCTGCTTTTGCCGCCAACAAATTGCCGGCATTATTGCTATTTTCCCCTTCATTTTCCAGTCGCACCGTCGTAATTGGTTGTTCATTGGCCTTCGTTGGTTCCATTTGATGCGTTAACACAGCTTAGCACTTATTTTCAATTAAAAACCTGCAAACATTTGGTAAAAACCTCAGAGGCGATAAGAATTTGCAAATTGAAACAGCTGATTTACAGGAAGGGTTGCATCTTACGCGCCAATGCTGCCACTTCCGCGTCAATGCTGCCAGTCCCACACAGCGAAAAAGGCGGGCTTTTTCGATTTTAAATTAAAATGTATTATTCTGTTTTTCTCTATTTACAAATCTTTTCTTTTCAGCCCAATGATGTTTCATGGATGCGGACGGCAACCAAATAATACATAAATTTAAAACAAAACAAAAGAGGAGCGAATAGGCAAAAAGTCTTTAAAACGACCAAAGCAACGAGGAAAAGGGGATTTAGTTAAGAGAATAACACGCATTGTAATATTTTTTTAATATTTAACATTCGCTGGCCTATTTTCGGGCTTTAAGCGAATAACAAAATGCCAGCGGGTCGAGTAGCTGGCAAAGCCGGCTACTCCAATCACTATTACAATGGTGAGTGCCTCGAATTAATTCGTTTTAATTCACAAAATAATTCAAATTAAACCGTCTTTTGCCTCCAACTTTGCCAGGACGCTCGTACGTGGGAATCAATGAAGAAATCATGTGGGTGAGCATTGGCATGGGCGTGACCATCGTCCTGCTGATCACGATCGCTTTGTGCTATATCGCCCGGGAGAAGTGTCAGAAGCGCCAAAGGGAGTACTACGTGACCGCATAGTTGTGGTACGCGGCCTGCCACACGACGGGCGGCATCGGAGGCGGAGGCGTTAAAGGAATTATGAAGATAAGTCCCCCGGAAAAACCAGGGAAGCAGGTTGCACCACAAGACCACTGCAGCCTGGCCATGGAAACAGAGGGAATTCCAGAGATTCCACGAGGAGGAGAAGGCTTGGGCGAAGGGGGTGCGGATGAGGAAAGAATTATGGGGGCGGAAGTACAAGGAGCACACGAAGGAGGAGAAGAAGGAGGACAGGCAGCCATCACCGTCATGCATTGGACTGCGGTTGACATCTGTGGCGCCCGCAGCTGGGGCTGACAAGCCACCCACGAAAGCACGAAAGCACTAAGCCACTAAACCACCACCACCAACCACCCACCCACCAGTCACAAACCCCACAAACTTATTATGATAGCGCACCACATTGCTGCCCAAGGCAGCTAAACATTTTACGTAGTTCTTTTTTTTTTTTTTGTGTAGCCAATGAACTCGTTGTAAGCATTATAAGTACATATATATAGAAAACGTTACTCTTAACAACCAATGTTACAGAATTTGCCAAAATATATTAATATACAATATTAAATTAAATGTTTTTTTGGATTGTTTTACTTGGATTTTACCCGCAAAAAATTAAGCAAATTCAAATAAAAGCAGAAAACATTCGATAACCGATTACAATTCACAATATTGTGGCAGCACTAAACAAACGGTCTTATGGTCATCACTGGTAGCGTCCATCAGCTGTTTCTGCGAGCGCACGTTTTTTATATTTACAAAAACTTGGAAATATCGTGCCTTTCGTCAGAATCAACAAATGCCACAGAATGGTGGACAACATAACGCTGAATGTGAACGTCAAGTCGCCAATTAAGGCGGCTAACAACACCCAACAGGTAAGCGAATGGAATTCATGTTCAGGTGTTTATTATTCAGTTTTTACTTTGGGTTTCCAGAGTCAGAAGGCAAACTTGCCATCGGCGAAGAAGCGTGGCGCAAATGTGCAGGATTTAGGCTTTCAATTTAATGTGGAAAAGCCGAAAGTCAAGGCGATTGTTGTGCGGCGAAAGGCGTCGTCGATGACCTCAAATTCAAGACCAAATGTTGCCTCCGCACCGTCGAGTTCTTCTGTTAAAATCACCAAAACTCCATCGAATCCTGTAAAATCTACGAATCCCTCCGATGATATTATGTTTAATGCCATGCCACCAAAAATCACTGCCTCGACAGACGACTTTATACTAAATGTGACCACAAAAACATCAAATGTTGTTCCGAAAGCCAAACCAAAGCTCATGACGCGAGCCGAGAGATTGAACAAAAACAAGAGGGACAAGAGGCCCCTGGTCAAGCTCACCGATGACCAGCTCAAGAAGGCATTGGGTGGCCCCAAAGGAGGGGCCAAATGGAATCCCAATCAACTGCCACGGCCCGGCGATATTTTCCGCGCCGAAATGGAGCAGGAGAGACGCCAGAAAGCCAAGGCTGACAGCGTTTTAGATAACTCTGCGGAATCACCAGAAATGCCATCAAAACAATCACAAACAGCGGCTGGAGACTCCGTTGAAGAATCAGAAGAAGAAGAAGAAGAAGAAGCACAATCCAAATCAGAGAAATCGCAGTCACAATCACAGTCAAGAAGGGAGCCCAAAAAGAAGGAGGAAACGGCGTCTATTAATCGTTTTCGCACCAAAAAGATCGGACTCTTCGATCAGAGCGATGTCGAAGCCCTCAAACAACTGGGACAAAGGGCCGTCAAGCCGGTAAAGGAAACCATATTCTCCGGATCGAAGATAGAGACCCTGGGCCTGCATCCGCACGCTGTCAAGAATCTAGAGGATTTGCTCAGCATAACGGAATTGACAACGGTGCAGGAGAAGGCCATACCTCATGTGCTCGCGGGAAAGGACGTGCTGGTGCGATCCCAAACAGGTTCCGGCAAGACCCTGGCCTACGCCCTGCCTCTGGTCGAGATGCTGCAGAAGAAGAGTCCCAAAATCCAGAGAACGGACGGTGTCCTGGCCCTGGTGATTGTGCCCACCCGGGAGCTGGCCATACAGACCTACCAGCTCGTTCAGAAGCTGGTGAAACCCTTCACCTGGATAGTGCCGGGCTCCCTGCTGGGCGGCGAGAGCCGCAAGAGCGAGAAGGCGAGACTGAGGAAGGGCATTAACATACTCATAGGCACGCCAGGTCGCCTGGTGGACCATCTGCTGCACACGGCCAACTTCAAGCTGACCAAGCTGCAGTTCTTCATCCTGGACGAGGCCGATCGCCTGCTTGAGCTTGGCTACGAGCGGGATGTCAAGCAACTGGTGGAAGCCATAGACAAGCAGCGCGCCGAGGAGAAGGATGTGCCGCAGCTGCAGCGAATGTTGCTAAGCGCCACACTCACATCCCAGGTCCAGCAGCTGGCCGGTCTCACCCTGCGGGATCCCCTGTACATAGACAACAGCGACGAGGCGGCCAGTGCCGCCCTGAAGTCCAAGGATGGCTACCAAAAGGAGTCCATAGAAGCCCAAGTGGAGGCGGAGGACGACGGCTTGGGTGAGTATCAGGAAGATGTCACCGGCGTGCTGAGCATACCCGAGAACCTACATCTCAGCTACGTGGTGGTGCCGCCCAAGTTGCGCTTGGTGGCCCTCTCCTCACTGCTGGCCAAGGAAATGGACGCCAATCCGAAAAACTTCAAGGCCATTGTGTTCATGAGCACCACGGAGATGGTGAACTTCCATCACGACATGCTGAACGAGGCGCTGACCAGAAGGGTGCTCGACGAAGAGGATGAGGAGAATGACGAGAATTCGGATGATGACGGCGACACACCTCTGTTGCAGGGACTGCGCTTCTTCAAGTGAGTTTTGTGTTTTGGTCAAAAAAAAAAGGGGAGTTCTTTATGTCTCTAAAAAAACTCTTTTTTTTCCCAACCAGATTACACGGTTCCATGACGCAGACTGAACGTCAGGGCGTCTTCCGTGGCTTCCAGTCCTGCGACAGCTGCGTCCTCCTGGCCACCGATGTTGTGGGTCGTGGCATCGATGTGCCCGATATTAAGCTGGTGCTGCAATACACACCGCCACAGACCACCGCGGATTTTGTCCATCGCGTGGGTCGCACAGCCCGTGCTGGACGCAAGGGTCGAGCGGTGCTGTTCCTGGCGCCCAGCGAGGCGCAATACGTGAGGCATCTGGAGAAGAAGCGCATACGCATTCAGCAGGGCGACATGTATGCCTATCTGCAGACCCTACTGCCCAAGGATGATGAGGCGCGGACCGTGCAGGAGGCGGCCTCCAATCTGCAGCACAAGTTCCAGTCGCTGCTTGAAGATGACAAGGAGTTGCACGACAAGTCCTGCAAGGGTGAGTTCCTGTTTCAGGAAAATCTTACGAAATATATTGGAAAATTGAGACGAAAATCAGATTGATCTATTGATTTTCTTGGTTTGCGAGATGTGAGATCTTTCAGCTTTAATCCTTCGGCTTTAATCTTGATGAATCAATATCTTTAGGTTGTTTTTTCTTTTTTTTTTTTTTTGTATAAAGAATAATATCAAGGGTTAGACCCAACTCGCAGCTATTCCCGTCATCGCTGGACAGGTTCCCATGGCACTTACTTTTCCAATTGCCCCAACCCTCGATTCCTGCCAACAAACTAGCAATTTAATCCTTTCACCAAAGAACATTAACTTTGTAATTACGATTTTTTACAACGCTGCCGCAGGGGGAAGGGGCGGAAAAAAAACACAGAGATATTGCGAGGGAAAAACACACAAACCAAACCCTCTGACATTTTTCCAATTATAAGTTTGACCGCCCACTTCGTCCAGGTCCAGTTATCATCCGGCGCACGTTAAAAACACAAAAATTATTTCATATTTGAAGTTAATTTCGATTGCGTGTCAAATGAACAGCCCACTCCCACTCGGACCCCGCCATCAGTCATCGCGGCCAGTTACCACCAGCGACTCCTTTCATCGCCCCGATCCTTTTTTCCAGCCTTTCAGCTATCATTTTATTTGCTTTTTAAAGCCAGAGGTGGTGGTTGGGGTGAAAGAGTTGCTGCTAGAGACCAGATTTCTTCTTCTTATATTTATTATATATTTTTTTGTACATTTTTAATATTTTTATTTGCTTATTTTTCACAAAGAATTGCCAGCGATTCATATTTATTTTCCCTGTTTTTCATATCCTGCTGAAGATTTTAATGCCCAAAAGGATAAAGGATATCTATAACTTCCCTTCGATTGAAACATTGGGAAAAAGAGGCCCTGGGGGTGTGTCTAGGAACGATGCCCAGCGAGTCTCCAAGGAGGCTCCTCCGAGCATGAATCATAACAAGAAATAAAGCTAAGCGATTCGAAACAGGAAGCGGAAACTGAGCGAAATACCCAAATGGCTTTCAGGCCAAGCGCAAAACAATAGCAAAATGCCAAGATAAATACGAGCAAAGTCAAGACAAATGGGCAGGGACAAGGGGGCCTACAAGAGAGGGTTACAGAGGGGGAGGTCTGGTCAAAATGGCAACTCAAATTGCACTTAAGCGCCGAGTCAAGCGTCAAGACAGGAAGTCACTCTTGGCAAAACTTAACACAGGGAGTCACAGGAGGATGCAGCTTGCTCCTCCTGCTACTGCTGCTGCTGCTCCTGCTCTGCTGCTCCTGCTCTGCTGCGTCCAATCAAAAAGCCATTAAAAAGTATTACGCTTGAACAAAACTGTACAAAGCAGCAGATAAAAGCAGCTAGAAAAGGACCAAAAATTGGATAGGAAAAGGGATGATGCTACAGCAAGATGAAGCGTTGAAGCTGAAGTTGAAGTTGAAGCTGATGCAGGCAGGGTCTTAATATTTGAGAAGGGACAAAAAAGAATAAGAGTGATGAGAATATAAAGGAGACAAACATATAAACGTTCAATAGTTATAGTTATAATTTACCAAGAGCCCCTCTCCCTTTTAGTGCCTGTTAAATGCTTCTTAAAATCACTTATTTATTTCCCTTAAAATTGACCGATAATCTCCTCTGTTCATGCTGATCCTGGGAGTTAATTATCGACTTACTAGCGTATTTTTTCTTTGCCGGCTTTTATACGTTCCATTGTCTCGCATTATCCCACCGAGAAGTGCTGCTGCTGAGCTAATGCTTTCACATTTAAGCCTCTGGATGGCTCATAAGTCCGCCCACGACCACCACAACGACACCCCCGATTAGCTCTATAACCCATACATCCGCCGGTCGGTTGGGAAGGGGAAGCCCTCGAAGAACCCTTTGCAGGGGTGGGAAAATGAACTGAGACAATGGGAAAAACAATCACAACAATTTGCCACGCCTACACACAAATAAAAACCGCATGGACACGCGCTCTGTGCAAAAGTACAGTGGGTTCTCGATGAATTAACTAATTTGATAATATTTAAAGGTATTTTTTCAGAGCTTTTAAATATTCCCCAGCAGCAGCTTCAAGCCGCTTGTCCTTTTGCCTTATAAATGTTATATTTTACTTGCTAAACTTTCTGTTGTTCTTCTACCTTTTGGGGTGCTCACTGTGTCATCAGCTTGCACTCTGTGAGACCCAGAATTGAGCCGCTGACGTGCGCATTAGCCACAGTCGCTGAAACCACCCAGCCAGGCCAAACAGGATACTACCCAGAAACACCCACAGCCACACCCACACCCACACCCACTCCAGGACATCCCAGGCTGTGCCTCGAGACAATGGGACTGCAAATGGCTGGAAAGGAGGAGCTGGAGGGGGGCAAGGCAAAGTGGCATAAAAAGCCATTTTGTGCGGCTTCTGTGCGGTGGATTTTGTGAAAGTCCTCCGAATCCGAATCCGTATCCCAAATGACATTTATTTTATTCGCCACTTCCGGCCGACAGACGTCTCTAAACATCCGCTGTCGCCGTCGTCGTCATACTTTTTGTTTGCCTAATGTCTGCCACTTGACTGTAATCGCATTTGCGGCAATTAAGCCAGGACCAAAAAGCCAAGGGCTTGACTTTGGACCGAGGACCAAGGACCAAGGAAGTCAGAGACACTGCTGTGAGTTAATTGCCGGGGCAGGATCGCATCTTTGCATTTATTTCTCTTCCCCTTCAGGATGTTGAACGGATTTCGTTGCGGATTTGTGGTCTGCGGTCTTTCTTTGGTCCTCAATTATGAACTGAGATCGCCTGGGCAAAGCAAATGCAACTATTAAGAAATTTTTTTAGATTATTCAACATTTTTATACCCTTGCAGGGTATATTAGTTTCAGTCAAAAGTTTGCAACGCAGTGAAGGAGGCATCTCCGACCCTATAAAGTATATATATTCTTGATCAGGATCAACAGCCGAGTCGATCTAGCCATGCTCGTCTGTCCTTCTGTCCGTCTGTCCTTCTGTCCGTCTGTCCGTCTGTCCGTTTCTACGCAAACTAGTCCCTCAGTTTTAAAGCTATCTAAATGAAACTTTGCAGTTAGGCTTATATATACTCTCACTCGTACATATGTCGGAACGGGCCGGATCGGACGACTATATCATATAGCTGCCATAGGAACAATCGGAAAAATCTACGAAAAAAAAATTATAACTTTGTCAGTTTTCAACCAATTTTCAAAACATGGCTAGATCGATTCTCCTATTAATTCTGATCAAGAATATATGGGGTTTATTTGGTGGAAAAAGACACCTTCTCGTGTTAAAACGGATTTAAAAGTCATAATTTAAAAAAGTTATGGTTTGGCGGGCATTATTACTAGCCTGTCACTTGTTCTAAGCTTCGATTAATATCGCGGTTTTATCAGCTCTAATGATGGCCGCCACACATACATACAACACAAAACCAACTAACACATATGTATGCGTGTGTAAGCAATAATCAAAACAAAACATAATCAAAACAAACCACACATCGCTGTGCTGCCATCGCGTACACATACATAGAACATGAAACCAACTAACACATATGTATGCGTGTGTAAGCAATAATCAAAACAAAACAGAGAGGGCGATGTATTGCGCTCTCTCTCCTTCCCCCCCTTCGCCCACAAGCCGTAGTTCCAAATTTGTCCGCTGGTGGCTTTTTCGGTCCGACGACCCTTGCAAACTATCTTTTAAAATACGTTTTAACACAGGAAGAAGTCATATTTGCCTACATAAACCTTATATATTCTTGATCAGAATTAATGGGAGAATCGATCTAGCCAGGTTTTGAAAATATAAATGTAAAATTGTAGATTTGAAAAATCATGTCTTGGCCAAAAATAAACGAAATTAAATTTTTAAAGCATTAATGTGTTGGTTTTTTCCCCCTTAAAAAACGTGCAAGCCAAATTTAAGGCTAAGATTTTTTTTTTGATTTTTAACAATTAAATAAATATTTAAAAAAAAATCCAAAAAAATATTTTTGTATAGAACATGGCTAAGAATACAGAAAGAAACAGAAAAATGCTTTCCGATTTGAAATTGGTGTATTTTTGGCCAAATTATGATTTTTCACATCTACAATTTTCCAATTATAACTTCAAAACATGGCTAGATCGATTCTCCTATTAATTCTGATCAAGAATATATGGGGTTTATTTGGTAAAAAAAAGACACCTTCTTGTGTTAAAACGGATTTAAAAGTCATAATTTAAAAAAGTTATGGTTTGGCGGGCATTATTACTAGCCTGTCACTTGTTCTAAGCTTCGATTAATATCGCGGTTTTATCAGCTCTAATGATGGCCGCCACACATACATACAACACAAAACCAACTAACACATATGTATGCGTGTGTAAGCAATAATCAAAACAAAACATAATCAAAACAAACCACACATCGCTGTGCCGCCATCGCGTACACATACATAGAACATGAAACCAACTAACACATATGTATGCGTGTGTAAGCAATAATCAAAACAAAACAGAGAGGGCGATATATTGCGCTCTCTCTCCTTCCCCCCCTTCGCCCACAAGCCGTAGTTCCAAATTTGTCCGCTGGTGGCTTTTTCGGTCCGACGACCCTTGCAAACTATCTTTTAAAATACGTTTTAACACAGGATGGAGTCATATTTGCCTACATAAACCTTATATATTCTTGATCAGAATTAATGGGAGAATCGATCTAGCCAGGTTTTGAAAATATAAATGTAAAATTGTAGATTTGAAAAATCATGTCTTGGCCAAAAATAAACGAAATTAAATTTTGAATGCATTACTGTGTTGGTTTTTTCCCCCTTAAAAAACGTGCAAACCAAATTTAAGGCTAATATTTTTTTTTGATTTTTAATAATTAAATAAATATTTAAAAAAAAAATCCAAAAAAAATATTTTTGTTTAGAACATGGCTAAGAATACAGAAAGAAACAGAAAAATGCTTTCCGATTTGAAATTGGTGTATTTTTGGCCAAATTATGATTTTTCACATCTACAATTTTCCAATTATAACTTCAAAACATGGCTAGATCGATTCTCCTATTAATTCTGATCAAGAATATATGGGGTTTATTTGGTAAAAAAAAGACACCTTCTTGTGTTAAAACGGATTTAAAAGTCATAATTTATAAAAGTTATGGTTTGGCGGGCATTATTACTAGCCTGTCACTTGTTCTAAGCTTCGATTAATATCGCGGTTTTATCAGCTCTAATGATGGCCGCCACACATACATACAACACAAAACCAACTAACACATATGTATGCGTGTGTAAGCAATAATCAAAACAAAACATAATCAAAACAAACCACACATCGCTGTGCCGCCATCGCGTACACATACATAGAACATGAAACCAACTAACACATATGTATGCGTGTGTAAGCAATAATCAAAACAAAACAGAGAGGGCGATGTATTGCGCTCTCTCTCCTTCCCCCCCTTCGCCCACAAGCCGTAGTTCCAAATTTGTCCGCTGGTGGCTTATTCGGTCCGACGACCCTTGCAAACTATCTTTTTAAATACCTCAGTAAAATTGATATATGTGCAACGTGTTTTTCTTGATTTTTTTTTAACTCCTTCATGTTAGACTTTTTAATTTATTTTATTTATGTAGGTAGTAAATGTACAAAACGAATAAGCCTAATATATATTTAATGTATCATTGTTTGACATTTACATAGAAACTTAAAACTATTGTTCATAGAAAATTGATATATGTGCAAAACCGTATAAATGGCAAAAAGAAATATTATATACATTTGTGATATAAGTTAACTAGTTATTAATATCTCCATTTTGCTGCTCTAATATTATCAATCGCTTCGGCATTGAATTTGCCAAGTTTTGGAGGACAGCTGTGTCAAAGGATGCCCATTCCTTAATAATATCTGCCTTTTAGTCTTTCAGGGTCTGAAATTGCCTTCCACCTCCTAAAACATTTCTGAAAAGATGCCCCAAAGATTCTCTATCGGATTTAAGTCCGGACTTACAGCTGGCTACTGCATCAGAGTGATTGCTTTAGTTTCCAGAGACGTCCTCGTATAGCGCGCTACGAGTATAGAAGCGTTATCCTGTAGAAACACAAAGTCTCCGGGATGAAATTTTTCGGAAAATTGTACTAGCCCATTTTGTATACATTTCCGCATTCATGCGACATGGCATGAAGCATATAGGCCTTTTCCCGAATTAACTACAAGCAGCTCAAACCAGAGGCGAACTACCACCATGGCTGCGTCTGTGGCAATTCTACCTGGCATGCCTGGGGTTTTGCCAATACTTCTGATTTTCATCTGGGCCATCTAAATTAAATTGTTTTCATCACTGAAGATGACATTTTGAATTTCGGTGGCCAAAAATTTATATTCTCGAAATAGACAAATCGAGCCTATTCTGCCAATGCAAAAGCTTAGGTTTCGGGTCTTTTGCTTCATCTGTAAGATGCAAATCCTTTCGGCAAATTGTTTGCACTCATTGCCTACATATTCACAACTTCAAATGTGTCCTAATTTGGGCTCAGCTCAAATTCTTTTCAGTTGCCAAAGCCAAAATGCGGCGATTGGTGCGTCATCAACCTTTGGAAGTGCACCTTTGGAATTGTTCTGGGCATATTTTTTGGGTGACTTCAAGAAGTTTCCTACTTTATTTGGATGCCTATTAATTGTTTTGGCAATAACATCCACTTTGACGCCGCAGTTAGCCTCTTCTTTTGAAAATTCGGCTGCTTGTGGCATTTTTAATATTTAATACAGTTTTTTAACGCAAATCTAAATCTAAATCTAATTAAATACCTTGAAATAATTTTTAATTAAATTTTAGAATACAAGCAGTCAAATTTGTTATCTTTGTTCCACTAGAAACTGGCCGGGATTCACCCCAAACATAAATGAAGCTATTTGCACATATATCAACTTTCTATGAAATGCCTCTCCGCGCGTTCTTCATTGGGCTATCATAACAATACGATGGGGCCAGATCAAAAACCAATACATGATATATACTTAAGACATATAGGAGAAAAATCCTGTGTACTAAAAACACAGCTATAGCTATTAAAATAGAAGCAATATTGAAAACAAATTTTGCACATATATCAATTTTACTGAGGTACGTTTTAACACAGGAAGAAGTCATATTCGACCACATAAACCTTATATATTCTTGATCAGAATTAATGGGAGAATCGATCTAGCCAGGTTTTGAAAATATAAATGTAAAATTGTAGATTTGAAAAATCATATCTTGGCCAAAAATAAACGAAATTAAATTTTGAATGCATTACTGTGTTGGTTTTTTCCCCCTTAAAAAACGTGCAAACCTAATTTAAGGCTAACATTTTTTTTTTATTTTTAACAATTAAATAAATATTAAAAAAAAAAATCCAAAAAAATATTTTTGTTTAGAACATGGCTTAGAATACAGAAAGAAAGAGAAAAATGCTTTCCGATTTGAAATTGGTGTATTTTTGGCCAAATTGTATTTCTACCTCAAAAGCCCAAGATCTTGACGAAAATCAAGCGAGCTTAATCTTATCTATGTTACATTGTAAAAATTATGAATCTGGCATTATCTTTTGTGATTTTTTATCAAGAAAATCGACCAACTACTCGCTACACATTCAATTTTAAATAGAAACTTGTATCGTTAGGATATACCACCCCATATATATGCATAGTTATTGTTACATTTTTGAATTTCACTAGACATTTACATATCCTTCACTCCACTCCACTCCACTCGCAACGCACTCTGTCGTTGTCAATTTTATCCCAGCGCAAGATCCTTATCGGGGGAAACAATTGCGGTCTTTGTTGCCGAGTGCCTTCGGCTCCAGCTCCAGCTCTGTTGGTAATTTGATATCATTGTTGTATAATTTGGAATTGCCTGGCATAAGTGCTGCGTAATTAGCAAGGACATGCCCACAACAGCGAACCACAGTGACAGCTACACCGACAGCAACGGCGACAGCGACAGTGGCAGCCACAACCACAGCCGCCGTATACATTATATATTATATGCACACTCACACAATAGACCCAAGAGCCGAGACGTGGATGTGAAATCCTTTGCTGACATTGCTCATTTGTCATTTTAACGAATTTATTTTGTAATGAATGCGGCACACACACACACACACACACACATGCAGCCAGCGGTGGCACTTAAGCCAAGACATCAATTAATTCTAAAAGCATTAACATCTCCATCTCGCACTCACCCCCGAAACGCTCTCTATTTTTATTGTTTCTTCCATTTTGCAGCCTTTGTGTCCTGGATGAAGTTCTACTCGACATTTCCCAAGGAGCTGAAGCCCGTCTTCAATGTTCGAATCGCCCACATGGGTCACTTTGCCAAGAGCTTTGCTTTGAAGGAGGCGCCCAGCAAGTTTGCTGCCAAGCATGCAGCGCCCAAGGCGGCACCGCCTACCAATCGACTGACCTACACGGAGCGGTAAGCGTTCGCAAGCGGTAGACGAGACACACAATTCCTAATGTCCAATGTCTATTTTCAGTGATCCCGAAAAGGTTCAGGCCCAGAAACGCACCAAGCGACGCATGTTCACGACCACGGTCAGCGGAGATGTGCGCCAGATGCAGCAGCAACAGCAGCAGCAGCGAGGAGGATCTGCTTCGGCTAGAGGAGGATTGACTGCCGTCGGTGGCCGCAGCAGCTTCTTGAAGGGCTTGAGCAAATCCAAGGCTTTCCATACATCTGAATTCGATAGCGGATTGCCGGCCATGGGACCAGCCAAGCGGCGGAAGGTGGCCTAGGAGAGAGGATGAGTGGTAACCCCAGCAATCTAAGGAGGAGCAGAAGGAGAACTCCCGTCCGGACTGCGGAATGCTTCTTCGGCCACTTTGCGGCGCTTTATGCGCGCCATTTTGCTCACGCCTGCTCAAGCGTTTAATCGAAAAGAAAATTGTCCCGTATATATACTCGATATATATATATATATGTATAAGTGTATATATTGGCGTGGAAATCCAAGGAAAAATCAAAGAAAAAATAACCAAGGATAAGCGCATCATAAAAGTTTCATTTTTCTCAACTTTTAAGCCCGGACGTCCTGCGGGAGAGAAGGAGGCTGGGGAGGAGCAGCTGCCTGCCAGCATATTTTAAGCGAAAGTTTGCTTCCTTTTTTTTTTTCTTTTATATATATTATGTGTTTTATTTTTTTTTGTAATAATTTTGTGGAGAAAATATTAGAAATCCATTTTCCGCTCACTGCAGATTCATTCAGTTTTGAAAATGTCAGGGATGATGGTTTTCCATTGGGCGTCAGAGGTCGGCACGTGTTGCCTCTGATGGCTGTCGCTGTTTGCCTTTTTATGCAACTGAAGCGCATAATTTGTCGGACAAGGCATAAATAAATATGAAATGCTTATAGTATATAAACACTCGGCCTGCACAGTTCCAGGACACGTGACCCCGCTGGCTTGGGGGGACTTGGGTGGGGCGGCGGAGCCAGTAGGTATTATGGCATTTAATTGAGGCCTCTTGTTGGTGGGATCGAAGGACCCCTAATTAGACGCCAGGCGATTGATTTTTAATTGGGCCAAAGGCGAGGCCCTTTCCTAGCCGACTGTCTGTCACTCAAAGTCGGGAGTCAATCAAGCATGAACAATCGGAGCCCCAAAGTCGATTCCTAATTACGTGCGAGTGTCAACATATGAAATAATATTTTCCTATAAATGAGACCATTAAAAGGAAACCAACCCCCCGTGGCATATATAGATATACATATGTACTTGATTTTATATGAATGTGGCAAGTTATATATATATTTTGATATTGGAACGATTGACACCTTTTTTTTCGGAGCAGTTAATGGGGAAGTAGTACCTTTAGCAAGTACGAAAGGGTAAGTACGAATGGTAAGTAAGATTGGTAAATATTTTCAGTTAAATTTGCTAAAAAAGCTATAGAATAATGACAAGAAATCGCCTGTGAACATTAAATATACAATCTTGCTCTTCCTTCCTTGCTTTTTAATATTTAATTTAAAAAATAAAATCAATTAATTTGAAATTCAAATATTTAAAAAAATAAAATCAATTAATTTGAAATTCAAATATTTATGTTTGCTGTTATATACATTTTCTTTGATATATAAAGTAGAGTTACTTTTTTTGATTTAAATTGAAGAAATAGTTCATATTTCCTTGCTTTCAAATAGTTAATTAAACAATTGGAATCAATTATTTCGAACTTAAAAATATATGTTTGCTGTAATATACATTTTCTTTGATATTTAAAGTAGATTTAATTTCCTTTCTCTCTAATATTTACTTAAACAAATAAAATCAAGAAATTAAGAATCAAGAAGTTAAAAATATTTTATATATTCTTTGATATATAAATTAAAAAAAAAAAAACCAAGTTCGGCAGGTCAATCCCTAGCTAGCTCCCCTAAGTGGACACATAAAAGGAATGTAATTGTATTCTAAGGACAGGCCGAAAAAGAGCCACTGACATACAACATCTGTTGGTATTACGTTGCCCAGTTCCGATTGATTCGAGCCCGATGTTCGCATGTGTGTGATTAGAGCCAACTTAATTGGATCAGGTCCTGCCTGCAAGGATGTGTCGGAGAAAGTGGCTCGTTACCGCAAAACGCCACCCCTGCTAGGCTAAGCCCCCCCCAAAGGGTTGGCCGTGGAAAATTGGTAATGTGATTGCACTAATGGCTTGAATTATGGACGCATTAGGGTAAATTAAAATCATTCACTCAACTGGCTGCCAGAGGGGGTTACGGGGTGACCGAAGCTATTCCAGGGTCGGTGTCGTCCTGGGGGTTGTAATAAAGTCGTAGTGCCCATTGTTGGTTGGTTGGTCAGGTGCAAATGTTGCCCGTTTTTTCTCTTCCCTGCTCCCTTCGAGGGGGTAAACACGACCCAAATCAGCTGTCAGTATTTTTTTCCTTTACAACTAACGTGGCCCTCGGGCGTTGACAATTGGGTGGAGCTCTGCCCGGAAAGGACATTCTATTGGGCTTAGGGATATGACGAAAGGGGTGGCTTTGGCCCCCTGCAAGGTGACAATTATGCCATCTAGTTGTGGGTTTACTTCGTCACCAAAGTATGGGTTATGTTACGCGATTGGTTCGATCAGGCTCTCACAGTATACTTCATCCTGACCCTGTCCAGGGTAACAAAATTTCCAGGCATACCAAAGCATTCACACTGACCCCCAGTGAGCTGGAGTGCTGCTTGGATTTATGGCGCACAGCGCCAACTGCCAATTTAAAGACAATTTGGCCAAGAGGCGCGATTTCAGCTAAATTGCATCGCAAATACAAACAATTAGCCGCTTTTTCATGGACCTGTAGCTGGCTGCCAGCATCTCAGCATCTCAGCATCTCTCCAGCTATGACAGATGATCCTCGGTACTGATAAAATATCGACCCCGTTGAGCGTTGAAATTAATTGCGAGTTAACGCGAGGCGACGATGGGCATGCCAAGGCTTCCCAGGATGCGTAGAACAGAAGCAAGAATAAACAAAAGTTGTTGAGGCTTTAAACTTAAAATTTAACAAAAATTTGGAGGGTTAGGAACAGTGTTTTTAGAATGATATTATTTTACATGGATGGGCACATCCTCATAAAACTCAGATTTCAATACTTTTTTGGTTTTAAAACTTGAAAGATTGTGTTGATTTTTGAAGAAAATTTAAATAATAAATAATTATGTAAAATAAATATAAATTGCAGTACCCAGTAGAGCCAATGCCCATTAAATTGCAAAATATTTAGATCAAAAACCTGTTGTTTTTTATCCAGAAAATGTTTATAAAAATATATAGTAATTTAGATAATTAAGAGTTCAAAAATCTTTAAAAATTCACCAGAAAATTCAGTAAATTTATAATTTTAGGCTTTATTTAGTAGGGTTTGTACTAGGTATTCCCTAGTCCGTAGGCCCCTTTATCCCCAGCCAGCGGAAGTACCGCCAAGGCAGCAGGAGAGTAACCCGTGGGGCATCGTTGGCGGTCAGCGGACCGCAGATTCACCACCACATTCAGCTGCGGCGGCGGCGGCGGCGGTCGCAAATTATCAACAAATTAGACTTTTCGTCCAAAGTGCCGGCGCGAGAGACGAATTCGAGCTGCAACTTGGAGCTGGAGCCGGAGCCGGAGCCAAAGTCGAAGTTGGAGCCGGGTCATTTGGTTTGATTTGATTTCATTTGTTCGCATGTCTTGTTGTCATTTCTTTGGACCAAGGATCGGCGGAGGGGGCCTGGGAGGGATTTCTCGGATCGGATCCTTTTCGGGCCGAGCCAAGTCAAGCCGATTTCTCATCGGAGTTACGTTTTATGGGACGCCGCTGGTAAAGTGATTTCTTCAACGCTTTGTTAGCGCACCGGATTGATGCGGCTGTCATTAGCCGATTTCGTTTTCGGCCTAAACGGGACCCAAACAGTGAGAGAAAAATATGTGCAGAAAGAGTTGAGCAAATTGAAGGAAATTTATAGAAAGAATTGGGAATTTCTGAAGGTAATTTTTTATAAATTCAAATAACATCAAACTCGGAAATTGGAAATTTTTAAAGCAAAGTAAGGAAACTTTGTATCACTTATTTACAATAAAGAAATATTTATAATTATATAATTATATATGTATTTCGTTTATTTATTTAATTTTTTAAACTGTAGAGATCTGCCTCCCTCTCCCAGGTGCCATTATCACGATCTCTGTTTGCGAAATGCGTTTTTAACGTGCTTTTAATTGTGTGTTCCCCACCTCAGTCGTCTGCCCCTCCTGCTCCCTGGCATGCCTGCTCCTCTGCCCTCTTGCCCTGCTTCTGCTCTCTGTGCTCGCGGCTCGCTTGGCAAATTAAATCAAATTTGAACTAATTAACATAAATAAATTTACACAAATCCAATAGCAATATGGCTCGTTACAGGCCTTCACACTTTCCGCTTCACTGTGTGTCAGCCACCCCCTAGGAAGTACTCATCAACCCTCAATCCTCCCTCCTCCCTCCTCGTTCTGGCGTTGAAATTTACAAGCGATATCTGTCAAATGGGACAAGTTGCATTTGCAAATAAATAGACGGGCACTCGTTCAAACGGAAACGGAAGCTGACGAGCCACGAAGCCAGCCGCAAGGGGTTGCTTGGGGTTGGGGCAGGGGCAGGGGCAGAGGCAGAGGCAGGAGCGGGATCTTGGGAGGGAGGATGGTGTTAGCTTTGCTTCAACGCCTGCGCTTAAAATTTTTAGGCGCCGGAAAATTAATTGGACCTGGGGAGCATCCAAGTGGGGAGTGCCTGGGGATCAACTCCCTGTGATTCGTCCATACATTTTATTCTATTATAAAATATGATTGATAAATATCGATTTTAAGCTTATTAATTGGCATTTGTATTTTAGGCACTGATATAATTATATAATTTATAATTAATTAAAAAATATGATGGAAAAATATATAGAAATTGTATACAAATTTTGAAATTGCCAAATATGTTAATTTTTATAAATTTTTAACGAAATATTTATTAAACTAATAAGAAAAGCTTTGCGACTTGAAATAAATGATGTGTTTGATGAGTTATGATTTTTGTACGCTTTGATTTGCCTACAAAAAATGTTATTATTATTAATTAGTAAAAAATAAGCATAGAATTTGAATAAAAAAAATATATGTCATTCACATTTATTTATCATCTATTTTTGCTTTTCAATCATCTTTCTTTTCTTTATTTTACGTTTTAATAATACTTTCTTTCATTTTGTTAGCTTTGATTTGTATGCAAAAAATTTTATTATTATTAATAAGTAAAAAATAAGCCTAGAATGTAAATTAAAAATATATCATTCCTATTTATCCATGTATTTTTCCCATTTAATCATCTTTCAATTTTTCGTTTTCTTTGATTTTTTAAGCTTTGATTTGTCTACAACAAATGTTAGTATTATCAATTAGTCAAAAATAAGCATAGAATTTAATTTTTAAATATATTATTCCTATTTAGTCATCTATTTTTCCATAATGATTCTTCCTTTTCCCTATTTTTTGTGTTTATAATGCTTTCTTTAAATTATTTAAGCTTGGAATTATTTTTCAAGATATTAATTATTAAAAAAGAAGCATAGAATATAAAATATAATAAAATATTCCTATTTAATCATCTTCTTTGTCTCTTATTCTTTTTTTTTTTTGTTTTATAATGCAAAAATAATAATTTGTGGCTTTGTTTTATTTGTTATAAATATACATTTTTTAGGTTTTAGTTTTAAGCCGAACAAACTTTTGCACCTTTGAATCCTGGAACAGGATATGCTTCGACATTGGGATTGTGTTCCCGCTAAGCTGCGGTCGCCCATGCGGCGTATGCGCAATGTAACCAAGTCCGGTGTTGGCCAGTTTCCCCCCTCCCTCCGCTCCACCCACTGCCTATCCACTTGCCACATTTTCCTGTCACCCTTAACCACTAATCCCCAATCCAACCCAATCCAACCGAACCCAGCAAGCCCCCAAAAAGCCACCACTGCCACCCATTGCGTTCTCAGTTGCCAGTTATTTACTGCTTTATTTGCGGTCTTGTCAAAGCAATCAACACAGTCAGAGCGTGTCCTTTTCCTGAACCGCCCTCCGCCGTCCCCCCTTCATCCCCTCATTACCTCCTTGGGCACCGCACCGCCCCGCATCCCCAACCCCAAAGCGCCGAGGTGGTGGTGGATTTTATTTACTTGTCTGGCGGCGAGTCCCGGTCCCGGTCCCGTCCTGGCTGATTCGTTGGCTTCGGGTTTATTTGTAGAATGATTTTTCAATAATTTATGTATGACGTTGTCGACAACAAGGACAAGCCAACAACACGCAGGGCGGGGGGTGAGGGGGGTGAGGGAGGTGAGGGTGGCAAGAGCACTTGATTTAATGTGCGGGGTGTTACTTTCAACACCCTCCAATCAAAATAATAACTGAAACGGCAGAAACAGAGCACTATTGACTGGCGCTGTGACAATGCAATTATAAATGGTGACAAAATAATTTCCGCTGCGTGATTTTTATGACAGTTGTTCACCGTACGGGTAGCATTCTGCTCTGCTGAACATTTGCCGAATTAAATCTGAATTAAATAGTTTAACTCCCGGACGGACGGACGGACGGACGGACGGGATGGATGGTCAATATTTTTTCATGACCGCCTCTGCCGCCCGCCGTCTCCTCAGCTCATTTCAAATGCCATTTTAATGACCATAATTGGTTAGGATGTGGCCAAGGCATAATTTTAGTTCATCCGTTTCTTGGTTTCCTGTTCTGTCCAGTCGAGTGTTGTCCTGTCCTGTGCTGTACTGTGCTGTCCTGGTCCCCTTCTGAATCCCATTCCTATGTGGGTGCCTTCCCACAGTCCCGGGCAGAGTCAAGGCTGACCTGACGGCCAATATGAAATCATAATTCCAGGGCAACGTCTCGCGATTTTATGAAAGCTTGTCATTTGTGGCACGCAATCTCGCATTGCATTATAATTGGAAATTGGAAATTGCCATGAAACGGCAAACATAAAAAAAAATCCGCGCACAAAATACAAAATAAGAGCAGGAATGAAATATTAAAAGCCTCTCACATTCGATGCTCTTTTGGGGAACTCTATTAACTGACACTGAATATGGGGGGAGGGGCTTTCACGTTCTTGTGATTATTAAAAGGCTATAGATATATGTATATGAGGGGTTCCCTTAAGGGGTAAAGTCTTAACTGATTCTCTCTCTGAAAGCGAGGCTTCATAGAGGATCCCCGAATTAAGACTTTCTCTAGACTTATTTTGCTTTCATTTGTCAGAGTTCTTAACTTACTCTCTAAGAAATACCTATAAAAATATGTACTATCCTTTAACTTGTTATCGTAACAAGTTAAAAAACTTGATTATACATAAATATACTATATATTGCATTTAATAATAAAATAAATTAAAATGTTCTTCAAGTACTTTATAGATATATACCCTCTTAATCTCTACACAAGTGCGGCTATTGTTTAAAATTGAATTAGTATCTGAGAGGTTAAGTCTCTTCACTACTTTCAGGTTTCCAGTTTTTGGGCCATAAATCTAGGTGGCTTCCGGTGGTTCACACACCGAGAGAGCCCTGGCCTGGGAGGGCTCTTTGCATTTTTAATGATTTCCTTTTTTGGCGGCGATTTAAATTGCATTTCCTATGCACCCCGTTCCTTCCTTGCTGGGCATTGTCATCATCTTTGTCCATTTGGCAGCCGTTGCTTTGATTTATGTGCACTTCACGCTTCGGTCTCGCCCCCGTGGCCTCTCTGGCCCCTTGGCTGGGACGCATTATCCTGGACACGTGTGCGCACAAATTGATCCTTTATGAGCATTTTGCGGTTAATAATGCAGGGACACGTGCCGGGGGCTACCGTTAAGTGTAAATGATAAGCTCGGCCTTGAGTGGGCGGATGATGTGGGGGGATGAACTGCGTTCCATAGGGTTAAATGTTAGTTTGTTTTTGCCTCTCACAATGGACGGGTGAGGGGATTCCGGGTGACTCGGCGGAGTGCTTGACATGTGACACCTTTTGTCGACTTTGTGCCGTGTCCTGTTTTGTTAGACGTTGTCCTTTTTCGCTACTACACACACTCTCTGTGTGCGTGTGTGTGATTTTAAAGCGCTTAATGCTCCTCAGTGTGTGTGTGTGTGTGTGTGCGTGTGTTAGGATAAATCCCGAATGACACTTCACACTTAATTTGCTCATAATGCCCAACGTAATCCATTGACTGCCTTCAGGACCCGGGACCAACCCCTGCTAATATCTTGCCAATTACACTGACAATAACAATATTTTCCAGAGATTTCCACCACCAGAGCAGCCCAATCACCACCGAATAGTTGAGTTTCGAAAAATTGTTCACAAAAATCGGATCTTATCGGGGAAAAAGCGATCCGCTTCCATATGCCTAATGTGACAAATTCATCGTCCTTGTTGTCCTTTTTGAAGCAGCGCTCGAATTCTCATCGCTGATAAAGCGCAAATCCCTAGTCTGCCGCATTTTAATCTTCCTTTCGGAAGGACAAATTGCCGAGATCCCTGGCCGTCGATAGAAAATGGCAACAAATGTTTTAATTTCCAGCTTGAAGGATTAGGCCAGAACCCGGCCAGTTGTGAAAAGCGTTTTGAGGCAGATACAATCGCTCTGCTCTTGAAATTCGATTTTAATTATTACCCAGGAATATATGGAATATTATATAATATATATATATATATATTTCCAAACCTTTGCTCAACTTAAAGCCTCCCAAGCATACGTTGGCTCAAGCAATTTGCATAACTATAGCGGCATAAATCTTCTATATGCTTTCTATTTAACTTTTACTAAAGACTTCCGACACATTTCTGCGGCAGGCAATTTGCCAGGGGATTCCCGCCGTGGATTTCTGACTCGACTACTCGCCTGCCCTGTCAACACCTACACACCAATGCCAGGCTGCTGCCAGTGGTGGCCAGTTAACTTTAGTTGGCAAAAGGCTAAAGCCGTGACATTTAAAACTTTATATTTTACACATTTTCCATGGGTTTCTTTATCTATGGAAAACCAGCTGAAGGGGCAACACTCCTCGCTAAGTGCAGTGAAGGAGTTCCAACTGTTGACGACGATGGCGTGCCTGGCCACCATTTGGCCAACGTTCTCGCGCGGAGGTGGCCCTGGGCTTCCACCTGCGTCTGTCTGGGTGTCTGTGTGTGTCTGGAGCCCTCGAGGCTTGTAACTTATCTAAATGAACACAATTATTGAATATAATCGCTGGCAAGGCAGCAAAGAGGAGCGTAAAACAAACACGAGAAATTTCATGCCGCCTTTTAGGCGTTGCTGAGCTTCAGCAAAAACGAGGAAAGAGGGGGTATATATCCTAGTAAAGGAAAATATATAGAATATAGTAGATAAAATGTGAACTTGCAGCATTTAATATGCCTTCTCCACAAACATAATTTCTTAGAAATCCAATATTTTCATAGAGTCAAAAGCCATTTTTCTTATTTGCAATTAACAAGCAAATATTTATTTAAGCGCAATTTATTCCACACGACAGAATGGGAGAGGAAAAAGATGAGACCAGGGCAAAAATCAAATTTAAAAAAATATTTCAACTTGCCGGCAATTAAGCGCAATTTCCGCTTGCCGCCAGTTGATTATTTGAAATGCATATCTATGTGCGGGGGGCCTAAATAATTGATGCGGCCTTTTGCAAAAATGATACAAATTATATACAAGAATCAGGAGAATCGGTGAAATTACAAAAAAAATAAGCAAAAAAATATACATATATATAGAGTAAAATTAATTGAATTAAATAGCAGCAGCACAAAAAAAACAAACAAGACATTTATTAATTCCGCCCACCTGAAAGGCAGCATATGCGCCGTGTCAGTTGGACAACAGGGAAATCATGGAAATGGTAATGGTAATAAATAAAAATCCAATAAAACATACACAAAATATATATATAAAATATAGAAATCAGCAATAAAACAACAAGAGTGCAAATTGAAGGCAAACAAAGTTGATGCCTGGCAAGTTTTAACTTTTAATTTCATTTCGTTCACCATTTTGTTTATTACACTTTTCATCGCCAGGTCAGGGCAGGCGAACTCCTTTGCTTTTTTCCTTATTTTCTTTCTTTTTTTTTTTGAGGAAAAATTCGCGAATCGTGGGCGTTGTTCCGGTCGGCTCGTCCAGCCCCCGTTTTCGTTGAAGGGTCTCTGGCCTATAATTAGCCTGAATACCCGAGCACGTGGCTGGAACTCCTCTATATATTTTGATATTTGTAAAGAGGTCTTCAGAGGTATTTGTTCCTAATTTAAATATATTTTTCTAGGCAAATAAAACCTTTAAAAATTTCAAAAAGTCTGTAAAATCAAGATTTAATATCATAAAATCAAGATTTAATATCATAAAATCAAGATTTAATATCATAAAATCAAGATTTAATATCATAAAATCTCTTAAGAATATATGAAAATTACCCCCCAAAATTTAAGGTTTCATTAGAAAATAAAGCGACCCCAAAAACAGGCAAAAGGGCCCACAGCAGAGCAGCCACCCTGATCCGTTGATTGGCTGCTTAAGCGAATTGCGGTGGAGGATTCTGTGGATTCTGCTGCCTGCTGTTGGTCCACCCACAAAAATGTGCAGCTAATTGGATGTCTATATGCGAGGATGGATGGATATGTGGCAGGTACTTTGACATTCGGTGCCTGATTTCTATGCAAATTGATGTTACAGCACAGTAAGCAGGCAATATTTCTGCTTCATTTCGTAAATGCGTCCGGGGCATCCCCTCCTCCTGCCACTCCCCCCACTCCCCTCATCTGACAGCTTCGCATCATCATAACCAAATCCCTGATGGCAGTCCGTCCATCGAGCTCCTTGGATTGGCGCGTTTGCATATCAAACGCCCGATGCCACGTCACGCCGGTGATGCGTCTTTAATTATACATGAATCTCCAGCCAATTTCATGTGTGTGACATTAACAAAAAAAAACAAGAAAGGAAGCCAACTTCGGCTCACCGAAGTTTGCATACCCTTGCAGAATTAAATCAAATAATTAAAACCGAAATTCTTGACTAATAATATGTTGCCAAATCTTAAAATTGATGAAAATATAATGAGAAAGAGCGAAGTTATGATTTTTTCAACCTAGAAAAGAAACCTTGTCATATAAAACCAGCAGGCTAACCATACAAAGCTGTTTCTGCACCTAAAGCCGATCACTCCAATATATTAGATGTAATAGTCTTGGTTAGGACTTACCAGACACATCCTTATCCTTCTTCATACCTTTAATTTTAGGGCTACATACATACATACATATTCTTGGGGGCTTCAATTTGGCTATTCATAGGCAAAACGACGTTCTTCCTGGTTATTCAGATTAATTCCATTGGCCAGGCGATATTTTTGGGGTCGAAGGACAAACACTTTCACTTTCACTATAGATATAAACACTGCGGCGGCCGCGGACAGAATGGGGTCAGTGGGGCGGCCACGCCTGAATTTATAGTCCCCAATCAGAGAAAGTGGGGGAGAGAAAGTGGGGGAGAGAAAGAGAGATCTCTAGAGATAAGCAGAGAGAGCGAGAGAGATAGGTGATCTCTAGAGTTAAGCAGAGGAAGCGAGCGAGAGAGAGAGAGGTGATCGCTAGAGATAAACAGAGATAGCGAGATCTCTGGTGATAAACAGAGAGAGCAAGAGTGAGAGAGATCTCTAGTGATAAGTAGAGAAAGCGAACGAGAGGGAGAGAGAGAGATGTGATCTTTAGAGATAAACAGAGATAGCGAGATCTCTAGTGATAACCAGAGAGACCGAGCGAGAGAGATAGTGATCTCTAGAGAAAAACAGAGAGAAGAGATAATATAAGGGGAGAGACAGACGGACATGGCTAGATCGACTCGGCTGTTGATCCTGATCAAGAATCTATGAATTTATTATACCCTGCTAGGGTATAAAAATTACAACAAAAAAAATAAGTAATACAATATATGCAACAAAGATTTAAACAAAAAATGCAACAAAGATTTTACAAAAAAATTCAACATAAATGCAACAAAAAATTTAAACAGAAACAATAAAAAATGTATTAACAAATGCAACGAAAAATTCGATGAGAAATATAACAAAAAATAAAAAAGCAAAAACAAAATAATTATAATAATAAAATACAACAAAAAATACACTGAAATATACAACAAAATATATAAAAACAAACTCTCAAAATACACAAAAAAAAAAAGGAAATGAGCCTTAGGAAATTAACCATACTTTCCATGTTGTAAATAAAATCTAAATTTGTATAGCTTACATTTTGAATACAAATTAAAAGAACACAAAATTATAAATAAACATGGAAGATACCCAAAGACCTTATAGAGGTATAAGCAAATTTAAAAATAATTATGGAAAACTATAACATCTTTGTCTTATTTTAATAACCAGCTGCCCTAAAGTACTCTTAACCCTTGGCTCTGGGAATCGGTTATTGTTTCTACCAACTCTGGCCGTAATTAGCACACATCTGAATACACTGAACCACCGATCGTGTTTAATTGAGCGTACATATATAGTATGTACATCATATATGTGGTATAGTTTCTCTGTTTTGTGTCATTTGCCTTTAATGAACGGTTTGCCCGCTGGCCAAAGAGACCGCTCCATAGCCACAGCCAAAGCCACGTCCATGTACCTACTGTCTCTCTACTTAATTCCATTGTCCTACCAAGCGTCGCGTGGCTTTTGTTTTAAGTAAACAGCAATTTAAACGCTGGCAAAAAAAAAGCAAAAGAAACAATAAAAAAATTGAGAGCAAAAACATGCAGGGGAGTATTTTTTTTTGATAAATTACAAAATTACACAAAAATTTCCTGCCAAGTTCAATACAAAAATGTATATACTTTGTAGAAACAAAAAAAACAATAATAGATTTTTGCGCTAGAATAAGAACTTAATAAAATATATAAAATATATTTTAAAGTGAATCCATATATCGATCTATAAATATTTATATTTAAGGTTCTTTAGAAGAATTAAAATTAATGTTTATTAACTTGATTCAAGTTTAATCTTAAGGCAGCCTTAGAAGTCATGAGCAGGATAACAATTTCGAGTCCTCGGCTTTTGTTTAGTGCTTTAGCCACCAAAAAACTATATTTATTTAAATGAGAATAAACTTTTATTTTCAAAGATTTAAAAATATTTTTTTTTAATATTTTCCAAACCCAAAACAACTTTAAAGTCCTTTAATTTTCAAAGATTTTTAAATATTTTTAAAATATTTTCCAAACCTAAAACAACTTTAAAGTCCTTTTCTTAGCCAACTTATCTCATCGGAAGTTGTAGGATAGCTTTTTGGCTGAAATGTACCTGGGGATCTCAGATCGATCCCTATGGTCAGCTGGCCCTTGCTTGGTCCTGGGGACTTTAAGGATCGTTTGCTGGCTTTTGCCTGCAGCACCGTTTTATATCGTTCTTTTTTTTTCCTTTTTTTTTGGCTTGCATGCGAGCACGCAATGCAAGTCCATATATATACACACATAAGTATATATACGAGTATATGTCTGTATATATACCTCTTAACCCTCGGCGGGCAGTGTGTTGTTTTGGCCAACTGGTGGCAGCTATTCAATATATCAACTTTTGGCCTAATAAATGCACTAATTGCGGTTAAATGCATTTTGCATGCAATTATAATCATTAGGGGTTGGCTGGCACGTCGTCGTATATCCTCCCCTCCAACTTAACTCGCCTCCCCCCTCTGCCCCTCTGCCCCTCCCCCGACATCGTTTGTAAATTGTTTCTGTTGGTCATTATTTTAATTGCCTTGGGACATGACCAGCAACTACCCCCCACACCGCACAAGAGTTAGTGTTATATTTCCGTAGTTTTAGTTTTTTTTGTTTTTATTTAGGCAAAAAATATGTGTGGTTACTAAACATAGACAAAAAAAAATACACAAACACTCACAGACACACATACACATACGCATATATGTACATATATATATATATATATATACTTTACATTTACAACGTTTATGGTTAGTTTTAGGCTATGAAAAAAAATGTTACGATTATATTCCTAGGCGACGTCGATTGATAATACATTTTGTGGCTAAGCTCAACTATACAAAACTCTTCTTTTTGTTGTTTTTTTTTTTTGGCTGCTAGTTTATACAACATTCAACTGTTATTTGATCTTAATTTAAATTGTTAAATACTAAAAGCAAATGAAATAAATTAGGCAAGCACACACACACTGAGATATGGTTATATACACAAGCACAATAGCACACAGGATGCTCCAAAGAAGTGATATTCAAGGATCTGAATATTATTATAAAATTGTAAATTAAATAAAAAAAAAATCCGAGAGACCTGGTTTAAAGTTTAAACTGCAAGTGATTGTCTGTTTTCTCTGGTTTATTTTTTTTGGCACCAAAATTTATGATCAATTTCCAATTTAATAAGAAATAAAAAATAATCAAAAAAAATATATATATTTGAAACTGAATACTTTCCCCTTCAAAGTCACATCTTTTGCACCTGCCTTACACACACACACACACACAAAACACATGTTATATTCCTCTTCACCCCCCCTCACACTTGTATCTGATCCTCATCCTCCGACTGCGAGCAACTGTCCACCGATCTGCCCGGCGGACTGCCCGGATCCAAGGTCGGACTGGGTGTTGACGGTGGACGTGGCAGCGGTGGCGGTGGCGATGAAGGTGAGGGACCTGTTCTGTAAGCGGATCCTCCTGGTCCCGGACTGGGACTACCCCCCAGTGGCTTGGTCACAGATCCAGCACCCGCTCCTGTCACAGACACAGCAGTGGGTGGCGGCGGCAGGGGATTTCCTGCTGCGGCAGCGGCAGCCGCAGCACTCTGATAGTAACTGCTCAGCGAGGACAGCGAACTGGAGGCGGATAGGTGGGAGAAGGGGGCCGGTCCCACGCCCACACCCACATTGGGCACACCGGCGTACAGGTTATACGGCAGCGGTTTCTGCATGGCAGCGGCAGCGGCCGCCTGGCGGTAATAGATATCGATGCTGGTGTGCGGCGCCGGTCCATGAGCGGCAGCAGCAGCGGCGGCGGCTGCACCGGCACTGCTCCCAGCAGCAGCTGCATATGGCCAGGCGCCCAGGTAAGGCGAACCGCCATATAAACGCTGAAAGGCGGCAAAGTTGCCAGCTTCCGCTAGGAGTTCCAGGCCCACAGCCGTCTGGCGCTTCCACTTGGTCCTGGAAGGAGCAAAAAACAGAAAAAAAAAGGATTAAATTATAGTATTTCCATTTGGATAAAACGGGGTAGACACTTACCTTCGATTCTGATACCAGGTCTTCACCTGACAATCGCTCAGATCAAGCTTGTGGGCCAGCTCCTGACGCTCCTGGACACTGAGGTACTTTTGCCTTTCGAAGGACTTCTCCAGCGTCTGCAATTGATGATCCGTGAAGGCGGTGCGCGCCTTTCGTTGCTTCTTGCTCAGGCCGCTCATGTCGCTGGTGGAGCCGCTCTTAATGCTGTTGCCGTCATCATCTTTGCCGCCTTGAAAACACCAGGAGAGCGCCAACATTTAGAGAGTTTCTTTTTTTTTTTTTTTTTGTAACTTGCTTTTGCTTTATAAACATTAACGCGAAATGCTAATCTGTTTCTGGTTTCTACTCCAAACTGCATCCCATTGATCTGAAACCGTTTTACCCACAGTTAAAGGCTCGTTTATGGCCACGCAATTGCCTTTTCCGCTCACAAAGCGATTCCCCTTCGCAGGCTGTGTGTGTGTGTGTGTGGTGTGGTGTGTGTGCAAGTGTAATAAAAATGTGTAGCAAAATGTCTAAACTTGGCTAAAAACAAAAAAAAAAAAAACTGCAAAGATAGATGGCGAGCTCACTCACCCCTCGAAAAGAGAACTGTTCTTTGCCACCTTTACTTCTTTGCCTTTCGGCCGCCGCCGCCGCCGCCGCCTCCCCTTAGTATGTACTAAAATTTATGTAAATTTAAGCGATTGTGGCTACCCGATAAGTGAGAGCGTGTTTTTGGGCCATGGTCAGCAGGGCTGGCAGGGGGGCGGAGAGGAAACTCTCAAGCGTTAAATTATTTAAAGTGAAAATTTGCCAAGTTCCGCATTTAAATGAAGTCTGCAAAGTGGAGGTGAATGGTCTTAGGTCAAACAACAAAACAACAAAGAATATAAATATTGGAAATTACTTAAGGAAAATTTTCAACAACAAATTTTCAACAAGGAAAACTTTTCCAAAAACTTCTACAAAATCAAAAATTCAACAAAACTAAAGCCTACATTTTATATTATATTAATTCCCTCCGAAAACTTCTAGAAAATTAAACTAAACCAAGTGCTTCTAATCTCCCTCTATCCTCCCATCAGCATTATATTCCAAGATGTCGTACGATAAATACAAGGTGACTGCTATACCCCCCACCAATATCCCCTACGCCCGGAGGCGGCCGCGCATGTATAACACAATTGGCGCCACCAAGGGCGCCTCTGTGTTGGGTATTCGGTACGATAATGGCGTCATGATCGCCGCTGATACCCTTGTGTGCTATGGCAGCGAAAAGTCCTTTCCCGACGAGGCACGTGTATTCAAAATCAATGAAAATATTGTGATTGGCGGCAGTGGTGATCATGCCGATTTCCAGTTCGTACACAATCTGATCGACGTCAAGATCGTCGAGGACTTTTGCTATGGAGAGCCCAACGTGCTCAAGCCCAACATGCTGGCCTGTTGGATGTCCAATATGCTCTACGATCGGCGTAGGGCCAGAAAACCGCTCTTCTTCGAAATGGTAATCGGCGGGATCCAGCATGATGGTTCACCATTCCTGGGCGCTGTGGATCGATTCGGTGGTTACCATGAGGATTTTGTGGTAGCCACCGGACCGGCCTCTATGGGGATACCAATGGTTTGCGGTCGAAAGCCGCGCCACAGGGAGTACACCGAAGAGGAGGCAGCCAAATTGATCGAGAATGTGATGACGGTGATGTTCTATCGTAACTGCGCAGCCATCAACAATTATCTGGTGGCTAACTGCGGTCACGATAAGTGCGGAGTGTTTGGACCATTTCAGATCACCGAGCATTGGGAGGTTGCCAAAATGGTCGAAGGCTATTAACAGCAAATCCATAAAAACACACCAAACATTATTCAAATCCTTATTATTATTTTGTTAAATTAAAGTTTAATGCATTTGAAATAAAACCAGACTTGATACTGGTTCAGAAATGAAAACGTTAAGTGATTGATGGCAGCGATAAATGGCCAATAAGGCTGTAATTGAATTAAATTAATTTTCAATTAAAGCAAATAACACACGATTGCTGGATTGGCTTTAAAAAAAATTATCGATTTGTGCTGGCGATAAGTTGATGCATTTTTTTCTCCGCTGCCATTCGCGTGATTACATTTTTTTTCTAATTAACCCCGTGTTCTCGAATTAAGGACAGAATTAAAAGCTATTAATTGACACCTTTGATTGAGTTTGTTTTGCAGTTTTAATTCTCTTTCTAAAAATTAAAAAAAAAAAAATCTTTGGTTGATTTCAGTCCTTGACAGGCGCACATCGAAATGATGGATAATTGTTTTCTTTCTCAAAATTGGCATCCCTGAATTTTTCTGATGAACTGACCGATTGCAGCTTTCCCTGCCTGTCGGCTGACTGGCCAATCATTTAGCCCCTCGGCGCCCCAGCCTGCCACTTTATTCGCTGTCATTCGCAGTGGCCATCAGCCAGAGGAGGGGGGTGCCAGAGGGGGTCAGAGATAAAAGCGACTACCGTTTATAAAAGTGCAATTGGAAACAGGAAATTGCTGTAATAAATGGCACAGAACAGGGCCCAGATGGAGCCCGAACTCGGCTCCGGAGCGGAGAGATGAGTAAGCAGCCTGGCTCTGCCTGCAACATTTTTTATTATCCGCTGCCTCGGCCCCTAGCCGGGGGCATCTATTAAAGGGGTTAAATGCATTTTTATAACAATTTTCACAATTAAATGATAGAGCGAGGCGGGCGGAGGCAGTGCGTGAGATACTCGAGAGAGAGAGAGAGAGATGGTGCAGCCTCTATGCAATTATTCAAGATTTTTGCGCATTTTGATGCTCCTCGGCGGCACGCCCCACGCCATTCTGTCGGCTTCGCAGGTGCATGCCCCCAAGGGTTGTGGAGGAGGGGAAGGGGGCTGTCGGCGCCGGGGACGCGGCTGCCTTTAGAAGCTTCGCCATGACGCAAGCAAAGCGTGAAAATGCATTTTTTTTTAACCACAAAAAATGCGAGAGAAAAAAAAAACAAAAGCGGCAGGTCGAGAATGTAAAATGGTCATGCAATAATTTTTACAGTTTGTTTAGCAAAGCGACATCGACGAGGGCCACCCCGAAGCCCCCGCTGCAAGCCCCTTTTCACGCAAAAAAATAAAATTCAAAACGAAACAAAAGACTTAGGCAACGAACTTGACTGCGGAACCGATTTACTTGCATTTTTTTTTCTTTTTGTTTTTGCTTAATTGAATTAGTTTTTTGATTTACTCAAGCTGTTAGTTAGGATGGGGAAATGCGGTTTCACAGTAAGTTGCACAGTTGTCCAGGGAAAAAAAAACTTTACACGAAAAACTCAAGAAAATGAACGCAAAGGTAAAATGTGGCTAACAGAGACGGGACTGGGTATTGGTGCGAAGGACACTTGGCTCTATGCTATTATATTTTTATTATTTTAATACAATCTGTAGCATATGAAAATTTATTTGGGACAATTTTCTGGCATTATCATAAAGTTTATCATAAAATATAGAAAGGCAAAGGTAAAGGTTTATATTTTTATTCCTTTCGTAAGCAACTCTCTCTTTCTAGAAATTTTTATTACACCCTTTGGAAACCTTTAAAAAAGGAACAAATTTAAATTCTTTCGACCTTCTCCTATATTTTAATTTTCCTAATTGACACTTGGTTTACTGATTTGCCTAATTGCCATTTTTAACCCAAGGCCAGTCAGTAGATTGGATATAAATATAGCCAAAAGACAGAAATATAACAGAAACTCCAAACCATAAAGTCCCACAAGTCGTTGAAGCAGTTAATCTGTTCAAGAAATATTAACTGGAACCCTCCAAAACTGATCCTAGCTTCTCCTATTCTTGAACGACCTCCCTTGGTCCCTTGAACGTCCCGCCCCCCATAGTACAGAGGCTCACCTCACCATTGCTACAAACGCTGTGATCATCCATGTGGCCGCTGCCTCCTCCGCCGCCTCCCGCGCTGCCCGCCTCGTCGCTGTCGCACTCCTCGTTATCGTTATCGTGCTCATGCTCGTTCTCGATCTCGTTATCCTCGTGATAATCGCTGCTGTCATCCAGTTCCGTTCCCGCTCCCGTTCCGGCTCCCCCCGCAACGCCACCTCCTCCTACTACTCCTCCCCCGCCGCCGGCTGCTGCCACGGCTGCGACGGCCGCAGCGGCTGCTGCATTATTTCGCGCAGCAGCAGCGGCTGCAGCGGCGGCATAATGCTGCTGCATGGCCGCCGCATATTGGGCCACATTTAACCCATTGGTGGCACGCGGATGAGCCACGGCATGCGGATGTGGGTGCGGATGTAGATGCGAATGAGGATGTGGATGCGGATGTGGGTGGTGCAGGGGCAGTGGCAGATGTGGTGGGGCCGTGGCCGCTGGTGGTTCAAAGTTTTCCCCGTTGTTGTTGTTATTGTTGTTGCTGTGAGCGGGACTGCTGCCGCCGCTGGAGCCGGAGTTGTTGTTGTTGTTGTTGCTGCTGAGGCGGTGATGCTGCTGCTGCTGCTGCTGCTTGTAGAAGGTTGTGGTCAGGATGTCGTTGATCATGAAGCGGGAACGACTGGGCTTCGAGGGGGTGGTGGTGGTGCTGCCGGACATGCTGATGCCAAGGCCGAGACCAATGCTGGCCGGCGGCGGTGGCTGCTGCTGCTGCTGCTGGGCCGCGTAATGCTGCTGCAGGAGATGCTGCTGCAGCGGCGGGGGATGCTGCAAGTGCTGCAGGTGCTGCAGTGGGTGATGATGCAGGTGATGGTGCAGCGGATGCGCGGCTGCCGCAGGCGTCTCAGCGTGCGTCTGGGTCAGTATGCTCATCGAGTCCTTCATATCCTTCCGGGGCACCCAAAAGCCTGCACACTTTTCAGGGCACTTTTCAGGACTTTTCGCACTTTACAACAAAAAAAAAGTTCAAACTCATTCACTGATGTGTGTCTTCCCTGCGGTTTGCTTTGCCTTCCAAAGTTTCCGTTTAGTTTTTCATTATTTCAGCGATTTTCCAAGAGGTTCTCAACTCAAATTGTTCAATTTTCACCCGGATTCATATGGATTCTTGGTTTAAACAATTTCGTTTTAGTTCTTGTAAATTGCCTCCTTGTTTTCTTGTGGATTTAATTTTCTAATTTAGTTTTAACAAGAGTTTGTAGCACTTTTATAACATTGCCAAGAGCTTTCAACACTTAAAAAATTCCCCTTCAACTATCACATCGACGTCGTGCACGGCTTGGCTGCCAAAACGAGACTGAAGCATGATTTGTGCATGAAACGCACCTGCCGGCGTTTCGCTGCCACAGTACGTCGGCAGCGCAGCTCGGCGGTGGCAACAATTTTGCCACTTTGTTGTTGTAGTTGTTACGGGCGGGGTGGCATTGAAGTGGTGGCTATGCCGCCGCCTGCCCTGGCCCAGTGGGTCAGACAAGGACGTCCTTGTCTCGAACTTCATTCTCTCTCTGTCGAGTATTGCCGTCTCATCGACCATCTTGCTCTGCCGCAGCGCCATGTTGCCGGCGCAGCCGATTGAAATTCACCACAGTGGTGAAACGGACTCGCGAGATTTTTATAGCAGCGAAATGTCGGTCAAGTGATTGAAAGTTGTGAGTTCTTTTGTCGGATTCTGCTATTTCTCTATTTTTTTTTAAATTGTTTAAAATTTAAAAATACAATTTACATGTATTTAATTATAGAGGAAATTTGCAGAACTTAATTTAAATGTAATTATCAAAAAGAAATATATTGGCTGCTATAAACTATAGTACTTAAAAATAAATTATATTTTGGTGATTTTTAACATTTTTAGTTAGTGAATTTTATTTCCTATAAATCATATATATTCTGATAAGTATAGCATCGTCAAAATTGTCAAAAATTTGAGAAAAATTAATTTCACTAATAAAAACTAGCACAAGACACTTTTCCAAAATGAAATGAATTCTTTTTTGACTTATTTATGGGTTTTCATGACTTTAAATTTACCAAAAAAGTTATCAACAAAAAAAAATATATAAATATTTTGGGACTTCATAAAATATTAAGCCAGGGATCGTCCAAAGGCATTAAGCCCTTAATTTCTTAATATAAAAATATTACTTACATCTTAAAAAACATCTTATGTATATATATTTTCTAATGCTCTGTTAACCCACAGAATGATATACATACATTTCCCCGTTTGCCCTTTCTCCCCACTCTCCCTCTCCGAGTGCAATTTCCCACAACAAGAAGACAATTAAAATTTCACGCCAATAGCTCAGTCCTGGGCCGATCGCAATGGGTTTTGATGGCCACATGTTAGCCGAAGGACTAATTGCAGGAAAAAGGAGCGGAGCGAGGAGGTAAACAAATGCAATTTGTCGGGAGCGGCGGTTTCCGTTTGATTGATATTGATTCTGGCCGAGGAGATGGAAGTGGAAAATGGAAAGGCAAAGGCAAAGGGAAGCGGAGGAGGAGGAGAAAAGGTCAGGTGACCTGGGAAGGTCGTTAGTGGTGGGGAAATTAGAGCGGCTTCCAAGGACTCAAGCGCGCGCTTCAATGGCGTTGCGGAGGCATTAAAGTAATTAGCGTCTGGCGGAGCATCAAATGCGGCGAAAAGTCACCCGAGTCCTTCGTCCTGATGACGCTTATTGCACTTAAATGCATATAATTGCCAGCCCAGTCGCATATCCTGCGGTCTGCGGTCGGATTCGAATTCGAACTCGAGCCCGAGCCTGAGCTTCGACTGCCAATGCCAATTGAATGCTTAAAATAATTGCACTTCTGCAGCAAAAACAAAATAAATGTGAGAGAGGGGAAAACACTGAGGAAAAACTAGGAAACATCTAGTATGTGGAGATAATAGAAAATATTAGCAAACAAAATATATAAATGAAAAATTAGAAAAAAAAATAGGTTTGGAAAAGTCTTCCTGTACCCTAGACTTTTATAATTCATTTATTCAGGAAAATATATTTCAAATATCTTATATTTCTCCCCAGTGCATCTGCGGGAAATTATGAAAAAGAAATGTACAAATGCTGAAACCGCAATGCGCAGTTGTCCCACAAATGCCACACCCCCTTTTCCTTCGATTACTGGACGGTTGCCAATTGCCAGCAAAGAAACTTGAACAGTTGGCAGCATTTTTCCGGTCTTTCTGCCTGCTCACCAGCTGTCTATATATATTTGTATATATGTATATCTTAGCCATGTATATATAAGTATATCTATATATATTTGTGTCTCTAAATTTCGCCTTAATTAATTAATAAGTGTAGTCTTTAGTTGCATTGCAGATGCCTAGATTTCTTTTTATCAATAAGGTTAAATATAAAGAAACAGACGTTCAGAGACATACTTGAAAGATAAACAGCTTAAACAATTATTTTTTACTGTTTTTAATAAAAATATTAAAAAAAAACATGTCTAAAACTTATTTATATTATATTCCTTTAGCCATCAGCCATCTTTTAAGTGTCAAATTTACCTGTCACACTTGGAGGAATGATGGAAGGAAGGAAGGCACCGTATAGGCACAGTATAATATATATACATATATATTCAGAAAACAACCCACTGGTCCACGTACATCCCAACAGCTCAACTCTCCATCCACTTTCAATTCCATTTCTGATCTGTTTCCGCGGGGCATATGGAATCTTAATCGGCATCTTTGATATTATAATGTTCGTGTTACTGCGTGGACAAACGTAATAAAATAACTGATCGTTGTCGCTGATAAGTTAATTTACTTTTAATGTGCTGCCCTCGCCGAAAATCCGAGGTCCCTAGTCGGATCCAAGAGCATCCAGCATCGCCAGCATCCCCAGAACCGGGGCAAGCGGCATGAAGGGTATGGGGGTAAATGGCTCTGGAGGTGACAAAGGTTCTCACTGGACCCAAAACAAGCCCACGATCGAGACTGGAGCAGGCCATTGACTAATCTTAATTGGGTTTCACTTTCGAATACCCTTTGCTTGGCTTTTTAATTTTTAATTTAAGATTAAAGAAATTAAGATAAAAATTAAAATTTTGTAAATAATTCAAGCTTTTTAAATCAACTTTTTAAAAGCCTTATTTACTTTTACTTTATTTTAGTTTGAACATTATTTTTAAATAGGAAATTCTCGTACAAAAAGGGTATTTCAGGGCCACCTTCCTCTGATTTGTGTTCGTTTTATTTTTTTTGTTGTCCCCCTGCCTTGTTTGTTGTGTTTGTGTCGGTCGCGTGTGCCGTCGATGGCCAACGTTGTTGCCAACTGATTTGTCAACAACGTGGCCAACAAAGGTGTTCTCCTGCCTGGTGTTCCCCCCTCCTCCTCCCCCACGCCGCCTCTGGGGATTTATCGCTGCTCCAGATCAGTCACTATATATACAACGGCAATAGCACAACTACACAGGATAAACATAAAGCCTGATTCGGATCTCTCTCTCCGAGTGCGGCGCTCGTTTCGGAATTGATGTCCCCCCACTAAATGGAGGCTATTTAAATTTTTACTGCCTGCCGGCACCTATAAATCCGTTGGAGGACCCATTTGGGTCCTAGGATCTGGGATCGATCGATCCTTTCCCCATTCCTTGGCCACCTGCCTTAATTTTTATGAGCTCGGGGCTTAGCCCGTTTGGCTAATCAACACCTTGCGGGGATTCCGGTTCCGAGGCCTGCCTATATAGAGCGGTAATCCTTTTTCAAGGAGGAGCTGCCGTAGAGTGTGAAAGGAGTGTCGAAAGAATGTATCATATTGAAGGCAATTTTTTAGGAATTTCATTTTTAGGTGGGAATTAATAAAAGATATAAGTTGTTTAAGCTAAATCTGAATAATTTCCTATCAAAATGATCATTGCAAGAATTTCTTTAACAGTTTTTAAGCTCCCCCCGGTTCCTTTCTTTCAAAAACTTAGCTCGTGCTAAAGATCCTCCTTGAGCCTAAAGTCTTTGCATCCAATTTGTAGATTAACCCATGTGGGTACCCTCGGCAATCGCCTTATTTTTCTCTTATTTCCTTTTATCGGCAGATGGGTCGCTTAATTAGGAGTGCAAGTTGGATAAACGGCAGTCCAGGCGACACTTGCCACATTTGCATGGCTCATAAAAAAATATGCCCACAACAGCCCCTCAAAATGCAACCACTTAAATGGAGAGGCTAAAAACGGTCTAAGAGAAGTGAAAATGTATTTTATGACTCAATTTGGTGCACATAAAACGGAGACCTGTATGGTCCGGGGGCCATACAAAGTGCAACATTGTTGGTTGAATGAGCGATAACGATGCGACCATCGAAGGTGAAGGTGTGATCTTTGGGAATGGTAACGTGATCGATATTAAGCGATTGATAATTATCTGCTTTTTACGCCGAGTAAAATATATAGTTTTTCAAATATTTTATTTTAAGTTAAGGGACTCTGCAGACTCTGTTTGGAAATTTTATTAAAAGTCTGAAAGATGGAAGAAATCACCCTTATTTCTTCTTTATTTTCTTTATTTATTTATTGGAATTCAAAAAGTACAGAAGTCTGACTTACGCATTATATTTAATATATATATATTTAATATTTTATCTTTGCCCTCATGCTACCATCTCTATATATGTTTTCCTTTTCTTTTTATATTTATCTCCAACAACAGTTCGATAGTGGTGGCTGCCTTTCGGCTGATTGTTGTTAATTTTTATGTGCAATTAATCGGCTTCGCGCATTGAGCATTTATAAGCATTTCTCGCACCAACAGAGCTCAAGAAACCCTTCAAACAAGATGGGGATGCGGGGAAAAGGTATCTTTGGGAACCGAAAAGAAATTAAGTCGCTTTGAATTAAAGTGAAATGCAAAATGCATCTTCGCTGGCTTCTCCTGCTCCCCCCATCAAGCTGGTAATAAAAAAAGAAAAGAGTGGCGGCGAAGGCAACATTGTGCTCTTCAAGAAGAAGTACGGAATTCGGAAGGGAGGACGATCAACCGATGGACGGTCATAAAAGTGGGCAAGGTGTTGAGATCGGAGCCAACTGTTCAACCTTTAATCCGGGGCTACAGATGCCGACAGATGCGTTCAATATCCCGCTGTTCCGGGTGGAGGGGGGACAATATGGTATATTGGATGGATCAACAACAGTCAAGTAAAAGCTGTAAATGTTCAGGAACAGGTCGATGAGAGACTGCCATCTTTCAAATGCCTTTATGGAAATATTACAAATCATTAAATAAAATAACAATTGAAATTTAAAAAGAAACTGAATCATGTTTTGGGTTCTAGTAATCCTTGAAATTTAAAAAGAAATTGAATCAAATTTTGGGTTCTAGTAATCCTTGGAAATAATGTAAACTCTGTTAGTGCTCACTCTGTAACTCTGTCACTCTGTCACAGTCCGCCCAGCATAAGTTTCCCAATAATTTCACAGAATTTTCCCAGTGAAAAAATTATTTTCTATTGAATTTTTGTCAGTGAAAATGTGGACTTTAAACAGCCACTTGAACTGCAGTAAGTATCAATCCCATCTTTCAGTTCATTAGGAATATAGTGTAACGCATTATTAACCCAACAGGCTGCCGCCAGCATATAGCCAACTATTCGTCCGATGAAGGCTCTTCCTCCAGTACCGAATGGGAGAGCTTTAAGATTTATCGCTCCTCAACGCTAGCTGAACTCCCACTGGAGAAAGAGTCTCCGGAGATCATGCAGTTGGTGGTCATGTTTAAGAAGCTCTCTTTGCATGATTCCGATGAATCATCGCAGCAGGTTGAACCCATGCTGAAGGGTATCATCGATCCAGGTTTATTGGAAAAGATCCATAATGTTAATCCCGATCAAGATTCATTAGAAGCAATGGTTATTAGCGAGTCGGAGATCTTTGTGCCATCGCCGCAAGATCTCAACATAAATCTCGATCAAGATGTATTGATGAAAACCCTTGATGGAAACCCAACTGAAGTGGTAAAGGATGGCAACTACTTTCTGCAGCTGCTCAGGGCTGAGCAAAAGCGTTTGTTAGATTTGGCTAACATTGCTGACCATTATGCAGCCGGTTTGGGTGATGGAACAAATCGCTGGGAGTATGCTTTGGAGAAGTTGAGACTCTTCTCGGGTTCGGCCCGTCTGTTGACATCTTCGAAAATGCAACAATTTGAGGGTCTGTGCCTAAAGAATCTAAATCCTTCGCTGGATAATCAGTTTCCCGTTACCACTGATGATCTGCATGGATTCTGGGATATGCTCTATCAGCAGGTGCCGCCATTGGACGCTCAATTTTCTGAAATTCTGCAAATCAAGGATAATAATTGGCAGGCCACCGTTGCAGGTGAAGCTGGATCAGGGCAGAAAGCCCGCGAGAGGATGTGGCGCAATTACTAAGACGGAATTATTGCATTTTTTAATTATTCACAAGCAAACCCAAACATGAATCGTACAGTTCACTTTGCCTCACAAGAGATGCCACCAAAATTCATTGTCAAAGTTCTGACCACCAATTGCATGATCTCTGGAGACATTTCCTTCAGTGGGAGTTCAGCTAGCGTTGAGGAGCGATATATTTTAAAGCTCTTCCATTTGGGACTGGAGGAAGAGTGCTGAAAGCATGTATTTATGATGTATATATCGCAATCTAAATTTATATATTTAAAAACATATAAATAGAAATAAAAAAAAATTGGTTGTAGTTCCTCTTTAAACCACATGAATTTAACTCAAGCCTATGACTTAAGCTCTCTCTTTCTTTCAGCCAATGGAAATTAGCCAACACCCATTCGTCCTTGGGCAAGGTAGGAAAATCTCTCCCCCCCCCCCCCCCACTGCTTATCCAATTTTCCTGATTCATTTCTCTCTCCACCTCCCTCGCCACCCTGCTTAATTGCATAATTTCATATTCGGTTTCGTTGGCTTTTCTTTTATTTTTCTTCGGTTGGTTTTCTGTTTGGCTTTTGTTCATTTGCCAGAGCTGTTACCTTACCCGCTACCCTCTACCCCCAGGGGAAGGGGGGGCTCTTCCTTTTAGCAGCTTAATTGCCATGGCCGAAAGTGGCAAAGAAATGCAGCTCACTAATTACAACAACTTCACCGAGAATGAGAGGAGAACAGAAGTGGAACAGAGGAGAATTAGTGGCAGTCAGGCATGTCCTTGCCACAGCTCTTGCGGAGGGGATGGGTAGGTGGGTGGGTTTCTTAAGCTATAAAAAAAAGTCTGCGGCCCCCCTTTTAAGTACGCCTCTGTGGCGGGTGTCCTTCAAACAAAAAAAAAAAGGCCAATTGTCGTGCGGCCACGTTGCATGTGCAGCAGCAGCTTGAAGGGGCAGGGACAGGGCAGGGGCTGGTGAGGCATCGAATATGTATATATATGTAGAATTTCCAGTCATAAAACTGCGGAATGTCGCCAATTAAAATTGTTGCACACACACACGGCCCCCTCCTTGCCAGTGTGTGTGTGTGTGTTCGTGTTGCACATTGTGACGTGACATAAATGCATGTCATGTTCGTTGCCTGCTTTTTTTGTTTTTTTTTTTTGTTTCGTGCGTTCCAGCTCCAAGGACTTTCCAGGGGCAGGGGAGAGCGGGGGGCGGAAGAGTGGGAGGAGGCAAGTTCGCGCGCTAAAAACTATGCAACACAATGCCCGTAAATTGCGCAATCAAATTACCAGCCACCCAGGACCAGTCGAAGCCCCCTCCAAGTGCCCAGTGTAAGCTTAGGCAATCAATTATAATGTTAGCATGCAAGCTTTATAATTGTTCAAAGGGGTTTGCGACAGCAGCAAAAAAAAAAAACATAAAATAAAAAAAAAAAATTAAGCGGCTACGGTGGGTTAAGAGGGCGCCTCAAAGGACTGCACTGCAAGGAAAGTCAAAATAAAGCGGAAAATAAAGTCTAGAGTTCAATCAAATGAAGGGAAAATGGGAAAAGTTGCTACAAGATAAGTCCCATGTCTAGATGAAAGTTGTTTATATTTTACATAGATTTTTAAGGGTGCCAGTTTACCATTATAAAATCAAAATAAAATCTTGTTTCGATTTTACTTACATAAAATAATTGAAAACCTGAAAATAAATATTAAATTTTCTTTTATATTCTATACTATAAATTCTATATAAAATATTCTTTTGATATATTTTATACCCCAGTTTTTATGACAGTGTCCTATATCCTGCCATTGGGTTGCACTACAAAATAGGCATTTTAGGACTCGGGGAACGCTGATTGTCGTTGCGTTGTTAGCCTAAGTACGGCCCGGCCTTTTGGTGTCACGTAAGGCGACTGTTACTGTTGCTGTTGTTGGGGTGTTACTGCGCTTTTGGGGGTACTTCCCCGACCCTCTAATTTTGAGCATTTAACGTGACCGCGTGCAAATTTCCACACACACACACTCGCACACACACACTCTTCCAACTTTGTACTCTTTAGCACTCTTTAGTTGCGCTTTGCATTCACCCAAGGGTTGAGGCATTCGATTCTGGAGGAGGACGAGGAGGAGGGTTTCAGGTGGTTAGGGTGGTCATGGTTTTGAATGGGAGAGGGCGGACGGAGAGTGTACTCGATAGGAGAGTTGCTTGATTAATGACGGAATCGCATTAGCCGAACCACGGCCAAGTGCAGTTAGTCAATCAATCAACGGAGGGCCATAGGATTTACATCTTCATTTCTCTTTCGGTGACCTCTTGACCCTGGCTAATGGGGTCTAGAAAAAAAGGAAGGGGATTATATATATATATCTTAGAATAAAAACTAGCTTTGCTTTATATTCTTGTTTAATTCCCAACTGAAAGTATCTAAATGAACTTTCAAATCCGATTCAGATCCAAGTTAAATATGGCACAGAGAGATGGGAAAAGAGCTAACCGTGTTCGCATTGCAAATTGTGTGAAACTTAGCGAATTTTCACAGGCAACAACATCCCACTAAAATATTGCCATACATTGTTTTCCCGTTGCGGGAAAAGCTTAATCCATAATTTATAATTTGCCATTACCGTCGCTACCTCCCCTGGGCTTTGGGCTTTTAATTAGTTAATTATTATTTGCTATTATTGCCTAGGTTGTTGTTTTTTTTACCAACACGCTTTGCTCTGGCACTTTAAAGCCGTTTTTGGGTATAGAGCACTGGGAAAAGGGGGAAATTTTGAATGGCATAAGTAGAGTTTTATTGAAAAATCAACCATATTTAGTTTCCTAGATCAGAAAATAATGTCTTCCTAATTAACATTCACAACTTGAGAAGGAAATCCACCATTTAATCAAGTTACAATTAAAAAGATTTATTAAATAAACTTAAGCTCTTTGGTTCCCAAAAACTCCATTACAAAAGAAGCATTTAAGCCAGTTTATTATTTACCAATCATTAAACCGCTAATCCCATTAATTATTTCATTAAAATTAACCAATATAGCTAATCGCAAACTAATCGCAACTCGAATTAATTGCGTAAAAGACATTCTCCAAATGGTGCAGGGAAATGGGGAAATTCTTTGCACCATTTTCAGCTAAAGGCGGAAAACTGCAAAAGCAGAATGGGAGAAAACGAGCACGAAAATTAACTGTACTATAAAAGGTGGAAAATTGTTCAAACAAACCAACGAAATTTGCATAATTATGATTAACACAACACGGGGGCAAGCAAAGGAGAATGCATTCGTAGGAAAAGTTCGTGTTTGTGGGCTGGAAAATAAAAACACACACACACACACTAACAAATAATAATAAAAAAGAAATATATGAGGGGCAGAAATTTGTATTTCCCTCTTTCAGTTTCATTATACCCTTACAGGGTATTACAATTTTTAGTTGGTAATTTGTGAAGGAGTAAAGGAATCATTTTTGATCCTATAATTCGTAGCAACAACAAAAGACGAGTCTATCTGGCCAAATCTGACAAAAAAAAACAAAAATGTTATATTTTGTAAAAATTTTATATCGTTAACATTTTTATAATTTCAAATAAATTAAAATTCAGAGTTTAAAGTTAACAGAGGAAATCTTTAAAAGTTTCAGTTAGATTTTTCCAAGAAAATAATTATTTAAAAATAACAATATTTTTCGATTTGAATATGAGGATATCGGTTTGTTTAAATCAATGCATTTTCCACTTAGCTATGTTCGATTTGAAGGGTATACCCACTTCGGCTTGCCAAAAGTAAGCTTCCTTTCATTAGCTTTTATTTGTTTTAGCTGGCCTTTTGCGGTTTTTGGCGTTTTCCGCCATAAACGCTCGCAATCAAATTGTACATAAAATAATTCACACACAACAACAGTTCAAAAAACAAACGATTTGCTGGTCGAAATTATTTCGAACTGCGTCTATGCGTTGGCTAGTTCGAGGAATTACATGGGGAAATATGGCATTTTATTTTTAAATAAAATAATAAAGTATTAAATATTAAAAAAAATATATATTAAAATGCCTCTAGTCTTTCGTATAATTCATTTTTGATTGGAACTAACAAAATTCCACACATAAACGCAGGACACCTAGAAAAATAATATAGCACTTATTAAGTACTCAGTCTCTGAGGCTTTCTTTTTAATTTAGCTTCGAAATATTCACTTTTCAATTAGTTTATCAATTTCACTATCAAATAATATTTATTATAAAACTTTTGTATACATTTTATTAGCTCTTTTTCCGCACAACGTATGCTCTTTCCTGGCTTACCTTTCACCGCCTTAGGAGGGCGACGAGGGCAAGGGCGTCGGAGGGCAGGGGAGGATCGCGAGGTGAGCAACAACAAACCGGCGGTTAGTGGACCCTGAAGTCTGAAGTCTGCGTGGCATTTAATTTGTCTGATTAGCATTTTCAGTGGCACGCATGAAACACATTAAAATTTGTTTCATTGTGAGCGTTCGTTTTTCGCTTTTCGTTTTTCCAGCTTTTCAGCTTGTCTGCCGGAAAAGCGCCGACGCATAGATATCGATAGGAAGGAAACACGAACCAAGGCGATAAGAACGGATGCCGCACGAAATGTGGCACCTGTTATCTGCCAGTTAGTGCGGAGAAATGCATAAAAAACAAACTGCATATATTACAAAAAAAAGGGGATTGTGAAATTAATAATTTTTATATAGAAAATGAATTTTAAAAAAGTTCTAGTTATATTTTAATGTTCTATTTTCAGTTTGGAATGGATTTTCTTATAGCTTTTTACGGAAAACTAAAGGGTTTAGCTTTAATTTAACCCCAAAAACAACCCTATTACATTTCCTTAAATGCCTCCGGTTTACGTATAGGGTAAATTCCTTTGTAATTAGGACAATATTTGACGGGAGCAGCAATTATTAAATGATTTTACTTGGGCGTAATATGGGAGTTTGTGCTCATGTTTGCGGCATTTTTGTGACAAATCATTGCCGGATCATCAGTCAAATGTCCTGGACGCAATGTCCTGTGACAGCTGACGAGGCTGTGAGGTCCAGAGCTTCGCCCAGGATCGCTCCTTTTTGACGTTCCATGACACATCCATGTAGCTGTCATGATTGACGACGTCTCTTTCTGCTCCGCGGTGGCCATCTCTCCGACGAACACAACTGTCAAGCACGCGAGGCTGTTGATTTATTTATGACCTTTAAAAAAAAAACATTACAAAACAAAAGCAACAGAAAGTACAGAAACCACACCGAAAAAGGAAGCAATTCAAGGGCCACCACGCCTTTTTTCCCCAGCCATCCATCTAGCTATTCCTCCATCCATACATCCCTCCATCCATCCATCCCTTCGTAATGAATTTCAAGTGATTTGGCAATTTTTTCCCGCTTATTGTTATAATTTTTACTTTTTTTTGCATTGCTATTAAGGCTCTTAATTTTCCTGCTTGTTTGACTGCAGTTTTTTAATTGTCAAAACAGTTTCAGAGATATTTTTTTGTGGAGTCTGGAAACTCTTCATTTATGGAAGATAATATCAATTATATTGAAAATTAAATATAAAATTAAAAATAAATGTCATCTGAAGAATTATTTATTAATCTTCAAGAAGCTTAAATACAATAGGAAATTTATTTAGATTAAAATATGCAGATCAAGCCTAAATAAAATCAATTTAATACAAAATATTTAATAAATATATGCAATAAATATATATGATAATATCATTGTGTTTATAAATATTCGAATAATTATAATTTCTTTCTTTGTTCTAGAAAAAGCTTTATAAACCATATTCTCATTTAATAAATAAATATGATCCCATTAATTAAATACATAAACTTTCCCAAAAAACTCTAGTCCTAAGTACTTCATAAATATCTCAACTGAGTTCTCCCCATTTTCTTCTTTTTTGTTCTACTTTCTATAGGATGACGAAGTTGGGGTCCTAATCCTACCGTCCTACCGTCCCACCGTCCTGCCATCCTGTCGCCTCCCCTGGTTGCCCCGTGTTGAAGGCATTCGTTAAATCATTTCGTGGCACTATCGGCACAAAAATCAAATGCCTTCGTTTAAACGAGCGATAAGGGAAATGCCTTCGAAAAGGACCTGCGGTGGCCCGGGAAAATTCACGCAATTAGTTTGTTATTGTTGTGGACGTCGAAAAGGCGTCCGAAGTCAACTCCAGTCGCGACTTTGCCTCATTAACAATAATTTCGCTTTAATAAATAACGCTAAAACATGCGCTAAATAACATTTTTAGGCTGGTGCCCCAAAACAGGAAGGGTGCCAGGAAGGAGGCTGCACAGAGAGAAAATCTAGCACACTAAACACACAAATCATAGGGCTTTGATTAGCCAAATGAGAGTTTAAAGAAATTAATAAATAAATTAAATGAGTTTCTTAAGTTGTTTATTAATAACTAACCCCTGATTCTGTGGAAGGAATAATCCCTTTTTCAGATTTTGGCAATTGAATATAGCTCAGTTATTTCTCTCAGTGCTGACCGCCTGGGCGGGCGTTGAAATTAATGTGCCGCCATCCAGGGCGACACTAATTTGCCTGTGAACATGTCAAATCAGCCTCAAAGTAAATTTTACGCCAACGCTCAGCATTCAACGTTCATGTCCAAAAGTTTCCCAAGTTATATGCCTCGACCCTTCGCCACCCTCACCACCACCGCCACCACCACCACCACCACCATCACCACAGTCGTCATCCTGCACCACCCTGCACCGCTGGGCACTTAATGAAAAGGTCCTTAAGTAGTTTCCAACGGTATTTTGTTTCCGTTTGTACTTTTTCTCTGACGTCGCCGTCGCTTGTCGTTGATTTGTTATTGTTTCCACCGTCGAGCATAAATCATTCTAGCCACGCTCCACTGAAAACAAATGGGGTATACATCTAAAAAAAATATAATTTTCCCTAAACAAAATGTTGAATTTACTAATTCATGTTTAAAATAATTTTTTTTAATGCCTTTAACTTCATTTAATTAAAAAAAAATAAAAAAAAAATATTTTTAATGTTTTCTATTTCTTTGCGTGTAAAATAACAAAAAGGACTCGAACGGGCCACTTGGCTGGAGTGGCTTGGAGTGGCGGGCAGTGGAGTGCCATTGCCTTGGTGGAGTGGCTCGTGTGGTGCCTTTCGGGGTGCCATGGGAAGTGATTAAAGTCATTTAACCCACTCTGCCCGCACGGAGCGAACTGAAATTAATTTCTAATTGCGCACAAATGTAGGCAATGTAAGCAAACAAGTGTGAGTGTGCGTGTGACTCAAATTTAAGGACTGACTTTTGCCGATCAATATGGAATAATATCTTTTGAAAGGTATATCCCAAATATATTTAAAGCATAAACAAGCAAGAGCAACACTTTATAAACCAAAAAACCCTTGTAAATAAATATTTAATATGAATATTAATATCTTCATTTGCTTTCCATCTTAGGTCTTAACTTAACTCCTCCCCCCAAAGGGATACTTTTCTGGAAAAGTAAACCCAAAATTTCCGCTTTGATTAATTGACTGCCAGAACTTCAGTGTGTGTGTGTGCGTGGCTTTTTGAAAGGGTTAAAGTAAAAGCCGGTGAAAGAGTCCCCTTTTAACCCCCAATCCCTGTTTGCATATGCTAATTGAGCTATAAAAATACTTTGTGCCCGAAAAGGGCAAAAAAAAAGGAAAAAAGTACACACAAACATGGCCATAAAGTGTGTGTGTGCCCTCCACTCTGATTTCTCAGATTTTCTTGCTACCACCCCTCCACCCCTCCCCAAACAATGGCAACTAAGTCTGATAAAGATGGCGAGCCGAGGTTGCAGGACCCATGCGTGATGCTTTCACATAAAAATTATGGCATTCAAGCCAAATGGAGCTTATGAGACGGAAGAAGAGCCACACATACAAGAAGGAGAGCCTGGAGCCTGGCGTTAGAAACATGATTTTTATTTTACGCAACTTAAGTGCGAACAATAAAAACGATTTGGGCCAGATTATGGCCGCCCGTTGCCTTGGCTCATAATGCAAATTAGTCATGGCCGTCGCATATGCAAAAGCACCCCCTCTTAACCCCTCACACACACACACACTCTGACTTGACTGCCTTGGCATTTGTTTAGATTTATGAGTGTCAGCCGTATTATGACCAACCACTTGACTTCCTGCCGCGTGTGTGTGAGCGGGTGTGTGTATCTCTCTGACATTTTATGCCCCGCACGTTCTTGGCCTCACACTTGACCCCCTTCAGCCCTGGCCAAACTACACTTTGATACAAAAACGGGGAAAAAAAAGGAACAAAAGGATTTAAAGCTTCTCTCAAGCTCTTTAGCCAACTTTAGAATCCTTTTCTTCTTTCTTCTTTCTTATTAATTATTTATTATATATTATTACACAATTATTTTTCCCTGTGTAGTCCCGTCATCAGTATTAATAGCTATAGTTATACATCGCCCGCTTGTACACATTTCAATAGTTTATTGCCTAGTTGTCCCACACGGCGTATACGCAACTTCCGGACATTTATATTTTCTAGACTCTGGTTTTTGGGTTTTTGTTTATTTATTTCATACCTTTGTTTGTTAAGTACGCAATTAGCCAGAGGTTTATATTTCATTTAGGGAATAGAATTTCGAATTGTATTAGAGAAGGAAATCTAGGGCCATAACCATATGGGAAAACATAAATAAAGCACTTCAACTGTTGTACAAAATATTAAGTATCATAAATAATAATCAATAATGGGGGACCAAGTCTATATTCTATATGTACATATTTATTCTATATGTGTGTCTGTGCATATTCTGGTTTATCCTTTCATCCTCGGCTTGCTTTTAAATGAATTAAGCAGCTAAGTGAGTTTGCGGTGCCGCAACTTTGTCGCAACGAAATCTTATAGCTCATCAACTTGGTAAACCAAAGATATACATATATGTAGATACATATACATATATATGATATATGCTACCTACACTACTGGTCACAATAATAAGTACAGGAGGTGAAAGTAAAACTTTTTAAATAAGCTTAATGAAAAAAATGTATTTAGTTTTAGTCTTCTATAGTTTCCGAATATAAATTCTGAGTCTGATTTTATTGAAAATATATTCAAGTGAGGTGGTCAAAAAAATACTGGTCCCTACTGGCTTTTTTTTATTATCTCCTATGTTATTTAAATATATTAGTGTTAAAAAAAGTTTAATGGGTCAAAAAACGCTGTTTAGTTAGCAAAGTGATGATTTTTTTATTATTTTCCTGAGTTTGCAATGTTCGTCTGAACGAAAACGCCACCAAGCGGCCGTAGTTCGAACTACACCTTGTGGGCTAGGGGAAGCCGGAACGCATTGCCGTATTTGTTTGTATTTTTTAAAGTTGTGAAAAATTGAAAATAAAATCAAATTTGAGAATTGGCCATATTTTGTTCTATATATGTATGTATGTATATATATATATATATATATGTATGTATGTATATATATATATATATATATATATTTTTTTTTATATATATTTATATTTCCAAAATAGCCTAGTGTGTCCTTTACTCTCCTTCCTTCCACTTCCTGGCAATTACGGGCCAAATTTTGACAACAAAGCCAAATAATATTAACATATAAATTGCACAAAGTGCCGCTGATTTAGTTTTATGAAAGCGAGAGAGAGAGAGGAAGGGAGTGAGATATATCGGAAGTGAGGTTAGGGGCGACAGACTTTGCCAGTTTGTTTTTACGTCTTTGTCGTCATTTACGTTTATTATTCCGATTTTCTAGCGCAGAAAAATAACACTTATGCGAAAACACACACACACACATATATACCCATATTAAGGCACAAAATGTGTATGTAAATGCTGGCAGGAGGAAGGATTTCGGGGTTTCACGCACGCACAAGCCGGGCCAGAACAACCAACAAACCAGCCAAGCAAACCAACCAACCACCCACCCAGCCAGCAACCACCCCAGCCTCTCCCCAGCCCCTCCCCAGGCTCCCCAAGGACACCCCTTCTGCCTGCCGCCTTCACACGCGTCAACAATGAGAGTGCCATCTCGTTTTTGCGCACATTTCCGGCATTTGTCCAAATCCGACTCCGGCTTTAGCTTTAGCTTTGCCTTCTCCTTTGCCTTTAGATAATGCCAACCCTGTCTTGGTCCTGTGGCCCTCCCCCTCTGGCTCTTCTGTGGGCTTTTAGCCTTCTTTCACATACAATTTACTGTCGTTTCAAAGCTAAACATTTATGGTCTTTCTCTCTCTCTCTCTTTTTATCTTTTTCTCTCGCTCTCTGTCTCTTTTTATGGGGCACAAAATGTCGTCGTTGTCGACGACGGGAAATTGATATTTTTGATAAAAGTTTTTCTTTTGCTGGCACACTTGATCGAATATTATATGCGTTGGGTGGTAACTATGTAACGCACAATACAGTAAGGACTCAGTATTCTGAGGTTGTCTATGCAAAAATCGATTTAAAATCACTAAACTTTATTGTTCTTTATTGATTTAAATTTCGTGTTATAATTTTTTAAAAGTTGTACAAATTCAGGAATTTATATTTAAAAAAAAAACTTCAGTTGCGTAAGAATCGAAGTTAAAAGTTTTATGTGCAATAATCGATTTTAATCAATATTCATTATTATTATTATGTCATCTTGTATGTTGAGAAATCTTTTAAATATTTTCTTAAAATATGTGCAGAATCGGAAGGTAAGCTTCCACCTCATTTTCTTTATTTATCTTTTTTTTTTAAAGCAAATTTGAATTTTTTTTCTAATTTCCTTCAAAGGAAAACTTTACTGTTTGCCAGAATTCGCATACAATTTGGTTTAAAATCGAATTGATATCCCTTCCCTTATTCTTTTTGCAGCACAGAAAGAAGGATATTTTCGCTAAAAAAAAACCCCACATTTAGTTATCTCTGCTATGAGCTTCCCTTTGCTTTTTACTTTTTCCTGTGTATTCCCCCGCCAAATATCTTTTTATTTGTAAATGCGCGGAAATTGTTAATTTTATGGCCAGCCATATCCGCAGTTTCCCCCTCCTCCCTCTTCAGCTTCCTGGGACCCCATTTCCCTGCCCATTTCCATTCCCATTTCCAGCTGCTGCTGCGGCCCCTGTGGCATATCCAAAATGGCTGCCTCGCGAGTTGTCATAATGGGGCAGGCCAAGGGGTCCACCAACTCCGACTCCGTCTCCGAGTAGGGATCGGGGCCCAGAAGTAAATGCACCAATCGCATTATGGTCGTCCAGCGTTTTGGCCTCAAATTGCCGATTGCCAACTGCAGCAGCACCAGCAGCAGCAGCAGGGTCCCAACATCATCTTGGGCCATGGAAAAGCCCCGCCTTGCCAGAGGATCGCATAATGGTCGATCGATCAGCGGATCGATAGTCTGGCCTGGAAATTGTCGAACCTCGGGCAGTTTGGCCCACGTTTTGCAGACATTTTCCTTTTGGCCCGTCTATAATTTCCAACGACGGGCCAATTGTTTTTCGAGGAGTCAAATAAAATGCACTTCGTCGGTGGCAGTGAGAGCAAACTTTGGGTTTTCACTTAAATTAATTTAATTTATTGTTAAATTTATTTTTCAAAAATAAAAAAAAAAAATGCAAGTGCTTACTGAATTTTAAAATATATATTTTGTTTCAACATTTTTGGTTTATTTTAATTTTAATATACAAATTATATAGTTTAAGGGATTTTATTCCTGTGTATTACTGCCTTTGGCAGCATTTGTGGCCTTTTGTCTGGCATATAATTTGCACAAATTGCAATTTAGAGAAATATAAGGAATCGCAAAGGGAAACGACCAAACAAAACAAAATATAAGCCCCAAAAAATAAAACGAAAAACTATTTTATTTTACAGGTGATGATGCTGATGAATTGTCCTTAGGTTTATGCATTTATCTAAATTATTTTTTGAGTTTAATTTTTTGGGTATTTACATCCAAGTTAATTCGTATTTATTTATATTTATTTGTGTTTAATTATAATGATTTATATATTTATATTTAATTGTATTTATTTATGTATTATTATTATATTATTTATTTATGTTTATTTATATGTATTTATATATGTATATATTTATATTTATTTATATAAATAATTTATTTATTTATTTGTATTTCTTAATAACCAAAATTATATTACTTTATGTTATTAGCTTGATTTTATGTCCGATTTCTTAAGTTTCTGCATTTTTAATTGTCGAATTTCCCAAAATTAAATTGATATATTTCCATAAAAGGATACCAAAGGATAAAAAATGATACCAAAGCCTCTAGTTTTCTATTATATTTTATACCATATTTTTTATAAGATCTCCTTAATAAATTCGCGTATTTTTTGACAAAATTCTATATATATAGCGCTGAGACTCCAATCGAGTAGCCAATTACTCCTTCGTTGTGGCCGAATCCGGAGCTGGTCTTGGACAACCCCTATAGGAACCCAAAAGCCTGGCTGCTATAAGCCAGATCGTTGTTGCTGGAAGCCAATGCGGAGGTTGGATGTTGGGATGTGGACGTCAATGGCATTGCTAACATGGCCAACTGGCAATCGCCAGCGAATGGGAAACATAGAAATCACGTTTCAGCCATCAACGCTGCAAATGCAACAATTTTGGAGGATGGAGGATGGCTTGGGATGAAAACGGAGAATGCGGACCGCTGCAATATTTCTTCATTGTACTGATTATCGGTTGTAATGTTGCAAATTAAATGCCTCTGCCATCAATCAAACAATCAAACGAAACTGGCAACTGGCCATCATGGTGGAACTCGAAATGGATTCGAAATGAAATGGAATAATATGCTGCTGGGATAGCGATTCAAACGCCGCACAGTTGGATTTAGCGGCACTGTAATTTCCCATATTCGAACATTTTTATGAGAAAACTTAGCGAAACTCAAATTGGTTGTACATGTTCCGAGTCTCTCGCTGTCTGCGAGACAGCGCGATTATTCGTATACGATAAGGAATTTATGAGGGAATTAAATGGCACAAATTGATGAGGGAATCACCAATTGCCAATCTCAAATTATTTTCCCCCGCTCTCTGTGTATATGTATATAAAATATATATTTTAACCCCCCTCCGTGTCCCTGTCCCTGTCCCGGTTATTATAAGTTTGAACCTTATAAAGTGGCATAAGGGGAGTGAGTCTCGCCTTCGACTTGCTTTCTTTCCTAGCTTTAACTTGGCTCTGACATCGTTCCACATTGCCATGGAGTCGCTCTAATCGAGCCAGATCTTGGCTGATAAAAAATAATTATGAATGAGAGAAGAAGGCTGCTCCTAGGCACTCTAATTGAAAATGCAAACAGCCACCATAATAATTAGGAGGGATGCCGAGGAGTTTCAGGCCTAGAAAAATGCATTTAAGATTTGTTGTTTGTACAAGCAGCAAGAGGAATGCCTCGACTATGAGGCACCCCTTAAGCAAAAATTAAGAGGAATAAGAAACATGTTTATAATATTTATAAATTATTAAATTAATCCGGATTCAAGTTAATGAAAATTCATATATCAAAATGGAACTTAACTCTCCCAAGAGGTATCTCTCAAGTCTCTTTTATAACCACAACTATCTATGGGAAATCGGCCAAGATGATGACGCTTGAGAGATGGGTTTCCATCGCGAATTGTTTGGTGAAACTTTGTGCAACAATTAGCAGCAACTGGCAAGTGGCAGGTTGCCTGCTGCCAAAGCTGCTAGTTGTGAGTTGCAAGCTTCCAAGTTGCTCATTGCTGGTTGCTTGTGGTTGCAAACGAGATTTACTTAGTGGAGCAGCTGGCTGGTGAGGCTCGTAATTAAGCACTTAAATGAATTTGATTGTGTGAACATAACGGAGACAATGCCATCGAGCGAGCGAGCGAGCGAATTGTGGCAAGTACTACCATATACATACATACATAAATATATGAGCAATCACTTTCTTATTGAGGCAACCGCAAGGCTTACTGCCTCGATCCAGATTCAAAACCCTGCAAACTCACCCCTGAAACTGACCCTACTCTAACCCTAATGTTGCTCTTTTTTATGTCTACATACAAGATACAATCTCTGATGATAAGATCGCAAAAAAAAAATAAAAATAAAATGTAAATTACAACAAAAAGGAGCAGGGACCACATACCTGGTCCTGAGCCAGGAACCCACCAGATGCCAGATGCCTATCACGCGGCGGCAGCGGATTTGTTCTAGCCGCCGCACAAAATAGCACTCTTTTTTGTCAGAGATCAGAGCCAGAGCCGAACCCGAACAAGGGGATCCGTTGCAATGCTATTCGCTGTAGGACTCAGCTGGTGGCCCATAGGTGTGATCGCCGTTGATCGCCCGCTGAGGGAGCGCGGATCTGGAATCCAGAACGCGTGCCCCGCCTGATTAGCGCAAAATGTTAATTTCACACTTTGATCGCATTTCCACGACTGCGCCGAGAAGATGCGTTAATTTAATTTCAATTTAGTTTGCTGCTCATCTCGGCAACAGTCCAACAGTCCATCAATCACCCAAGCAGACGGCTGCCCAGATACTACCTTTTCTTTATAGCTAAACGGAGTGAGTCACGACTTTAGGATACCTTAAAAAATAAGAGTTTATTGGTGAACTCATTTGCCCAGATACCCAGCTATCCAGCAATTCTCCTCAGCGGCTCCTCCTCATCAGTTGGCCAGAAGCGGTTTTATCAACAGCCGCTCGTCAAGTGGTTTTCGGCCTCATTGTTGCATTTTGTCCAGCAGCGCTGCCTTCAAAGGCATTCCACTGCCAGTTGCTTTATCTGCATTCATCAGTCGCCAAACAAAACAAGTCAACTGGCTTCATTTGTAATGGATCTCCGTCTCCCGGCCAGAGATCGCGGAGGAGCAGAAGCTCCGCGAGATGAATCCAAACCGAGTTGGAGGCGGCCGCGCAGTAGTCAAGGCTCTGATTGTCGGGCATTAATCATTCCAAGTCGGCGAATGGACTAGGGTGTGGATCCCAAAAAAAAGGATGCACTCAAAATATTGAATATTTCAATTCAAAAATTATTTCAAAATATAAGAAATGATATTTAAAAAAAAAAAACAAATGGTTTATGTGAAAAAGAGCTAAGATATAGAAGAATTGCTATATTAAAGTGTTATTATTTAGTCTTCCAATTGAATTATTACATTTCTAATTATTTAAACATTTTTTCCTTCAGTGTAGCATTGGCCTCAAGTTGGCTTTCAGCTTCCAAGTTCCAGCTTATTGCCCTGGCTAACAAATCTCATTGTTGTAATTGTTCCTGCGGCTTCCAGATCGCCTCGGTTATCGGTTTTGGCTCGGTTCGTTCGGTTTTAATGGTCATAATGATCTCGCAAATCGATCGCAGCTCATTAGACACTTTAGTTCGCAATCGGAGCTCTGCCGGCGTACGAACATACATATCTGCGGTCTGCCATATAGCTTCTTTATTTTTTTTTTCTTTATTTTTATGTAATCAAGCGCTTAAACATTTACTATTAACAAATTTACAATAATTTATAACATTTTGCGGCGACAATGGCAACGCTGAGGTAATCGGAGATCGTTAGGTTCGATGCTCTGGCAAACTGCGGCTGCGACTATTGATCTTTAAGTGAGTCGGTTGGGCAAGTTACGATATATATATATATCATATATATACCATATCGATTTCGAACGGTATTAGTGGTAGCGGTAGTATCACTCACTTAATGCGCAACTGTACTTAAAGATTATTTTAGAGGTTTAATATAGGCTTTGAATTTATTTCTAGGTAAGTTACTTGCTTCCTGACTTCCTTTTTGGCCATATTAATTGTCTTGTCTTTGACCTCACACTTGGATCTCTTTGACGTTTGCCGGCCTTTGGCCCCCAACCATCCAATCTTCGACTAATTGCCTTTTGATTCGAATTGATCATAGATCTGTGGCACCTTCAGGGTGGTGGTGCACCAACGCTGACTGCGTTGGCGGCCCAAGTAGAAGCTGAAGTACCACCAGAACGCACAGTAGCCATTTTTGGCTAAAAGATTCCGATAAGCACAGGCAGCAGCAGCTGCTAGAAGAGCTCATGCTCTTGCCCCCATGTACCCATCGTATCCACTTCTCATTAATAACTCTTGCATTGATCATTAATTTCCCCGTGCCGCTTTTCATTAATCGTCCCGCAGTGCAGGAAGCACTAAGGCGGACTCCTTCTGGCCCGGAGCCTCCTGCTGCTGTTTCAACAGTTAAGAGGCAAGAGTTAAGGCCAGAAGCCACAAGTCAAAGAAGCTACAAAATGCATACATTTCAGGGGCAGGGCACGTGCCCTCACCTAATTATTGTACAAGAAATGTAACGAAGTGAAGGGTTTTTTTAAACAATATTTCTAAGCGAAAAAGGTTTGTATTTGCTCTATTCAAAATTTTGTTAAAATATAGCAAAAAGTCCTTGTTTATATGTCAAGTTTCTTCTCTCCACAAACGAAACCCAATTAGGCATTGGCATGGCGAAACACTGATTGTATTTTTTGTTGTCTGCATAATTGCATTTTGCCTAAATGGGAAATAGGAACCGCCACAGGATTCCATAGATATTCCATAGATATTCCTTTATGCAAATGGCAGAGCGGCGCCGACACCGACACCGGCTGGTGGCAGGCAGTAACGGTGCTGAACATGCAAACTACCAGCCGTGAAAAATCTCGTATCAAATATTTTACAGCATTTTTTGTGCCTGCCTGAGCACTGGTCCTGCTGCGGGTCTCCTCCTCATTCACATCCTGGCATAAGGGGTATATGTATGTATGTACTATATGGCCTCGGCCTGGTCACAAGCCACTAAACACTGGGCCCATCCATCCGATGCCCATTCCAATGCCATTTCCAATTCCCCATGGGCCAAACCATTTGAAAATTTCGCTTAGCGTTGCCAGGACAATCAGGAGCAGGAGGCAGGGACAAAAAAGGAAAAAAAAAGAACCCGAAAACCGAAAAACGAAACGAAATCAAAGCGAAATCGAAACAGGATAAATAAATGTGCACATTTCCGCCTGGCGCGCATATCCTGTCCACGCTTCCTGACCCATCCCATCCCATCCTCCCCCGACTCGCGCTATCTATCTTTTATATATATTATTGATCTGCCGCGCATAAAAAGCCCATTTAAAAACAGCAAAAAAGAACACACAAAAATAAATACAACAACAAAAAAAAAAAACAAGCAGATAGACGGAAAAGCCGCCATCATCTTCCCCCCTCGGAACGTGGAAATTTCCCCGAAAAACGTGGCAGGATTGTGTAGAAAAATTGCCACACACACTCGCACACACTTGAAATTGTAAAACTGGCCATTTTAGCTTGTTGGTTACGCTGGGCAATGGCTGATTTTTTGGGTCGAGGATGGAAGAGGGGGATATGGAATATCCTGGGGTATTTTGCCGATTGGCTAGACTATTTTTCCAGGGGGGGGACTGGCACCCAGGGGGGAGTCTCTCTCTCTTCCTCTTTCTTTCTCTCTGTGTAACAGCATTTGGCTGAATTGAAGCAGAACGTAGCCGCTGAGCGGCTGGAAAAAATCGTTGACAAATGAACCAGGCGCAGGGGAGACGCATTTAAAAGATACACTGTTCTAAATTTGTAAATCTTGATTCCTAAACAAACTCTTTAAACTTTTTGTGTGTCTAGAAAAATCAAAGGTTTCCCCATGACTAAGCTTCAAGTTTGATCATAAATACACCTTGCCTTGTGTCTGCACTTTAAACTTTACTCTTAATAAATTAATTTCTGTTTTAAAAACTTGAAGTTATTTATTTTTTCCAATAACAATATCAGTAAATTTCGAAATTTATAAACTGACCCAAGTTTTTCAACTCAACCACAGAGTTCTCTTGACCCCCCCAAGGACCATCAATTTAGGCAATTTAAAAAAAAAAAACATTCTAATTTCTTCCCTTTTTCTCATTTTCCATCATACATATTTTCCCAATTTTTTATGTTTTTTATTTTTGTGTTTGCCCTGCTCCTTTAATGTTGCTAAAAATTTTCTTTTTACAGCGTTTTAGTCTCTTTTATTCCTCGTCGATTTCCATTAAAATTCAATTGATGTGACATGGCCTGGGGTGGCGGGGGATTGGAATCCGATTCGGATTCGGAATTGGAGTTGGAATCGGATCGGAAGTGCCCAGTCAACTATCCGTGTGTGTGTGTGTTTGTGTGTGATTTATCGAAGATTAGAGTAACATTCAAAATAAAATTTCTGGCTAAGTGCCTGGCAAAGCAGAGAAATTCAAACATTTTAGCAGCAATTCATGTGGGATTTCAAGGGAGCGGGGCAGGGAGGGTGACACACTTAAAAAACACACAAATAAAACATATTGTTTGCTATAAAACATTGATTGAAATAGAATTTGATAAGCTATTGACCCCAAAAAGGCTAGAAACTTTAAAGAAATATTTATTGATATATTTTTGCTTCATAAGAAACGGATCAAAAAAACCCTAACTAAGTTATTAATTTTGTTTTATTTTTTTTTTTTGATTAATTTACTATATTTTATGAATTTGAAAATTCATATTTATTGATAATAGTTTTTAAACTAGAAATTTAAGCTTGAAAAAACCAAATCATAGCTATAAATTTATGAATTCCGAAGACTTTCCTGTGTTGGTATAAACTTGCTTAATAAATCTCCTACAATTTGCAAGAATTTTTTATTATTTGGATTTAAGAAGCCGTTGAATATATGATTTTCATTAACATTAAATCTATATTTATCGACATATTAATTTTCTAAAGAACTTAACTCAGCCAAAATTTCAATTTCAACTTTAAATTTATATATTTTTTTTTATATTTTGTTCATGCAAAATTAAAATCTAATAAAATGTAATCAGACTTGACATAGTTTTCTCCAAAAGCGGAACTAACATCTAACTAACATTGAGTTTATAAAGCCATCAACATGTGGCCCAGCTTCCCTGGCCTTTCGTGTTACCATATTAACGTTTGTATGTATGTATTTCCGATCCGAAGGTGATTACAAGACTTCCGGTTATGTGTTTGCCCGAATTAAAACAAAAGTCTAGCCTAAACGGAAGTTATTTCCAGGCCGTGTATGCGAGTATAATGGCGTAACTATAACATTATCATTTTCAAACCAAAAATTTCTTTCGAAACCAGCCTCAAAAATACGAGACCAAAAAAAAAAAAAACAAAAACGGGAAGGGGAAGCACTACTTGTGCAGGCTCTCTGCATCACAATGGGGGAGATCTGAAAATCGAGTGGAAAACTAATTAAAGCAGATAAAGAGTCGCATTAAAACAATAGATAAAGTAAAGCCGGGGGTGCATGCATAATTGAGTTTGAGTTTCGGTTTGGGTTTCAGTTTGGAATCGTCCAACTCAATTAAATTCATGTGCCGTCCCTTTTTCACCAACAGTGGGCTTTTTTTGATTTTTTAAGATATTTCATATAAATTTTGTTAATCAAAGAAATCAGTATTATTAAGATTTTGAAAGACATTTCCAAAGGCTTTCATAAATTTAATTGTAACTCGAGTTTTTTTAAGCTAATAATTAATAGTAATTCTAACTTAACTTATAAATTCTAAACAATTTCCATTAATTTAATCTCATCAAGTTTTACTTTTAGATACCTTGCGGCGGCACTGTACTTTTTTTATGGCCTACAAGTTACATAGTTATGGCAACAAAAAGTAATAAAAAAAAAGGTTGCCTCTAAAACAGCCCATTTCCTATTGTTTTCGCAAATGAATTTGCAAACCCTATCTCCATCTATCTGCATCTGTGTATCTGTATCTGTGCCCGTATTTGCCGCTTATAATTACAACTAGCACAAAACAATGGGTATTTGTGAAATTGTCACTGTTTAGCATATTTGGTCACGAAACGCTTGGCTACAGTTTTTGTATTCTTTATGAGGCATAACAATTTATGCGTTGGACCAATTTTCTATAAAACTCTCCTCCGTGGCGATCCACAAAAAAATGAAAATACAGAAAAAAAACGATGAAAAGTTGAAGTAACAGAAATTAAATGGAAATTTCAACAGGGATTTCCGCTTTTGATCATGTCACTACAATAGCCAAGCAGTCGCCATACATCGACCTGTATCTTTTTTTTATTTTTGATCTTTTGTGCGTGTTCAGGGCACAGTCCCATGGGCCAATTTTGATAATGACCACAAGCGCAGATATATATATATATATCCACTCTAAAAAGCATAATAACTTTCGGCATAATTATGCGTGGCAAACGGGGTGAACGATGTATGGTTAACAGGGAAAGAGAGTTACAATCAAAGTAGAGTTCACCTTAAAAGGGTTTAAAATTCCTAATTGATTCCTAGGCAAAATTGCAAATTTATATTATATTTTATACATATATTTTTTAAAACAGACTTTTCAGTATTGAAATATTTAATTTTCAAATCAAAAAATTCCTTTTTATTGCTTCCCCTTTACCATATCACCTGCTTATTTATTTCCCTTATTAAAATTTAAGAAAAACAATAAAGACAAGTACTATAACTTTCTACTTATTGTTTATTTTCCTTCCTACATGCCATCGGTGGTGACCTATTAAATCCTATCAATGGGAAAACTCTTGCGATGTCTCTTTGAAGACTCACTCGCTAGTCCAATTAGCATAGGAATTTACTATCTTTGCTGCTGTTATTTCTTATTTTTAATGTTTTTTTGTGGTTCCATTAATTAAGTAAGGAAATTTACGCTGAGATTTGTGCCAGTTTCTGACCCTAATCTTGGCTAAAAACCTTTTGTGCAGCAGGCTGCATTTTTTATGCCAATTAAGTGTCGCATGCAACGAAACGGAGGCGTTGGCATCTTGGCAATAACTATGCACATAATAACCCAATTTGGTATTGCCATAGACAGTGTCAGGTGCACTGCAAAAAAAAAAAGAATTTAATTAATTCAATTAAAACACTTTTGATTTGAGCTTAATAGCTTAATTTTATAAACCAAATAAAATATAATACGGTATTATTATGCTTTATTTTCAATTGTTTCTCTCAGTGTTTACCTCTGACTTTCGCCTGGGCAAGTGGTTCGGTTTTGTGCTTGGATTCCATGGGAAAATCTGTTGCAATTAGCTGCTCACTTTGCAAACAAGAAGCAGTCTGAAAGGGCTGAGAACACGCAGCGAAAACAATTTCTAAACGCGCTCAAAACGACTTAATTATGAGTGAGAAATATGCGCGGCAAGCAACTGTATCTCCCAGTATCTCCCAGTATCTGACAGTACTTGTGTATATCTGTATCTAATGCAACCACCTACACCTTACACCCCCCGGCCCCCCTTAGCCTTAATTGCTCCCACTCAATCAAAGCGGACCACCTTCATTAGACATTTGCGGTAAAAAGCTTCGGTAAAATTACAACAAAAAGTAAAAAATATGGAGAGAGATGGAAAAATGCACGAACATCTTATAACAAAAACCTACAAACCGAGTTCACACGACGTGATGAACCCGATGAATAATTAGCAGGCCCCGTAGATATCGGTGGAAGCATAGTTATAGCGCCAACAACAGTGACTGGCCATTAATCAGGGTAGATATAACTCTCGCAATTCTTAGAGAAATTTGTGATAACTTAAGGCACTAAATAATGTTTAATTAAATGCAAGCATTGTTATAATTATCTCTCAGAGAGACCAAGTTAGGCCAGAGACCCAAAATAGTTGATCTCCTGAGCCGCGGTGTGCCTTTCGTTTACCCTATTGAATTTCATATTTGGAATTTTCGTTCTTTTGTTTTTTTATTTTTTAATTTTTTGTGTGCATTCGCGAAACCATAGAAATATGTGTATATTTTGTATGGGAAATTAGTGAGCAATGTAAATAAATGTTAGGACCTACTTACAGTGGTCTGAAACCTATTAAAATTAGGGAAATTTTAGAGAGTTTCAGGAAGTTTAATACAGACTTCAGAAGTCCCACTAAATTTCTTAATTAATGAATTTTAGTTTAATTTCTAATTCAAATTGAAATACATTAATAATATTAATGAATTTTTAGTTTAATTTAAAATTTAAATACTTTAATATATTATTAATGAACTTGAATTTATTTTTGAATTTATTTATACTTAATTATATTACAATAAAAAAATCAAAAAATAATTTTCCAAATATATGTATGTCGAGTGTCATGTCCCAAATATTAATTTCATTTATGTTCAAAAAGCTTTATTACATAAAATAAATAATTTCCAGTGTAAGAAGTCTACTCAGCTTGACCACAGGCATGCCCCTGGTATAGGTAATGGTATTGGTGTTGGCCACACACTCTCACACACCGAGACACCTCATCGCTTGCGGTCAACTCTCTTGTCAGCGACAATTCCCCATAGACTTTGTTAAACCTTAAAATTAGTTTAAGTATTTAGTTACCAATTTAGTGCGGAGCGGGGTCGAAGTGCCAACCGCCAAGGGGGATGTACAGGGGTGGAGCGGAGTGGAGTGGGGTCCCAGCTCCGACGGGTAAACTGCCCAGTGTCCGAGCGTTGATGTTGTCGATGATGTGTGCGGTTTTTGTGGCAACGGCAAGGCCTGAAAGTGAAGCTCTCTGAGGGCTTCTGAGCGGATTGATAAAGAACGGGGCCGAAGCGGTTTGTTAGCCCTAAAAGGTTGGCTATTATTAAGCTATTGACCAGTAAAAACTACTAGCTAAGCTAATTTGGAATACAAATAGTTATTAAATCTGGACAGTTTATATATTTTAAATATAGAACTACTACAACTTTAAATTGACACATTTTTGGCTTTTCCATAAGTGTACCATAAAATGGTCTATGCTGAGGTACAATGTTTCAAGTATCGAGTTTCTGGCCTGAGGAAGCCTCAACTCGAGTGTCTTTGGCATGAGTCCTGTAAAAGTACTACAAGTTACGCAAATAAATACTTAAATTACATATAAATGATTAAGGAGAATTTTAGTGTATGCTGTAATAGCAATTAATAAAATTATATATTAATAATAATTCCCAAAAATTTAACATTTTCAGTCTAAGCTTGTTATGGCACATTTTATATCAATTTCGCAAAGGGTATTATGATTTTTTATTATGAAACCACCATATAATATATAAACTATATAGAAATTATCTGAATGTATTAAGATAAAAATTAAAGATGAGTAGTTTTTAAACATACTTTGCTATGGCAACTTTTAAAGATTTATATTAGTAATTATTTTGATTAATATTAAAAGACTACATTTTCTCAATTATTTTTGAAAGAGTACATAAATTGCGACTTGCTAAAATCGGATTCCCTCGTTGTTTGAGTTACAAAATATCATTTCAAATTTTACGCCACATATTTGGAGTCTTTTTTTGTTGAACGTTTTTTTATTTTCATTTTATTTTGTTTCTTTTTTAGTTTTTCTGGTTTTTTAATTCCTTGTTTGGTATTAAATTGTGTGGTTTTTGTGGTGGTGTCGGACTTAAGTACTCCGCATTTCTGCAGCATTTTCCACTTGACAAAAGCCAACCAAGGAGACCTGATCGAGACCAGGTAAGGGCGGTCTAAGAGGTGGCGGAGAAAGGGCAGGATAAAGGTGAAGAAGCAGGCGAAGATGAAGCCGCAAAAGCGAAGACGCTCGGCCGTAAAACTTCGCCAACAACTTCAACTATTATGGCCACTGGTCAAGCATTTAGACTTGGCCGAGAAGGAGCTGCGCACATGCACACATAAATAAATAAGGCTTGACTACACTTGTTGGCAAATAAATTCCCTTTCAACAAAATATATTGTTTTCAGTGTAGGCCTGGGCAAGACGTCGCCAGTTGAAATTTCAAACCGCTGAAGCGCGGCTAAATGTGTTGAAAGCCGAAAGCTCAAAGAGAGGCTCTTTGATTGATGATTGCAGCTCAGGGTTGCCTTTCAACTGGCCAAAAAATAAAAAAAAAAAAACAAATAAGCTGACAAAAACCAAGAACACGACTATAAGATACCCGTTATATTTTATAACAAAATATTCTCAAACAAAATAAATATTTTACTTGAAAGCCTGAAGATCTTGCAGAAGGCCAAACAGAATTAACTAAATCCTGTGGCCTGCTTTGGCACACCTAACATACCCCTTAATCCATCAACTAGTGACCATAATAATACAGGAAATACACATGTGTAATATATATATATATAGGGATATGTGAAACAGGCGGCAGAGAATGAAATTAAGTTGCCTGGCCGGCAGGCAGGTGAGAGATGAGGCCTGAAAAAAAGGCCGCGGATCATGGGCTCGTGATTAAGCGCCAAATGTATTCAAAAGATTGTAATTAAGGCCACAAAAGGCTGCAGATCTGCATTGCCAGATAGCGCTTGTTAACAACAATATATACATACATATATAATATATACTTATATCCCCGACTTATATCCGCCGCTGACTCACGATGACGCACAATTGAATAATTATTGTTCAACGGTTTTGTCGCATGCAAAAATACACCAATTAGTAACGCATAAAGCCGCCGCGCCGCCATAAATGTGTATCTCCTCCAACTGTGTATCTATCGGTTCGCTTTTTTGTATCTGTATCTGTATCTAATAGCTTCGGCCTGGGTGGCATCCGTGCAACGAAAGCCCAAGCCATCTCCAAATATAAACTGATTTTTATGACTCGAGCACAACAACTTCATCAGGCGGCAATACGAAGCGAATCGATCTGAATCGAATCGAGATTCAGGGGAATCATCATCAAACTAAGCCCCGGACTTTCAGATCAAAGCTATATAATTGTTTTTAGTTATTAAAAAAATTATACTTGCTGATGGCAAAGCTGATTTTAATTATTTCTAAACTCATTAAAATCTTTGTATTCAACTTTCACTTACAGTACTGTGATTTTAAATAGAGCATTTAATATTCGTTTTTGCTCTCAGATTTAGATTCCTACATTTATGATTATATTATATATATCTTTTATTCTTTACGAATTCGTATTTATTTGCTATGGTCAAGTTCTACAGGCTTTTGTTCAAGTCCATCGAAGTTAACATTTTTATTTCAAGCGGCCACTGTAATTTATGCAAAATCATTGGTCGATCGATCAATAGCCAGCCGCCGCTTGCCGTGCCAAAAAAAAAAAAAAAAACAATAAAAATCGAAAAACAATACTTAAAATCCCCCAGAGAAAATTAAAAACCAAAGGCCGCACACACACACACACACACAGGTGCGGACAGGAAGCGGATTTTAGGGAATTTAAGGGAGTGAGGCAACTGCCATCCCTTTAATTGGATTATGAGTTAAGTCCTGTCACAGTCTCACCCCCTCGAAATCCCTCTCTTCCTACGCCCACATAGACCGCTACAGTGGGGCCCAGACAAAAGGATTTTTAGGGGTAAATAAAAGAAACATAAATGTTTAATAACTACAAATCTTGAAGAATACCTTGAAAGTCTTTAAAAATATATATACATATTTATATGATTTAGAAATCTTAATTGAAAAAATTAATAACAATTTTATAAATTCAAAATATAAAAAACTTGTCTTTCTTTAAACTTTTTAAAACCTCTTTTTTTTGTAGCTTTTATTAAAACCCATTTCTTTTGCCTCTTATATATATATTTTTTGTATATTTATAGTCTAGTCCCCTTTAGGCTGTGCTCACTGTAATTGCAATCGAATTAGTCAAGGAGCTCAGCAACTTTCCCTCGGCATTTTAGGTATTATTTTTCAGTTTACTTTTCGGTTTTTACACCCGCAGTCAAGGCGTCAAATAGAAACTTCGATTCGGCCAGCGTCCGTCCATCCATCCGTCCGTCCGTCCGACCGCACCTCCCCCCCTTCTGCCGTTTCTATATATTTCCGGCCGGCGTCAGGGTGGCGCCTGCGCAAAGGCAGCGCTGCGCTCCGGCTGCGGTATTTAAGGAGTGGGCGTGGCCGATGACTTAAAAGGTTTTAAATGGGCGCCTTCGCATCGCTGGACTACTGAAAATAAACCTCATCCTCGGCATTTCCCTCCTTTTTTTCCTCATTTTTACTTTTGAGTTTTGCCGACAGCAACGCCTCGGGTCGGCCCGCTCAGGTTCATTGATCCATTTCAATCTATAGATGCATATATGTATATATAGACAAGTATCTTTGGGATATTGGCGGCTTCTGGCTACCGGCTACCGACGTGTTAAACGAGTTGGTTGTTTAGAAAAAAAAAAGAAGATAAATAACATAAAAAACACACACTCAAACAGGTGGCTATTGAAGTAGTTATATAATATATTTTTCAAAGATTTATAAAAGCTAAATAGTTTTTATAAACTAGCAGCAGTTTCTCTAAGGAATATATGAAAATCGCTGTTCAGTAGCCAAATGAGCTTTTAAAATTCTACCTTAGCTACTGTTTCACGCACTCAAAAATCCAAAATCAAACAAAAAACCAAAAAAAAAACCTCCATGGAGACCTTTTTTCGGTTCGAGATCTGTCTCTAACGCCCAAAGGGGTTTTCAAAAAAAAACGAGGCAGCCATAAACAGAGGCAACTCGATTTTCTATACAAAGTTATGAAATTGCTATTATTAATGACTGTAAACGTTTTTTCTACACTTTGCTGGAAATTGACAAGCGTTTATTAACGATTTTATAATAGCCGTGGATCAACTGATCGAATGGCCTCCATTGTCCTCCCCAAAGAAAACGTGACGTGACCGTAGGCCAAAAAAAAAAAAAAATATATATATACAAAATAAAAACAAAAATAGAGGGAAAAATTATCCAAAAATTATGGATTCATAAAAGGCGAGACAGACAATGGAAACCTTTGAAATATTTTGCTCAAGACAGGAAGCCACTTTACATAATTAATCAGTTTATGAATACCGCTTCTCCCAAACTAAAATAACCAAAAAAAAAAAGTATAAAGTGTTTATATACTTTATATTAAAAAAACTAAAGAAAGTCTTAATTACTTCTTGAAATTTCTAAAAATATATTTTAAAATCATTTTTTGAAATATCCGCCATAAATATATCCTTGCATTTGCCTAAAAATATATTTTAAAACCTTTTTTAGGTATTGAGAAAAATAAAATCCAAAATCGAAAGGCGGTAATTATCTTAAATAGTATAAATCAGGGCGTGCACTTTGTCTGAAAATATATTTTAAAAGGCATTTTTCTCAAATGCGACACTCCAGCGGAAAGGCAGTGACGCATTGCGAAAACAATTGCGAAGGCTAAAGCTGCTTATTTAGCAAATTGCTTGGGATTGTCCCCATATAAATGTCTACAAGGGAAACTATATAGTACTATATATATAGGGGGAGAAATCTGAGAATCAAGAGCTGGGAGCTGAGAGCTTAGAGCTCCTCTGAAGAGACTCTAAATTGTCCAGTTTAGGCTTCAAAATTGAGCGTTGCGTGCAATAAATGCTGGCAGAATGCGTGTGCGTAACTAAACGCATAATGTCAATGCACCGATTTCCACCCCACCATTATATATGGCATAAACATCATATATATTAGACCCGTGTAAATATATGGTTGCACATTCTTTTTTCATATATCCATTTTTTTTTTTTTTTTTTTGCAAATTGCCCGTTTCCGTTTCGAGCAATAGATGGGAAAAATTCAGTGGAAAAATGCTTTAAACATTTTCCAAAGTGCTGCAATTTATGGGCACAGTGAAGCGTGGCAAGGCACCCAAACCAAAGCAGGCCCAGGGTTTGTATTTTTTTTTTTTTTTCAGATCGTGGTTAGAACAGCATACAATGTGCGTAGCAAATTATAATTATATGTTTTTACATGGATCCGGGAGCCGGGAGCCGAGGAATTGACTTAGTTTCTGCACGGGCACAGAAAGTCAAAGGCGGAAAGTTCTGCGGTTTTCTACCTTCGCTGGTGTCTCTGCGTAAGAGTAAAGGTACTGTAACGACAGTGTTAAGGCATCGTTTAGGTCCTTGAAAAAAGAATGCTGTTATGGTGCTGCTGAGGCACTTTTAAAGAACTTTTAAAGCGGTTTAAAGGGGACTTTTAAGACACTGTTAAAGCGCCTTGAATTAAGAACATATGCTGTTAAGACACTGTAAAGCAACTTTCTGTTGAGCTGCTGTAAGCCTGGCATTTGATCTTCAGCATAATCACAATAATTCCAGTAGTCGTTATATTATTTTTTTAACCACTATCTTAAGCCCAGTTATCTCTAAACCAGCCTGAAAAATCTCCCATCATTCAAAAGTCATTTCTGCAACGGCTGGGCAACTGTTTAGGTTTAGGTTACCCCTGAAGATCACCGGCAGATTGCCGATCTCCAAATGATCGATTATCGCCAAACTAGATTTCACACATTCCAGCCACTATTTAAGCTAATAAACCGTTCCGCCGCCGTTCAGCCAACTGGCCTCGGCCAAAACTAATGCAACTCATCATCATCTGCGATCAGTACGCTGATCCCTTAAGCCACTGAGAAAAAATACAGGATTCATTTTAAGCAACAAGACAAATTAGTTAATATCCTCTAGTATTTATTATTATTTCATTTTCTGTTTGTAAAAATGATTTTGTTATAAAATTGCTTTGATTCGAACAATTTTTTTTGTGTACTTATGGCCATGTCTGTTACTGTTCCTCTTACGAATAAACTGCCTTATCATCATCATCAGCGATCGACAATGATCTTGGCAAAATACTGTGCGTCATTGTCGGTAGCAAATGCCTCCGATTCCGATTCCACAGACCAAGTAACCAGTATCCAGTATCCGATTCCCCATCCAGGCCTCGACTTTCAATCGCGGTAGAGACGCACAATTTTCGCGCCTGATCAAAAGACAGCCGATCCGAGGAGCATGGAGCTTGAGCCCCCAAAGAAAAGATCATCTGGTGGGGGCGGAGGGGTCCGATTATGAACAAAAATAAACAAAATCACACGGCATAGATCAAAGTGATCTCTTCACTTTGGGCAAGCTTCAAGCTGTTCCCAGCTGAAGGCGTGGCCAGTCGGGATAAATGCACAGTTTGCCGCATTTTAATTCCCCGGGATTTACACAGGGAAAATATATGGCCAGAAAAGGTGTTTATATTTTTTGAAGAATTTTCTTTAGGGGTATAATCTTTATTTTTAAAGATATCTAGAATATTCTTCTTAATTATTTAATATATATTAAAAGTAATTAACTTGGTGACTATTTTTGTTTACTCTTTTTTTGTAACAGAAGAAAACAAAATAACTATAAAGTCCATGCGGAAGCAGCATTGGCAGTAGCCCCACGATCTGAAATATCTGAAGAATCCATGCAGGGCCAAAGTAAGGGATCTCCAGTTTTGAAGTGGGCCGAAACCACTTAACACAAATTACGCAGCAAAATGTTGAAACGAATTGGTTGAAGTCTTCAATGAAAACGCTTGGTTCATTCATGAAAAAGGCCATCAATGAAAAGGCAAAATACCCAAGCGCGACTATTAGACACATCCAGACTATATCTATGTATGTATAGATATAAAGTCAACAACAACAGATCGCGGTTCGAACGAACAATATATTCTAATGACAAGCGCCTGTTCGAAGATGTTGATTTTTTATTTATTTCTGAATTGTGTGGAACCCTTGTAACAGATTAACGTTTTCGAGATGATCGTTGGTGCGATGATTTTAACACCTCGTTAGGTGATTTTTTTTTTGCTGATTGATTGGCGACTCTGGGAAAATGTTTAACTAGAAATTTAGAAATTGTTCGATGTAAATAAATATTACTTCACATTTTAGAAAATTTTAAAAAATGTAACAAAGCAGGATGCCTGGAGTAAACTTCCCAAAGAGAGTTATTTTGAACTCGGAACTTAAATCCTTATTTTTATAAGTTTTTAAGATTATTATTTATATATAATAATTACTTCTTTTTATATTGTTATTCTCATTTCATTATATTTTGAAATATTCCAACATAGAAACCTAGATAACCACAGCGTTTGTATAGTCTCTAAAATATCCCCATATTTGCCTTGTAATTAATTTATTTCTGATCATTGAACTTTGCCCAAAAAATATGCTAAAAATATATTTAATTATAGGACTAAAGTTGCGATTATATTATTCCCCCACCCAGCCACGCACAAAAAAAGAAAGCCATAGCCATTCCGTTTATGTTCTGTTAAAACCAGTAGCCGACACTTAAATAAAAATCAAAATACACGAGGAGAAAATGTGCCAAAGGCAACAAACAAAAACAAGAAATAAACACAAAACTTGAGCCCGATGAAGGGGCTCATTTTCGGTAGCCAACCATTTTCAACATTTTTGCATAAATTTGTGGCCATTGGGAGAAATCACAGAGGGAGAGACACACACAGATCCAACGACAGCGACCTGAGAGAGGGAAGGCAGACGTTTTCACAAACCAATAATCAAGCTCCGACCGAAGGCTGAAGGCTGAAGGCTGGGGAAAGCCAGAAAGCCAGAAAGATTTAATGAAGTTTAGCACGATCAGTCCCTAAGAGATCTTTTGCTGATCTCCGCTCTAATTGGATGCATTCGCATTCGCCTGGGTCGCCAGATAAATGCTCAAAAACTGTGGAATAATGAGATAAACGCGAAAAATTAGCGATCGCAATGGGGATGGATGTAGGATTGAGATGGGGTTTGTTTTTTTTTTTTATTATTTCGTTTTCTGACTTTAATCCAATCACAATCACGCAGCTGCATTTTACCCTACAGAAGTTGGGTTGTTAGGCCAATTATATAAAGCTCTAACTTCATGGATTTGCAATAGAAAAGGTCTGGAGAAAAAATACATGAAAGTCAAGTCATTGGAAACTAGGGAATATTTGAAGAAAATTTCTATAATATATTAATTCAAGGCAGATTATATATTTTCATAGAAATTCCAAATTTAGAATGAGAATATAAAAGAAATTCTAGTGTAATCTTTTGATTATCTAAAAGTAAATCAACAACAATTAGGGAATATTTCAAATGTAATTTTTAAAATATTTTACTTCAAGGCAAAATGCTCTATTTTAAATGAGAGCAAATACGAAATTCTAGGAAATATTTCAACGAATTAAAAAAAAAAATTTGTAATATTTAAAATTTTATTAATATAGAAGTTTTAGCTTTTGAATTAGAAGAAAAAATAAATTCTAGTGCAATCTTTCGCCTGTTACCAATGCTTCGTTTGCATATTTTGCAAACAATTGTTATTGTAATTGGCCATTATGGCAGCTCTACCCTTCTTTTTCTCCTCTTTATGTACCCTTCTCTTTCTCTCTCTCTCTCTCTTTTGGCGTTATGGAGACCCTGGCTTGGAGCCACACATCATTTGGCCAACTCCTCTTGTAAACGAAAACGTTTTAATGCTTTTCATAAGTAATTTTAGCTCCGTTGGTGTTTTAATAAAGCCTTTCTTTGATACCCTTTCTGCAGGCTATTATGATTTTCAGTATTTTCCATCTATAAACTAGATACAACAATATATGTGTGTATATAAGCTCATATATAGCTATGTACATATACCTGATGAGGAATCTCTTTCCCCCCAATTCATCAACGATTAACAGCTCTTATGAATGAAAATCAAAAGCGGTCTGTGGGAAATAGGGGGATATATGTATGAGGGGGAAATCATTACATATATTCTCAGTTAATTTTGTTCTCTCCTTCACAGCTCCCCAATAAACTAGCCCATAAATAATTGAACTCGAACGGAAAAGAGCTGGCGTAATTACGCCTCTAAATCTGGTATTTTGTCTTTTTAGAGCTCTCTTTCCTCTGGCCAAGCACTGTAAAAAAATGTGTATAAACATATACACAACATTTTAAATAAATAAATAAATAATAATTACTAATAAAAGCAATTTAAGCTCTTTAAAACATGAAATATATGTTTTTTATAAGAAATTTATTAATTTTGTTAATTAAATAAATGTTGTTAACCATATAAAACCCAGTTTCTATAATTTTTCTCAGTGTGCACTACACGCATTTGTGTCTCGCTCCACTCTTTGTGGTTAGCCATTGTCTTGGCCCGAAGTGGAGCCGGCTTTTGTGGCGCATTTAATGCGTTTTAAATGGTTTCAAAATTTGATATAATTATAATTATGCTACTACCACGAACCGCCGAAAAAAAACTAGGGAAATAAATGGAGGAAAAACAAGAAACACGAGTAGTAAACCGCAAAATCCAAATGTCTAACAAGCTCGCCAGCCAGCAGCAGCAGCAGCGGCAGCAGCAATTACGAAGCAAATCAAAATCCAGGGCCCTGGGTCTTTACTCTCTGGAGAATTATCGTTAGCGATAATGCAACAATTGTAACCCCTTTTGTGTCTCTTAATTAATTGCCAAACAAATGAATGTTGGAAAGATGGCGAGAATCGCTTCCAGTTGACCGAACCAATTGCGTTTTATGCGTTTTGTATGCAAATTCCAGTCCTTTGCAGGATCATTAGCATGCCACTCCTGTCATCGGCTCGCTGCCGAAACTTAAAAGTCAGAGACTGAGGGAAAAAAAATAAATTTATATATGATATAAAAATTAAATGATAAATTATCCACTGCCGCTTCCCAGCCCAGACACTGTCAAATGTAAATGATTATAATAATTGCAATTGTATCTCCGCATCTGTATCTCTCTTTTTGTATCCGCGTATCTGACTGATTTAACCAAGCGTGAAATTTATTTAAATGTATTTTTAAGTGTGTACAAGTCGGAATTGTGGGATATAAAGTATGAGTATGTATGCTAATATAGATTTATCTTTATAAAAAAGGGAAAGGAAAAATCAATTTGCACTTCTGAAGCTCAGTTTTGGTCTTTCGGAAATCTAGATTGTTTCGGTTTGTTGATCATTTATATTTTTCGAAAGGAACAAATCTCTTGAAAATATATACTTGTAATGGGTGTTTCCTGTCTGCGTGGGAGTGTGTTTAGTGTGGCCAGATAATTGCGTTATTGCGTCGAAAGTGCTGACAGGAATAAACGACACGAAACCAAAAAAAATGTCGAGACTCACTGACAAGGAACGAGGCGAACTTGAATGGATAAATGGAAGGTAATATGGGAGGATGATGACTACGACGACGACCATGATGATGATGATGATGACAGCGCTTTGTTGACAAAACAGCTCGAAAACAGTTAAATGCATTTAAGTTCATATTTTAACAGTTGGTTAAGTTTTGTTTAATGATTTAAATAATTGCCGGCAGCTGACAACACACGCAAGCTGTACCACATACCTTTAAACAAAAAAAAAAAAAAAGAAAAATGATAAAAAAAAATTAAATAAAAAAACTGTCTGGGTAAATTGAGGTTTTTCGCTGTGGCCTCAGGAACACCAAAATTCGCGTTGCAGGAACAATTAAATGAGCAGCCAAGCATGACAGCCCTCGTCTCTCCCCCTCCCTATTTCACTCACAGTTTTCCCACCCCAATCTTTCAGTTTTCTCAATTTAATTTCCTCTTTATACAAAAACATACAGTTTGGGAATAGGTGTCGGTGGCGCGCCAGCGCTGCAGCGCAGGGAAATTGTCTCATTTATTAGGCGCGCAGGCGCACAAAAGCAAATAAAAACGCAAAGTGAGACGGAGTCCAAATTGTTCTCTCGACACTCTTGAAAAACGAAATTTAAATATTTTAATCGGTTTGTTCGTCTCGAGAAAAAAAAAACCAACTGCATTACGATTAATTACAACTGACTAGAGAGCAGGGAAAAAGCAACGATAAAAGGAGAATGCTTTTGGTTTTTAAGGGAATTGAAGTATAAATACGATTGGGGTTTTGTAAATTAAAATGCTGGTTAATAATTCAAGACCATGTTTTGCCAAAAAGAATAAATCAATAAATAATAACGATAAATGCCAAGCACTTTTATATAATTTACACATTTTTAGCTAATTTTTTAACAGGGTTTTGGTTGATAACTCGCTAATAATAAATAAATAAATCAATAAATTGACTTAAATGGTTAAAGGAAATAAGAACTAAAGATGATCTTGAGGAGTTTAAAAATTTGTTTGGATTGAATCAAAGTTGGACCGCAAGCCAACTCTCAAATTATTGTACTATGTATATTTTTTAAACATTCTTATATTTATAATATATCAAAAAAATCATTTCTTAATTACTCAATAATTAATACCCATAGAACCCACCTTATAGCAAGCACTCTACCTTTGATTTTCAAGATCAGGGCATTATAGTTGGCAGTTAGTTAGCTCACCTCACTATCGGATTAGATCACCCCCAGGGGAAACGGCCGGTCACCCGTGGGCAATGTGTTTATTGTCTTGTTGGCATGCACTGAGAATAATTTGGAGTGATGGGGGAAGGGGGCGGTTAGGGCGATGTGGAATGTAGAGCGTAGGGTGAGCGGTGCGAGAGGCGGACTTAAAGCGGACCTCAAGCGGACTTGGACGAGAATATAGTCCGATAAGCATCGCTTCCGGTCCGGCAGTGGAGTTTTTTGTTGCTCTCGCTGTGTGTGTGTGTTGGAGTGTGTGTTTGAGTGTTCCTCTAAAGCGAACTGAACCTGACTAAACTACTAAACTGAGCTCTCGGGGTTAGTCGTGTGTATCAAATGGGGTCTGTGGGACCTCCTGACACCCTCCTCAGCTCTCAGCTCTCGGTTCGAGCCAAATAAATGCGTCTATCTCTTTGTTGGCTACACTCCAAAAATAAACCAGCCCAATTTAAGCACATACAAAATAAGCTTTCAATCTTAATAAAATAAGAAATAACAAAAATATAGATAGTCTTTCTCAGAAACAGAAATCTATATATATAATTTCGATCTTCTTTCTCAGAAAAAGAAATCTAAATAAATGATATCGATAATCTTTCTTAGAAAAAAATATATGATATCGAAATATGTATCGATCTAATGAAAATCATGGTTGCCGTTTATTAAAATATATATCAACTGAATAACATACATTTTCGACTGTAAACTAATAAAACAGGATTTTTTTTATCCAATTAAATTTTTCCCAGTGTATAGTTTCTATCTGCTCTGCAGCCAGAGTTCCTCCCCTTCGGCTGTGTGAGATGCAAAACGCGATACTAATTTTTGGTACCTACACTTAATTTCAAACCCCACCTCCTCTTTGTTTTTCTTTTTTTTTTTTTTCTTTTTTAGTGGAAATCTGTAAATTTGTTTTTATTGTCATTATAATTTGTGTGTGTTATGTGTGTGTTGCTGTTGTGTAGCTGGTTCTAGTTGGCTGATAGCGTTTAACACCTGACATTTTAGTGGCAATTATGGGGCCCAGAGAGGGCCCCGAGTCAACGAACTGGCCCCGCCGAGTGGGAGACAAAATGCCTAACTGTTCAACGCTCTATCTAGCATTTATGCTCGTTAGAGCAGCATTAAACGAGACCAACAAAAATAAAAAAATGGGAAAAAAAAAGGTAGATTGTGGATTGGAAAATAGAAAAACGTTGCCTATATGTATGTTGCATGTTGTCATGAGTCATAAAGCAGAGTTGCATGTCCAGGTGCAACAGCAACTAATGCAACTGCAACGGCAAACCAAAAGTTAAGTCGCCACCGAGCGACTGAGCTTAAAACTAAATTATAAATTAAGAAACAGAAACAACAACAACAACAAAAAATGGTTAATGTGAGTGCGGAAGTGGTGCAGATTTCGTGGCTTAAATTTGTTAAACGGTAAATAAGCTGAAGAGTTTTAAATGCACTTTAAAAAAAAAATTAAATAATTGCCACTTACCAAAAGGCAGCAATATTTTTTAGGCTTTAATGAGACATTTTTAAGAGTTTTCAGCAGCATCGATCTAGCTTCCTTATTTTCGGCTCTTCTTAACTTAAACTACAGTCAGCACTCACCCTGAAAATATAAGAAATAAAAAAATATAAATATTAATAATTGTTAGTGCATTTGTGGTGCGGATTTAAAAGTTAATACAAGCTTCAGTGCATTATTATTACTCCTTCTGCCGCCTCCTGCCTGCCATCCATCAAGTTTTTTCCGTTTCTGTTTCGGGGCCAACTATAATATTTTGTGTCGCGTTTTTTACGGCTGCGATTACGTTTACGATTACATAAGAATATAATATCGCAATTAATCGCATTTAACACAAAAATGTTATAGCCAGTCCAAGCCCTCCTTTGCCTCCTTTCGACGCCCCTCCCCCTTCACCCCCTCACAACAGTGCTTTTCCGCTTTTCCGCGAGTGCCCCCGCCTATGGCGTGGCAGGCTTGTGTTTGCTGTTGGTCCGACTGTTGGCGCAATCTAGACACGACATACAACAATTAAAAACTTTTTAATCGCTTCGTCTTTTCTTGAATTTAATTTGATGGCCTGGCCGCCAGTCGGCTCCCTTTTTTTTTCATTGGCATGCGATTTTTTCTTTTTCGGATTAGTAACGTTCAAAATTCCGAATGCCACTTCTAAGCGGCAATTTGGCCTCCATTTTGGGTTCTTTGATGTCTATGATATATGTATATATATATTTGTATACATTATTTATGTATAGAGAAGTTTTCTAAATTAATATTAACATTTTTTCACACAGCTACAATTTGTTTAAACTTTCATTTGTCAAAAACAAATAATAATATAATGGTATCAATAAATATAGATTTTTCTGAAAAAGAACAAAAGACTTAGGCAACGAACTTGACTGCGGAACAAATAACTGCCAGCTTTATGAAATCAAAATAACTAAAAGAATTAAGAAAAATATACAAGTAAACAGGTTCCGTCAAGTTCGTTGTTTGTTTTTAGTATTAATTTATTTTACTAAAACCCTTTGTAATTTAAATTAATTATTTTAATATTTTCAAAAGTGGGTGATTTATTTAATTGCGATGCTTTAACTAATTTTAAATAATAGTTAAAATACCAATTTTTTATGGTAAATAATGTATTTAAACTCAACAAAAAGGGGATTTAATTATCTAACAATCTAGGTTAAACGCAAATAAGCAAAAACGCTAAGTGGGGGATTGTGGATAGTTTCATGTGTGGAAAAAATAATAAAATCCCAAAGGCAAAAATATTTTTTGTATTTGAAAAAAATCAAAACAAAAGACTTAGGCAACGAACTTGACTGCAGAACCACTAGCTAACAGCTTGACTAAATCAAAATAACTCATGGACTTAAGAAAAAGTATACAAGTTCGTTTCCTAAGTCTTTTGTTTTTTTATTTTATTTTACTTAATATTGAGGGATAATAATAAAATAAACTTTCAACTTTCTTAAACAATAAATTTATATGCAAGACAATTAATAACGAAAAATGGCTGGAATTTCGACACTCCAACTCGATCTATAGCTGTATCCAAAAATCTATTTTTCTGCGTCGCATTAGGACCTAAAGCCCAGCCAAAAGGTAAGCAGTTAATTTCTTTGGCTTTTTCATCACTTTTCACACCTGGTAAGGGGAATAAAGAGAAAAAAAAAAAACACGCCCACGAATGTGGCCAACTATCTGAGCCATATCTCTCTCTCCCTCTCACTCTGTTAGCCGAAAGTGTATTTTATTTGGTGTTTAGATTAAAAGATTTATGGCTACAAATTATGGTTCTTTGCCACGGCGATAACATTTCCGTTGGTGGGGAAGAGCCGAAGACTACTTAAACTCAACTTAATTTCTTGGCCGGGCCAACAACGGAATGAGAGCGGCTATAAAAAATGAACAATTAATCTTGAATGGTGAATCTAACGACCCGAAAGTTCACAGATCTCTCTATAGCTATAGCCTCTCCCTTATAGTAGATTTCAGTGTGTATTTAGAGGGCTTAAGCCCCGAGCGGCTCGTAAACCTTAGAAATTTATTCTCACACCCAATTTGAGCCCAGTCAGTAGATAAGAGCCACCTCGATGACCATGTCCCCTCCTCTTGCTCGGTTTCCTCATCTCCTCCTGTTCCCCCCTCTCTTAACTACAAAGAAAACGGAGCTCATTAACGCAACGCGGACCATGGAGACTGCAAAACACACACCTTAATTTGTCATTAATTTGCATATATGAATGTAAGGAGCTAAGGGGAACCACCCCAAAAGTATAAATAAAAAAAGATGGAAAATGATAATGAAAGATATACATATATACGCTGTGAGGAAAAACTGAGTTAACTTAAAGGTTAAAGATTGCTTGGAAAATCATTTTTTTGGTCTTTGGGATTATTGAAAGAGTTTGTGTTACTACGATCAACTACAATAAATTCTAAAAGATACTTATTTTCATTATTATGTTACAAATAATTTTTAATTTTCTATTTTAAAAAAACAGCTTCAAATTCTTTTACTTCTACAAAGAAATTCATTTAAAAATAGAATAAGACAGCTGAACATAAAATCCAGATTTTCTATTTAAACTCTTTCTTTCTCTCCCAAAATTAAATGCAATGCTTGCCCAAAGTTCAAGTCTGTAGTGTGAACATAACTCTTAAACAAAATTACTATAAATTATTCGAAAAATTCCACTTTTCACCTTCCCAAAAAAAAAAAAGAAAAACCAGACCCAGTGGCTGGACCTCCCATCGGGGCTCCAGACGTGGTGGAATTTAAATACTGCGGTAATAATAGACGCGCTTCAGCTGCCGTAATGATTGACCACAGAGAATTTTTCGGGGGTCTTGGACTTCAGGCCGGGCAAGCACTTGACTCGTTCCCTAGGTCCCATGCCCATAAATTAGACCGCCAGTTCGTTTGGGTTCAAATTTCCTTCATTTCTTTCTTTTAGTTAGCCGAATTTTCCGAGCGTTTTCCGCCCCAGCGAATATCCAGTGGCTATTAATCACACGCACCAAGTACGAGGCACACTATTAGATGATGAGCAGCCATAAATATTTCATATGCATATTTAGTGGCTATCTAAACGAGGCCATGTCCTACGAGATCGGACTAGATAAAGGTAATAAATAGGTTTCTTTTTGGCTATTTAAAAATAATATTTCTATGGTTTTTAGTTGTTCGAATTAGCATTTATTTTTTACTATAATCCTTAAAAGCTACGCTGAGAGGAAAGCAGAGTCTCTTTCAGGTGGGCTTTTAGGCTAACAAGACGTGAAAATGTCGCCGGTTTGGCTGACTGAGCACCGACAAGTAAGTAAAGCAAAAACAAAAATAAAAACACAGCCCAACAAAAGCAACAAAGTAGGCGAAAATCGGAGCAAACGAGCTCAGGAAAATATGGTAAGCATTTTCCAGGCTGCGCATGCGCAACTCCGACGACTTCCGCTCGGCGGGGACTTGAGACTTGAGACCTGAACTCAAGTCTGCAACTGAGACTGAAAATTTATGCAGTTTTAAGTAAATTTGTTAAATGCGCGCTTTAATGCTTCGTTAACGCTTCGTAAATTTTTCACAAAAACAAAAAAAAAAAAAAAAACAGTGCCAAGAAAACACGGCGAAACAGAGTGACGAACCAAATAGCTCGGGTCTCTCTGGCAGATCCCAGATCGGCGGAGAACTCTGGCTAGCTGGCTGGCAGTTCGCCAGAAGAGCGACGGCGGTGAAGTCAACCACCTGTAATGAACTGACGCCACCGCAATTTAATTCAGTCTTTGCTCGGACTCGAACTGGAACTGGTAATGGGAATCCGACTGGGAAAAAGAGGAGAATGGAGGTGAGAATTGAGCAGGGAGCAGGGAGCAGGGAATACGGATGCGAGGAGCCACATGACCATGGCAGCGATGCAAAACTAAACAAAAAACACTATAAGAAAAATATAGAAATTTATATTTTCAGCTTCAAAAAGCTGACAAAAATCTATTTGCTGTTCCTGAACTTGGAAAAACCTAGATTTCAAGGTTCCAAAAGTATGAATAAATTTGATCTTTTTATAAATTTTATTATCCCCACTTTTCTGCCAGTGCACTCTTTTGACTTCAGTCTGCAGTCTTGAGTCTTTCGCTCCTTTCCCCCATTCCTTGCTCCACTAATGAGCGGCGAATGCTTCTGGGACTCGCTCATAATTAGTCATAGTCATACTTAGTAGCAGCTGAGGCGGCCTTGCCGGCCACAAATCAACTAGAGATGGACACGTGACACGGTCATGTCCTTTTGTCCATTGAATTCAAAAAATAAATTAAAATTAAGCTTTAAGGGCTGACTTTTGGCTATAATTTTCCTATGTAAATTCAATTTCCTCCGCCCACTTATATGTTACAATCTTGAGGTTTTTCCCATCACCAGCTATGATTGAAATCCATTTGCACCGATCGTATTCCCATCTGGGGTCCAGAGCGAAGCTGCTGCGGTTGCCAATGTGCTTTGAAATTTAATCTATTGTAACTAATTAAAGTGGAAGAGGGGAAGGGAGTGGTATTGGGAGTGGGAGTGGGAGTGGGAGTGGGTGGGAGACTGGGGAGGCAAGAAAAGCGCTTAATTTGCAGTTAATTTTCTAGCTTGCGGCTTTGGCATCACTCGCTGGAAATGTATTTGCAAATCGCAGCAGCAGCAGCAGCAGCAGCAGCAGCAGCCCGGCGATTGTTTGCATAATCTTTTACACCAGTTTTGCTGCTGCCGTGAGAGAGAGAGAGGCGGCGGCAAGTTGATGGAAAGTCATAATTATGCTAAATCTGTGAATGGTAGCCGCAACTGTACTTTGTATGATAATGATGATCGCAGCAGCAGCATTGATCGTGAGAGAGTTATGGATTTATAAGAAATAAATCAAACACTATTGAGGATATATCGGAATGATATTAGAAAGTGTATTTCAATAGCGAGATTTATATAGTTGGTTCGAAGTTGGTGTTTCTTTTATTCCAGTTTAGTTTAGATTTCCTAAGATTAGTTCTATAGATCCTTAGTTCCTGGACTCCTTAGGTAATTCGTTAGATCTTTAGTTCCTGATTAGTTCCCCTGCTAAAGTAAAGTTTATTCTCTTTCTCTTGTTTTTTTTTTGTTTTTGTTATTTTTTTAAAGCCCCAACTCTTGTGATCAACGATCGGCCATCCCTCTAACAAATGCCGAACTTTTAGGATCGCTGTCAATATTCGTTAAGCCGTTCCAGGTGTCGTTCGAACTGCTAAAGTGTCAAACCTGACAACAGCCGGGACATTTTCTTAATGATCTTAACCAGAAGTCGGGCCAATTGCACGTTGAGTGCCAATTTCGATGCGCTAAATGAGTTATACACTGAAAGATACATATGGTATGTATCGAAAATATATAAAATTAATTGCACTTCAACATTTCCACTTCCTTTTTGGGCATCTTAAACTTTTCCTCTCAGTGCCTAAGAATCCGCAAAGCCATATATAATTTATCAATACGCAAATCAAATTGACATTTTCTCTCTTTTTCAATTAACAGCATTATGTTTTTGCTAAAGTTGGCTTAGCCGCGCTGCCATGGATCTCGGAACTGCGATATTGAATCTTGACTTGGACACCGGTGGGGGGTAGTGGGGTAGGGTGACTGGAAATCCCCGGGATCAGGCCCCAAAAGTGCTTAATAAACTTGTTGCCGTAGCCAATGGCCAACGGTGAGCGACAGAAATTATAAATCGTTTCTGACATTTCAATTGACAGACACCAATGAGCGAGTTAATTTTCCAGCACACCACCGTTCCAAGGCAATTCAAGGTGTTACAGTGCCAGAGAAAAGTTTGACAGCACTTAAAAATTTTTCTGCCCATAAAAGACAAAGTCCATTGAAAAGTCACCTATTTTATGTGGTTTAATTTACAGAAATAAATTTATTTATAAATAAAATACAATATTCCTAAGGTTATAGTATCTCAAATATCACCTTTATCTTTCCCCTGATTTGTATGAATGATTTCGAAGTTCCTTTTCCTTTTTTTTTTGCCTTCTGTAATTGTAATTTTTCTCGAAATTGTTGGCTACCGTGTTAGCTGTCGCTCGAACTGGCGATTAAAAGTGCCACGATGGCCGACAGAGTCGAGTAAAATCCAAAATGTGATTAATTTCTTGCATATTAGAAATCATTTTTTAATTACCAAGACGACGGGCTACTTATGATTTCCTGACAACTTATCAAATTAAATCGACAAAAATCAAAAGTGATATCAATGAAGAGATCAAGCATCGTTCCGTTGCGAACAAAAATAAAAGTAAACAAACAAACAACAAACAAAAAAAAACCAAAAAACTGTTAGGAGAAAGCAAGTAGAAAAGCCAGAAATCTTTCGGGTGCGAGTGGAGGGAATCCGATGAATGAACAACGTTGTGTGTAAGTCAGCAGTCAATGGAGAAAAAAAAATGGAAAACCCACAGTGTGTAGACAGTGTGTGCCTCCTAAGCTGAACCTATACCTCCAACTAATTGGTAAAGAGTCTCCCTTAACAGGGACCACTGTGACCGTATAAATATATATATATATATATATAAAATAAATTCATATAAATATATACACTTTTGTATATCGAACTCTCCGTCCGGTCAAAGCGACAGGCAGACTGGCAGGCAGCAGGCCGCTGCCTTCTCACTCGCTCCAGAGACACCAACGATCCGAGGGCCCTTAAGACGCAACGCATCGCGATCTTTAAGCTGCTTAGGGGATTAGTGTTTTCAGACATTTGACACGTTAACGTTGTTTGGAAGAGGTCTTTTGGTCTACATAAAAATAAACATTTGAGTGAGGCAAACTTGCCCCACTAAATACTAAACGCTGCAGAGGAAGTGCGTTCCATGAGCGCACCAAAAGAACTCAATAAATCAAGAGTATAGACTATGGAATACCCGGTAGCTGGTGGGATATAATCTTCATTAATATATAATAAATATTAATTTTAAAGAGTCATCATAGCACACTTCTTGGAACAGGCTTATGCATTTTTTTTTTATCAACAGATGACTCAATCTAGTCATTTCCTTCTTTTAAATTTCATTAAAAAATGAACTGATTTCTGAGCTGTTTTTTTAACGTAACAACAATACACCTTTTAGAAGGGTATTTAAAGTATTTTTGGGGGAAAAAAAACCTAAAAAACGGTTGCAGGAAACTTCAAAAACTGTCATTCATTAATTCACAATTCGGTAGCTCGTTTCGGGGAATTTAGTAAATACTTAAATAAATTGTAACACATATATTATAAACTTTATAAATCTTAAGAACCAAATCACAGCAGGATCCGTAATAAAAAAATAAACCCAGTTTTAAATATTCAATTAAGCTTTTTTTTTGTGTTGCAATTAAAAATCATAAAGACTACTTAAAGCTTTTCATGCCAAAGTATCTAAAGCCGAAATATCTCTACCTGTCTTAAGCCTCACGTTCCTTTTTTTTGCATTTCCAGGTGGGGGGAGCGGTAAACGTTTAAGACACCTTTTCGCTCACCATTGCCCCGACGGGTGCCAGGTGCGCTCGCTGGCTGGCAACAAAAACTGCATTTCCTTATCTTAATCTTGGCAAATTTAATTTAAACTCAATACGCAATTTACGCAAGAGCATTTTAGATAAAGGACGTTGGGAAAAGCAAAGCAAAAGCGGCAAACAGAGGGCAGGCTTAAAAGTTACTTTTCATTTTTTCTTTTTTTTCGCATTTTATTGTTCCTGCCAAGCATGCGCAGCGCATGGAAATGTTGACAAATGCTAAAATGCAAGCGGATTGCGTGTGACACTTCTAAAGAGCAGCTAAAAAAAATTACAAAAAATAAATAAATAAAAAGGTAGTGCGGAGATTAAGGGTGCAGCCAGTGACGGGTCGAAAGGGGTGTGCATATGGCCAAGGGGGCGATGTGGGGAGAGGGTGAGGTGATTCCCATCGCGCGATGCATTCAATCGTTCAAATTGTTTTGCGCTAAAACTCACGTGACGAGTGCAGCGACAACGAAGCTGCAAAGGATCTCTCTTGGCATTACACTGGACATAAAAGTTATTACAACAAAAAATATATTCTTTAAAATATAATTTATAATTGATTTTTTTATAGATTAAAACAAAAAAATGTAGCTAGCTATGTACATATATTTTTAAGTCTTCACTTATATAGTTTAAATCGAAGAATAAGCTTGACTTTCACAATATTTGTGTGTGTTTAATAAAATATATAAAATATATAAGAAATACAAAATATATAAAATATACCCTGACTAAAAATATTTGTTAATAGTAAATTTGGGTATAATTTAAGCATAAATTTAATTTAATTAAATTTGCCAAATATTGAATAAATATGCATGAATATTATGTTAAAGGAAAACCTCAAAACAAATCCAAATCATACTTTTAAAAATATAAAATAAAGCTGTTAATCTATATTTTAATTTTCCATTACCCCGAATTATTTCTCCCAGTGCACTTCCTGCTGCGTCTGCTTCTGCTTCTGCGCTGCTCTTCATTTTATCAGATTTCTTAAGTGCAAAGCGAACTTGTTGGCTTTTTGTCGTCTTTAATGTTGAGCCCGCGGTTTAAATGTGACACTCGGTGGACTCTTGATGGGATTGCCGGAGCCAGGGAGCATAGCTGGAGCAGAGCAGCAGCAAGAGGATGAGGAGGAGTACAGAGAGAGAGAGAAGGAGTCATGGGAATGGACAGCCAAATGGCAAATGGCAGATTAATTTGCACACTTAATTATTTCCAAACTATAAACTAGAGTTCAATGGAGCCGGGGGAGAAAACCAAACGAATAGAGCCATAAAAAGTTATGCTCGAAAATTGAAAAACCATGTTAAGCCAAACAGATCAAAGTCATAGCAAATGGAAGAGGAGGAGGATGAAAAAAAGAGCATTTATTTTGATTGCTGATTCAGACAAATGAAACGTTCTATAAACAGACAAATAACGAGCCCAACAACGTTGGCCACACGCCGCCACCGCCGCCGCCGCCGACAGGCAACAAAAATAAAAAAAAGCAACGCCAATGAAGTCTTGTCAAAATGCATAAAAATTCAAATCAGAATCGTTGAAAGAAAGAGATAGAGAGAAATGAGCGGCTAGGCCGGGAGAAAGAGACGGGCTAACATCAAAGCAGAACAAGGCCGGGATCCCGATTCCAGGGAGTGGGTTTCGGATCAAGATCCGAGATCAAAAATCTCTCACAGAGAAAATAAATACACCCAGAATCTGCTCTAAAATAAATAAGTTTTATCAAAGTTTTAAAGAAAATACTTTAAGGGTTTCCAAAATTTAAAATGTAAAATCAAAAAATTGTCTTTAGAAAAATCGAAATTTAAAGTCAAAAGGCTGGTTGCCTTAAATAGTTGACAGTGTATCTTGCGGCAGCGGTTTCTGGCTTGAATCTCTTGGATCCGAAAATTGTGAGATTTAATGCTTATTTGCGCAAAGTCAAAACAGATTTCGTTGCGGCCATAATCATGACATAAAAAAGCAGAACAAAAACGATTTTCAATTCGATTTCAATGCGTACAGCAATTTAATTAAACCCATTGCCTCTCGCCCAGGCACTGTCTCAGTCTTAGGCTCAGCATCAGCCTCAGTCTCAGTCTCAGTCACCGTCTCTGTGCAGATATTATTATACAAATTAATTTTAATACCAATCTCTGGCCGTTTGTCGGTTCTACGCTAAGAATCATTAAATTTGACATGCGATTACAATTACAAATATCATTTAAAGTGACTTTAAAGGCGTCTTGGTTTCACATAACCCCCTTGGTTAATTGTTTGGTAAATCCAAGCCATTCTGGGCAGTTTGCTAACTTAAAAGTCTTGAACAATATTCTTAATAGGAGCATAAATCCATATTAAAATCAGAGACAAGTACAGCTGGCTTTAATATACAGCTCTTTGGACCTTAATTAATTATTTATATAAAACCACTCTGAAATAGTATCTTATTATTTATTATCTTTTAAGCTTTAAAATAAAGCCTGCCTTAGATCATTACAGTTATTCTATAGGTTTTAGAAATCTGTATAAAATATTTCTTGTCTCTTTTAAGTTGATAATGTTTTTGTTATTCATTTCATTACAAAAAAAAAACCTAAAATATATTCCGAAAAAAAATTATAAAAATTACAAATTTATATACGAATTTATTCATTCATTCAATTCTCTCACTGCTTTCCTGGCCAAGTTCCTCCCCCCAATAATCCATTGGTAATTCGATGCGGTGATCAGTCGTTATTAGCCGTGTGGAGAACAGAAAAAGCCAATATAATGTGCAATTTATGTACTATAGTATTGCGATTTAATTTCCCTGGGTAAATCATTGATAAAGGCTGGAAAGGGGGTTTGTTTTGGGGGGGAGGATATGGACCACACACACACACACACTCAAAGAAGAAAAAAATATACAAAATGTGACCCATTTTTGATAGGAAAATATTTAGAGAAAAATTAAGCTAAAAACACAAAATTAATATAAATAAAATATAATATGTTTGCTTGAATTCTTGAAAATAAATTTAAATTAATGAATAAGAATAAATATATAATATCAGA